>OX632364.1:25973876-25999686 GCA_951751655.1 Ophion costatus | reverse complement strand
AAACGAGAGAAGGAATACAGGAATGAGATAAAAGAGGCAGTTGTGATAGTTGCAGGGTGGTTGGAAGCAAGCATACCGGAGAAGGCAGCCGGAAATCCAGCATCTTCGATCCTCCCCTCTATCTCTCTCTCTGTCTCGCTCGGTCGGTATGTCTGAATTTCACTATAGCAGAAGCTGCGCGAGCGATATGTCCGGTGGGAAGTTATGGTAGCGTGTATAGAGCTTTTGCTTGCGCGGTGGCGGCGCGTCTTAGCTAGAGGAAAGATATCCGGGAAGTTCTCGCTCCCCGTCACCCATTATGGTTGCGAGACTCGCGCCGTTTCGTTGATACCCCTAATGGGGCACTCCACACCCTGCGGATCTATATACGAATGCAGTACACGGAGAGTGTCGTTTTATTTAAGACGTTCCAGTTTGACCCCTTCACGATAGCCTGTATGCCTCTATACCTAAGAAGGTACACTTAAATCAGTCCTACCATGTCCTAGGGCTGCCTCCGAGTTGTCCCCGAGTTATCTCGAAGTTATCTTCCAGCCGACTCTAAATTAACTCCAACATTCCACCTAACTAGCTTGAAAGTTGACTCCGATGCTACCACCGATCCGAGACCCAGTCACTACCAAGCCACGACCAAGTTATCAGAAGCTACTTCTAAGGTAGGATCGAACGGCCTCCAAATTGAACGCACCAGCTACCTCAAAGCTGCAGGTTTGACTCCATCGGAGAAGGTGCATCGCCTACTCTGATGGATAAATACAGCCCGGGCTTTGCCAATTATGGGGATCCTCCAGAGGATTCGATTTATGGAATCGTACCCGAAGTACTTTACGTTCCCCTTTCTGGCTTTGATGCAGTGCACATTCCACGAGTTGATGGAACAATCCTCGCACGATCGAGTCTCTATTGTGCGGAATATCCAGCTTGCCACGCCGAGTTGATACGTCATTTGTCTCGACACAACTGTCGAATCCAGCAGAGGACAAATTTCCAATGAACGAATCCGCTGGTTTAATCGCGAAAAGTGTCAATCTCTCGTGTAACATGCTGCGAAAGCTTTTCTTCGGAATGAGGGTTGACGTTTATGACGAATCTGCACGGGGGGAATGCCCGTGCTTACAAGAGATGCTCGTGGTTAAAGAGGGGATGGTGAAATTCCTTATAGTTTATTGACACTGCAATCATAATACGGTTGACACAACTATAAGCGGCAAGTACATCGGGACATTCGATATAGGTGGCGTGTTTAAGGATGTTGAGTCCCATTGAAAAATGTTAATGTTAATTGTTCAATAAATAGCTTCTTAATCGTCATGAAATTTTTACACGACCTCCTGAATACTTCGTGTAAAAACATACCAAGTTTTCAGAATTTTATCATCATTACTTCAACCTCCTCAAGGGTTGAAATAAAAAATGATAAGAAAATTCTGAAAATTTGGTATGTTTTGTATGAAGTATTTAAGAGGTCGTGTTAAAATTTCACGACGATTAGGAAGCTCGTTATTAAAAAATTAACATTTTGTTAGGAACAATTTTTAAAAGAAATAAAAAAAAATTTATCAATAAACTTCGTTTTGTTTCCGTTGCTTTCAGTATATTGTAGATATTATAAAATTGAGAGGTCAAAAAAAAACTTATTGCAAAGTTACATCAGTTTCCATAAAACAACATTTAATTTGTGAATGTTAATTGTTCAATAACGAGCTTCCTAATTGTCGTGAAATTTTTACACGACCTCTGAAATACTTCATACAAAAACATACCAAATTTTCAGAGTTTTATCATCATTTGCGATTTGGGACTCAATATCCTTAACAATCTGTTATCCACGAAATAGTTGTCAAGTATTGTTAAAGGGCTGACAATATATCACAAAATCGGCGCACAAATACTAATGTTGAGTACCGTACGTTAGGTCATGTTCGGGTCAAACATCTACTATTCTATTCAAGTTTGTACAATTCACATGGTTGACGTTAACGTTCGTCCAGGATAATTTGGTAGAGGACCTTATGAAAAGTGACTATAGGGAAAAAAGTTATGGTTATGTTGACCTATAGCTGAGAGGTAAATCGTTAGCAGTTGATAACCACAGTTTGGTAGATTTACTTAAGAACTACGCGCGTCTTACAGACTATGGCATAGTATGCTTGTTGCATTGCAAAAACAGGATATCAGTTCGACACTTCTTCTTGTAGTTCACCTTCTGTTCTTGTAGGACAAACTGGACTGCTATGCATATAGCAAGCTGTACCATATGATGTCGCGTGAATATTTGGGCCCTGCATTTTTGTTTTTCTTAAGGATGTTGAGTCCCTATGAAACATGTTAATGTTAATTGTTCAATAAATAGCTTCTTAATCGTCATGAAATTTTTACACAACCTTCTGAATACTTCGTGTAAGAACATACCAAGTTTTCAGAATTCTATCATCATTACTTCAACCTCCTTAATGGTTGAAATAAAAAATGATAAGAAAATTCTGAAAATTTGGTATGTTTTTGTATGAAGTATTTAAGAGGTCGTGTTAAAATTTCACGACGATTAGGAAGCTCGTTATTAAAAAATTAACATTTTGTTAAGAACAATTTTTAAAAGAAATAAAAAAAATTTATCAATAAACCTCGTTTTGTTTCCGTTGCTTTCAGTATATTGTAGATATTATAAAATTGAGAGGTCAAAAAAAAAACTTATTGCAAAGTTAAATCAGTTTCCATAAAACAACATTTAATTTGTGAATGTTAATTGTTCAATAACGAGCTTCCTAATTGTCGTGAAATGTTTACACGACCTCTGAAATACTTCGTACAAAAACATACCAAATTTTCAGAATTTTATCATCATTTGCGATTTGGGACTCAAAATCCTTAAAAACTAAATTTTGGGCCATACACTAAATATCATTGACCACGAAAAACGTCACTGCGAAAAAAACGCATATTCACCGAAATACCATGATCTGAAAAACGTCCGGGGTCCGAACGACCCCACACGCAGTCAGAGGTTTATGGCGGAAGTGTGCAGTCGAAGGGATAAACAAAGAATATATTTTCCAGTCCTGTTCACCGTTAGGCTCTTTTGGAGCTAACTATGGCTACAAAATATTATTGTCTTTTCAGCGAAGTATAAAATACAGTTAAAATATAACTGAAAGCATCGCCCATTTCTCCCAGTATGTTCGTTAACTTCCGTTTTATTGATAAGAGACAAGCACGTCGCCAACTAATGGACCAGGGGGGTTGCAAGATGGGGAAGGGAGGGTGGGGGAAATACGAATTTTCGACATTTTAGATCCTCACATACATGCTTTCTAATATTTTAGGGGTCACCTGACCCCCCTGGGCGGCGGCCTTGATAAGAGATATTTTTCCATAAAAGATCTCTTGAATCGAATCATTGCCGATTATTGACACGGTTAGTTGGGCGGCTGCAAGAAATTCAACCAGCCGCCAGATGACCAACAACCTTCCACCGAACTGGCTAAGTCTGCGTCACCACCCTTTCAGGCCAACTTTAATCCAAGCCAAGACACGACTACGGCACCCTCAAACTACCCCAAGGTGCCACCCCACCCATCACCACGAATCGATACCTACAGTCGGACAATCAACGATCATTGCCCCGGCTGGAGAGCGCTCCGCGACGGAGTCGACTAAATATACTTCTACCCGAATATAGTAACGGCGCGGGCCACCGAATGGACATGCCTCCTCGCTCTTCAGTCATTTGCCCACTTCTTCCCATTGAAGCTACTCGGAGACCAGTCCAACGTGAATTTTAAGTTCCAGCACTTGTGAACTCCTTCCAATATAGTCATTTTAACGCGATCCACGGTCACTCAATTGCGATACCGAATACGTTGTAACAATTTTCCGTTGCAATGACACAATCCTCGTCTCCGTCGTCCTCAAACGCGGCTTTAAAGCGAAAAAAAAAAAACAATCGTTCGCCATTGTCGAGATCACGACGAACGAATGCACCGAGCCGTCCCTTAATCGGCAGATCGATCAACGTCACTTATTTTAGGATTTTCCGATCGAATGGACTCGAAAACGTAGATTTTGCGATCCGTTCGCACTCCCCAATGTCCGATTGATACGATCGTTAGTCGGCGGCGAAATTCATGCGCGAGAATTCGCGCCGATTGTCTCCCCACTGACCTTCGTTATCCCGCGGGCCGAGCATTCGCGTTCCGACAGCCAGATATAAATACATGCATGCGCGTAAAAATATATGCATGTATGTATATACCTATGTAAATGTGTATGAGTGCGTGCGTGTGTATACGGCGATGCGCCGTTGAACGGCGGTCGCGCCTCCGCGAGAGCGTTCTGATTACAGGCGTCAACGACGGGGGCCCCGGTGCAAGCGCGTCCATGAGCAGTGATAGCGGTGGGGGAACAGAGTCCGGGCGAAGGTGGCGTTGAAGATCGGCCGTGTGTTTCTACGTCCGTTACCCCCACTCGAACGGCGTCAATGCTCATACCACGGTTGTTCGAAGAAAAGGGGAAACAGGCGCGACGGAAAGGGACAGACTATGAGCGCCAAGCCTCGTCTGCAAGCCCCGCCCATCCCCGTATAACTCGAGCCCGCCCATTCGCCCCCCACTCCGTACGCCGAATTCGGCCCGCCAGAGCCCCTCCGCCGTGTGGCGCGGCGCTCCTGGCTGTGTGCGAGCGCTCGTGTAGGCGCGATTCCACCGCACACCGGGAAGCCGCGTGTACGAGAGAGTTTTGAGCTCGGTCCCTCGAGGTGGCGGTGGCGATGATGAAAATCGGCGTGGTGGGGGCCGTTAAAGACGGCGGCGCGAGACGAACGCGCCGCATCACGCCGGCGGACAAGCACGAACGCGCGAGGAGAGGAGTTTATCGCGACGGGAGGGGGGCACGCCGGCGAAGGAGTGGGGTGGGGAAGCAAGCGCGCGGAGGGGCGGGGAGCGAACAGTTCGGCAGCGCGACCCGACGTGGGCACTTCGCTGTCCGGCCTTTCTTCATTAAAATATATATTTCCGTATTACTATTTAAAAACTAAAAAAAAAAACAAACTCGTCTCCACCGGCGAGTAAAGTTGTACGAAACACGAACGATCGCGTGCCCTCGAAACATTTTTCTCCCGTGTTGTTCTGCTCGACCGTCACGGAAAAGGACTAAACACGAGATAAATATCACCGGACGAAAGGGCAAACGCACGTACACACGAATTTACACACTCGACGAGAATAAGACGAGGGTCATCGTTAGTTCATTAACTGTTCTTCGCTATCTCGATGCCTCGATCTATTGTATATTAAATATATAGATATCGCAATTCTTTATTGACGTTTCACTCGCGTGTTTATCATCGGACGCAAACTCGAAGGCTGTCGCGCTTCTTTATTTGTGATCCCTGGTGCGTGTGTGATAAAAAAAAAGCAAAACAAAACAAAACCGAAGAACACGATGTTTTATTCTTTGGCCGAAGAAACGAAAGACGATATTTATCCGAAAAGAGTACCTTGATGTTACGGTCTTCAGTGATCGCGGCGTTGAACGCCGATGCGGAAAACAAAAGAAAATTACGAAACATTGTTGACAGTGGGTTGCTGAAGAGGGCGAACGGAGATAAGGCGTCACAACCGCAAACTTCACAGAGTTACTATGTAACGCATTACAAATATTTATATACACGTAAAGCGTGAGATTATTTTGAGGAATAATTTACACGTCTCGAGTGCCCCCACACCCAATTATCCACCGATCACATTCGTTGCAACTATACTTCCTGCAGCACCCTTCCAAGGGAAAAACAACCGCGGGGAAAAGTGTCTACGTGCAAAGGTGTCCTGTGTGACGTGACTTTACGACCGTGCGACGATGATTTTCCAAAATCACTATCGATACTTTTTCGTTCGTTAATGCGAAACGTATTTTAGTTTTTCATCGTTATCGTCATATGCGTCTGTTTTGTTCGGGCTTTATCTCGCGCCGGAAACGAGGCTGCTGTGATGTTCGAATGAGACGGTGCACTTCTAAACTCATCTTCATTTTTTGTTGTCCTCTGACGAGACACTCGGTTCTACGATCCACACGACAAACACGTTAAATACGAAGGAGACTGTTCTCGAGACAAAATTCACGACGAGACGTGTCCGTGGGTTTTTTTTAGTGGTCCCTCTGCCTCCCTGCAATTCGCATAAGCGAAAATTTATCTTCACTTGCATCGAAGAACTGTGCGACGTGTGCCGTGGTGGTGGTCGCCGTCTTAGTCGCCGCTAAATCCTCCCCGAATTATCGACGTCGTGATGCTCTCCGTGTCTCTCGTTCGATCCGAATCCTCCGTGTAACCTTCGCGGAGATTTATCGCCGAGAAATTTTGGAAAGATAGAGAGAGAGAGGGAGAGAGAGAGCGAGCGAGAAAGTACGGTTGAGTGTCGAATGGGAAAAGTAATGAAAAAAGTGAGCTACTCTGACGCAAGGAAACTGGACGCAAATGGGATATGAGCCCAGGTACGTGCCTCGGAATATTTATATATACATATATATATATATGTTATACGCGTGAGTTCGATTCGCCGGGAAAATTGAAACATCCCATTGAAGACTAATCAGGAAAAACGTGGCCCAAAATTTGAGCATTCGACAGGATTAATTAAACCGAGTATGCGAGTTTTATTTTCCCGACCCGATAAGGTGATCAAGAAACGCCGTGATGGGAACCACCCGAATTAGGACTGTGCTTCGAAATATTGTTTTTTTTTTTAATGCGCTCGTCTATCTTTGGGGATCCGAAGGAAAATGACGATTGACAAAATCGATCTTGACGTTGACATCGCTTGATGACAACGGAAAATTAATTATTTTTCATTGATAAAATTATCCTTTTGCCGGTTCAAGCTGTGGAAATCGTTCGAACGTTCTTATGCTTTTCCAGCGCGGATTTACGACCGCAGGTAGCATAAAAACGTTTCGAATGATAGTGAAAATGAAAAAATAAGATAAATCGTTGCGTTCGAACGATGATAACTTCGACGTCATCGAAGGAACAAGTATTTGTTTTACTCCGAAAGATTCTTCGAAACACAGAGAAATCTTCGGTTTTTGTGAGATCGACGTTTGGGTAGTTGGAATGCGATGAAAATTGTCATTTTCCGGTGACTCGAGTTTCTTTCGATAAATCCTCGTTACGAAAATCCTTTGATGATTGTTTAAGTCGATTTTTCAAAGATCTGAACTTTAAATCCGCGGGAAAAGATTTTGTAAAATAAGAATTAAAATATTGTTTTTATTTCGTTGTATTCCAACCGTGAAAACATCCCGATGGAATTGCGACGGATTTCGTCTCGAGAAATTGCAAAATCAAACTTCGTCGCGAAGCTCAACGTTATTCGTGATTTTGCCTCCTCATGGTACTGAAATTTGCACCGTGGAATGCAGCGCAACATTTGTTTCCCTTGCCCAATTTTTTTGACACATTAAAAATGTCACTGAAATATTTCTAAAGATCCTTATCAAGGGTCCACAGTCTACAACTGCAAAAGACGAGTCTAGACAGTGGCAAAAATGAAGAAATGACAAAAACAGAGACGAATTTTCGTTGCCCTGCACCCATACAAACTTCAACACCATGCTTTCCCATGACGTTGGAGCCTCCATCGTTGCGATGCAACGAACATAATTCTTTTTTTTTATTTGCCCAATTTCCTCAGGCAGATTTGAGCTGCGGAAATCATGTCACCATTTTGTAGCCTCTCATTTGGCAATTCACGAGCATACAAAATACGACTCCAGATAACATTGAAAATAAGAATATTGAATTTCGTTGCATTCCAACGATGCATACGTCAACCTCCATGCTTTCCCTCAGTATGAGAAAACCGAAGATGTCAAACGTGCCCCGATTGCTTCGTCTTCCAAACCCTCCGGTAGTGCCGTTTCTTCGAGCTGCGTCAAGACACCCAAAACGCCAAAATCTTCCAAAAATCCTACAATTTCGTGCTCCCAAAATGACGTTGAAGTTTGCAACGTTAGAAAGCAACGATGTTTTGTTGTTGTTATTCCTTCATTCTCATCATTATTCGAAACTTTTACTTCGCAACTTGAGGTCCCAAGGCTGTAATAAAAATATGACAGAACGTTCGAATGATTTTCATAGTCCAAATGGACCAAAAAGAAATGTTATCGATGAAAAAAAAAAAAAATCATTCTCGTCGCGTTACAACGTTGCAAACTTCGACATCATCTCCCAAAAGTGTTTCGCTAAAGGATCGAATCGGCAAGCTACGAATCATCGTAACTTGTCACAAACTTCCGTACAGGTTGCATTCTCATCACCTTTGCAGCAACTTTTATTTCGCATCGTGTCGGCGCGGTGACTCTCTCACGAACGTGCACTTCAACGTCGCGACAAAGACCAACCGCAAAAGAGAGAGAGAGAGAGAGAGAGAGAGAGAGAGAGAGAGAGAGAGGGAGAGAGAAAATAAGCCTTCTAAGTGTTCACGATCATTCTCTCCGAATGGTGCATTCTCCCATGCAGCACACGAACACACACGTAGGCAGGCACACGAGGCAGGTTCAATGACACAATAATGACGTTTGGTCATCGCGTAAAACCTTCATCGTTCGCACCTGATGTGTTCGAAACGCAATTTTCCCGTTCGTCGTAACATATACACGCAAGTGCACTAAAACAAATGCACAAATGCGTTTGCCCTCATCTCCCAGGTAGCTTATAGTCGAAATGTACTATTATACAATAAATAATACGTAATGATTGTTGGGTAACGTATTATTTATGTCTATCGGTGTGTGAGTGTGTAAACGCGCTCTACCTACTCAACGGCGGACATCCGCGAATGCACAACAGTGCAATTCTACCTGAATTTATATATATATATATATATATATACACGTGTGCGTATATACATAGAGCTTCGTGTATGTGAGCTCTTCGCGGAAGTCGTGAAAACGCGTGCCGCACGTCAGATTTCGATCTGAGCGAGATAAGAAAACCGGTAGAGGCGACTTTGTATTTCAGAGCTTCTCTCTCTCTTTTAGATCGCCGTGTATGCCCAACGAGAGGCACGCGTGATGCATTTTGTCTCCTCTTTCTCCCTCTCTCTCTTTCTCCTTCTCGTGTAACGCATACACTCGTCCCAGTACTCCGAAAAATTGACACACGTCGACTGGTCCCCGAGTCCTGCTGGGATGAATAAAACCTGTCAAAATGGAACCGGATGCAACGGGCGAAGTTCCACTCGAGACGCGACGACGTTGAAGTTTCCATCGTTGGAATGCAACGAAAGTTCATTCTTTTGAATTAGTTACATTTTTTTGGTCGGGCCAGGTCGTGAAAATTGTTCGGACGTTTCTCCGTGTTCTCATTGAGAATTTTCGACTTTAATTTGAAAAAAGGGATTCGGAAAATGATGAAAATTAAAAAATTAAAAATGAAGAAAAGAAAGCGATTATCGTATGATGTTGAATTTTGCATCGTTGGAACGCAACGAAAATGAATTCTTTTTCATTGATGACATTTCATTTCAGCCGATTTAGGCTATGAAAATCGATTCGAACGTTCGCCCATATTTTTATTACAGATTTAAGACTTGATTTTGCGAAGAAATAGTTTCGAATGATAATAAAAATTAGGGAATAACAAACACAAAATCGTTGCGTTTCAACGTTGCAAGCTTCAACGTCATAGTATGGTATTGACAATTGCATCGTTGGAACGCAACGAAAGTTCCATTTTACATTTTATTTTCCATATTTTAATTATCATAGGCGATCTTTTTGTATAAATTTATAATGCAGATCGCTAAATAAATATCGTTGAGAATGGTTGAAGGACTTTAGGCAGGGAAATCTGCTAAAAGAAATTAAATTCGTTGCAGCCCAACGATGCAACCTTCAGCATCGTTAGTATCGTTGCATTTTTCATGATGCAAACTTCCACGTGGTGAGAACCATTGGAAAGTAGTCGTTTTTTGTCCATGGTGTTAATGTTTCCTGGAACGCAATTTCATTTCTTTCTTTTTATCACTGTCAAGAGTCTTCTTTCGCACTGTTAGGTTATGGATCGTCAACAAGGATGTCAAAAAATATTTCAATGACTTTTGTCGCCAGTGTGCCAAATGAAATTGGACAAGCCGGACGAAAAAAAAAAATCCGTTGCGTTCCAACGATGCAAACTCCGATGCCATTTTTGTCTCGCCTCGGAGGTCCCGAGAAAATGGTCAACAATTAATTATTTTAACGCCATTCAGATATCATCGGGTGGACGCTGATGTAGACTGAATTAATATCTTTGATGCTTTGCGAGAAAAAAAAGCGTATGACGAGGCGGAGAAAGATTTGAAAAAATAGGTGGCAATCAGTGCTCCGATTAATCACGAATATAATTTGTGCCGCTTATAACGAAACTATGCAGGCACTTTTTTTTTCTTCGGCCGAACGACGCCGTAAAGTTTCTCTCTGGAGACTAATTAATCTTCTCGCCGTATATACGAACTGGTTCCTCGTACTTTAGCTCATATACGGACGTGCGCGCGCGCATATATATATATATATATATATATATATATATATATATATATATGTACCTTTCGACTCTCTCGGCTAATTAGAACGACAAACGAAAATGTCCCTCTACGCTAGTGATCACGTTAGTTTAGAGTCTTGTTATTATATCCCCAGCTCGCCCCCCCCCCTCCCGCCTCGTTTCGAAGTCTCCTCACGATCTTCGTGCCACACTCGCAAGTGTAGCATTGCATTTCGTAACTCTTCGATTCATCGGGTCTACTAATTGAAAAAATCAACCTGATTTATTTCCATCGCCTTCCTCAAACGCGTTCCGAATCCGTCAATGTCTCACTTACTGTCGAACGAAAATCGACCATTTTCGTGGAACCGGAAATTTTTATGGAAATTCCAGGACACGGAAGAAAAATAGCGAAATTGATTAAAATGTGAGAAACATATGATGGTGAAGTTTTGCACGGTTGGAACGCGACGAAAATCAATTCATTTTAATTGTCGGAACTTTTTTTTGGCTTTGAAAATTACTCTGATGTTTTTCAGTATACTTATTAGACGTTTACGATCTCAGTTTGCAAAAAAGAAGGCTTTGGATGAGAAAAAGAATAAAGGAATCGAATAGAATAAAACAATTGTATTTTAACGATGCAAGCGTGAACGTCATGAGAAACATTCAGTATTTATTTGCCTTCTTTAATGATGGCGACGTTTGCAGCGTTGCAACGCAACGAAAGCTTAGTAGCCCGATTTTATTTTTGGCAAATTTCGGGTGTGAAGAAAGCTCAGGATTTTTTGAAATTTTTTTTTTTTTAGTTTGAAGCCCAAATGTTCCTGCTCAGATTTTGGACGATAGAAAGAATGAAAAAATAATGAGCAATTAATGAGAAAACGAAAAAATAATGAAAAAATATTTTTTTTCTTCAAATTTCGTTGCATTTCAACGATACAAGCTTCAACGTCGTTTTCTTTGACAGTTCCATTCTGACTTTTGTTTCCACTTGACATTTCGCGCGAGCGATATTCGCTTTTTTCTCTACTCGGACGAAACGCGGACGTTTTTATTTTTTGAAAAACCATGGGATAACGGATGGGAAAATTTTCTCGGAGATTGTGAAAAAATTCAACTTGTGTAGCAAAAAAAAAAGTTCAAGTAGCATCGATGATCGTTGCGAGTTTCGGAGAATCCATTCGGATGACGGTGCGATCGTAAATACGAGCATTAAGGATGTTGAGTCCCAATGAAACATGTTAATGTTAATTGTTCAATAAATAGCTTCTTAATCGTCATGAATTTTTTTCACGACCTCCTGAATACTTCATGTAAAAAAATACCAAATTTTCAGAATTCTATCATCATTACTTCAACCTCCTTGAGGGTTGAAATAAAAAATGATAAGAAAATTCTGAAAATTTGGTATGTTTTTGTATGAAGTATTTAAGAGGTTGTGTTAAAATTTCACGACGATTAGGAATCTCGTTATTAAAAAATTAACATTTTGTTAAGAACAATTTTTAAAGGAAATAAAAAAAATGTATCAATAAACTTCGTTTTGTTTCCGTTGCTTTCAGTATATTGTAGATATTATAAAATTGAGAGGTCAAAAAAAAACTTATTGCAAAGTTACATCAGTTTCCATAAAACAACATTTAATTTGTGAATGTTAATTGTTCAATAACGAGTTTCCTAATTGTCGCGAAATTTTTACACGACCTCTGAAATACTTCATACAAAAACATACCAAATTTTCAGAATTTTATCATCATTAGCGATTTGGGACTCAACATCCTTAATCGTGTGATTCGAGAATGGAAGTATGTTAATCTCGCGAGTACATCGGATTATGGCGTTGATCTCGAGTGTCCGCGCTTGTGGAGCGATGAGAGACGGGGCGCGGGCATAGAGGATATAGAAACGAGATATCCCGGGACAGCAGCCCGAGCAACAGCAATCCGTCGGATCCCGCGTTAAAGTCTCCGAACGCGTTTCCTTCGCTCAAATTGCCCTCAACGTTGAAATCCTCAATTCCGCTTCCGCATCCCGTTACGCGTTGATTCCTAATTTCGGAAATTGGGGGCTTTTTTTCGTTTGTGAGTCAACAAACGAAACGAACATTCGATTGAGTCAAAAAGTTTCCATATTTAAGGGGTTAGGCTACTGTGGCGAGCCGAAAATCAGGATTATATGAAAAAAATAATTTTAAAGGGATAAGCGCGATGATTGAGAAATCGATCGGACAATTATTTTTGTGTGTACATTAATAAAGTCGTGTACCAAATTTCGTGTAAAAATATTAAGTTAAATATGAAATTATTGAATTAAATATCAAATTATAAAATATTAAATTAAATATCAAATTATTAAATTCAATGTTAAATTATTAAATATTCAATTATAGGATATTAAATTATTATGAAACTGATTTTAAAGAGATAAAGGAGGTGATTGAGAAATCGTTAGTTTATTATTATTAAATATCAAATGAAATATTAAAGTAATTTTAAAGGGGTGAGTAAAATGATAAAAAAATCGTCTGCACATTTATTTGTGTGTACATGAACAAAGTTGTGAACCAAGTTTCATTTGAAAAATATCCATACCTAAAGAAACTCATAAATAATCTTGTGGAGGACTCTAGAACGTGAGGGGCTGAATGGTGTATTTGATTTTGTCCACCCGTTCGGTCTCAAACAAAAAAATAAGATTTTTTGTTTCTTAAAATCGATAATTTTGAGTAATAATTGACAGAGCTTTTTTGGTATCGTATTTCTATCCTAAACAATCATTTCAATTTTTCCTCCGATTTTTCGTAGCACATGACATAGGAACAACCAATAAAAAAAATGTCAAAAAGAAAACGTCACTCAAGACTAAACTACTATTACACTGAAAAAGTGTGCCAAGTTTAAAGTGAATTCGTTGCTTATATATCGAGAAATCGTATACGTTTAGAAAAACATAATTTCGATAAAAAAACGCGATTAAAGTTTTCCTCTCAGTTCTATCGTTGTATGACGTTGAAGTTCGCGTCATTGGAGTGCAACGAAAATTATTTCCCTTTTAATTTCCTAAACGTCCTCCGACAGATTTGAGCCGCAACAATCATGCAAGCGTTTTTTTCTAAAATTCTAATTCAGCAATCTACAACGTATCTGTATAATATGATTTTGGATACTAATGAGAATAAAAGAATTGAAGACAATTTTCGTTGCATTCAAACGATGCAAACTTCAACCCCATGCAGTTGTAATCATAGCTTGATATTTAATCTGCGATGCACCATATACGTACAAGCGACGAATGTGTATTTTTTTTGACATTTTCACAGCAACCTAACCCCTCGAATCACTGGCGAAACATTTTTCCGACGCACGTAGAGATCGAGTCCGTTTTGGTGTACTTGATGAAACGTTACCTTGACAAATGTACTGAATAATATTATCCTTGTGACGATCATAACGAAATGTTTAGATGCAGCACGCGCTCTTTCATTCAGCATCCCTTGGTATTATATATCTTGAGCCGTTATACCTTCAATGCACACACGCGCACGCACGCACGCACGCACGCACACACACACACACACACACACACACACACACACACACACACACACACACACACACACACACACACTCACACGCGCACACACATATACACATATGCTCATTCCTGTCTCATTCAAATAAGTTAGAGAGGCTTTTACTTTTCTCGAGGAGCAAAACAGCACACGAGGATCTCAACTTGTGTTATAAGCTGAGAATCAGCGAGAGAAGTGACGTGGCGCGTGCGAGCTCGTGCCCTGATCTTCAACTCCTTTAACGTGTAATATATATATATTACTACTACTATACTATATATATATATATATATATATATATATATATATATATATATATATATATATATATATATATATATATATATATATATATATATATATATATATATATAGGCATTTGTGGCATATGCATATACAGCTCCGACGTGCGAGTTCGCGAGGGATCCCCGTGACTACATTACACGATGGTATGAGAGAGGTTGCATCCGTAAGGATCATAGAGTTTCCAGTAGAGCAAGAGAGAAGAACATAGAAGCTGAGAGAGAGCGAGAGAGAGAGAGACGTGAAAAAAACGGGCTAAAAAAATTGAAATTCCGAACGGTCTAATATTATGCGTGCAATTGTTATGCACGCGTGTCTCGTGTAATGGCCATTATAAGGCCACAGGGATGGGACTCGACACGCGATTCGTCTGTGAATAGGGAAAAAAAAGAGGAACCAACGCGTGCGTACAGTCGAAGCGACAGTCCCCCTGCCCAACCACACGATATTTATTATTAACATAAATCAACCCGACAACGAAGTGACACGATTTTTGTCGTGCAAGTGTCGATATCCGAATGAAGAAAGAAAAATACGTATCGCCGGAGGAAATAAAAACACCACGAAAGCAAGAAAAATATTAATCGCACGTAGATACCTTGTTCTTTTTCGGTTCGTACGGGAAAAACGTTTTTGCTTGGTTATCATGATGAAGTGTGAGTTACGCGATAAGCTCGTACTGGCTGTCACCAGAAAAAATAAACCCTTTCTCTGAATTTACCGGCCATTATCCGACACTTTGGACAGACGGTGAAATTAAAAAAAAAAATTATCGATACTCCCGTCACTTTGTGGCTGGAGTTGCGATCGCTTTACTCGCCAGGAGCATACGTGTTTTGGTGGCAAACTCTATTATGTATGTTAAAAGCTCACACAGAGTCATATACACGCGCGCACACACATACACACACATTAATATATTCATTTATATATATATATATATGTAATCGATAAATCCCGAAATATCGGGGTTGATTCAGCGGTGCTCTAGGACAGGTATAGTATACCGTGAGCCAGCTATGAAAAGGCTTGGATGGAACGCCCACAAACGTACTTAGCAGGCTACGAAATCGGATAATCTGACCATCCGTTTTCGGAGGTTAACACTTCTGGCTTGCTCTCTCTCTCTCTCTCTCTCTCTCTCTCTCTCTCTCTCTCTCTCTCTCTCTCTCTCTCTTTCTCTCTCTCCCTCCCTCTCCCTCTCCTACACACACCATATATCCACATACATGTGTGCATGTACAGGGTGTCCTGTTATGAATGGGTAATCCTGCAACTGTCATGAGTCAGATCATGTCCTACCATATGCTAGAATTTCAGTTTAGTAAAAGTCCCACGGTTTTCGAGATAAAAATTATCTTCTTTTGGTTTTTCGCATGCCATTTCTACAAATGATAACTTTTTTTCCCCGGTTAAAAAACAATACTCTTGGTTATTTGTTTTATCTATAAAAGTCTTTTTTTTAACCTTAAATGTTAAAGAAACTTTATGAAAAAAGATCTTGCGCAGCTTTCTCATAGAAACCAATTCGAACATCTGACTTTCGTAGCCTGCGGTGTAAAAAAAATGTACCACGCATATCGCGCGAATTACTTCAAAAAGTTGCTCGGTTATTGTCGATTCGTATCATTTGTAGACATGGCAATGGGCCTGAAGTTTGCATCGTTGGAACGCAACAATTTTTTCTTGGCTTTGTTATGTTTATTCGTATCGAAAATCATATTCTGAAGATTTGGACTGTAGATTGTTAAATAAGGACGCATAAATCTGTTGAATAACATTTTGGAAATTCAGTGAAACAATATTTCGTTGCATTCCAACAATGCAAACTTCAGCATCACGACATGGCATGCGAAAAGCCAAAAGCGAATCATTTTTTTCAAAAAACGACAGAAAGCCCAAAATCTCGAAAACCGTGGGACTTTTACTGAACTGAAATTCCAGCATATAGTAGGACATGACATGGCCTATCGACAGTTGCAAGATTAGCCATTCGTGACAGGGCACCCTCTACACTTCTGTAGTGGTTTATATCAGCCCTTATCACCACCTCACTATATTTTCGTTCAATTCAACATCCTTCCTATATTATTTACGAAAGTAAACAATATTACCAAGTAAGGAGAAGGGATGAAACAGGAATCTCTCACTTTAGGAAAAAACTATGCATTGTCACTATAAACTATAGGTACATTGTCCCGATATATGGTCATTATACGTTGGCTGTTCTTGTGCCACGTTGGTACGTGAAGCTTTGTACTTATGCACGCGTATGAATGCACACACACAGGCACATGCACATGCGTGTGGGTATGTATGGATACGTATATGTATTTATATATCGGTACGTGAAGGAAGAGCCGTTGCGTTCACACATAACCAAATATCGGGTGCTCTTATGTCGACGACAATGACTGTCGATTAACATAATCTATTATCGCTGCTTGCGCATACACGGGCATCCACGCACGCGTATACACACACACACACACACACACGCACACACTGGTCTTTTCTATTGCTCCTATTCTATCGCTCGTGTACGGTTCTCCCGCTTTACTTCAACGGTTATTCTTATCTCGTTGCCGAGGCCGTGGATCAGCTCGTGAGAAATGTTCTTTTTCAACCTATTCCGTACGAAGACAAATATAAAGATTAACGCGCTACATAAATCCTAAAATAATGACGACGCGGAAACAAGTTGAATTTAAGTGAACAAACGAAAAACATTTTTTTGCATTTTTAGTTGCTTCCCTTTCTCGTTTACTTACTATTCTTTTACACCCACACGTGTGCGGCAGTCGTGCTTAGCATCGTGGATGCATTTGTTGCCGCGTGGATCTCCCGCGTGGGCTCCAGCTCGATCGTAACTGATTCGGAATCGAAAAGTGTTCCGGAGAATACGTTCGCGCTCGGAAATAGTACAATTTTCGCGGAGCGGTGTTCACGTGCTGCGTGAAAATGGAACGAATCATTTTTGACAGTTACGTGAAAAAAAAAATAAAACGAGCTCGTCATCGTCATCAGACATCTGCAGCACAAATTGGCAGGATAAGACTTTGGATGACGAAGAAACTGTAGACATAATTTTTTTCAAGATTTTTCGTTGCATTCCAATGATGCAAAATTCAACACCATATATATATCACGGTTGAATCCTTCTCGAAGAAAAAAATTATCCGCACGAGGCCGAATCAAAAAGTTCTTGGAATCACTATGAAAATAT
This sequence comes from Ophion costatus, assembly GCA_951751655.1. Taxonomy (NCBI): domain Eukaryota; kingdom Metazoa; phylum Arthropoda; class Insecta; order Hymenoptera; family Ichneumonidae; genus Ophion; species Ophion costatus. The sequence goes on along the minus strand of OX632364.1, from coordinate 25,982,064 downwards.
AAGAAAATTCAAATGATAATATTTTTTTTTTAATCTCCTTCTACTTCTATACATTTAAAATACCGCGTTTCCAACTTTCTTATTACTTCCTAAAAAAACACTTTCTTGACTCTTAAAAAAGTCTTTTGCGGCTGCCATAAAGGCGTCACCATCGTCGAATTTCTTTTCCCGGATAAGAAGCTCCTTTAATTTTGGGAATAAGTGAAAATCACTGGGAGCTGAGGCCGGAGAATATGATGGGTGGTCAAGTATTTCGAAGCCAGCAGCTGTTTCTCAGGCACAGGATGGTACTGAAGTTTGCATCGTTGGAATGCAACGAAAATATATTTCTTTCGAATTCCCGTATTTTTTTCAAGCACATCAAGGCTGCGAAAGTCGCCGAAACTTTTCTGACAATCTTTCAACATTATAACCAAAAGTTGCAAAAAATTTGTTTTGGGAAATAGTAAAAATTAAGAAGTAAAAAAAAATCAAAAAAAAATTTCGTTGCATTCCAACGATGCAAGCTTCAGCACCATGGCACAGGTATATTTTATCACTACACCTAACTCACTTTTCCCCATACTTGAGTATTTTTAACAACTGTTTGCACACAATAATGAATAACTTAAAAACAATATGATCAAATCGACTGTAACTTTGCATAAATATTGTGTGATTGACACTTTTCAAAATGAATATCAAACTACCACCAAAAATATTACATCAATATGTGCCTATAAGAACTTTTCGATTCACCCTCGTACCCACTGTCTGTTCATTCGCATCCACGCGGGCACCTCTCTTCATTATTACAAGGCGTTCAACGAGCAACGCGGATCTGGGCACCACATGATTTCCGCGTTGGCGCGTTACCGGTTATATTTTTGTCGCCGCTCGTTCCGATCCTTTTGCTTCTCCCACTGGCACTTTACGTCAGCCGTTATCGTCCCATTGTTGCGATGAACTTTGACAATCTTTGGACCGGATCCCGCTTCAGCATCGATATCGGATATATTTTTTAAGCAACAATTTTTTTTAAGCATCAAGTCATATGATCGAAAAATCGCTTGGTCATTTATTTGTATGTATATTAACAAAGTTGCACAACAAATACAATTGATTAAGATTCATAATTACAGAAGTTATGAACAGTCTCATGAAAGATCTTCGATCGTGAGGGCCTCGATGTTTTCAATTCCTTTATTTTTTTATTATCATCCGAAATATTTATTATTTATTCAAAGTCCCGAGCCTCTAGCGAGGGTACATAAAAATGGACAAGTGATTGTGATAGCCTAAAAAAATATAAAAAGAAATTCTAGAAAAAGAGAAAAAGAAATCCCAAGTTTTTTTTGATAAAACCGTAAAAAATGTCCTCGTAAGGTTCACCGCAAATCTTTCGTCATTGGGCTACGAAGCTGCACCGTTCGTATAATTACTATATTATTTCTATGCGACAATGAGGCTCTCTCGCTGCTTGACACAAAGATTGCCGCCATTTCTCACGATCGATGCTCGAACGAAAATTTCATCATGCTCGAATCACTTCGTCAATCGGTTTGACTTGTTGTCCTACCTACGTGAATTTACCGCCTCGCGGTCCCGTTACGCGCGCGCGCGCGCATACGCGATATTCCTCCAGTTCTGTCTGTCTTCGAAAAATAAATGTACGTTGGTGTTTCTGCTCTAACGTAAAATATATTACGAGGCTGACCAACGTTCGCTGATACACCCGCGGTGAGAATGCGTATATGCATGTACAGCTACTGCATAATGTCTCGCGCGTACAATAATATACATATGCGAGGCAAACGCTTCGGGTTTATAGTCGCAGCTTAGAAAACTGCCAGCCTCGATGCCTTGCAAACTGGCTCCACCAAGAGGCTAGCCGTTTGTGTGTTTATGCGATCTCACATAGATATGTACCAATCTATGCATGCGCAAACGTATTGTACACGAATCTGTGTAAGCATTACAACACGTGTACAAATGTGACCGGGCATTCGCTACTTTGTGTCAGGCCCTGATCAGGCTTGCCTCGTCCGATTCACCTGACCGTACCCTCTGACGGAAAACACCGAAAAGACACAAAAATCGTTTTTACGGCTTACCCCTTTGGTTTGGAAATGACAATGTTCTGGTAGGAATACAATACTAGCAAGTACACTTTCACGTAATGTATAACCAGTCAAAACATCAATATTTCTTGAAAAGGGTAGTCTGACTTGGAGAGATGCGTAAAACTTTGCTTTTTACCTCATCAAATATATTTAAAATTGATTAGGATAAAACTAATACGTCTGTTGTTATTCTATTCACCGTCATAAGCATTCTTTTTACCAGTGATAATCTAGGAGATCTAAAATGCTTAGATGCAATAACTATTAATTCGAACATAACGAATAACCAAATTATCTACCGAGGCAAAAAAGTAAAGCTTTTTTGGTTCGTGGTTTCTAAACGCCTTGTCAGGAAATATCAATGTTCTGGCCGGGAAGACAATACCTGAATGTATTTCGCCAACAATCCGCCAGATGGCTTCAAGCAAAGAGCTTCGCGTAAGTAAGGTACCATCGTCCAAAGATAATCGGCCCGTTGTACCACGTGCAGAAGTGCCATGCTTAAAGCGTACACTTACGCTTATGATTTAGTGATACTCGTGGAATAATGAGTACCACCTCACACTGTCTATTTTACTCGGCTATAACGCCAGAAGCTCCTCCATCACTTGATCATTTCCCTGTCCGTTTCCAGTTACTTCCCGATTACCAATGACTATCCTGGTGATTTCCCACTCGTTTCTCCGCCAGTTCCTCATCAGTTCCTAAAAAAGGAAACTGCGGATCAGGGCCTGACCTAAGACCTAACGAGGCGAGTCTCATCCACATAATACTATCTATTTTACTCGAGTAGATCGCCACAAAAGCTCTTCCAGTACTCGATCGTATCATGGAACCTATTGTTATTTGGGCCTATTACTATTTACTATTACTTGATACTATTTGGATATACGCTGGAAGGTCTGACCATGGCCTGACATCATCTAGATAAGGCAGATAAGAGGCAATACTTTTTCTCGACTCAAATGTTCTACATGGGACCACCTAATGCTATCTATTCCTACCCGGGTAGATCGTCACAAAAGCTCTTCCAGTACTTGATCGTATCACGGGACCATCTGACACTATCTATTTTACTCGGGTAGATCGCCGAAAGCAGCCTTTCCAGTACTTCATCGTTTCCCTGTCCAGTTCCTTATCAGTTCCCGAAAGAGGGCCTGTCACATGGCGAGGCTGATCCACGCCGGGCTGCTTGACCATGGCCTGACATTATTTTGCCAAGGCGGATCAGGTTTTTCTCCCGACTCAAATGTCTACGCGAGTAGATGAAGGCGAGAAGGCCGAGTGCGTCCCACTAATGAATGCGCCCTCGCATCCGCAAGCTCTGCACACCAACACGAACAAAAGAGTGACGAAGAGGAAGAACCGATATCATGGAAGCAAATTAATCCGGCGAACTAATGAATCAACCTATTTCAATATGTCCCATTCTTTACCTGCTTCCTTTTTTTTTCTTCGATTCTCCTTCGTTTCTATGTTAGCTCCTTTGCGACAATGGCATGCCCTCGCTGCCGCGGCAGAATCCTCTTTCATTGTGCCACATGCTCTATCCGCCTTCGGGACACTGTCTCCCTCTCGTGCTCTCTTATTCTCAGCTATTTCTCTTCGTTTTTGTCATCTGATTCTTCATCTCTCTCTCTCTCTCGTCTTTTTTTTCTCGGCTCCGTCGTCCTTCCCTCTCTCTCTTGCTCGTCTACGATTTTAATCTCTCATAATCCCTCGCCTCTGCCACCGTGCCCACACAAGCGCGATTTTACGTACGCGTGTATGAATGTAAACGCAAACACGTATATGCACGAGGTCCAAAGAGTCACGGCTGCTGCTGCTGGGTCGATCTCAGGCCGATGAACATGGCCACGCATATATGTGCCAGCATCAGCCTCGGGGGCCGAGGACCATGGGGCAGGGAGAGGGGGGGCGCGATTGGGGAGAAGAAGGGAGGGGTCCCAATGGATCCGGACAATGGTCCCTGATTGCGGATTAGGGATTAAAGAGACAAAGGAGAACCCGCGTCCCGACTATTCTCATATGGAATAGCACAGTTTCATGTTGTACGATATATACGTAATAAATAATATACACGTATAGGCATATACACAGGCATGTACAAAGAGATTCAAATATCACTTTTGCATCGTACATCTCCCGGTGTATCTCGCACGTACTGGATATACGTACGCGCACACCCGTGTTCAACTTCAATATAACACTCGCTCGGGCACGAAAAGTTGACGGAAAAAAAAATCAATAAAAAGATCGCAGTGCTCTGCAAAAGGGTTGGAAATCATCGCTATACCGCACGAGATAATACGCGGACCCCGTTCGGCCGGGAGGAGGGAGGTAGTGAAGGGGTCCTTTTTTTTAACCTCCACGCGCGATCGCGCCACGATTTCGATTCTACGCTGGTGGTGGTGGTGGTGTGCGAGCCGCGTTGGCCGCGTTAGTTTGTAGCCCCGGGGTGAGAGATGAGATCGCCGATAAGATGTGTCCAGCTGGTAGATAGCCATTGCGGGGAAAGCCTCCCCAACGGGCCACCTTTCCTTCGGCACCCAGGCGCATTCCCGATCGCGAGGCATCCGGTGCCCCGATACACATAACCAACGTAACGCCCATATATATATATATATGGATTTATGTATGTATGTATGTATATGTATACATGTGTGAGTGCGTGTGTATATGTATGTGTATATCTGTATCTCAGGCATATCGAGGTGATTTAAGGATGAGCTCGAGAAGCACACGGATAGACGATGTTCGTACAATATCCGATAATATCCACCTCGCTGCTTCCGCAAACATAAAATGTCCATTGATTCGCTCATCCGCACAGATTTTTCAGACTTAAACGTTAATTTTTTGTATTCGCATATATGTGGCTTACTCGCTTGTGCCTGTAAACACCTTATTGAGATTAAGGAGTTAGGCTACTGCGACGAGCAGAAAATCAGGTTTATTGAAAAACATTTTTTTGGGGACTTAGTAAGATGATTGAAAAATCGTTTGGACATTTATTTGTCTGATATTCAACGATGCTGAAGTTTGCATCGTTGGACTGCAACGAATTTAATTTATTTCGGCAGATTTCGCCTACAAAAATCCATCAACCATTTTTTAAGATATTTGTTTTGCGATCTACATAAAAATCTATCAAAAAAAGATCGCCTATAATAATAAAAATGTGGAAAATAAAATATAAAACGGAACTTTCGTTGCTTTCCAACGATGCAAACTTCAGCACCATGATATTCAGTACATTTGTATGTTTAAGTGGATTTGTATGACATTTATCCTATGATATTTGGTACTGAATATCATTAAAAAAACATTAATTTTGGCCACCCGGTTAATCTGAAACCGGAAATAAAGATTTTTTTTCTTCAAATAGATAATTGAGTTAAAATAGGATAAAGACTCGGTCGAGCTTTTTTGTCGCGTTTCAATCATGAAAAAAAGTTGGTACTTTGTTTCGACTTGTTGAGGACAGATGACATCATTACTGTTAATAACTAATGAAAAAAAGAGTTACGGGAAAATACGTCGGACACGACTAAAATACTATTACGCTGAAAAAGTGTGCCAAATTTCAAGTTAATCCGTTCATTGGATTTCAAGAAATCGTGTACACCATTTTGAAGAAAAAAAACATCATTTAGAGATAAACGCGTTGAACGTTCAACTAGCAGTTCTATCGTTGCAATCATAAGTTTACCTTCAATCTGGGATTCCTGCATCTTATGTTAGAGCTTTCTTTCCAATTTGAGTAGCATCAAGCGACGAACGATTTTTTTAATCCGCAGTAGTCTAACCCCTTGAACAAAAAATTAATCGTTCGTAGACTCTAAAGAACCGGAGGTCGACAAATATCGCGACAATATATTCGACTGGCTCAGTGTATTTTAAATTACGAAGAAACAGGCTCAGGGATGAATAATAAAATAACTGCGCTGAGTTGTTGACACATTTTTAGGGAGAAACTATCGCGTGGAAAACAAAATAATCGTTGTACCAGAATTTCCAATCCACATCGATTTCGAGGACACGTTTTCTGATATATGCCTCGATTATAAGCTACGAGCGTATTTAATTTGGTTGATAACACTTGAGGAAGTGTCTTATTGACACTTTACGGTTCACTTCCTTGTTCTTTTTTTCCTTGTATTTTTGCCTATGACTCAAAGTCCGAGCATGTGTATTATACCGGTACAAACGGCAGTGCCAAATGTTTGATGTCGACACACACACACACAGTGTAACATCGACTTCCTCCTTCGCCGTTTTCCAAATCTCTGCGCCACGCCTCACATACTTCCCAGGCAATTTATATCCCGAATATACGACATATAAAGGATGTCTCAAAATGACCCGACATTTTAACTTATTAATAAAACCTATTATTTATTCAGAAAGAACGAATACTTTTATTTCAATATAAGGTACATTCATGGAGGTTATGTTTGGAACATAATATCCGTTAAATGACATAAATTGCATCGACTTGGAAGACATATTGTTTCAACAAGGTGGCGCAGCCTGCCACACTGCGAGCGAAACAATGCAGTTATTGCAGACGAAGTTTCAATTGGTGATGTCAATTGGCCACCGAGATCGTGCGATTTGACGCCATTGGACTTTTTTCTTTGGGCTTTTCTGAAAGGAAAAGTGTATGCCAATGATCCACAGGCCATTCCGGAGCTCAAAAAAGCAATTGGACGCATCATTGATGAAACTAGTTCGCAATTATGCCAAGATGTTATTGAAAATTTCGTGAGAAGAGTGAACGTTTGCAAACAGGAACAAGGCGCCCATTTATTGGATATTGCGTTCCACACATAACCTCCATGTTTGTACCTTGTATTGAAATAAAAATATTCGTACTTTTCAAATGAATAATACGTTTTATTAATAAATTAAAATGTCAGGTCATATTGTGACACCCTGTATTTGTATCTTCGCGCTAGTCGCTCTGCCACACGAATAATCAAACTTGCCAAGTTTTTGCTCAACGCGATTCGCGAACATGAGTGCCAATTGAAACTGCGTAAGATCGCTATGCCAACTTTGACGCTGCGCTCAACGCTGCGTTGAGAGCTTGAGCGAATAAGATTCTTCGAATTATGGTAGGATTAACCCAATCCGATAAGTTGATTAGGTAGCCGGCACGATTGAATCGTTAGATCGGTTTGATTAATCCATTGAATGGGACGAGACCAATTAATTCACGGAATGTTCAAGCCCGGTGGCGTTCGAGTCATTTCCGAAGGATTCTTCATCCCATATGAGGATCTTCCAGTGCCTTTTGGCGGTGATTCGCGTTTTACACACACAGCGTGCGTTCCCGCGCGGGCTCCCGAGGGTTTGTATCGTACAGCCTTGAGGTGTCCCACTCCTGTGTCTGATTTGAAATGTACGAGATCCAAGGAGCGGGGGGGGGGGGAGATGCAGTGAATGAGAGAGAGAGAGAGAGAGAGAGAGAGAGAGAGAGAGAGAGAGAGAGAGAGAGAGAGAGAGAGAGAGAGAGAGAGAGAGAGAGAGAGAGAGAGAGAGAGAGAGAGAGAGAGAGAGAGAGAGAGAGAGAGAGAGAGAGAGAGAGAGAGAGAGAGAGGGAGATAGAGGGAGAGAGAGAGGGAGAGAGGGATATATACACGGCCAAGCGAGAGAGCATGCAATGTGTTGCCGGTATGCCGATCTCTACGATGTTGGGGAACCCGCGCGCCACCGCTACCAAGTTGCGGTGATCAAGCGCGACAGAGCACAGCACGCGGGACAGAGCAGCGTCACTGTTCGTCCCCGAGCTCGCTCTCCTCTCTTGGACGAACTAGTTTTTGTCCCTCCGAGCGAAACGTACTTACGGCGATTGAACCAATCGGCGGGCATCGTCGCCTGTTCCCGTCGTCCTCCTTTCCATCCTCCACCACCTCCATCACCTTCTTGGACGATTCCATACGAGAGGGTGCCTCTCTCATCGAGCTGTCTCTACTCTCTCGCTCTCCACTCTTCCTATCGTCCTCCCGCCTTCTCTCTCTCTCTCTCTCTCTCTCCTCTCTCTCCCTCTCTCTCCCTCTCTCTCTCTCTCTCTCTCTCTT
>OX632364.1:25896647-25973676 GCA_951751655.1 Ophion costatus | reverse complement strand
TCTGTACGGTTCAACAAATCCGTAGCCCAAAAATAGATGAAAGATTTTTGGGCCTGCAAAATGCCCACACTGCCCAACATATTTGCTAAGTGTTCCGTTAACTTTGGCAGGAGTGTGGGATTGCGGATGGTCCCTGGTCCACTCGACAACGACGGCATATGGGACGTTTTTAATTTTTTGAGCTTCCCTTTTTGTCCACTCGTACTCGTCGTTGGTTCGTTGCTTGGTTCGACAACCTGAAAAAGTATAGTAAATTATGTAAAAAGCATGAAAACATATGACAGAGCATGGTTCTGTCATATAAGGGATCTGGAAATCAGTTTTAAATTATAGGTTTGTATCCAATAAGTCCACCGTGATGGATGAATTATGGAAAAAAATTACTCGTTGGATTGATTGCAACATCCCCAAAGCATTGCATAAAAAAACCATTATTCAAACCAGATAAAAAATATTGTGCACTGCAACGAAAAGTGCCCCTTGCACCAAAGACAAAACTTGTACCGGAGAAAAAATGTTCTCTTCCGAGAAAAACTTTGTACCGAAGAGATAATTTCTATGCACAGAAATGTTCTCTTCGGTAGAATTTTTTTGTTGGGTACAAATATTCTCTTCCAGCTAAATTTTCACTACCAAAGAAAAAATTTCTCCACATAGAAATGTGCTCTGCGGTACAAATTTTTCCTTCCAACCAAATTTTTGCTACCGAAGAAAAACTTTCTCTACATAGAAATGTTCTGTTCGGTACAAATTTTATACTGGACAGAAAATTTTTCCAGTAGGGCAATTTATACTGAAGCGAAAATGTAGCCAGAACAAAAAATTCGCACCGAAGAAAAGATATGTGTCAAATAGAAAGTTTGTGCCGAAGAGAAAATTTGTACCGTATGCATAGAAATTTTCTCTTCGGTACAAATCTTTTGTTCGGTACAAATGTGCTCTTCCGGCCAAATTTTCACTATCAAAGAAAGATGTCTCCACATAGAAACTTTCTCTTTAGTACAAATTTTCCCTTTCGATCAATCTTTCACTACGAAAGACAAAATTTATCTACATAGAAGAGTTCTCTTCGGTGCAAATTTTTTCGTCTAGCCAAATTTTCTCTTTCCTACAAATTTTCTCTTCCGTGTAAATGTTCTCTTCCGTACAAACTTTCTCTTTCAAGCAATTTTCCTCTCCAGTAAAATTTTTTCCTACGGTACAAGTTTTATAAAACATTTATCCGGAACAAAAAATTCATGCCAGAGAGAAAATTTGCATCAACTTGTATGAACTCAAAACTTTCCGCCGAAGAGAAAATTTCATTCGAAGAGAAAATTTGTACCGAAGAGAAATTATGTACCGGAGATAAAATGTGGATTGCAGGGAAAATTTGTACCCCAAAGAAATTGTACGAAAGAGAAAATTTTTGCTCACAGTCAACCGAAGATGCTCTCTCTCTAACAGATAGAAAAATCTGTCCACAAAGTATAAAACATGTGCTTTGTCCTGAAAAAAATTGATTAGTACAGAGTCCAAAATTTTAATCGCAGTGACAAAACATTTTCAAAAAAACTATTTTATATATATATCAATTAACAAATATTGCAATATACTATGTTAAACTATAACATAAATAAATAATACTTACAATGATTTCGCCAAGCTCATTGTGTGCTTCTTGTGTGGACGTCTCCTCGACGAGCATGCCGTCATTCGCGACTGCAAAATTTCTAGATTCGTAGTCGAAAATAGAAGTCTCTTCCTCGTTACTTGGTACCAGAAGACACGTGACTTCACTCTCGTGAGGGATATCCTCATCCTCTTCGATGTCGCACAGCCTCATGTTTTTATGTGTTAATTGTTTTTGTAATACTATTTCTTTCCCAGCAATCTGTCTTCGTAAAATCTGGTCGGTTTGCGCAAGTGACAACAATGCCGTACGTACAGACTGTACATCTGACATGTTTTCGTCTTTGAAAAATTGTATGCATTTAAACCGTTCACCGATGGAACAATATACGATTTTTTTCATCGTAATGACGTGATTTTTGTTTTCCTCGTCGAACAAGATCTATGCTGGAAGACACGAGACAACTAAGAGCAAAAAAGTTTCTTTGTGGCGATATACAAGTCATAATAACCTCTAGCGTGTGAGTCGCGTAATATTATGATTGCTTGGTGGGTGGCGGGATCGCTCGCGTCGACAAAGTAGCAGCCAATGAAAAGTATGGCGCGTATTTTGAAATTTCGTATTAACCAACAGGATTCAATTTGTCAGCTCAGCTGGGAAAAGGAATACTGACAAGATCAAAACAACATCGTAGTCGCGCATATAAGGGCGTTTGTTATAGACGATGGAATAAATTGGAGGCATGCATGGAATATATAGAATCAAATAAATAAAAGCACAACATATTGTTAAGAGAAAAAGTTTTATTGAAAAAATTAATTGACACATGATAACAAGGTTCACGTGTGAAATACTATCATTGCATATATGTAGGATTATATAATCGATTACAATGTTATATATACATATTTATTATTGTTAAATGAAATAAACGTAGTTTTACAAGACATTTTTGTTTACGGACGTCTATTTTATGTTTAGCCGGAAAATTCCGTGCAGCAGTTGTTAAGAAGGACGACGTACTTTTCTCTTATTAGTGTTACACTCAATACAGGATGTGGAAATATAAGCTCTTTCAATATTTTTTGGGAACTTGCAGCAGCATATTGTACCCGGTATGCATTTAAAGTTTCCTGATACTCTAACGTGTCCAGAAGAACATGCACGAAGAAAAAAGTGCCGTTATAGACGAATATTTCTCGTACTTCGCCAAAAATGGGTAACGATTCTTCTGTGCACTGCTTTAGCAAAATTACACTGTTCTTTTTATAAGTGACACCGCGAGTTATCACTTTTGAAGTTCGAAACATTTTGCACGTATTAATTTCGTTTTCTTCTAAATAAGGATGAAATAGAGGTGCATTTGGAAGACTTTCGAGAAAGACTGTATCTCCTGCAAATATTTGATCCCCAGTATATAAAAATTTCCTGTCAGGGGCACCTGGAAGTTTTGCAAGTCTCGAACACTGGAGGGCTTGATGCCTATATGCCAACGAATACGGGATATTCTTGAAATTATGCAGCACTGGTACCAATGATTTGAAATAGGCATGTGCAGATTCGAATCTAAAACACCACTGCTGTCTGGCTGGGCCAAATAAGCGAATGTAGCGTGGAACGTGTATCAGAAAATGAAATTTTGGAACAATTTGGCGGGGATACAGACGATTGAAAACTAGAATGTACACGTGAATCATGTTCTCCAGCATATCTATGCATTCCTTGTGTATTTGATACGACAAACAAACATTCAGAATTTGTAAGAGCCGTCCATGACATTCCAATTTTTCGGCTGTGTCCTGATCAAGTTCATCTACCTTTCCCCTGAGTAGGAAAGGAAGCGTGTTAGCTAGGGTCAACATTTGCGATGCACTTTGACGAAGCTTACTGTTTTCCATTAAATGCGATTGCAGTATTGGACTGGGGATATCCTTTTGCAAATGACCAAAGTTGAACTTGGTAATATCTGTATTCAACTCTTCCACTTGAAGATACCGCTTGTCTATAACGCAATATCTTAGAAGTGCTCTAGTGGCAATTTCGATTACACCCTCAGCCAAAATGTGCATGCAATCTTGCGGCAAGCACACGGTTACATCGAAATCTTTTATGTTGATTAATGCACTTTTCCGGTTTAAACCATATCGCCGTTTCCAGAAGTTGAGACCCTGATTTGTGAGCTCATTTTCAGTAATTATATTAAGTTGATCGTTATGCATATTTTTTGTACGCAAAACAAAACGAGATTCCGCAAAAGAGTGTTGCCACTGACTTCGTGTCGTCATACATGTGCGACATGGTCTGTATGCGGAAACAGACTCTTTGAACCCACCTAGTAGAGCGGACGCAGGAGTATCTCCAGCGACAAACAAAAGAGACCCTCTATATGTTTTTTGGACTCCAGCAATATTTACCGTAATGCCTTCGGTTTGCAGCATATTTATTTCCGCAACAAATTTGTTCAGAATTTTGTCAACGCCAAATTTTTTCATGATTCGCGTTTGAACTATTGCAAACAAATTATTTGCTTGCAGGGATGATCGCATTTCGGGATAAATGTTAGCGAGAGTCCAATAAAACATCGACAACTTGTGAGTGGTCGTCTTTGAACCTAAAGGATTCACAATCTCCACATCATCGTAATATAATATAATAGCCAAGGCATTTTGGTTTTTACTAAAAAACTTGTGAGAGCGGTAGTACGAGCCATCAGTTACGGTTTCGAGCACGTTCGGATGGTCGCTAGCTGCTCTGGGATGGTCCACACAGTTCCTTACGCATTCGTTTTCCAGGAGCATTCGCAAAGTATCTTGCAATGGGACAACCCATGCATTTCTCTCCACTTCAACGAGATCCGCTTGATGTGTTTGCCTTTTCCATACCATATCCGTGCCCAGAAATGATTTTTCTGGCATAATCATGTTCATTGAGCTAACAAGATATTTGTCGAGCTTGTACTTGGTGTCAACGTTTGAAAAGATACTCTCTGCAGGAAAGGTTTCTGTGATGACTCGTTTGACTTCATCTCTGTGTAAAAGATTTGTTTCTGCGTCGGCTTTTTCATAGAGCTCATCCTATAAACAAAGTGAAAGATGATTTATTAGAAATGCAAAGTTACATATCCAGTACACAAAGGAAATAACAGTTAAGGCGACCATTTGTTATTGGGTAACCTACGATGTGAGAAATTTACTGCTTGTGAAAAGGAAATTACCATACAAAGGTTCGATGAGTTTGACTCCAGAAATAATAGATATGGGACACGTTTCATTTATTTTATTTACACAGAATAAACTGTATTTATTGTGTGTAAATAAAAGCAGGAAATAAATTCCCGCTAACCTGTGTTTAGCAGGAATATTTCTTGCGGAAACTCATTATGCAAAATGAAAACACTTAAGCTGTATTTTTAATATTTAACTTCAAAGGGTAACTTTAATATTTCTCTGTAACAGAAAAAAATGTGATTGATGTTTATTTTAACACTCCGTCACTAGCAAGTTCCGCAAGGGTAATTCACAAAAAATTAGTGTCCGCAAGGATAATCGACAAGGAACTACAGTGCCCGTAAGGGTATCCACAAGAAATTCTTTGTGAATTACCTATGCGGACACTGACAACACGAAATATGTTGTATGCCGAACCTTTGCATAGACCCGATGAGCTTTCTTGTGTTCATGAATTTGTATTTCTGTACAGAGAATACATAAGAATATTTGTAACTTTTGACACTGCGTAACCAGTCTGCGGATTGACCTGTCTTTGCGGATAGACCTTGCGTAACCAGTCTTTGCGGATAGGCTTTGCGTTACCAATCTTTGCGGATCGACTTTGCGTAACCAGTCTTTGCGAACAGATTGGTCTTTACGTAACCACTCTTTGCATCCATTTCCCAGCGGATACAGACTGCGAGGACCAAAAATTGCATTTCTTTGAAGTTGAGCCTTTGTGTGGAATCAGCAAAGTCTGCATTTCTTGGCTCGACGAAAGTAAGCCAAAAAATCACTTTTTACACTGCGTAACAAGTGTATAGAAGAAATTACTCTAGCGGATACTCATAACACTGAAGATTTAGACTTTTTACACTGCGTAATCAATCTACGGAACAAAATTACTAATGAATGCTCGTTACGCTGGAAAACAAATTAAATTAATCTTACATTCAACCTTTGTATAGAGCAACTACTCTGTATTTCCATTTATGGGACAAAACCGGACAAGTGTAATATTTACAGCATTCGCAAAGTTTGCAAGGAATATGTTTGCAAAGACTGGCGGGAGACCTGGATCTTTGTTTCATGAATGATTAACCTATAATAATGTTATAATTACCAATATAATCGTTGAAAAATTCCGCCATAAATCGCGTACACCATCGATGATACTGTCGACGCACGTCTGGCTCACTTTGCAATTTTCCCGGATGTGAATTAAAAATTGCGCGCTGCACCATTCCATACGGTCACGGGGTGGTACGTTTAGCCCTATAAACGTTAACATATTCTATATTTCACTTCGAAAAGGTTTGCAAAACCCCAAAACGAAATTATATGGTAATGGAACTATGATCCTGATTGTATTTATATTGTAAATCATAATTTCATGTACACTCACCTTCCTCAAACGTAAAATCCTCGTTATGTCGAGTAAACAGCGGTTCACTTTGAATCTCGGCCTCGGGATGTTTTCGTGCTACGTGTCGTTGGTAACTTTTCCATTTGGTGAATACTGCACCGCATCCGTACTGGGAGCACTTAATTTTAAACCGTGGGTCATGTTTGTGTTGTTTCACAACATGGTGCACTAAAAACTTGTGTGTTTCGCTTTTAAAATAGCATAACTCGCACTTGAAAATTTCTTTCGCACGTCCGTCCATCACGAAAGCGAGGTTATGAATGACCGCCATATTGTCATATCAATGCACGTGCAAGCGTGTTGTTGGTGGTACACGCGTACGAGGGAGTTGTTTTAGGACGCTTTTTGCAATGAAATGTGTTGCTTGCGTCGCGTGTAGCTACGCTAAGTGTGTTGATCTGGAGAAAATGCATCGATTCTACACACTTTATGTGCATTGCATTAAGCGTGTTCTTTGGCAACATGCAAAAAGTGTGTTGTTGCCAAGAATGATCTAGCGTGTATTGTCACAACACGGTAAAAGAAGGAAAACATATCGTTTCAACGCATCAACTGGGTCCTACACATCTAGTAGGCGTGTTATGTGTTGTCTCAACACACTGACAACACGCTTATTTTTTACAGTGTGTGACCCCCTGTTTTTTTGCCATTTTTCAAGAATTTTTTTTCGCGGGAAAAACCAGAGATATTCGAAAAAAAAATTTTTGTTTTGTTCGTTGTTTATTGAAGATACATGAAAAAAAAAATTCAAATTTTTCACGCCCCATGGTGACACTGGGGATGCTCCCGCGTCAGGTACTGTTGCCTCTGCAGTGGTTCGCGGCACGCAGCAGAACTCTCTTCGAAGTCGATCTGAAAAAAAATACCGAGTGTTTTCGTTAATAATATGATATTTTGAAGAAAAGTACATAGGGATTTGAAAAAATATTGATTTTTAAAAAATAGGCACGCTTTTGAAATTAGAGGACGATTTTCGAGCAAAATTTCTCGTCGAAAATAGGCTATAACTTTTTTTATTATTGAGATATCGAAAAAATCCTATGTAATTCTTTAGATAATTTAGTTTTATTGATGCAGTCCAAATTTGAAGTCGATCGGATAAAAATTGCTCGAGTTCTGCTACGTGCCGCACTCAAAAAAGTGGTTTTGAGAAAAACGCGTTCAAAGTTTTAGGTTTGTTAATTTATGCGATAAATTGGAAAAAAAATGTTTACCTTTAATCAGCGATGCTGGCACCATATAGCTGGCCTTCAAGAAGCAAATCATTGTCCCTAGCATCTTTTCTCGAACTTGTAGAGGCTCTTCTTGCCTCTTTTGCAGCGTGTGTGAGCGAGCGCTCCGCCAGCTCGATCCGCGCTGCGTCGGTTTCAACGCGAAAATTGAAACAATTTGGGCCGATAGTTATCCCCATCGTCTCCAAAACTTTCATGAGTCTTCTCAGGCCATCATTGAATAATAATACCGCGATATCAGCTGCAATATCGACGATTTTTTTGCTCCCGGACTGACACTTGGGGGCTATTGCCCAAACTGATTTGTTGTAGCTTTCGTTGTTGTTTTGCGTGAAGCCGCCCAAACAACGCTGCAGCAAATCGTCTCTGCTCAAATTTTCGAAGACTGGCGTAATTGCCTCCAATACTTCCTCAGGAAGAGGCGGCTTATGGCGATATTCAGAAATATCACCGCGCTGCACCGCTCCACAAAATATTCAATATCTCCGAAAATAATTATTTTTTCGACCTGGGTCCAACGGCATCTTAATCTTAGATGTATTTTAGATTTTTCTAGATGGTTTTCAAAAAATCGATTTTTCGAAGCCGTCACAGTGGTGTTGTCCGTTAAGGAAATTGTTCATTCGCAAGTGGCCAACGAAATATTGAGATGATACATTTACGGGGTTGGCTACCGATCCAAAAATCAGGGTCGTTTGAAAAAAAATGTATTTTGAAGAAACAAGTAAGATGATTGGAAAAACGTTTTGACATTTATTTGTATTTATATTAACGAAGTTGTGGTCCAAAATTTATTGAACAAATGTTGGCCCACTAATTTAAAATTAGTTTTTAGTAAAATTTACTAAAAAATTCGGCCCAATAATTTGAAAAATTAACAATTTAAATATTAAATTATTAATATTTAAAAATATTAATAATTAACGAACTTATGAACACTGTCGTGGAGGACCTTTGAATGTGAGGGGCTCAACGGTGTACTTGATTTCGGCCACCCAGTTGATCCGAAACAAAATAAAACGAGTTTTTTCTTGAAATAGATAATATTGCCTAGGACTTGACCGAGCTTTTCTTTTTTATCGTGTTTCAATCGGCAAAAGAAATTTGAATTGTTTTTACTCGATTTCTCGAGGAAAAGTGTCATCATTATTGTTAACAACTAATGAAAAAGAAATTGTAAGAAATAAAACGTCGGTCAAGACTGAACTACTATAACACTGACTAAGTATACCAAATTTCAAGTCAATCCGTTTATTGGATGTCGAGAAATCGAGTACACCGTTTTGCGGAACATAGTTTCGAGAAAAACGTGTTTGCAGTTTTACTAATAATTCTATCGTTGTAATTATAAATTCATCTTTAATCTGCGATTTCTGCTCCGCAGGTTGAACCGTACTCTTCAATTTGAGTTGCCTGAAGCAACGTATGTTTTTTTTTTCATTTTCCCAGTCGCCGAACCCTTGAAATATTATACTAGTCCGAGTATTTGTTAGATCGATGGAATAAGTTCTAAAAGGAACGCCATATTCAATTTTTTTCAGTGAATAATTCATTACAACACAATTCCGTACCACACTTTTTGAATGTGGTACGAAATTTTCTCTCTCTCTCTCTCTCTCTCTCTCTCTCTCTCTCTCCTCTCCTCTCCTCTCCTCTCCTCTCCTCTCCTTCTCTCTCCCCCTCTATCTCTCGCTTCTTCGTGCCTCGATAATTTAGGAATAAGTTTTGTACATTGCGTGGCGCCGCACTGTGTTTCGTGATATTCATCGCCGCTTTCGTTTTTACACAGACTTTTTTACATGGTGGAATAGTTGATGAGGTGAATGTTTAAGAATATATTGTCTCGTTGGTCAGAAACGATCGATTTTATCGATATGTGCGACGTGGCAAAATATAATTCGCAGGAAGACGAATGGGGGGGGGGGACGAAAACGCGTGGTCTGGATATCAGGTGAATCAGTGGGGTCAAGAAGCTCTCGTGGACGCTCCACGTGTACGTTGTGTTCCATATTCAACCGAGTACGTAGATATATGGACGTATATATTGATACGTGTGGACAGACGAGGTTCAAATATTTGACCCAACGCAACGCTCGCTCGCCTCATATATATATATATATATATATATATATATATATAAAGGTATGAATTCTATCTGTCAATCTTACCGATTGATGAGGAAGAGGATTGTTGTTATATCAGGGATCGTCACTCATAATCGAGAGACTCCCGATTGCGTAAACAATCACGTAGGAATCTTTCAAACTGCCAAGATATTATACTGGCCTCGGATATTAATTGAATTTGACGTAACGTGTCTTGGCAGCTCGGCGGAAATTTATTCAATATTCAGTGTGAGGGTGAGATAATCGAGTTTAAAGAAGGCGTAACGGCACTCCGAGCGTTCGAAAAATGGGTGTTACTTTGAGAGTGGCTGGCGTTCAAGAAATGAGTAACTAGAAAAATCTATTTCCAAAACTTTATCACACATATCTACATGTGTGTGAAACCTCTAAAGTCTATTTTCCTACTAGTTGGCGGAACTTGAGCTTCGCAAGCGTCAGCGTTTTTTTAGCCGGAAGTGACTTGGAGCTTGCAGCATAAGTACCAAATTGTGACATTGAACGCGAAAGCAATTTTCAAAAACATTCCGCATTATCTAGAGACGTAGAGAATTTTAGGAATATTGCTTTCCGTAAACATAGCCAACGTTTGGGCATAAAAACATTTGAGTTTCCAAGATTGAGTTTACCTAAAAATTGTTGACAACGAGTAGATTTTTCAGATAGTGGGGGAATCGATACATACTTCGATGCAGGAGCAGAAGGTACGGTGGAAATTTGAAGTGAATCGCAATAAAGTTATTCGCATTATGCAGCAAGTTAACTTTAAAAAATTTCTATTCCCATTTAGATTTTTCTATTTCAATTTAGTTCGTTTCTTATCATTTTAAGGTATGTCGATTAAGTAAGTTACCTATACAGATAATGTACTCATCGTCTCTTACCTATATTTCTCAATTGTAAAATTGAATATTGTAATTACACTCTAATTTATAAATTGCCTCAAGGTCCAACCAAGGCATAAATGAACAATCGATCAATCCCAATTACAATGACCCTACTTCAGCAAACGTGGATTAAGAGTCTACATTCGCACTTTCGAATGGGGTTGAAGTTTGCATCGTTGGGATGCAACAAAAATTCCTTCCATAGTCTCGTTTTCACTATTATCCAAAATAATGTTGCGCCGATTTTGTCGTAAATGGCTAAATGAGAATCCTAACAAATATCCGCGCGTTTTTCGTAGATTGAATTTGCCAAAGAAACATTTGATTTAATTTGCCAAAGAAAAAGATGGAAAAAAAAACGTTTTCGTTGTATTCTAACGATGCAAACGTCAACGTCATACTTTCGAAGTAATCCGAAAAAACGAGCTTTTTCCCTAGAACCGATATCTTCGGAGACACTTGTTGGTCGGATTAAAATTGATTTCAGTGCATAGTCTATTCAACGACGTGTTCGGTGCCGGATAGAAATTCGTTCAGTGGTGGGACGAAAGCGTTCGTAACGTTGTGAGCCCCGGGTATATAGAGGAATTTGGTAACAGTAAGGAACGAAGAACCCTCGCTAATTGCTCCCTCCCGACACCGGCTGCAATTAATTGGACAGAGAGAGGACTCGACAGCTTGTTCTCCCGCACTCGCATATTCCCAGCCAAAGGATCAATCCCCGGTCCCTTCATTTCCTACAAATGTCCGCCCGTCAACCGGACAGAGAGATCGACCAAACAAGACACGAAAAATTGTTCGGTTGACCTGTCGCTAAAAAGAAGAGAAAAAAAATCTTCCGTACGCTGTCCATGTGCACGCGTAGACCCGAGGATAGGGACTGTTTTTACCGTTAATTATTCCCGAGCCACAAGCCACAATTTTCGTTTCTCTCATAGAAAAACAGCCGAAGAAAGGAAGACAGCGGGAGAGAGCGAGAGAGGCTTAATACCTGCTGCTGCAGCCGTTCCGAAGGTCCCCCTAGAAAAGTCCTATTGAGATGGGCTCAAAGACAAAGATAGAAAAACAATGGAGGGGCAATAATAAGAGGCACAAAACCCAGCTGTGTGTGTGTGTGTGTGTGTGTGTGTGTGTGTGTGTCTGTGTGTGTGTGTGTGCGCGCGCGTGTGCCTATATACTTTTCTCCGAGAGCATGAATAGAAGACTAAAATGGTGAGAGAATGGGATGGACCGTGGGTACATGAATGTACCGGACTTGGTGGGCATACCAAGATGACCAGGTGTTATACCTGAATGCATAACCTGCCACGAGAGGGGACCGAAAAATAGGAAAACTTGTCCCGTGCGTTTAATACTCATGGGCTCGAGAATGGTCCTCCGGAAAAATGGTTAGTCCTTACGGTTGGCACAGCGAATGACGGCGATTTCCCCACGACGTATATCCCGTGCTCGACACTTCAAATAAAAGCGCAAGCGCGTAACCCCTGAGAGATAAAAGCTCCGGGACATTGGCAGGAATCTCGTGGATTCGGGGCGGGAGTTAAACATGTTGACCTGTGTATATGCATGTGCCAACTGCCGCATCACAGTAATGAGATACGTGGCGGACGAAGAAGAACGTTTGCTCTAAAAAATGAAGAATTCTAAGCGGCTTTGCTTTTTTGGAGACTCTCTCACTTTCTCTCGGTCTCCTTGTTTCTCTTTCGAAGCCTTGGCGGAATACGAGTTGATGCGGAGGGTGGGCTGGTGCCCGGAGGAAGATTTTCATTGCTAACAATAAGCCTGCACAAAGGTAGACAACTGAAGGCGCGAGCGAAGGAAAGTAAGAAAAAGAATAGAGTACGAGATGCAGGGGGGGGAGAAGGCAAAGAGACGCGAGCATGGCAGTTCTCAGAGGGCGCAATGCACCCCGGGAGGGTTAGTTAGATGGACACACAACAATGTGACCAGCTACGGGTTTTACGACGTATGACAAAGGAGAGGGAGAGCCATTGGTCCGAAAACGCTTGGCTTGTACGCCCGCGCACCTGGCACACGGTTAACTTGCTGTACGAAGTTTTTACTCCAGCCTGCCATAGCTATGTATACATAATTTCGTTTGAGTCCCGAAACCACGTTCGTATACACATACCTGCGCCTTCACGGCTTGAACGATGAAGCGAAACATCGGTACCACCTGAATACCCAAAACGGACGACCCAACCGGTCACCACGAAAATTTCGCAGTCAAGGAAAATCTATCGAAGGGACCCCCCTACATCCGGTGAACACCTGCGCTTCTCGTTTACCATTCCTCGTGCAAACGGGACAGACTCTCGTTGGGCAAAGCTCGCTTTCATTAAAATTAAAAATGTTCTACTCGCTTGTATTATTTGGGATGGTGAATAAGTTATCGCTGTTTATTTTTCGTGAAAATTGAGTTTCATTAATTTTTTTTAAATATTCGTGATGCTTTTAAACGTTTCGAAACTGTTGTGTGATCAACTCCTAATGATTTTGCAAGTTCAGCTTGCAAAAGAACATGACCTGACTGATTCATTAACGCCGAGCCAAAACAGCTGAAACTAATGACATGAAATTTGGACAGCAGATTGCTTTTTCGACGTAAGCACCCACTAAGAAGGGTTTTTTAAAAATAAAGTCAACCCTTAAGTGGAGAAGAGGGGTGGCAAAGTTTGTATGGAAATGAAATAACGTCTGGTCAGAAGATTCACTTCAAACGTAGTATTAAAGAAACTTAGACTTAAACTTAGTATTCCTTAATGAAATATTTCAGGGGCACGTTTCAGTAAGAAGCATTCAACACAAGTCTACGCGGGGGAAGCCGCGGGCGGAAAGCTAGTTCAACATATGAAAATCATTATTTTTGAAGCGTCTAAACCAATCTCTGCATCTTGCTCCCGACGTAGCATGGTCACCGCAAGCCTCCACAAGGATTCTGTATGCTTCAGCTGCAGATTTTTTTTGAATAAAGTAGCACGGTGAAATTCCCGGCTAATATTCATTTGTGGCACGAAATTTGACGTGTTTAACACTAAGAAACAAAAAGCTGTTTACACTTGGGCGAAATGACATACACTGAGTTTCAAGTTTGTATATAGTACTTCTTCACAGATGCGTTACCATCTTAAACTACACGCACGTAGTTCTGGTAACGCCATCTGTTGGAGAACAGCGAAAACTTATTCAACATCCTAGTACAAAATACAGATAGAGGCCGAAGAATTACACGGTGTTGAAGTTTGCATCGTTGGAATGCACCGTAAGTTCTTCAAAAACATCATTTCTTCAGTTTCTTCATCATCCAAAGTCTTGCCCTGCCAACTTGTGCTGCATATGTCTCGTGACGATCCTAAAAAACGCCTTGGTCATTTTTGTAGCCAAAAATGGCAAAAAAGTCAGCGCTTTTGAATTTTCGTACCATTCCAACGATGCCAACTTCAATTTCATAGAAAAATACGTCCTCAAATTCAAACACTGGTTGCCAGAATTCTAATATTCAGTGCTAGAAAAGTATAGCAGTTTACTGCCAGTTCGGAATTTTAAGACTTGTTGTTAGAGAAGTGTAAACATGATTTTCACACCGTATAGCAAAAATGATGCGTGCATATTACATTTGAAAATATTGTCGCATAGGCGCGAGTCCTATATGCTGTATAGTAAAAATAATGCGTGCTTTGTAAAATACCAACCTTTATTTCACGCGATTTTTTCATGTGGATTTTACTATACATATAGCATGAATCTTCGTGTATGTATAGATTTCACTATACGCATAGCATTAATCTTCGGCGTATAGCGAAAAATATTACAAAGTTGATTAGTCAAATGTGACTCTTTATACTGTACTTTTTGTAGAATACTGGAAACTGATTGTTCCAATCACGTGGCCAAAATATTTTTTGAATACTACGAAAAATCACAATATGCCGAATAAAATGTATTATTTGTATCAGTTTACGTGCCATATCGTAGGTTGAAATATAAATTCCTTCATTATTACTATACCATAATTACAATTATTATCTTCCATTCAATACTTTTTGATATTTAATGATATTTTTTTTAGAAGCATAGTATTAATTCTAAACTTCGAGGCCCCTGTTTTCTCCGCGTACTTTTTGTAGAATACTGGAAACTAATTGTTTCAATCACGCGGGCAAAATATTTTTTGAATACTACCAAAAATCACAATATGCCGAATAAAATGGATTATTTGTATCAGTTTACGTGCCATATCGTAGGTTAAAATTTAAATCTCTTCATTATTACTATACCATAATTACAATTTCGATCTTCCATTCAATACTTCTTGATATTCAATGATATTTTTTTTAGAAGCATAGTATTAATTCTAAACTTTGAGGCCCCAGTTTGGTCCGTGTAGAACATCGTATTTAAAATTTGGATCGCGGTGTCCGTCGAATGTGGTTTATCAGGCTGCGTTTTGCCTTTGGGTAGATACATCTAATGCATCAGTTGACGCATTTCAGGACCTGAAAAAAATGGTTCCCCTCTCGTTTTCAGCCTTGACGGTTATTGGCATTAAGTCTTAACGCGGGCGGTGATTCAGGGGGGTTTATTGCGAGCTAAAATCGTTAAATGCATCACCCACACACTGACACGCACTTTGCCAAATGGCGATTGCGTGGGTTTTTCGCCGAGCCTTATTACAATATACGACGAAGTTTATGGAATATGCATATGTCTGTATATAAATGGGAATTGAAGTATGAAAATTCCTATGCGTGCTACACGGGGGAAAAGATGACACGACATTCTCCGGCTAGATTTCTCCAGCGCCGCGAGTATCTGCAAATATTTGGGATCTTATTCTTATTTCCCTGACCACTCGAGAAATCAGCTCGCGTTTGATGCAGAGATTACCTCTCGGATTCGACGAATTCGTTTTCAGTCTTCATTTTTTTATTCGTCCGATTTTTTCATCGGCTCACCAGGTATCGTAATGTCGAAACGAGATCCCGGGGTGATAAACGTTCGCAATTACTTCGCATGTGATTAATCGAAGCGCTGGAACAGCACCGCTTTCCAACACCGTATTGATTTCTCTCGATATCACTGATAAGGAACATCACCTAAGTGTCCGCCTTCGATTTTGTTGAAACTCACACACGTGATAAAGCATTGAAAACTATTAGGCACGTATTTTTTTTATCGGCGACAAAACGGTTTTAAGGGGAGAAACCACCCCCTTAAAGAAAGGCGTGTCGAGGGTACCGTAAAATGGGGTTACTGTAAACAGGTTCTGGAAGTTTTTTGTAGGCTACTTTTTTAACCCCCTAAATTCCAACTATTTTTGCTTTAATAGAGCAACGTGTCGTTTGGCTATCAAATATAGAAGGAAGTCAGCCCCACCAACCCTCCACCATTTTATATATTTTTTTAGTGTTTTTTTAAGTAAACTCGATTACGGGGTTTCTTTGACAAGGCAATGAAATGCAATTTATGTCAAAGATTAAGGGTTACTTTCCCATCATTTTGATTTAAGAAATTAATATTTTATGCATTATACATGGACTTAAATGAAGAACAACGATTTTTTACAATCAATTTGACATCGTTTTTAAGGAAACATTTTACATAAAAATATCAAGTACCTAGAGTACTATTATAGGCGCTTAATCAGTCTTTTAATTATCATTGAGATCCACATCAACTTGAGCAACATTACAATCAACTTTATCACCATTAAAATAAACTTGAACAACACATATGAGCAACAATAGAAAAAAAAGTTTGAGCACACATGGAAACCGTATTTTGGCGCTCTATCAAAGTACCCCCGAAAACTGTCAAAGTTACCCTTTATGTCAATTTAACCCCGTTTTACGTTAATTCTGCAGTTTCACCCACAAGCCCTCCGCCGATCCGAATGAAAAAGAAATCAAAATTCTTCCAATGTAACGCGATGAAAAATCCACTATAGCAGAATTGAAGAAAATTATTAAGGGCCGCGTCTTTCTTTGACGGGTGGTTCGCCACCTTAAAAACGTTTTTCCGCCGATAAAAAAAATACGTGTCTAATAGTTTCCAATGCATTATCACATAGATGAGGTTCAGCAAAATCGACGTCGAACACTCAAGTGATCCTCGTGACGACAAATAAAGACTCGATCCCCACGCAAAAGTTATGTATTTTTACGTGATCGTGACAATGCGAGCATGACAAAAAAAACGAACGATTATATACGACGCGAAAGCGTGAGTTTTCAATAAAATAACAAATGTCATCATTGGTGAACACCCGGGTAGTGATCGTCCAACGGAGAAACGATAATGGAGAATCCCTCTTCTCGAAGAGTCCGTAAATGTGTTCGTTTGAACCTATTGAAGATTCCCCATCCCGATCGCAGATAAGATAAACGCAAAAGGTGTCCAATTCCGTTTCAGGAAGTGTTCAAACGTTTCGATTCACATTCCCAATTTTCATCCCTTATTTTCCGCCTTCTACCACTCTCTTAACACTCATCTACCCTCCTCGACTCTCGAAACAAGCGTTGCCATTGGAATCTTTACGATAAGAAAAAAGAAAAAATTCTCACTGGCACGTCGTTACGGCGGATGACTGCGTTCGAGCGAGGGCTCGTGAGGATCGCAGGAGTAGCCATTGCCCGAGGACCGGGGAGAGGCTCTTTTAATCGGCGTGACGTCCGCGAGGGTGGCATGAAAATTATTTCTCCAAGTGTGCATAATACATGCGCAGCGTGTTGTATACGTACACGTGTGTATCGAGGACCAACGCGTCCCGGTAACGCCGGGTAACGTCATTCGATTAATCATTCAGCGCGTGAGTCATTGGATCGTTTACCGGCGGAGGAGGAGGAGAGCAAAACTTTATTGATAGGTGAACGAGAAGAAGAAAAAAAGAACAAACGATCGGGGAGTTGTTCGTTTGGTTGGAACCGATGATTTTCAACGAGCTCACGATATTTTTCTTCCCTTCGTTCTTCGTTCTTATTTCTTTTTTATTTTTTTTTTACTACAAACCGCTTTCTGGCACTTTCCTCTTTTTTACCCTCAATAATCATACGGCGCTCAAACTGATATTATCCGATTCCCCCTTCTCCCCGCCTCTCTCTCTCCCTTTTGACCTCACGATAAAAATGCGAGCGATCGGTATACGGGCAATCAAGAATCTTGGGGGAGAACGGAAGAAAGAAAAATAAACGCCTATCTTTATTTTATTCCGGCGATAATTTTTGATTCGTCATTCCGTAGATTTCGCGCGTTTGTCTCGTCATCAGTCCGGGTGGTCTGCGAAGTCGGGACCAGATTTGGCTGGTCCTACAGGTTCGCAGCCGACTTGTATTGGATACAGACTGATTGTTCATCTTTCTCTCCCTCTCTCTCTCTCTCTCTCTCTCTCTCTCTCTCTCTCTCTCTCTCTCTGTCTCTCTCGTTCTCGTGCAAAGTGGATCCCGCTGTGGGATCCGCAAAATCACGGATTGATAAATGACACGACTTTTATTAGTTATTCACTCGTGCATCGTGGACTTTTGATTGATGCTCTTGCCTGATGATGGTCAGAGGGGGGAGAGGGTCCCGACTCATGATTCGTATAGTACGACGCTCCTCGTTGAACTATACCTACATAAGATATATATATATATATATATATATATATATATATATATACACACATAACTATTGCCATGCATAGAATCGTTATCCACATCCACATATCGGCAATTCCGCACCAAAACAATGTACTTACATTTCTACTCTCCTTTCAACGATGGTCCATCGACCAAATATCAGGATTAAATCACTGAGCTCGAATAAAAAAAACTCCGTCGACCTTCATAACGATTATACGAAACTGCAAAATCATCATCGTATTTTTAATTAAATTAATCGAAGCGACAAATATTTGCCCAACCCTCAATCACGGGAGGCGGGACTTTGTGGCCATTCCTTTTTCTTTTAGAGATTTCTTCTGTATAGGTCTTTCATTACTGTACAAAATATGCAGAAGCTCGGCCCAACATCGCTTTAAATCTCCATACATACACGCGCGCGCACACGCACACACATATATACAGGGTGTCCCGTTATGTATGGATAATTCTGTAACTGTCGTTAGGTCAGATCATGTCCTACTATATGCTGGAATTTCCGTTTAGTAAAAGTCCCACGGTTTTCGAGATGAAAATCATCTGCTTTTGGTTTTTCGCATGCCATTTCTACGAATGATAACCTTTTTGACCCGGTATAAAAAAAATACTCTTGATTGTTTGTTTTATCTAGAAAAGTCTTCTTTATAACCTTAAATGTTAAGGAAACTTTATGAAAAAAGATCTTGTGCAGAATTTTCATAGAAACCAATCGAATATCTGACTTTTATAGCCTGCGATGTCAAAGAAAATGTACTACGCATATCGTGCCACTTACTTCTAAAAGGTGCTTAATTACTGTCGATTGCATTACAAAAGTGCATTTTCAGACAATCAGTGCAAAAGCAGATGATTTCTTTAAAAAAATAACAGAAAGCCCAAAATTTCGAAAACCGTGGGCTTTTTACTGAACGGAAATTCAAGCATATAGTAGGAGACGGTCTGACCTATCGACAGTTGCAGGATTATCCATTCGTAGCAGGACACCCTGTGTGTACGTATGTATAGACGTAAAGTGTGTGCGTCGATGTACTGTAGAAAAATAAATGTGTCGTTCGTGGTCGTCCGAGACACATTGCTTCAGCATAAACGAAGGCGGCGACAAAGTCGCGCGTATACACGCAGCCTCGAGAGAGCACATACGAAGGACGAATTGCAATTAGTAATAATTCTGTCAGACAATGAGCCCGCATCTGATCTGGGCATAAGAGAGAAGAACTCTGCGCGAAGCTTAGACCATTTCTATATCTATATATGTTAATGAATGTGCGTGTGTGTGTGTGTGTGTCCCCCAAATGCACATGTATGGGTGTACATATTTATACATCATACTGCTTCTTCATGCATGTCTGCATGTGTACTCCTCTCTCGTGGGATACAATGAGAGATTCATGTCGTCGGCTCCATTTAATGGACGCGATGATGCGAGATTGAGCCAGAGCGCGGGATATGTATACGAAGCGCGCGCGCACACACACACACACGCACACAGATATATATATATATATATATATATATATATATATATATATATATATATATATATATATATATAGTATATTGTATATTGTATATATTGTGTATATATATATATATATTGATGTTTCGCCTCGCAGCCAATCGTAACGACTCGACGACATATTCTTTTCGAAAAGATTCGCAGGTGAAAATGAAATCAGGTTGAAAAAGTTAAGTTAAAGAGAGTTGTTCAATGCCGATAAAAATCGCGTACAAAACGATTTAGGACTGACTTTTTCGTGCCATGACAAATTGCAAGAATGACAATTATTAGGATTAGGGTAATTAAAAAAGGCTAATTAAAAAGAATAGCTTGAAGGAATAGGTAAGATGATTGAAAAATCGTTTGGACATTTATTTGTATGTACTCTACCGGTCAACAGTTTTCGGACACTCCAAATAATTGCCAAATATGTTAGAATAATATAGTGCATTTCATTTACTAATTTACGAAGATACTATATAGCTCTATGTGATGAATTATATTATTCCAATATAAATTCGCAATTATCGAAAGTGATCGAAAGTTTTGCAATTATTCGAAGTGTCCAAAAACTGCTGACCGGTAGTCCACAGTAACAAAAGTGTGTATTAAATTTTCGTTAAGAAAATATTAATATTTAAGGAAGTTATAAACAATCCCGTGGAAGGTCTTTGAACGTGAAGGGCTCAACGCCGTATCTAATCGTGGCTACATTTTTTTCATAAAACAGACAATATTGGCTTGACTTGACCGAGTTTTTTTGTTATCGCGTTTTCGAATTTTTTTCTCTAGTTTTTTCGATTTTCCGCGGAAAAATGACATTATTCTTAATAACTATTGAGAAATCGAATATCATTGAAATTTGTATTGAGAAATCGAGGAATACTTCTGACATCGAAATTTTCCTCTATTTTTTTTCGATTTTTCGAGGAAATATGACATTATTCTTGATAACTATTGAGAAAAAGCTGGTAAACGAAAAAACCTCGGTCAAGACCAAACTACAAGTACGCTAACTGAGTGTACCGAGTTTCAAGTCGTTCCGTCCCTTAGACATTGAGAAATCGTGTACACCGTTTTCGACAAAAAAGTTTCGAGAAAAACGCGTTCAAGTTTTTACCAGCAGTGCCATCGTCCTGCTCATAGGTTTACCTCCAATCTGCGATACCTCCGCCATCCGTTGGACCTTCCTCTCCAACTCGAGTAGTTGCCTCAAGCGACGAACGAAGGTTGTAAAAATCTTCGCAGTACCCTAACCCCTTAACTCCACGTTTATCGCAAGGGCAGATTGGTCCGCGAAATTCTCGCACGGCAAAAAAACCACCCAACGACCATTGTGACCAAACCGATGCCTCTTTCGGTCTCGAAAGCTTCGCAGTGAGTCAATATCGATATAAACTTTTCGGCACAATAGCCTCGGACTTCTTCTCGAATCGCATACGATGCAGCGCGAGTCATGCCTCGTTACCGTCGATTTGTACACGACAGTTCGAAGCGCAGTTTTTTTTTTTTTTTTCAAAATCATCATACGTTTTACCAGTCACTTTCGCGTATTGCCGACACGCTGAACACGCTTTGACACACCGATGGGATTCGTGTGTTGAGAAGGACATAATGAGAACCCTCTTTCCGCGCGGTCGTTCACATACGCGCGGGACCGGACCCCGATGTCGCACCCGCGGAAGCTCCCGTGATAATTATACGGAAACGTGCACGATCGAATGAGAGAAAGAAATATCAAAAGGCACGTTAGAAATTGTACATACATGCGAGCACGGACGTACACACATATATACCAACGTTGACATTTTCGACGCGTCATCCTTAATGAATTACCGTGCGAAGCTCGTCTCAGTGGGACGTCGACTATACGGTACATGTATGCATAAATACAATAATGTACAATATATATATATATATATATATATATATATATATATATATATATATATATATATATGGACAGTGACCAGCTTTCTTTTGCCCCCTCCCCCTGCTTCCCTCGTCTCTCTTTGTCCGTCCCCGTAAGCGATGAATTAAACGTCAGATTTCAATGATCGAATTAACGCCGATATACAACTATAGCGCGCAACAACGGATACGACGGTACGCAGAGAGCAGCAGTCTCTGCTTCGCTTCTTCGCGTTCCTCGCTATTTATCGTGCACGTATCTATGTACATTCGTAATATACGTGATTCTATCGTTTGGCCCCCGTTAATATACTCGGTCAAGGCTCGCGACCGATCGCTCCTACACATTGTGCTCGCGAGACTTACTCGCCGCAATGAATCTCCGTCCGTGTCTCGTGATCGCGCGTAAGATCGTGATGTTACGTCTCTTTATTGCTCGGATATCGATACCACGTGTGTATGTACACTGGTATCAAAGAGTTCCGATACTTGCGCTGTTGGCGTGATAGAGAAGTGGTCTCGGAAGTTTTTGATACCGATTGTATACACCGAAAAAAAACAATTCGTTCATCCATCCAATATTTAGTTGGTTTAACAAAATGTATCTTTAAATACGTTCAACTTGATTTTTGATTTTGATATATATATATATATACGTGTGTGTGTGTGAACTCTGCTGGGCGGCAATTTGCTGAGATTTAACAATTTTTGCACTCAATGTAAGGGGTATTTATCAATTAAAGGAGTAATTGGAGTATGTCGCAGTGTCGAGGCGAGAAGAAACGCATGGCGAAACATCTGGAAACGTCCGACCGAGTCCTATATCGACCACGTTTTATAGGGGATGTTTTAACGATAATTCCCCCAACGTACTTTTTTCCCACCTTCTCGAGCGCCTCTCCATTATACACGTATATGCATCCAACCGCAGTACTGTACGCTTCCGTTTTATTATATTATTATACTCGGGACGACACGACGCACGGCTCGAATGTCGCTTCGCGGTGCGGTTGCGAGCGGGAAAAAAGAGAGAGAGAGAGAGAGAGAGAGAGAGAGAGAGAGAGAGAGAGAGAGAGAGAGAGAGAGAGAGATACCTCGATGTACGTAGGCTGGTAGGTAAAGCTGGTAGAAGCCGCCATGTCTAATTATGTCGCATTGATTTTGTCATTAGTCGGCCCTCTCCACCTTCGTACCTATCCCCACCTACCCCTCCCCTTCACATCCACATATATACATGCTTCACATACATATTACTAATGCCTCACTTTTTCCTTCTAGCTCGCGGACGGTATTATTGCTAGTGCAGAAAAAAAATTCTTCCTATATGGCCCGAGAAAGAATCGGAGATGGTTTTTTTCACTCCCAAGCAATTTTCCTTTCCCTCTCTCTCTCTCTCACTCTGTTATTTTATCTAGTTTAAAATTCACGGGATCCGAATTGGCTATATGTTTCGTCTGCCTTTTTTCCTTCCTCGTTCAAAAGCGAGGGCTATTTGCGAGATTGGGCCACCGCTTTTCACAATTTTGCTTTGATTGTCAACAACTTTATAAACTGCAGACGCGAAAGGTTCACTCATATGGGCACACGAATCTCTCTCTCTCTCTCTCTCTCTCTCTCTCTCTCTCTCTCTCTCTCTCCCCTCTCTCTCTTACTCTCCTCCTCACTCGCTCAGTAATTTACTATGGTGAAATCGTACGAACAGTTTAAAGCCGTGAAGTTGCGAGGTTTGCTTCGTGCACGTTCGATATGGACGTTTATTTCCGCTATTTAGAATAGAATATGAGGCGC
This sequence comes from Ophion costatus, assembly GCA_951751655.1. Classification (NCBI taxonomy): domain Eukaryota; kingdom Metazoa; phylum Arthropoda; class Insecta; order Hymenoptera; family Ichneumonidae; genus Ophion; species Ophion costatus. The sequence goes on along the minus strand of OX632364.1, from coordinate 25,950,353 downwards.
TCGTAGGGTCAAGTCTCTTCAAGTTTCAACGCTCTTTGGCAAATGCTGCCAGACGCGAAGTTGCATTGTTTTTTCAGCCAGTACTTCTTGCAGGCGTGTGAAGGTAATTGTCACGTTCGTGCAGACGTACAGGGGAAATTTCGCCATTTAAATCGCGTCTTCCGGTGTAAAGATTGGAAGTGATCGCGAGACCTTCGCGCCTATTGATGCGATTGTGTATCGATTGCTTAAGGGCTCAACTTGGCACGTTCCACGTAAGGGACGCCCGGACACCAATGATTAATATTAATTAGCTATTGTTCAATTCCAAGCGAGTATTACGATATTGCGAGTATTAGGGCGATACGAAAATTTTACTTTTTAAGTAAATCGTATCGGTATTTTTTTTTGGTAGCCCTAAGTGTCCTCTACAGCATTTCAGGGGTTAGGCTATGAGGCGAAAATCAGGGTTATTGAAGAAAAATTAATTTCGAAGGAATAAGATGATTGGAAAAACGTTTGGACTTTTGTTCATATGTACAGTGACAGTGTTGTCAAATGTGTGCCATATTTCATTTTTAAAATATTAATAAAGAGTGTCTCAAAATGACTTGACATTATAAAGGGCGCGCCATTTTTTTTGTGGTAAACATAGGGCATTGATCTTTGACAACTGGCGTCAGGAAGTATTGAGGTTTAGTCATGGAGAATTACACGATCGAGCGACGTATAGAAATTGTTATTTGCTGCATTTTAATTTCATTGCGATGAAAGGTACGAATATGTGTTTCTTTGTTAGTTATAGACGAAACAAAACCATTCCGGGCTCCCAAAATAAAGCGTCGGCCCACGCTTTATCCACGGCGTCTCGATGTTTATCGGTAACCATTTCCACCGACTTATACGCCATCAATCAGATGACTTATGGTGTCAAAGTTTGCATCGTTGGAATGCAACGAAAATATTTTCGGATAAGGTTCGGAAAAGCCCCACCCTCCTATCGTGCTGAAATTTTGCACAAACCTTCCTTGTCATATTCTAAGACAACCCCTTAAGAAACTTTTAGCGACGTGCAATAGTTTTCGAGATATTGATATTGGAAGTTTTTTTTTCAACGCGCGTCGTCTATATTTATGTCTGCTACGTCTCCGTTTTGTCCGACCAAAACCAAACAAACCCAAACCCTGACCTAAAAACTATTGTGCGTCGCCAAAAATCCCTTAGGAGTTTTCTTAAAGTATTAAAACAATGGTTTGTGCAAAGTTTTAGCTCGTTCGGAGGGGGGTTCGGAACCTTACACCCCTTTTTTCAGAAATTTTACTTGGCACATTTAGCCCTTGAAAATCGTCCAAACATTTGCGAGGATTCTCGTTGAAGATTTATAACCTAAGACTGCACAAAAATTTATGAGAATAACCATAAAGAGATGAAAAAAATAGAAGACTATTGGACGCAAACTTCAACACCATGATGACGTTGAATGAATCATGATGTTGCAGTTTGCATCGTTGGAATGCAACGATAATCATTGCCCTTTCTTTACTATATAAATCACTCCTACGTTTTTAAGTGTTCTTATCGTAGGCTTACAACCTCAACTTGAAAAAAAAAAGAATGTATATTTCATAGGAATTATGCTTATGCTCATTAGGAATATGCAATATGAATTTTTTTGCTAATATGAATTTGATATGCTCTTTTATGTTTTGTTTATATGCTTATTTTTTATTTATGACACTTTTTTATATGCTTTTATGTAAGAATTTTGTATGCCTATATGAATATGAATTTTCATGCTTATTAGGAATAAGCATAGAAATAAAAAAATCGAAAAATGAACAAAAAAATTCTTGCATTCCAACGATGCAAACTTCAACGTCATGACAATTCGGCTCCAATTTAAATATTTGTTTACGTTTACGGTCGCGAAAAAATGCAACTTTACCGCGAGGATTTCATTTCTTTCTGTGAAAGCAAAAACTCGGCTTTCCCATGGAACACATGGATGTTTATCACGGATCCATGACGCAGTCCTCTAGAGAACTGGGTTTCGATCTGAGGACTACTGCTGGGAGAACTTGCTCACCGTGTGTCGTTACTGGATCGCGAAGCTATGTGTCTGTGTATCAATGCACGTGTAGACGCATGTACGTACACGAAAACGTGACATTATAATGGTCCCAATAACAACTCTCGGTGTGCGCAGCCATTAACGAACGGGGTGAAAAAGAGAGGCGGGGGAAGGGGGCTCAATATGTAGAGTATGGAGCACCAGAGAAAGCACATATATACCGATCACCTCGCACGCACTCGGCGTTCCTTCGCTTCAACGTTACATGGTAATAATCAACCGGGCGACCATTTTTTTTCCTCGTTTATTTCTTTATCAATCATAATTCTTTTCCCTCTCTTCCCGACGAATCGTTAATAATTCATTAACGCCTTCGACCCCACCGCTCAAATAATAAAATATCGCTCAAACAATAATAAAGTATAGTTCAAAAAATAGAAAATAAAGTATTTCGATGTTTCGCGATAAATTCGTGTAGAGCAAGAGAGCGAGAGAGAGAGAGAGAGAGAGAGAGAGAGAGAGAGAGAGAGAGAGAGGGAGGGAGGAAGGCAGGGAGGAAGAGAGATTTTGACACACGTTGATAATATATCCTCGTATACGCCTATATATGCACAAGTTTCATGGCGTTTCTGGCTGAGAAAACGACGACTCCTCCATTCATCAACGCGCGTTCTCATTACACTTGTATGTTGACACGAAATTACCGCGAGTTTCCCGTGTACGTGTACCATGTATTACAAGTATTCGTGATAATTTATACAGTCCCAGAGAGCCTCATGCGCGTCTCCGATGTATATATAGTGTGTCTCGAAATGGCCTGACATTTAAATTTATCAATAAAACGTATTGCTTATTTGAAAAGTACGAATATTTTTATTTTAATATAAGGTACGACCATGGAGGTTATTGCATATGTGTGCCAGTTGTCAAAGATTAGTACTCTATGCTTGCCACAGAACAAAAATGGCGCGCAATTTAAAATGTCAGGTCATTTTGAGACACCCTATGTAGTACGTGTAGTCTCGATCGGTTGATCTCGGGACCGGCCAGCAAAAGCATCGAGAATATCGTTGAAAAAGAGCTCCGGATCAAAGGAGCACAAAACCCAACAAGTATAAAGACCGCGTGTGTATCTACACATGAAGCTTCGCCGGACTATGGATAAAAATTGAATCCCTGTGTCGAAATTAAACGAGCTTGTTTGAAATTATTCTGGTATGCGTGTATCTGTGTGTGCTTTCGCATTTTTGTACACACGCACACACACACACACACACACAAATATCCGTATGTATGCTTATGTTATACCCGACATGGGCAAATCGCTAATTCGATGTGAATCGCGTGTCATTCGTTTTGTCTCTGTATCACATGATGCTTCTTCGTTGCGCACGAGCTCTTGACTGCACGTTGTATTTGGAAGATATGTGCATCTACGAGCATATGAGAAACAATGATTTTCGAGACATTGTGCAAACTCGAATGACTTTGGAATTATATCTCCACGTGTATGTAAGCGTATTTGTAGAAAAGCCACGTCAAGGGCTATCTACCCCCGAAATCAACGATTCGTTCGAATCAATTTCGAAGGCTGACATCGAAAAGGTCATACCTGCTGATAGCCAAAGTTGCATAGATATAACGTGTTCAAATCACTCTTTCTCTCATATATGTACAAGAAAACTGCTTTTTCTGGTTTTTTCTTTCACTTTCACAAAATGACTTCACAGATCATTTATATTGACTAAAACAAGAAGAAAAATCATACACGAAAAGAAAATTGTCCGTCTGTCTTTACTTACGCGCTTTTGTAACTTGACAACTCCTAAAACGTTTACGATGAATTTTCCACGGAAACGCAGCTCGAAGTGTACAGTATCGTTGAGGCTAATGAGTATTGCCCCGGTAGTTATATATAGTTTAATAAACAAGTATACAAATAGGCAAAATTGACGTTCACGTTTCAAAAAACCGCAACACCAGACAAGTCCAAAGAAACTGGTATGTTAATGAGCGAGTAAATAAAAAAAACAAACGGCCAAAAATGTACACATGATCAGGGGGCGTAAGTAATTTCGTATTGTCAAGAATTGCGTTCACAGATTATTATTCTCAGGGAGAGGGGAGGGAAAGATTGAAAAACAGGGGGTGCCAGCGAAATTTTGGTGGGTGAGAATCCTATGCACTTAGTTTAGTGTGAATCCTTTAAAATGCTTGCGGAAAATGTTTCGCAATCGCTTCGAGAAAACAAGACGTAAAACAGGAGGGGGACGATTTTCCATCGATAGGATGTCAACGCGGGTGGAGCTGAGGGCATATATATATATCAATGAATTTTGCATAAATTTCACGATGAATAAAATCATTACAGACCAATTTAGATAAACATCGACGTCACAGTGGTCTCACGAATGTGAAAAAAGAAATTGGAATGCGTTTTTCTCAAAACAGCATTTTTTGTGTTATGACAGTTTCGTAGTGAGTGAGCGATATATATATAGATATATTGGTTCGCTCCAGCCGTACAGGGTCTTTTCCCTTTTTACGAGCCCCAATCCGCCTCAACTCGTTCTTACCTATATATATATATATATATATATATATATATATATATATATATATATAGAGAGAGAGAGAGAGAGAGAGAGAGGGAGAGAGAGAGAGAGAGAGAGAGAGAGTTGGGTTACATACACGTGAGTACATTGAAATACTTTAATACACATATGGCCTCAGTTGTGGCTCGTTGTTTGCCAAGTGCCTGATATCAATTTTGTACATCCCCGTATAATATATATCCACATGCGTAGACGCACCGTAACTCAAGCTCTATTATACCTTCGACGATCTTCAATACCCGATGAAACGGTATAAATCATCGGGACTCGTTGAAATTCCACACGCGGGGTATAAAAAATGAAGGCAATCAATTAATTGGAGAACCGAGTGGGGTGTCCGCGTCGTTTTCGATGATACGTGAAAAACATCTTGATTCGGAATGCGGTATCTTTAAAATGGAGAAATCGGTATATCCTTCCGATAGTGTTATAGTGAGGAACCTCCCAAAACTTGAGCAAGATCGATCAATAACTTTTTGAGCTATAATATGAGCACTTTTTCAAAAGGCGCCCAAAGCAATACCTTATAACGTCGCCATTTTGTTTTGTTTAAAGAGGAAAACATTTTTTTTAACACTTGAAAGTTGTAACAAGATCAACATTTTTGAACGAGGCGATTATTTTATCACCTCTGAAATAAATTCATGAACATTGACTCATTTTCGGGCGTCTAAAGGGATTTCCCACCTTGAGCTGAAGCCAGCTTCAGGCTTACATTTTGATAGAGCTTAAACATTCTAACTCATCTCGATTTGGTTATTTTGGTTTTTGACGACTCCTGTAAAAAAGTGGGGCCGGGTTTGAGTTCCGAATTTTGAATGTTCCGACGGTTTAAAATTCCGAATTTTAATGTTCCGAAATTCAAGATGGGGCCGGGGTGAAATTACGAACTACGAATGATGGAAACGCCCAAAACTCCGAAAGAATTTTACGCGAAAGACCAAAACTCCGAAAATCTGGGCACCGTCAGAATAATTCGGCAATGGAAGTTTTAAAAGTTCCAAGATTTTCAATGAATCGACGAATTATTTCCGGAATTTTTTTTTCATCAACAAGTACTGTTACGTAAATTTTGAAATTTGTCTAGACAATGTGTCATGCGTTCTACATCATTGACAATCAACTACGATGTGGAACGTATAACTATTGTCGAACGTATACATATTGTCTACAAAAATGTCAAAATTGACGTAAAATCACTTCTTAGTAAATAAAAATTCTTGAAATAATTCGTCGATTTGTTGAAAATTCAGAAACATTAAAAAATTCCACAGCCAAATTATTTTGATGATGTTCAGATTTTCACAATTTTGATCATTCAGAGTTTTAATCTTTTGGGGTAGCATTTTTTCGGAGTTTTGAGCGAGATCTGATGAGATCTGATGAGATCTGATGAGACCTTTTAAGGAGATCTGATCATTCAAAGTTCGGAATTTCAAGCCGGTCCCGTTCAGGTTTTCGGAATTTTGGTCTTTCGGGTAAAATTCATTCAGAGTTTTGATCTTTTGGGGTAGTATTTTTTCGGAGTTTTGGGCGTTTCGATCATCCAAAATTCGAAAGTTCAACCCGGCCCCAAAAGAGTCATTTATGGATAAGTGCGGATCCATTCGCCAGCTCCTCATTTGTTACACGCCAAAGTTCGATGAAATCCAATAATCGCGGTGACCGCGAAAGTACGCCGGTGGGGGGAATAAGGGAAGAGAAAGAAACGCGCCCGTTAGGTATATGGCTAATACGAAGTTCAGGGAGGAAGAGAATGAGACTTTGCAGGGAGTCACTTCGCGTCCGAAGAATGCGCTGAGGTTTGGAATCCTCGGAAGAGCGAGCGAGAGGGGGGGGAGAGAAGGAGAGAGAGAGAGAGAGAGAGAGAGAGAGAGAGACTCTCGCGGTGCACACAACGCGGCGTGCGTGCAGCGCGTTACGAACGAGTTTCTCACGGTATATATGGTGTTGTATGTGCCTCGTGGATGCATTCGAAGGAAATTATAAGGGAACGGGTTAAAGCCGGGTTAGCGAGAGCTCAGAGGAGAGGGTTGCCCGAGTACAGGCCCAAGAGCCAAGTCAAGAGAGTGTTCATAATACGCGGAGAAGAGGCAAAAGGATACGCGAGACGAGAGATAAAGGAGGTGAGGAAAGAGGCTCGACGCGGGGGCGGGCACATACGAGACCAGAAACGAGGAGCGAGGGGCTAAATCACACTTAATTGATATCACAAAGTCCAGGGGGAGAGAGAGAGGGAGGGATGTTACTCTCGCGTCTGAACATCAACGTACCATCAGGGAATACGAAGACCGAGAACACCATCGGAGGTTGCGTATATATCGACCGATGTACATGTAAATCTGCTTTGGAACACCCCGTGGCCCACGGGCTTTTTCCTTTCTCTCGGACCGACAACTTAACTTCATAATCGTCAGCTCTCGCCTAACAACCATATCGTGGATTAACCTTCCGATATACTCGCCTGTCATTATCCGTGAAGCGAGAATTGCCGAAGAATGCGAGAAATGTTCAGCTTCTTTGAGCAACTCGAGACGAGTTGAGGTACGATGTATTCGATACGTTCGAGCTTTAACAATTGCTTTCCAAAATGTTTTGAAGTATTTGCAGGCTGCTGTGACGAGGGGAACATGGGGGTTGTTGAAAAAATTAACTTTTAAGGAATAAGATGGAGGAAAAATCGTTTGGACATGCATTTGTACGTGGGTGAATCAAAAAGTTCTTGGAATCAATGTGGAAATATAAGAAAATTCAAATGAAAAGATTTTTTATAATCTCCTTTTACTTCTATACACTTAGAATACCGCTGTTTCAATTTTCTTATTCCTTCCTAAAAAAAAACATTTTCTTGACTCTCAAAAAACTCTTCTACGCCAGCCATAACCGCGTCATCATCGTCAAATTTCTTCCCCCGCATATGCTCCTTCAATTTTGGGAATAAGTGAAAATCACTGGGAGCTAAGTCCGACGAATATGGTGGGTGGTAAAGGATTTCGAAGCCGGCAGCTGTTTTTCAGGCACAGGTCCCATCACTGCACCTAACGCACTTTTCTTCATATTTGAGTATTTTTAACAACTGTTTGCACAACATTATTAATAACTTAAAAACAATACTATCAAATCGACTGAAATCTTGCATGAATATCGTATGATTTAAATAAAAACCAAACTACCACCAAAAATAATGTATCAATATGCGCTTCTAAGAACTTTTTGATTCATCCTCGTATTTACATCAAGGAAATTGTGGACCAGAGCGCATAAGAAAATGAATGTTTGAAGAATTTAGGAGCAATTTCGACTAGGACCTTTGAACGGGAGGGACTCAACGGTGTACTTGACGTTGGCCACTCGGTTGATCTGGAACGAAAAAAAAGAGTTTTTTCTTCAAGTAGATAATATTGGCAAGACTCGACCGAGCTTTTTTTGCTATCGTGTTTCAATCGACACTGTTCATTTGTCCGGTATGAAAAAAAGGATCACCCTCGCACTATTCCAAGACCTTTCGCCTCTGAGGATCCATTGTTTGTAACGTCACGGAGAAAAAAATATCACTTGGAACAACGAAATTGTTGACCCACAGGTAGTCAATGGAATATCAAGATTTAACACAAATTATCAAAGATCGGGATAAAATAAATAATTTTCGAAATTATCGAATATTTTTTCAATAAATTATATTATTATAATAATTATAATAATATAATTTATTGAATTTACTCAATAAATTATATTCAATAAATTATATAAACAAAAAGGTCTTGAGCTGACTAACTTCGTTGTTGGGAGATGCAGCTCTCCCAACGACGAAGTTAGTCAGCTCGAGACCTTTTTGTTCAGCGTATACAAAAATTCCAAGATGATATTCTAGCTCCTTATCTAAGCTTCCTAATTGCGATTAGGAATAGGAGCGATAGGAAGCTTGAATCGCAATCTGAGCTTCCTCCGTGGAGAGGCCGAATTATCTTCAATTATTCCATTAGTCATTACAAATAACCTTGCCCGCGCAAATTTCCAAGACCTCGTGGAAACACTGGGAAACCTGCGACAAATCTTTTTCACCAATGATCTTGCGGCCACTCCGACGTCGCGTTATTAGCTTCAACTTTCGAGGAAACTGCCAACTTCCGTTGCACTGCGGGCGATGCTCGTATCGTGCCGGGATGTAACTCGGAGCTTATCGGTGAAAAGGAGTTGGACCGAACAATGACTGCCGCCGTCTTGATCCTGAAAATATCTTCCGGAGGCAGACGTCCTTTTCTTTCCTTTTTCTCCTTTTTTTTTCAAGAGGTACACAGGTATACATTCGAGACGTGCTCGGTTCGGTAAATGAGATGCGTACGAGACAATTGGGCAAAATTGGTCCGGTCCGGAAGAAGGAAGAATAAAAAACATTTTCAGCGTGCGTGCGCAACGCTTTCACGATAAAAGCTCGCGGAATGCCTACACCGCTGCTGTACTGCTGTTGTTGATGAAAGTTTTGCGTATATATATAAGCTTATAACTGTCCGGAATTGATGTCATGTGTTCCGATTGCTGGCCCTTTTGCTCCTTATTTCAGACGCTCTTCTTCTCCCTCCCTCCCTCTGTTTGTTCCCTCGTGAAACTTTTTTTTGACAATGAACGTGGTCGAATCAGGTGGTCACGTATGCATTGGTCTGGTTTCCGGTTCGGAAAGTATAACGGGATAACAAAGACGAGACCATCGACAGCATCAATTCTCGTCGCAGCTCTTTCACCACCCTCAAAAAAACCGTTACCATGATTTGGGCATCTTACGTGTCTGTCACTCCCTTTCTTTCCCTTTCTCGGTCACTCGTTGCCTCGCTTTCGAAATATGGCGATTTTTTTATATTCAGCTACATATATATATATATATATATATATCTGAGAATGCTATCCCTCTTATTGCAGACTTGTCAACCACCTGTGATATCCGCGCAAACTCTCTCCCAATACTTCCGTGTTATTTCTATTGTTCTTTCATTCTTATTCTTTTCGCATGGATCTCCTTGTTGCCAAAATCCTGTCGATGATCGTGCTTGTCGACAATCGTGAGAGAATATTCCGAGTCACGCGATACATCGGTAGCACTTTGGATCTGAGGAAGAATTCATAGGAAATGGGGGGAAAGAAAAAAGTCACCAAAGATTTGTCTCTCTCATATAAATGGCTCTCTCTCTCTCTCCCTCCCTCTCTCTCTCCTTCCCTCTCCCTCCCTCCTCTCTCACTCCTTCACGAATCTTCGGGAGTCATTTTTTTTCTTCACTCGCGCTCCGAGGAACACACGGGAGCACGTGCCACATAAGACGATGGGGCACCAGACGAAACGAACGTGCGAGCAGCAGAGACGCGTCAGACCGATGACGATTAAGATCTTATCGTTTAATTGGAGGAAGAGTATAGCTCCCTCCTGTGTAAAATGCCACCAGCGCGAGCGAAAATAATCGAAGTGTGTCCAAGCTGACTCTTACCCCCTTAACCCTCCCCCCCCCCGCTCCATCGTGCGTACATACGAACATCTATTTTTCGTTTCTCGGCAAATTCGACCCTGCCGATGTGATCTCGAGGCGCCCCTTAGGGGAACAACTGAAACACTGATAAATTATCTCGATGATCCTAGTGCGAGCCCCGGAGATAAAGAAATTCTTTTTTCGAGACTTTCTCCAATGAATCCCCCCAAAAACCGGAAAGTCCTCGGCCAGGTGACGCTACAACTTTGGCAGATGTTTCCTCAACCATTCCCTTTTGGGTCTATCGCTTTGTGGGCCTGAATGCACTACTCCCTTGGCCCTTAAGAAAAAACATCTTCTCCGACTACGTTTTGCCGAAATATCGTTCTCCTCATCACGATTAATACGAATGATCGATATGAAAACAATTGTACTTTTTATGAAAGTCACACTTTTATGGTGTTGATGTTTGCTGCGCTGGAACGCAACGAAACATCGGTTTTACATGTTATATTCCATCTTTGTTTTTGTTTTTGCTTTTAGTTCTCATCTGACGTCCTTCCCCCTTAATTCATGCCGCATCATATTCCACGTTACATGCCATATTTTGAATTTATACCGCTAAATAAATGTCTTAAAAATGGTTGAAGGATTTTTGTAGGCAAAATCTGCCAAAAGAAATTACAAGAATTCCGAAACATTAATTTTCGTTGCATTCCGACGATTCAACCCCATACGAACTTCCCCCCCGACGAACTTCAACCCCGTAGACTTTTTGTAAGGTTGTTGCAAAACTGCCCCGCAGGACTTCCTTTAAGTCCCCCAATTGGTAAAATTTTTTATCCGATTGCATAGTGTTCTTCGAAATGATTGCAATTACGTGATCAAGGAGAGTCCCGCCCTGTTCTCCGTTTCATAAAGTGCAGAATCAGATTTTTTCTCTAATAACGGTCACCCTGGAAACGGTGAGAAACGAATTCTCGGCGATTTTCCTCCCTCGCCACATGTCTCGTAGTGGACCTTTCACTTTGCCTTCAGGGCGAAAGTAAATACATTTCCTTCGTGATCCTGCTCGATATCGCAAGGTGACGTTTAAGTTTGCATCGTTGGAGTGCAACGAAAATGATGTTAATTTTTTTTCAATATCCCTATTTTTTTTGACAGATCCAAGCTACAAAAATTGCGCAAACCTTTTTTAGGATTCTTATTTAGCGATCTACGATCTAAATGTGCCAAATGTGATGTTGGATGTTAATAATGTTAATAAGTTGAAAAGAATTTTCGTTGCATTCCAACGATACAAACTTGAACGCCATATCGCTAGTGATTTTAAGACACACAGTTTACACGGTACGTCATCGCGTACTCTTTCGCGCCACTTATCGACGATATTTTTTATCATATAGCATGAGCCTACGAGGCGACAAGGGTGCGGGAGAAATAAGGAATCATTAAATGCTCGCTCAGGTTTATTCAAGGCGGGAAACCAGTTTTAGGAATACGTTTTTTTTAGCGATTTTCATTATTTTCCTTACAAGAAGTGAATGAAGAGAATTCATTCAAACTTTGGGAACATTTTATACATATTTTCAAACAAATATTTACATTTTTGCGGAGCATGCCCTCTGAAAATATGGACCATATCATCAACCGTCCATCGAACGTCGCTATCAGACTTTTCTGTTTGTGTACACTCTGAAGGCCACAGTTTTCACCGGAATTCAATATGATTTGAAGATTACTTTTGGAACATGTTTTCCTTCTATATGAACCTAACTCTGACCAGAAAAAGGAAATTTCATTTTTTAGAGGCGCTTAAACGAAAGGATATAATTTTTGCCATTATTTCATAACCTTTAGTGCTATAAAAAAAAATTCTTCAAACAATGATATTACTCCAAATTTAAATTCATACAGAGCGTAATTATATGAAGGAATTATCAACTTCTTGAGCTAGAATGTACACAAATTGAAAAAAGTCGTTCAGAGAAATACGCGTTTCAAAAAAAAATGACCGAAAACAAAAAATTCACGGCAGTAATGAATTATTTACACTGCTCACCGGCTAATCACCGAATTGTTTCAATAACAGTTCATGGAATAAAAAAATCGATTTTTCGACCCATCTAAACTGGTTTCCCGTCTCAACGATGTATTCGATCCGCTACCAGCAATACCGACAATACTCGCCATGCATCGCCCGCATTCAACCTGCTATGCAGATGCGTAGTAGCCGATAATGCACACACACGTACGGACGCCTTGCGCACAATCCCAGCTTTGCACGATAACGTTTTCGCCAATAAAGCATCGTGCTATTTTCCCCGCATCTGCATAAACCGACGCGGAAGCGTCTTGAATCTGGTTGACAAGCGAAAAAAGTATTCACCACACAAGAAAACATGCTGCGAAGGGAACATCTTCGAATACTCGTAAAAGCGTAATCGAAGCGTTTCGCTCGTGAGGAACAAAAATATAAAACAAATAAACTTTAGTCGTGCGACGAGGCGCAACGCGAGCCGGCAGAATTTCGCTTGTCCATATAATAACGTGTGCGTTGAGCCGCAGCTACGTACAAAACGTTTGCGTCTTCGCGGTCGCGAGAGGGGGAGAGAGAGAGAGAAAGAGAGAGAGAGAGAGAGAGAGAGAGAGAGAGAGAGAGAGAGAGAGAGAGAGAGGGAAAGAGAGTATCATCACAAAGATCGATCTCGCGTCCCGTTTCCGATCCTCCCTCATCACGATAATCCATAATTCGCGGGTCGAGTTGGGTGTGGATATGAGACTGAGGTATATACGAGGGATGTAATACGAGCGTGGAGGGAAGTCGGGCATCCACCGTAACGCACACGCGTTACGAAGTGATACGCCGTCATACAGGCGTATACGTACGTATACGCGAATATCTACGGGACTATGTGCATACATACAAATGTGTTACATCTCCATATGATACTTCGTACTGTATAGTTGCGGTGCTGCAGGCTTTGGCGGATTCTCTCGATTCGCTCGAGGATACGCTATCTCTACGGTGACTGGATTATGGAGTTTGTACCGCGGAATTATGGAAGAGAGAGAGAGAGAAAGAGGGAGCAAAGATGAAAAGAGAGCAAAAGATGGGGGGTGGTACGAGAGAGGTCCATAATGCGATACACGTCTATACCATAATGTCCAGCAATGGTGGTTCAACACTCGAATCTTGTATACCTATATATCCTATTGTAACAGGCGAAAGAGAGAGAGAGAGAGAGAGAGAGAGAGAGAGAGAGAGAGAGAGAGAGAGAGAGAGAGAGAGAGAGAATAAGAAAACGAACGAAGAGAGGATATAAGAGAAGAACTGGCAAAGAGAGTGAGAGATTCTTCGACATGAGAGGGCCTCAGGCCGTCACGGCGTTCTACACCCCCAACGTGTAATACGTGCGGGCGGATCGCATACACATATACATTGACACATCTCGTCGTGTATGAATATATATATATATATTGTAGACTTCTTCATATATATGTATATATATATGAAGACGTACACATATGTACATATACCGAACCAATATGTCTACAAGTGTGCGTTCGCTTAGCGCACACGCGTTCAGAGGAGAACCGCATCTCTTGCGCTCACTTCTTCTTCCTCCTCTTCCTCCGCCTTTCCTCTCTTCAGCTTCGTCCCCGGGCGCACAACACACCTACTTATCCGTCCGACGATCCGTTAGATTCCAGGGATACCGCGAACCGATGCCGACCACCCCCCCCCCCTCCCCCGCACTCGCGCGCGGTTACTCCGCTACAACTACTAACCATAGAGCTTCGTGCATTGCGGCTCTGTGCGAGAGAGAAAGAGGGAGAGAGAGAGTGAGCGAGAGGGAGAGAAGAAGATGCTCGTGCGCGAGCGCTCACGGCTTGGCTCGATTTCACGTAATTGGGATGCAATTATAAAATAGCCGGGGCGCTCCCGGCGCTTTTACACACCGTTCGCTTCGAGGAAAGCGGCGTTGCTTGTACAGCACCGCGGGCGCGAAGATGCGAGAGTTGACTATCCAACCTTACCCTTTTTCGTTTTGAAACTTTCCTTGCGTTTCCATGACTGTTCGCTTTCTGTATATACGTGTATAGGGAATTCTGGAGGGAGTCGTGTATATACATATAATACATTAACGTAGCCAGGAGGGAGTGGGGGTGGGCACGACCCCCAGTCGGTGTCCCCTTAAAGCTGGACCATAAAAAGCTGGGCCACAAAAAACTGGACCCAAAATAATTAAACTCGAATAATTGGTTAATTTTATTCAAGCTGCACCCAACCAAGCATAAAGAAATAAAACTTAAACTACTTCCTTCGTTGTAGTTTCGTGATTTGTATGAAAAGTAGCCATTTCATGATGTAAATCAAATAGATCATCAAAGCAATAAATTATACTTGTCGACCGATCCACAACCAGGAAAATACTGGAAGATCAACATTTGGTACTAAGCAATAGATAGTATCATTGCAAACCTAAAACGCCGATTTGAGAATCTACCGTTAGCTTGTGCAGTTGACGGATTTGCGAAATTATATGTGAAGAATGGAGAGAATTGAATCACTAATTATTAGCAAATCTTAGTAATTTATACGTCAAGCTTAGAAGCTGAAGCGGTAGTCACGAAAAACATACTTCCATTCAATAATGATCGAATAGATGTTGGAAATTTAATAAAGCATATTGAAAAGAAGTACTGCTCTGGTTTATCTAAACTTTTCCGAACAGCAATAGTACCCTCAGTGGAATCCGCCGGGTGTACGAGGATTTCTTCTGCTAAATAGGGGATCAAAACGTGGCTTAAAACTACAATGCCTCGGGAACGATTCTCTCATATGTCACTGCTGAACTTAGAGAATGACATTGTGAAAAAATGTCAACTGCAAAACTGTAGGGTCGATTTGCAGAAAAAAATAGCAATGTGACACTTATTTAAATTGGGTACCTACTGAAAGTGAAGTTTAAAGATTGGTAACTGGATTTGAAAATTATGAAAAATTAATTATTTTTCAAGCTATTGCAAGAGTTTGATATTAATGTTAACATGAACGAGTGATGAAAGCTTCATATTTTATATGTGTTGCCCGATTATAAACTATTATGTAAATTTAATTTAAAAATAAGACTGTGGCCGAAACTACTTTTCTGTCCGCCCGCCCCCACATGCTGGCTACGTCAATGTATGTATATATATATATATATATATATATATATATATATATATATATATATATATATATATATATATATATATATATACATATACATATACATATATATATATATATATATATATATATATATATATATATATATATATATATATATATCTATAGCCATCCCTTTTCTTTTATTTGTCTCGGATGCCACAGATTCCATGTGCTCTCCATCTTTCGGCAGCGTGGAAAAGAAACAGCAATATCGAAACATTCATTTAAGTCCAAACATAGACCTATGAGAAAATTCTCGGACCGGAAATATCTTATCTCTGCGACAAATTAAGTCCGAGCCAATCGCCGGTAGCTATATTGATCAATATAGTGAAATTGGGGAACAAAGAATCTAGTTCAGTCCGAGACTTATGGGAGAACGTTTGAACCGGCGATGAGTGTACAGTTTTATCCACACTTCTGCACACCTATTGGTAAATAAATTTTACAAATACAGGAGACACGGGTATACGTTGATGTACTGTGAAATAAAAGAAGCGTTGATAGGCATACGATAATACGATGTATCAATGCATACGTATCCCACCTAGATGGAAGCAAGTACAGGGCAAGCTATTCACGGATGAATTCTCAGATGAGCATACATATTTGTAGCTGAGCTTATTTCCACGCGCGCCTTTCATCGTTTACAGAGAGAGGGAGAGAGTGAGAGAGAGAGAGAGAGAGAGAGAGAGAGAGAGAGAGAGAGAGAGAGAGAGAGAGAGAGAAAAGACCGAGCGTAGCAAGAGGGATCAATACAGCCAATCGATATAGATACGTTGGAGCGATGGGCCGCAAACACAGCTGGTTGCGTTCCACCGGGATTCAGGTAGACACAAGGCGCCCAGAGGACAGTACGAGCCTTGTGTTAGCCGATCTATTCGCTGCGCACGATGTATCGTCTCGTCCTCGCGCAGCTTTCGCGGTTTTCTGTACGTCCTATATGCCGCGTCTCTCACTCCCGTATATTCTTGTGTGTGCCCAGCTTGCCGCATTTCTGCGTATTTCCCTATCTTTTCGGGCCTCACCTCACTTCACCTATGTATATATCTCGTTAGTCGTGAAGGAACACGGGTCACGCACGCTCTGCTCGAATCCGCCGGGACTTTGCCTTGTTTGCTCGGATTAACCGGACTAAACGCGTTCTCTAAAAACCCGCGTCAGCATTGTACCCTCCATCGAGACGCGTCTCTTGTACCTCTCTACGTTTTCTCCACACAAAGTACACGGGCGTATTTCACAAACGAAATAAACAGCTAGGCTGTTTCACGTCTTTTTTTAATACGTATACGAAAAGGTTAACCGATGAACTGGAGTATAAGCGTTCGTATTGTTTACATGTTTCAGGTACGACCTGGGGTTGCGACGGGGTAGCTAGTGAATCTTCTACCGGGGGTGAGGATCTCAATGCGACGACGAGTTGTTGTGAGCTCGGTGTTACAACGAGTGTAAGGACGACGTGCTGGACGTCGAGAGTCGACGAGGAAGTTAGAATAAGAGGTAGAACCGGTGGTGGTGGTGGTGGTGGCGGCGGTGGTGGTGGTGTTGGTGGTGGTGGTAGTAGTAGCGGTGACGACGGGAAAGGAAAAGAAAAAGAAGCGTTGATAGGTACCGCGAGAAAAGTCGTGCGGGTCAAAGAGTTAGAATTAGGTGCGAAAAGGTCGAAAGGGGGTAGTGAAATCAGCGTGGAGAGAGACAGCAGAAGGAGAAGGAGAAGAAAAAGCATTTGTACGGTGAAGAGCCAAGTGCGCGCAGCCACCGTGGGTGATGTGAGGCTGGCGGTCGCCTCACGTTTGGGGTAATGCCCTCCAGTGAGCCCCATCCCCCGCAGTACCATCTACAGCAGCATCACGGGATTATTCAAGCACCGCACTTGCAGCAGCAGCTCTCGTCGTCGTCGTCGTCGTCGTCGTCGACGAGCGCTAGCATCGGGCATCAGCATCAGCTCTATCAACAGCTGGTTGCGGCCCACCATCATCAGCAGCACCATCAAAGGCAACAGCAACACGAAAGCTTTCAAAATTCCTCGTACGCGCAGCAAAAACGAGAGATGAGCCCGGAGGAGGAGGGCGGCCGGGGTGGCGGGTCCCCTCCGGCAGCAGGGGCTGCTCTACATCAGCCCCATCACCCTCGTACGGCGAGTCCACCATCGGGTACGGAACCGTGTACGCGGGACGCAATACCAACGCCCACGCCAACCGCTGACACGACAACCACCACTACGGCCACTGGTAAGAGCGGAAATGGCAATAGCAATAATAACAGTGGTAGCAACAACGGAGGAACCGGCACGACAGTCGTTACGGGTACAACTTCGGTAACTGCTGGTGCAACGGGAATGATGTTGAGGGAACAGCAGCTACAGGGGCCAAGTCCGAGTCCCAGTCCAACAGGGGGTGACGTCGAGAAATTCGACGGAAAGATCGTCTACAATCCCGACGGTTCGGCATATATAATCGAGGGCGAGAGCGAGCTTAGCGATGACGATTCACTGCCCGATGGTTGTATTGTCGATGGTCGAGGCGTGTCGGTGCCGCATTCTCTCGTGTTTCCTCAGATTGCTAGTGCTTATTACGTATCGAGGCTTTATGCTCATCAGGCGTATCAACAACAGCAGCATCAACAGCAACAGCAAAGATCTGCGGTGCAGCAACAAAATCCTGATTTGCCAGTGATGCACAGCTATCGCGTGATCAGTTACAGAAGTGCGGAGGGTGGAAAGCAAAAACAACCTAATGCACCAACGCCCACCCCTGGTACACCAACGTCCGCAGCTTCGGTACCTGTGAAACCTATACTTATGTGCTTCATTTGCAAGCTGAGTTTCGGTTATGCGAAAAGTTTCATCGCGCATGCACAGGGTGAACATCAGTTGACGCTTATGGAGGACGAAAGGCAGGTATTGTCGCACTCAACAGCGTCAGCGATAATACAAGCGGTCGGTAGGGGTAAACAGCCACTCGTGAGTTTTCTCGAGCCTGTGACGGATACGTCTATGGGTCCACAAACGTCACCGGTACAACAGGGTAGTCAGCAAGGGCAGAGAGGCAGTTTGGCTTCCGAACCTAACGAACAACACGAGACTACGACGACAACGAGTACCCCGGCTAGTACGCCCGGGATACCGAGTAGCCCGTCGCAAGCAAACCACCAACAACGCGAGAGACCGTCTCCAACTACACCCACGACCCCAACGTCACACTCTAATACGCCGTTAAGTTTCAATCATCAACAGTCCCAATCGCAGCATCAGTGGACCGGCGCTCAAGTGAGCGCCGCATCTTGGGCGAAAGCACCGGACGCTGCGATTCATTATACCTCCCCACCTCCACCGCCTACCTCGACCAAAGGTTCACCCTCGTCTTACGCAGCCCTCACCCAACAACCTCCGAATTTCTTAACCGGTACGACGATAGGTGTTTGTCCGGAACACATGCAAGGACGTCCCAGCGGCGTCGAGTGCCCAAAATGCGAGCTCATTCTCGCGAGTAGTCGATTAGCTGGCCCTGGCGGCCCACTCGCCGGTATACACAGTAGAAATTCATGCAAGACGCTAAAATGTCCGAAGTGCAATTGGCATTACAAGTATCAGGAGACACTGGAGATTCATATGAAGGAGAAACATCCCGAGAGCGAGACATCGTGCATCTATTGCATAGCGGGTCAACCTCATCCAAGGTTAGCTCGTGGCGAGACTTACACGTGTGGTTACAAACCTTACAGATGCGAGGTATGCAACTATTCTACGACGACCAAGGGCAACCTAAGTATACACATGCAGAGTGACAAGCATTTGAACAATATGCAAGAATTACAACAGGGCGGCGGTGCTGCTACGGTCAGCAGTAATCCATCGTCGTCGCAAGAGGCTCCAATGCCAACGAGAAGTCCGCACCATCAACAGAATCACAGTCCTCATTTGAGTGCCGGGCAAACAGTGAGTCAGGGAAAGCCCAAACCAACGTTTCGTTGCGACGTTTGCAATTATGAGACCAACGTGGCACGTAATCTAAGGATACACATGACCAGCGAAAAGCACACGCACAATATGCTCGTTTTGCAACAAAATGTTAAACATATGCAAACATTGTCCGCACTTCAGTCACATCATCAGCAGGCCCAGCAACATCATCATCAGCAACAACAACAGCAACAGCATCAGCAGCATCAACAGCAGCAACTCGAGCAACTATTGCATCTCGGTGGTCTTGACAAGCCGCAACACGCCGAGGCGGCACTCGCCGATATGGCGTACAGTCAGGCGCTCCTCATACAAATGATGACGGGGGGCCAATTGCCGCCACAATTGCCACCCGAATTAATCGGCGGTATGGCGAGTATGGGAGCAATGGGAAATCTCGCGGGTGACGTTGGTCTGTCGCCCGAGAGCATGGAGCCACCGCCCGAACCAGCTGATCCCGACCCTACGTATCTCTATCACTGCTGCGTTTGCAACAACTTCGCGACTGACTCGCTCGAGGCACTCGGCCATCACTTAGCCGCCGATCGAACGCGTACCCGAGAGGGCGAGATTCTCGCTCTCGTGGCTGGCAATTTCGTCTGCAAATTATGTTCCTACAAGACCAATCTCAAGGCAAACTTCCAGCTGCATTGTAAAACGGACAAGCATCTGCAGCGTCTTCAGCACGTTAATCACGTTAAAGAAGGTGGTCCCCGTAACGAGTGGAAACTGAAGTTTCTCGCATCACCAACGAGCGCCGCTCAATTGCGCTGTCACGCGTGTGACTATTACACCAACAGTGCTCACAAATTAGCTCTACACGCAGCGTCGCCCCGTCACGAGGCTGCAGCTCTTTTACTTCGCCATTTACTCGAAGCAAGTGCCAATACCCAATCAGCGGCTAAGCTGTACCACTGTGCCCTGTGCGGTTTTAGCGCGAGGCACAGACTTCCTCTGCTTCAACATGTACGCTCGCTGAGACATCTGCAGATGGAACAGCTACATCAGCTCCATCGACGAAGCGGCATACAGGGAAACGAGACACCGCACACGGATATCGGCGATGTTTTTCAAGTTGGCGCCGATCCCGATTTATCGGCTAGTCAGCAGCCTAGCCCGACAACACCTACGACACCAAACGCCGCAAACAACAGCAACGGTGAGTTCCATACATGCCACGAGAGTCTTTCTTCCTCTCGCAATAATTATACAGCCAATCTTCTTCTTTCATTCGGGTATTATATGGCCCCGGTAGAATAGAAACTCATCCAACTGTCGCGGCTCTCGTGGCACGTGCCGTCTTCATTCGCAACAATGAGTATAAGGCAAAAAGGATACCCTCCCGTATCGAGCATTGAAACATGGGTGTATCACCAAAGTTGATCACGCACAAAATTTATCTTAACTCTTCGACAACTCTATACTGCATACACGTATGTACATTATACTGTTACACAGCGAGCCCAGGTACGCGTGCGCCACTTTGTCCGGCTACTCTGTACTTATGCGGGAGTTTCCGTGTATACATATGTATACAAAAAAAACATATACACACCCATATATATAAATATATATATATATACAAATACAATGGCAATAAAACATGATACTAGTAAAGAAGTAAGAAGCATCAAAAGCAGAAATGAAGCACGCGCTCATTCCGTTTCACAACCCATCCAACTGACGGCCGAAAATAGGTACACTCGGCACGACCGATGGTGCTTTCTACTCGCGCGCGATGCGGTTTTTCGACAATGCGCGACGGAGAATCCGACGATGCACACTTATTCTTTACGTACCGAAACGGCAGCCGATACTTGCTCACTATTCACGTGCTTTGCCTGTTTCTTCTTTTTCTTTGACTTCCCCCTTCCTTCGATAAAATGCGGCGCGTTCACACATACACACACAAGAACTGACAATGATGTATATGCATACCCGTCGGAAGCGGAGACCCCATTCACTAATTTTGTACTATAGATCTATAATTCGAATTTGATTATCTGTTGCAAAAGGGCATCTGGGACGTCTCTGCCTCGCGGGTTTTGTGCCTCTTGCGTTTCTCTCCAAAGTAGCATACATATCGCGTGACTAGCGGCAAAAGGTCCTCAACACCATATTTTCGATAACTTATTCCAAGCCACGCGACTTTTTTTCTCTCGTTCGTCATCCAAAACTACAATATATACATGTGAGGTAACATTTTCATTCAGGAATCCAAACAAATGAAAGTGGAATGGTATTTTTACGACAATTGTACCGTCAGCCATTTGGAAAAATAACTTGTAAAAATATTCAAAACATGAAGTAAGAATAATAGAACGTTTTTTTACTGATCATTCGATTCGATCTGTAAGATAAGATCTCCAACGTTATCTGTTTTGGGGAAAATAAAAATTTAACACCACAAAAATTGAAAATTACAAATTACTTATGTTCAAAACCATAATTCAAGAACAATGTAATGATAATTGTTTGTAAACATTTTAACGAATATTCATAGCGTTTATAGTCAAATTAAAAAATTCTTTAACCTTCAATACGACCGAATCGGTTTTCCACAAAGATTATTAAAGTAAGGAAATTTTTTTTCCTGATAGCACGACGTATTTCTAATACAGGAAAGCCAACGTGTTATTTTTGTGACGGTAAAGATAGTGATTGAGAATGTGACCTGTTGGACGTGACGTATCCTCTAGAAATTGATTTTATGCCCGGTTCCTTTATCCAATCGAATCGAATCAAACACGACTTTAGTAGAATTGCACTCTGCAACCACAGAGAGATCCTTTGACCAAACATGTCATTTTACATCACGTGAAAATCGTTTATTTGTGGTATTGCAGAGCGGCGCGAGGAGGGCAGTAGCGATTGCGGAAGTGAGGTCAAACAAGAGCCCGAAAACGATCTTGAAGTTGATCAGGAGCCGGAGGTGAGCGAGGAGGTCGTGACGTGTCCATACTGCACGTATTTGCCTACCTCCAGAGAGGAGTTGAGGCAGCATCTGTTGGTCGCCCATACGCAGGATCCCGAAGAAAAAATTGATACCGTCAAGGAAGAACCGACACCAGAATTGCTGTGTCCCCTGTGCCAGGATGGCTTCAAGGAACGTTCGGCTCTAGAGAAACACGTTATGCAGATTCATTCAGTAAACGCCGATGGTTTACAGAGGCTATTGCTTCTCGTCGATCAAAGTCATTGGCTGAACAACAATCCGCGAAGTACTTCGACACCCGCAGCAGCGCCTACCTCGCCCAGCATTACGGCCGTGAAGCCTCAACAGCAACAGCAACAACAGAATCAGCAACAACCGCAGGTGTCGCAACAACTCCATAATCAGGAGGATGACATAAACGAACGTTCAACGGATGAAATTGAGGAGATCGCCCACTGTACCGTTTGCGGGCGCGTCTGTCGTTCCATTGAGGAGCTTCAGCAACATCATCGCGAGGCTCATCCCGCCACGAGACCTACCTTGGCCGTCAGCGAGAAGCACGTCCACAAATATCGTTGCGGTCAGTGCAGTCTTGCTTTCAAGACCCTGGACAAATTGCAGCAACACTCGCAGTACCACGCGATACGGGACGCCACGAAGTGCGCGCTGTGCGGTAGATCCTTTCGTTCGGTGCAGGCACTTCAGCGCCATTTGGAATCTACTCACGCCGACGTACACGAGGAAGAATTAGCGCAATACAAGCAGAGCCTGTTGCACGCGCATCCGTTGCTACAGGCGCTAACCGAGGAAGCTTTTCGGCGGCAGGGTGGCCTCGCCGCCGAGGTGAACGTCGACGAGGAAAACCGCCCCGACGAGGAGGAAAGCGATGCCAGTGACTCGTCGCCGTTGCACAAGGAACAACGGCTGCTCGAGGATTATTTGAACAGCCAACCCGTTGCCGAGGACAGTTACCACGATCCTGGACGCAAGTTCAAATGTCATCGTTGCAAGGTCGCATTCACGCGCCAAAGTTATCTCACCGGACACAACAAGACTCTGCTACATCGAAAGGGTGAAAAAATGTCATATCCGATGGAAAAGTATCTCGATCCGAACAGACCGTACAAGTGTGACGTTTGCAAGGAGAGTTTTACCCAGAAAAATATACTTCTGGTGCATTACAACAGCGTGAGTCATTTGCACAAGCTCAAAAGAGCTATGCAGGAGCAAGGAAACAACAATACTCTAATATCGGTCGTACCTCCCGCTAGTCCAGCAGAATCGCCCGATTCGCAGCAGGATCAGGACAAAAAACCGTACAAATGTAACATCTGCAAAGTCTCGTACTCGCAGGGCAGCACACTCGACATTCACATGAGAAGCGTTCTGCATCAGACACGAGCCAGTAAATTGCCCGATCTCGCGGCAAGCGGTCAACTCGATCTTGCACGTCCGTTGATCGAACAGCCCCCGCCTACGAGTCCAACGAGTCCACCTTGCGTCGGCAACAACGCGAGCGCGAACGCAAGCGGCAATCAAGTCTCCTGTCCACGTTGCAGCGCGTTCTTCGTAAATCAGGAACAACTGGCCACGCACCAACAGCTTTACTGTATATTCAGCAATCCACTGGCGCTCTTTCAACAATTGGCGGCCTCTCAACAAATAGCTGGCGTCACACCGGACAAAACACCGCCGCCGTTGTCGACGACGCCGGGACCTCAGCAGCACGCTCAATCGACCAACGCGTCGCAACAGCAACAGACACAGTCGCAGGTTGCTCAAGATATTCTCGGTCAACCGCGTCACAAGACCTCCCAGATGTACAAACATCTGCTCGAGAGCTTTGGATTCGACCTCGTGATGCAATTCAACGAGAATCATCAGAGAAGACAGAGGAAAGAGGAGGAAGCGGCCGCGGCGCTTCAGGCACAACAAGAACAGCAGAAGCAGGAACAACAGAAGCTGGCTCTCGCTGCGCAGGCGGCCCAAGAACGAGAAGACGAACCGGACGAGACGATGGACGAAGAGTCGATTCCCGAATTGACGCGCAGTACTTGTCAACATTGCAACAAAGAGTTCAGCAGCGTTTGGGTTTTGAAGGCGCATTGCGAGGAGGTGCATCGTGATTTGGTGCCGCGTGAATTTCTGGAAAAATACGCTCAACAGTTCAAGTGCGAGTACGAGAAGAAGAGCGTCGTCGTTACCGCTGCCACCTCGTCGTCGACGAACACAGCGCCCCGTTGCTCCACACCAACGTCCAATCAGCCGCAGGATTTGAGCTCCGATAAGGATAGACGAGATAAGGAGAAGGAAGAGAGCCCCGAGAGTGCGAAGGAACGCGTCAGTCGGACGCCAGAAGCCACATCGACCACACCGGCCACGACACCAGCGTTGAGCAATACACCAGTGTCCAGCACGGATTCCACAACTCCAACTGCTCTTGTGAGCAATCCACCGCACCACGTTCTGTCGGAACGGCAAATCGTGCAGCAACAGCAGCAGCAGCAACAACAACAGCAACAACAGCAGCAGCAGCAGCAGCAGCAACATCAACAACAGGCCCAGCATCAACAACAGCAACACGCTCAATTGACTCTGGCCCAACAAATGTCCGAGATGCAAGCAGCTCTGAATGCTATGGCTGCATCGCAATTGCAACAACAACTTCAGCAATATCCCGGTCTGATGATGGGCATGATGGGTCTTCCCCTTGGACTCAACGTACCCGCCCTAGCTGCGATGAACTTGCAACCTCCTCTCGTACCAATGATGCTACCGCCGCCCCCTTACGACGGAGCCTCTCCGGGATATCCGCCGATGAACGCACAAGCTGACATCCTCGCGAAACAACATCTAGTGCTTCAACAGCAACAAGCCGCCGCGGTAAGTTCATTTGCCCAGTTCAATCATTTGTCCATTCATGAGCACGTAAAGAATTATTATGTGAAAGTATAATCATTGCTCGATAGTTTGTTTCGTTGTAAATTGTTTATTTGACGCTTTCGTGACAGTCCATACTCCGCGATTCTTTCCTCATTTTTTTCTTTACTGTTTATATTTCATCTCATATTCGTCGTGAACTGGCTCAGAAAATGAAAGTATCTGTTTTTCTTTGTCAATTTCGACACGATTTTTAATTCGAAATACTTAATTTTTCTCCTGTCTTTATAAAGTATTTTCATTCGTTGTTCTCAAGAACTTCAACTTTGAAACCAATCCTGGTATCAACCTGTGGACGGAAACTGCTTGTAAAATTTCCCAAAAATAACGTATCAATGTTCATTCGAGTATAGTCACGATTCAATTGCTCGTCACAAATCGTTCGGTCAAAAACTCGCGAACGTTGCTGTGAATTGTATTAAAAATAAAAACACGATGATAAATTGCCCACGTGCGTGCTTACGAATACAAGAGACGTACGTCTTCGTATGTTTTCTGTACGCAGGCGAATGCAGCAGCTTCGCAGAAGCGCGCGCGTACGAGAATAACGGACGAACAGTTGAAAATATTACGCGCTCATTTTGACATAAACAATTCGCCTGGCGAAGAGCAGATATTGGACATGGCAGCCCAAAGCGGTTTACCGCCGAAAGTGATAAAGCATTGGTTCCGAAATACACTATTCAAAGAACGCCAGAGAAACAAAGACAGCCCGTATAATTTTAACAACCCGCCGAGCACAACGTTGAATCTCGAGGAGTACGAGAAGACGGGTGAGGCTAAGGTGACACCGTTGAACTCAAGTGTGTCCGGCGGCAGTTCGTCAGACGACAAAAGTCCGAACAAGCAAGCTTCGCCACCGCCCCCACCGTCAGCGCTGTTGTCGAGCTCCGTGATGCCGCAAATCAACGAGATCAAGCAAGAACTACCGGACCCTACGCCGTTGCAGCATCAACAGTCGCAGCAGGAAGATCAGCAGCATCATTCGCCGGGAAGCTCGGGTGGACAACAATCCCGACCTCATTCGCCCGCGTTGAGTATGAGCTCGGTGTTCTCGGGTCTTCATCACGAGGTAGCGTCTCACGGTCCCGTTACACCCAGCGCGCCTAGCACGCCGATGTTGCCACCGAAGATAGCGCCTCAGAACTTCGCGAGTCCGAACGCCGGCTCGGGTGTCGCAGTGCCAGGCTCGATCGTCGCACTTGCGTTGACACCTCAGCGCTCTCTGAGCCCGGGACGCGGACCCGCCGATTACTCGTTCGGCGGCAATAGCAACGGCAGCAATTCGTCCGGGGGTAGTTCCGGCAAACGTGCCAATCGTACACGCTTCACCGACTATCAAATCAAAGTGTTGCAAGAATTCTTCGAGAACAATGCCTATCCCAAAGACGACGACCTCGAATATCTCAGCAAACTTCTCGGTCTCAGTCCCCGCGTGATCGTCGTTTGGTTTCAAAATGCACGGCAGAAGGCACGAAAGGTTTACGAGAATCAACCGGCGGCGGAGCCCGTTGCACCGGGTGGCCGAGAGGGCGAGGACGGCTCGGGTCGTTTTCAACGCACACCGGGCCTGAATTATCAGTGCAAAAAGTGCTTGCTCGTGTTTCAACGCTACTACGAGCTCATACGACACCAGAAGACTCATTGCTTCAAGGAGGAGGACGCCAAGCGCAGCGCTCAGGCTCAAGCAGCTGCAGCTCAAGTTGCCGCGGTCCTGAGCTCCGAAGACAGCAACAGTAGCTCGGCCACCACCACAAACGCAGTCGCCGGCAACCAACCAGCCGCTGTCCCGCTGGCCGATCAACTCCAGCAACCAATCGCGACACCCACTCCACCCCACGTTCAACAACAATCGCTCACTCAACCCGCGCATCAACACAGCAGCCAGCCTTCCGTCGTTGCGGCTTCTCAGCAGTCCCAGTCCGAACCGAAAGAGGGCAGTTTTCAGTGCGATAAGTGCAATCTGATGTTCGGACGGTTCGAACTTTGGCGTGAACATCAGCTCGTACATATCATGAATCCGTCGCTCTTTCCGCCCGCCTATCCGCCCGATTCGCCATTCGGCATACTCCAGCAACAGGCGCTCAACGCCAGCACCGGCGTCACCGCGGACTCGCCGCATCCCCTCATAGCGATGATGCAAGACCGGAAGAGGAAGTACGAGGATTTCGAGGAGAGCACGGGTAGCGACGGACGCGCCAATTCGGAGCACAACGAGCAGCCCAAAGACAAGCGCCTGAGGACCACAATATTGCCGGAACAACTGGACTATCTCTATCAGAAATATCAAGTCGAATCGAATCCGTCGCGTAAGATGCTCGAGACCATAGCACGCGAGGTAGGCCTCAAGAAACGCGTCGTTCAAGTATGGTTTCAGAATACCCGAGCACGCGAAAGAAAAGGTCAATTTCGCGCCCACAGCCAGGTGATAAACAAACGCTGTCCGTTTTGTCCGGCCCTGTTCAAAGTCAAGTCAGCATTGGAGTCCCATCTGTCGAGCAAGCACGCGGATCAGGTTGCCCGCGGCGAGGTCAACATCGACAATATACCGGACGAGGAGCTCTCCATGGAATCCGCACCCTCGAATTCCAGCACTCCCAACATGATGCCGCCACTTTTTCCGCCCTTCAACACCGACATGGAGGCGTCGCTGAAGAAATACTACGAGGAATCGATGAAGCGATACATAAGCGAGCTGCAGGCCCACACGAGCAACGGAAAGCAAGAAAGCGGAATGGGCACCGTTGGCGCGGTATCGACGACGACAACGACGAATCAAGGCTCCGGTAGCGCAACCGGTGAAACGCCGCTGGATTTGAGCAAACCCGTCGATCTCAGTCGTTCCGTTAAATTGAGCCTCGGCGGACTGTCGAACATGCTCGAGGAGCAGCACAACGTGTCGCAACACTTCCGGGGCGGTAGCGACTGCGGTCCCCTTACCGATCTGTCGGAGCGCAGTATCTGCGACGACGACAGTATGAGCGAGACGACGGAATTTCTGGACGACGAGTGCGGTCCGGTGAGCCCGGCGTCCAGTACGCAGAGCTCGAGACACGGCGGTGGCCTGACGGGTGGAGGCCTTAGCGGAAGCGTCGGCGGTGGTCAAGCCGCGGGTAGCGCCGGAAGCGGTAACGGCGGTGTACAGTCGGGCGGCAAACGTTATCGAACGCAGATGTCGGCGACTCAGGTCAAGGTCATGAAATCACTGTTCTCCGACTACAAGACACCGACGATGGCCGAATGCGAGATGCTCGGGCGTGAAATTGGATTGGCGAAACGCGTCGTCCAGGTGAGCAAGAAAAACGTCGCGCGAGAACGATCTTAAGAATCATTGAAACGAACGAACACGCTTGTACGAATAAATTTAACAAGAAAAATTAAAAAATTTAAAAAAAACAAAGCCCACGTCCGAGTGCCCGAGTCGTCTCTTGTTTCGAGTCTCACAACGCGTAAGATGAATTTTGTCCTCGATCGGCACTTGCGGGCCATCGGAGGCCGCTGACGATGAAACGTACGATCGCCAAGCGCGAAGAAACGAAAGTGTAGTAGAGTTTTTCACCACGTGAGCCCCAATCGCGAGGACGAGAATTAAAAATAATTTTAAAAAAAACCGAAAAAACACAAACCCGATCGCCTCCCACGCGAAATACGTGACTCTTCGGTGTACGGCGCGAAACTACGGATGGAGTAATGGAGGGTGCCCTCGGTTGCAGGTATGGTTCCAGAACGCACGTGCCAAGGAGAAGAAGGCCCGTCTAGCGGCTGGCTTACCGGCCGAGGGTTCGGCGGTACAGCCACATCGTGGACCAACCGGCCCGGACGAGTGTCGTCTCTGCTCGGTACGATATTCGCCAAAATCGCCCCTCCAAGAACACGTTTTTTCGCGACGTCACATCGAGTCCGTGCGCGTTGCCGTCGAAGACGGTAGTCTCGTGCCGCCCACGCCAGGCGGGCCTATACACCCCAACAGCGTTAACAACGCGCCCGCCAACAACTCTGCCGGCGCTGCCGGCCTCGTTAGTCAACAGTCAACGATCAACCAACAACAAACCGACGAAAGCATGATGTACGGATCGCTCTTTCTTCATCCGACAGCCATGTTCCAGAGCCAACAACAACAACAACAACAACATTCTAGCAACGCTGCAACGAGCGCTGCAACGACCACCGCCGGTGAGTGTCTCGCTGACCTCTTAGACTCGTAATGCGCTACAAATACCGTGCCACTCGTGTTCTCGAATCCATAACATACCGCGAAACGAATTAACTCGAATCGAGACGTAGCAAAGGGAAATAAACGGAACGCTGAATAAAATTATATATCCTATTGGGAGATCCGTCGATCTTTCGCGACTGTGTATTTTGTGTATATACGAGTAGCGCTGACGCGTACGAGTGAGACAAAGGAGAAGAAAAAAACAAACTCGAAGCAGAGCCACGAAAGATGTGACGGTCACGGTGACCCACGAATTATTTCTCGTCGGTGATTCGAGGGCACGAGAGTACTGGCAGCCACAAGAGAGTTTTATCTGTGTCGTGTGTGCACGTCCCGTTGTTCCACGTTTAGCTTATATTGTGTATTTCTATATATATATATATATATATATATATATATACACGTATAAATGCGCATTGTATAACTAATTTGTGGAAGCGAAAAAAAAGCCAAGCGAAAACAAAAAAGAGAGGGGCCCGTGTGATACTCTAGGGGGCCCCTCGAGACGCTATCGTGTCTTACGTTATAGGAAAAAAATAATCATAGAGTACGACGACGCGAACTAAATACATTTTTTTTAAATATAGTTACGAATAATATATCCAGAGCTAGGCAATACTGAAAGTTCCTATCAGATGACTATTGTAGCAATAAGAAAAGTTTAGCGGAAATAGCGAAATAATTAAGCGAATGAACGATCACAGACACGCACACACGCATACACACTCACTCAAAAAAAAACACACACACACACACTCAGAGGTGGAAGATAGTTCGGGACATTTTTTTTTTAAGACGTTTTACCGAAAGATTCGAGAGGATATTACAAAACGTAATGAGCGTTACTCTCGACTTTTTAACTACATATATTGTGTTTTTACGTTTCTTAACGATCGCTGCCCTGAACGGAAGAGCAAAGATAAAAACAATATTCAAACGACGTAGCCTTCGCGCCAAGTTCTTCTTCTGTACAGTAGACTACAATACCTTAGATTTCTGTATTAATTATGAAATTAATCGTAATTCAATAACGTACGATTCGCGTTAAGTCCGGACGGCCAAAATTCATCGCGTTAAGTCCCTTCTGACCTTCAACGATCGAAGTAGAACGGACAATGGTCTTTTATACGTTTTTTTTTCTTTTTTTTTTTTCAAATATTATTTTTAAGTAGCGAAGCAACCCTACTTCGGGCGATTTCCTCCTACAAATATCCCAATCTCAACGACACCCGCGAGATCTCGAGTGTCGTTTCTCTCTATGTCTCCATTATTTTTTCTTTCCGTCAAAGGCGTGACTCTGTAAATGACGGCATTTTTCTTTCTTCGATCATGGCACCCGTCGGCCTCCATATCACCGATCACCATTGTAAATACCTCGCAGACCTCGCTGTTCGTAGGACGAGATCGGCGGCCTGTCTTTATTTTCACTTGTGCTCTTCGAGGCGCGATCTTGCGACAGTGCTAATCATCATGAATTCGCAAAACGCCGGGCCTTCCTCCCAATTTTAACCCCGTTAAACTTATTGTGTCTCGACGGCGAAGACTCGCCAAAAACGCCTCGTTCGCAGATTCCCAATGTGGAGCTCTTGGTCTCTTCTTGTTGTTTTTATAGTACGATGAACAAACTACCCGCCATTGCGATCACAATTGGTCCTAATCGCCACTACTACTATGATACTACTATCTTATTGCTACAAATACTACTACTATTAGCTGCTACAATCATTTATTATTATTATTATTGTTTTATGCGTTAGTTATTTATGAGTTTCCTTGTGATCGCCACACTCTTGACCGCCCACGCGACCTAACCCACTCGCGAACATCCTCGTTGTATATTTTGCCTTTTCTCGCTTCTTCCTTGCCTCGCATACGATCGGAGTGGGAAGTTCCTCGAGATGCATCGGGGAGTTATACGGTATAGAGTTCAGAGTGGGGAGAAAAGTCCTCCTTTCCTCGTACTTTTTTTTTCTTTTTCGTCTTCATTTCAAGACGCTTCTTTTTTTTTTTTTTTTTTGTTTATTCACTCCGCGTTCTTATGCCCGTTCGCGAACGTGCTCGCCAAGGGTGTGGCTCCGCTTCTCGCTTTTTCTGATATCTTCGAAACGGATGCAGGAATCCCGTAGATATATATATATATATATATATCTAAATAGCCGAAAAAGAACATAACACGAGTGCGTACTCGACTATCGTATACGACACATAAACCAGACAGAAAGACACCGTAAATACACCATTACAATGTTATGTATGTCGCTCCCATTACTCCTGTGTACATAGTTTATTATTATTATTATTATTATTATTATTATTATTATTATTATATTATATTATATTATTTTATATGTTTAATATTATATTATTTTCTTCCGTTCTAGTCTAAAATAAAGGTATACTATCGAAACATTATTTTTTATTGTTTGATTATTATTTCGCATGCTCCTGAAATCCCGAAGCATCGTAACCCCGATCCTCTCACAATGGTTACCAGTCCTTCAATAATTTTAAGATTTTATTCTCCGATCGAGCGAAACACAATGACCAAATCCAGCTGGGAAAAGATAGCTGACGAACACACAGAGAAAATTAACGTTCGCTAGATCATAATCCTTTTACTGCGACTTGGATCTCACTTTCACGTTACCAATCCGGATGCAATTGATGAAGGTAAACGTTGCAAGGTCGTAGGACGCAAGCTCGAAGGTGAAGAATAAAGTCGCTCTGGCAATCATTATTTGATCGCGAACATCGGGTGTGGGGAGCTTTCTCCGCGTTGGTAAATGAATTTTAATTGTTTTCGGAACAGGGGTATATATTGAGATAGCCTTTGAACAAAAATCACGAAAAACATCGCCGCTGGCGGATGATGAGATTTTTTTTCGCGACGTTTGGCGGTGGACACTCTCCAGATTGAACGGTCCATCCGAAACCGAAAAACCAAACGGGTTACTCGAGTTGACAACTGATGCAAGTCGCTGACGATCGTCGATTTTTAAATTATTTTTGTTTTAATAACGTGGCGGCGAATTGCAACTCGAGCATCCAAAACCTGTGGAAAAGTTTGTCATTTTTAAGTAACTCTTGAAAAATGGGGGTGGATTTAAAAAAAGTGAGATCGTCAACGACCTTTAAATATGTCTCGTCATATCTCCTGTAAATTTGGAAACAATCCATCAAGCGGTTCTCGAGATATCATGTCCACCGACTTTGAAAACAGTATTTCGAGAAAAACGCGTTTATAGTTTGAAGTATGGCGCTGCTAGCCGCTCGCTCGGATGACGGTTGCTCATTGTAGTAGATTATTGGAGAAGTCGTAGCTCATTCAATTTTAGGCCTATTTCAATGGAAGTTTCAAGGAATAAAGCCGAACGGTGATTGTAACGAATAAAATTTTTTTTGGAAAAAGCAATTTTTTGACCCACCTAGGTAGATGTAGTCCGTTGAAAACTGAAGGTTACATGGGAAGACTTATTACGGTACATCGATATATATTTATATATAAACTACCGGTTATAAGTGTCCGGACATATAAAATAATTGCAAAACTTTCCATCACTTTGAATAACTGCAAAATTATGTTGGAATAATATAATTCATTATATAGAATTATAGAGTATCTTCGTAAAATAATAAATGAAACGAAGTAAATTATTCTAAGATTATTTGGCCATCCAGTGATCGTAAGTATTGCAATTATTTGAAGTGGCCGAAAACTTTTGGCCGGCAGCTTATATATATATTGTTGTTGCTGTTGTAAGAAAGAAGAGCTTCGTTGGTACTGTATGGGCAAAAATTATTTTTTGCTCTTCGGCAAGTTTAACTCTGGCACCAAGAAGAGGTGCCAGGTCGATTCTCGTGGTTAAGAGAGGCAGAGATGGCTCTCTCGGGTGGCCGTGAATTATCCACAGGCGAGTAGCTCTCGGCAGGCTGGAGAAAAATGCGCCCACCACCAACGCCAACCGAGAAACACTTTAGCGTATTCTCGACGTTCCAGAGGACCGAAGTTAAATGATGTGGAAGTCTACACATTTATATATATATATATATACACATACATATATATAAGGAGGTCCAGCAGGGAGTGCTCCACCATCGAGTTTGTAATAAAAATATGAATGACCGATTCACCAGGTACAAACTACCCAAGCGTCTCAACTATATAGCTCGGTCATTATTGTACAAGATCGTACACTCTCGAGTGTCTAGCTACCTCGCACTCTTCAATAGTATCCTATTCGTGTACGTATATATGTAGGTATGCTTTCACAATTTTCAATTTTTTCAGTCTCGTTCGGTGTAATCCTGGTACATGCCTTTCTCGGAACTTACCTAAGGGTGTTGGTCTCCTCTCTCTTCTCGCGTCCCACAAATATTTCGCTTCGTCTCCACCTCATCGACAGCTCGCTATATAACTTTACTTCCTTCGAGGGCTCTCTTTTGACTCTGGTTGTTTTGGGCTTTTCGTCTGACGAGATTTTCGATGATCCTGTTGGAATTTGCGAAAACATGCATTTGGTAAACAACGTTTGCGCATCACGAGGAAACGTTTTCGATTTTTTTTCTTTATCTCGTTGAAGCTGTAATTTGCTTTTATTTATCCCTTCGACTGCAATCTTCTTTACGAACCTCTGACTGCATATGGGGTCGATCGGACCCCGGACGTTTTTCAGACTTCGGTAATTATGCATTTTTTTTTATCGCGACATTTTTTGTAGTCGATGATCCTTATTTTAAGGCACAGGATTTTTTGTTTAAGAAAAACAACTATTAAGTGCCCAAACATTCGTTCAAAGTGGCAGATGCGTTAAAAAATATGTAATGAAAAAAATCATTATTTCTTTTTTCAAAATATAAAATAAAATCCTGTGACTTTTTTTAAGAGAAAGGTTTGTAGATAAGAGAAAAAGACAGTGTCGACCGTCTGTAAAAAGTATATTTATTCGGAGGTGTGGAAAGTCAATGAATTTTGTAAAATTTTCAATTCGTTTCTATGTGACACCCCATCAAGTATGATGTACCTGTTTGGGATAACAAATAAAAAGCCCAATGATAATGCACTTTGACTAATGGGCATTATCGTATCTTTCTCTTTTATAATTACTTCGAGTGAAAGGAGGTCTCAGAAAAGTATGGACTAAATTTCCCATCGACCATTGCAAAGGGTCCGTATTTTAATGACGAAACCCTAATGAATTTTTTTTTATAGAGACAAAGTCATCGTTGCGTATTGCCGGGTAGATAATCTGGTTGGATGGAAAAAACGAGGCCACCGCTCATCGAGGTTTTCGGCCTTGATGTGTGTATGCGTTTACGTTTGCATATATACGTGTGTGCGTGGGTGTGTGTTCAATCGATGAAAATTGATTCCTCGCGCCTCCAAAATGTACGAACGTCGGCGCTTTTGACGATTAGCCTCACTTTTCGACACAACGTCACACCTTTATACGTTTTTCTAATTACTTTCGCTACGTTATCGGAACTTCTCGACGGGAAAGGAAGAGCACGTATGAATAACGGGCCCCAGCGGAAATTGTTTCACCGTGTAGTCGAATGAGACACGTCTGGACGTAAAAATTGCCGCGTTGAGAAAAGATTGTAGAAAATGTGTCAGTTCATTCTTTTCATACCCACAGTGTATTTTTTTCGCACTTTCTTAAAGTGTAAGATGGCACTAATTAACAATTCGGAGAAGTAGCCGTTTGACGAAATCTCATTATCTAGATAGCACTACCCCCCCCCGTCCCCATAAATCGAAGTGTGTTGTTTTCACATAGTTAAATGTGTCGTTACCGGGTGGTCATTTTTTACACATTTCTGAGTGTGCGGTTTCGGGTTTTATCCTACACGCTTAATTGTATTATTTCTTTGCGTATTTGGTGTATTATTCGATTATTTTTTATACACTGCATGGGTGTTGGTTTAAGGCATCACAGCCCGTCTACTAAATGCATAGAATAATTTATGAATCCAAAATAAAATGAAATACTTAATACACAGTTTTACCTTAATGATTTTGTATCAGAATTCGTCGTTCCTTGACCCCCTGGAGAGATTTTTTTTTTTTTTTCAATTTTGTCCACACATGGAAACGAACCTACAACCTACCTGCCTATATTACGCACGCTGCCCCTACGCTTCCGAGTGTTTATAGCATTCTAAGGCCTTAGGCCACAGTAACGGGTATAAAATCATGTGCGAATTTAAGAATTTTTTTTCGTATGAAATAGTGATTCACTCATAAAATTAATTACACATCTATTCAGTATGAATATCAAGCTGTTAGAAAATATAGATATATTTTTTTATGTACAAAATGGTCGGCTCCTACTATTTTCTTTTGATATCTTTTTTTAGGCGCTCCGCGGCGCGGAATTTAGCATCCACAATTTTTTACCGAGAACAAAAAACGAAAATTCTCGTCAATCTACATTAGAATACCTCGAAGTACGTACGGAATTTAAACAATATCGTTTAATTCAAAAGTTGTAGGTATTTGAACTTGAGAAATGAATTTTTAGTGAAAAATTTCGTTACAACTGCTCATAAACTGCTCATAAAATAAAAAGTTTTCGATCAATCAGAAATTCCGTACGTACTTCTCTGCGAAATGCAATTGGGAACATAACTTTTGAATTTGAAGTAAATCGAGTGCAAATTGTTGAAGTTATTTGCCACACTAATAGGAAAAAAGCTGTTTCGAGGAGTTTTGAGTACTCGGCCATTTTGTACATCGAAAAAAAGAAAAAATTTCTAACAGCTTGATATTCATAGTAAATAGATGTGTAATTAATTTTATGAGTGAATCACTTTTTCACAACGGAAACAAAACGAAGTTTATTGATACATTTTTTTTTTCTTTTAAAAATTGTTCTTAACAAAATGTTAATTTTTTAATAACGAGCTTCCTAATCGTCGTGAAATTTTAACACGACCTCTTAAATACTTCATACAAAAACATACCAAATGTTCAGAATTTTCTTATCATTTTTTATTTCAACCTTTAAGGAGGTTGAAGTAATGATGATGGAACTCTGAAAATTTGGTATGTTTTTACATGAAGTATTCAGGAGGTCGTGTAAAAATTTCATGACGATTAAGAAGTTATTTATTGAACAATTAGCATTAACATGTTTCATAGGCACTCAGCATCCTTAAGTCGTGTGCGGCATTTACACGCGTCAATCCCCAAAATTATCCAGCTCGCGTGTAAAAGACAACACACATGGATGTGCACTGCAGCGTTCAAAGTCAGGTAAGTTTTGTCGAAGCAAGATGAATATCGACCAAGCCTCGTTGAAACATAAGTCCAGACACCGCGTTGCGATCTCAGCTGCTGTGGTCCGGAACACGAAATAACCGCGTAGGTAAAAGGCAAAAAACAAAAACCGCCGAAATCGTGCACGTGTCCTTGTGCCGCGATGCGTGTTCCACATCGGATCAAGATCCTCGCTCCTGTAGAATGCAAATGACAACTTTTCGAAAGGGCCTTTTTGGTATAACCTCCGCCTCCTACATACCTACCGCCCTTTGTCGGTGTAAAAAAGGGGCAAAAGAACAAATGGGCACAAAAACGCGCGTGTGGACGTCCGTCGATATACATTCGCTGGGGAGGTATCGGAACCATTGGGGGGGGGGGGGGGAAGCCGGCTATACGCAGGTCGTTCTTTCGAGAGTACAGGTATTCTCTTCCTCGATATTTCTGCTCGCGCCTGTATAATTCGCTCGGTCCAAGCGATTCGCCCCCGATATTTCGCTTACGATGACAATCGGCCGAAGGACCCTCGAAAGTTTATCGAGCCTTTCGAAGGCTGTACGAATTAGCATGCTGCTCGGAATTTCTTTCCTTCGATCGTCTCGTGAAAAAGGCATTCTTTTTTCTTCTTTCTATTCGCTCCCTTTCTACACAAACACACGAAAAAATACGCATACACGGATGTTCTATTCTCACCCTTCACCACCCGCGCGGTCCATTCAGCGAATCCTTTTTTATTCGTCTCTAATCCCTTTTCGACTGCGTGCCCAATGAGGCTCGTGCGCGGTCAACGTTTGAGGTGACGGAGGATATCGCCGCGCTGCCGGATCGGTCCCCGCCATCTCCGACGGTTTACTTTACCGTTTCTTTTTTGCCGATTTTTTCGGTCCCTACACACGTACCCACAGACGCGCGCAAGTGTACGTGTATTCAGCCATAGTAGGGGAAGTAGGGGCAAGATGATAACGCTGACATCATGTTCGAAAAAAATAATACATAGGAATCAATCAAGTTCAATTATTCGTTTAAACTAGTGCTCATTTGTTAATCTTTCAATTTTGGAAACAAAAAAATTAGTGCTTCTGATTGATAGCATAGAATATGGGACGTTCGACGCCATTTCACCTAGCGCGTGATCTCGATCATTTCTGGGTTTCTGATTTTTTTTTCTAAAATTGTACGCCAATAAAGAAATATCCACACCAATTTTTAGATTTTTATCTCTTGTCTTTTAGGGCTTATAATTTTCCAAGAAAGCGATTTCGGAAGTTTTGGAAACGCTCAAACGCCCACAACTCTTGAACTCATTGCGATATCGACAAATGGCCCTAATTTTTTTTTTCATTTTGCAGCATTCTATCGTTAAAAAATATGGAAAAATTATCAATTAACCGTGTCAACGTTTTTTTTTCATTCTGAAGTGAAAACTATTTTTTTTAAACATGATCGCCACTTTTTATTTTTTTCAAAAAATTCTCCAAAATAGAGTGACCCATTTGATGATTTTTAAGACTAGTCTCATCGTGGGCCCATTCTTCCTTTTATTATTTTCGATTTAATCATTTTTTTTTCGAGAAGATTTTTGTCATCTTACTCTCCAATAATACTTACTCTCCAATAATACTAATGATTTTGTGATGTCCAATTCGGGTTCGACAGGCCAGAAAGGGTTTATTTTTCAATTGTGCCGAATTTAACGAAAAAACTGTATTTTAAATAAAGAACAAAATCTCTATTGTTTTCTCACTCGAGACGCGTGCTTCCGCCACAGTTGATACTTTCACACTCATTCCCCTCCCCGCCACCCCGTCAAACTCCAGCAGGAGCACTGTGCTCGACACACTGTTCAGTAGCTAGGCTTATGGTTCATCTTGCCCCGCGTATTCGTCTTGCCCCGAGATCCCCTGTAGGTAGTAAAAAATTTTGGGTGCGAGAATGGATCGAAAGGGAAAAAAAGTACGCGTGCTCTCGGAAGGACCGTGACTCCTTTCGTCCCGGCGTTAGGGACTCCTCGGGTCCAGGCCATATGTTACCCGATCCCACCGGAGGCCGGAGCTATTAATTATATCGATCTATATGGTCCGCGAGCGGTAGTTAGCTCGCGAGCCTTCGCATACACGGCTGCCGCTCGATCGCACGCGGCTCTTTTCTGCACCGAGCACACACGTACACCCATACGCGCTTCTATTTAGGTGTTGTAATGCAAACGGAACCGATTCGAGTCTACGCATCGCTTCAATGCCAGTCCCTCGCGCATTTCACCTCTCCTCGATTTTTTTTCTACTCCATCCCCGTTCGATTGGTGTCTCCCCCTCACCCACCGATCGCGAGGGGTGAGAATGTAAAAAAAAATATGCGCCAGGGATAAAGTACGGACCGTGGAGTTGCACAGAAAATACATAAAAGCCAGAGGAGCATAAATCATTAGTCGCTTATATGTGTATGTGTGTGTGTGTGTGTGCGTGCATATATATACGTGCAACCGTGTGTCGTTGGTGCGAGAGCTGTACGAAAAAAGCCATTATATCTGTGACTCACGGTGTTCACGATTCCAACGGGGGCTTACTCGCTGTCGGGGCATCATCGTCCAAATGAAAAAGACGGCCGAAGCTAACGAAAAAAAGGGAAATAAAAAAAAACCAGAGTTCGGGGGCTTCGATAAATGGAATTCGGCAAGCACGAATGTTTGGGTTATACATATGCTGCGAATCCCCAATTGTACGATGGACGCGTAAACTCATGAGTACCGAAATGGCAAAGGGGAAAAAAGACCTCGTTTCATATTCAGCCACTGCCAAGCTCGAGTTGGACAAAAACCGATGGTCGACTCGTGGTAAACGGCCTTTTTCATGATTAACAATCTCGCTAGGAGTGGAAAACATCTCGCGAAGCTTTACAGGTTGGTAGTTAACGTTGGTCACCTTTATAGGTTTGCATTTAGGCGATGTATCATCACCAAAATGAGGCAAGTACTCCCGTTATATGTTTCATGCTGCAATTGTACACTGACGGGACACTTCTGTTGATACTAACTGGATGCGTCTATTTAGTGTTTTATTGGAATGGACTAGATTTTTCGTGAAATCAAATTCTTCCTGTTGCATTCCACTATTGACATTATTTACATTAAATATGTACAATTATCTATTCGAATCAAGATCTATTTAATATCGTCTAATAACTGAATATTTTATTTATTCCTTATAAATCTGCGATTCGGTTTCCACTGTTCAAAAGACAATTCAGTTGAATCTACTAAATGTATCTACTTAATATGAATGTCCTATGGATATAGTACACTTGGATTTGCAGTGTATATTGTAAGCAGACAAAGAATTATTCGAACCGAATCTTTATTTATTTAATTTTAATATATTCAATATTAAAAAAGAATACCTGAAACACAAAAAAATATATATGTAATAAATTGGATCGTAGTAGGCCGTGAGACAAGGGAAATACTTATTCGATTTAAACGGATCCTATCAAGATTAAATCATTTTGTTTGGCAGTGTAGACAGAATCCAACGGTGGTAAATTTCAATTAGATACCAAGAAACCATCGAAAACCATACGTTGATTGACATCAACGTAACAACCCTTATCGTCCTATCTCACCCTATTCATTGGAGCAAAGATTTTCGTTTTCCAATTTTGCGTATACTTTCCGTATTTTCGTCTACAAATTCCTGTATTTTTTGCCACAATCCTCGTACTTTTTTTACTACTCACCTTTACTCTTGGTTCTCGTGTATTTGTCATCCTCCATGGTTTTCCGAGATGAGCGGTTGCCGCATAATGTGATGCGTATGCTCGATTGAGGCGATCGTCTCTAGCTTCCCCCTCGATTATTCGGGATCTCATATGCTTCATTGGTTAAGAGGAAAGCAGGAATGGACGAGTCGGGGAGAAAAGAAACTTTGAGCATAGCAAGTAGAAACGCCGGACAAGCTGAGGCCTCGTCTTCGCTGCTTGGAGAGCAAACCAATAAGAGTAGTCAAGCGTGCGCTCTCGGTTTCTCGCGCAGCTTATTCTTTCGTTATATATATATATATATATATATATATATATATATATATATATATATATATATATATATATATATCTTTTTCTATTCCTCGATCTACCTCCTTCGTCTCCTCATAATTCTCTTCGTGCTCCGAGGGGAGCTTTCGCAGTCATTCCCTTAGTCTCTCTCACTCTATACCTTCACGGTGTTTGTCGAAGGCGCTACTGGAATCCGGTAAAAAACTGACCGCTGACCAGCCGGCTTCGTTGCTACTGTGCTGAACCATTGCTGATACTTGCTCTCTAATACGGTCTAACCGTAATGTGCGTCAAGCTATTCTCTCTGTATCGAGTCTATAGAGGTAGATTGTATCCACGTATATGTCCATATATATATATATATATATATATATATATATATATATATATAACCGTTGCTTGTTCTAACTTTGTCATCAGTCGCTTTAACGCTGCAGTTCGTCTTGAGTGTAGAAAAAGAAAGAGGGATGGAGAGAGAGAGAGAGGGCGAGAGAGAGACAAAATGAATTCATCTCGTCAAACTCGATTTGTGACTTCCGCTTATCATTATCACATTGGCGCGTCGAAAGAGACACACGAGCAAGAAATCGAATGAAAAACCTGAATGTGTAAAAAAAAAGTACTCGTGCACCCGTCTTTCCAAGCTTGACTTCATTCCCCAGTAGTCGCTTTTTCTCCACTCCGTGCAGCCAAATGAACAATCAGCGTCACCATGTGCGCCAGTAATCGACGTCTGTTTGTTTTTTTACCAATGCCTCCGCCGTTTCTTCGCGGACTGTGAAGCTCAAACGAGCCAACCGCGACTTTGCGGTCCTTTCGTATGAATTCGCCCACAATCTTGATCACTGTTGTGATCAAGACTTGATCACAACAGCAAACATGTGAAAAGTATTCGGAGCGAGTCGAATCGGAGGTTCCTCGGGAGCCAATTTCAAGCAGCTATTATGCTTCGAGCTTACTGCAACTAATCGCCATTAGCTGAACAATTTCTGGATGCTCTGGACAACTCGGTGAAGTCAGCCGTTGAAGCGATTTCGTGCACTTGGCGTTTCTGTCACCGTCGTCATTGCCCGACCGAGAATTCGCGTCTGCCTCACGAGCAACCGTCGGAAACAATACGTAAATGCATTGCCGCTATGTCCAAGAGTTTCATCCATGACACGTGGAACTACGAGAAAAGTAGGACACCATAGGCAACACGCTATGAGGCGCTATATGGGAAGCAAGTGTCACCGATCTTTCGGAGCAAAGTAAGGAGGCACACGTAGTCTGGTTTGGCTGGAATTGAGCGCGGTATGCATCGGGATGAGTTTCAATGCCCGGTCTCGCGGGTGAGCGCAAAACAGGCGCGACCGCAATGATCGAGCAAAAAGAGCGGCGGAAAGAGTTGCATTGGTAGTAGAGTGCATCAGCACGAGACGACTCATCGCCTTCTGCAAAATCGTCTTCTGGTTGCTTCTGATGCTGCTGCTGCTACTGCTGCTGCGCTGGTTGAAGTTGTTGTCTGAATTATACTCTGATTATACTGCGGAGAGTGCAGTGTGCCAGCCGGCTATGATTAAACATTAAACAACGCCATTACGGCGAAGTACGAGATCTCTTTGGCCGGTGTGCTACGCGCTTTACAACGGCGTAAGGAGGATTGCTATACAGCTTTATATATATATATATATATATATATCCACATATATGGGCTGTGAATCCGACACGAAGGATCCGCAGTCTCGGTATAGAAGAGATGGAAGGGGAAATGTAAGAAGACGAGTAAGAGGGAGAAGAAGAGGGGGAGTTGACCGCGGTCGCTCGTGTCCTCCTACGAGTCGGATTAGCTTGTAATCCTGAGCTGGCGCACGCGGTGCGCGAATATATATTTATATATATGCATCCCTGTACATGTATACGATATATATATATACTGCACTTGTACAACCTACCTCGAGATATCCTGATGGCTAACCAGAAACAAGAATGCCAAGAAGCGTAATTAGCTATTCGCTCGTCCTTCTCCCTCCCCCATCTCTCTCCAACCCCTTTCGCTCTTTCTCTCTCTCACTCACTCTCTCTCTCTCTCTCCAGCTGTCTTCCTCCCGACTTCAACGGATCCCTCTCTATATTTGCTTTGCCGCAGGCATTCCACGAGAGCGGGCGAGTCCACGCCGTATCAGTAGCGTGCACTCGCCTCTTTCTCTTCCTCCGCACTTGTGACATTAGCCCGCGCGCAACAACGATAAGATATTTCGTGATTACGCGAACGTGATTTCGATTAGTTGGACATTTTCTGGACGCCTGGATTCTGGTGATCCTAGAGGTGAATTGGAGTTGAGATGTGACGCTGGAATGTTAATGCTCGGTACGCTTGTGTTGACACTATCGAGGTATCGTTAAGGGGCTACAGCCACCTAGAGGCCCGAAGAAATGGCCGAATTCGGTATTTTTTGTCGGAAACGGTTGGTGAAAAGGAAACCCATTTTTTAACACAAAGGTACATGTATTGAGAGAATTTAAAAAAGTCACTAGAAAATACAGAAACACAACTAGAACATGAAACGTGAAACTTTTTCGCGACTTTTCCCGGTGGACACTCTCCGGTCTAAATGGTCCATCCGAAATCTAAAAACCAAGAGGGTTATACGAGGTAATAATAAATACGAGTCGTTGACGATTGGCGCTTTTCAAAATCATTTTTTTTCACAATGTAGCGACGAATTGAAACTCGAGCATACAAGATCGGTGAAAAAATTCGTCTGTTTTACGTCACTGTTAAAAAATGAAGATCGATTTGAAAAAGATGGGATCATCAACGACCTTTAAACGTTTTTCATCGTATTTCCTGTGAATTTGGAAACAATCCATGACGAGGTTCTCGAGCTGTCATGTCCACCAACTTTGAAAACAGTGGTTCGAGAAAAACGCGTTTAATGTATGAAGTATGATACCGCTCGCCTGGTGGACTGTTAGAACCTCTAGCTCGTTCAATTTTAGGAATATTTCAATGAAGTTTTCAGGAAATATAGCTAAAAGGCTATCGAATAGATTTTTTTAAAGAAAATGCTACTTTTTGCCTCATCGCTTTAGCCCGTTGATCAAAACGCGGCGATGCATTGGCATTTGTACAAATTGCACCACGCAATTCTACTTTCGTCCGGTTCGAGTGTGTTGTTCTTACTTTTTCGTTCAAGTTTCTTTAATTGCCCGGTGTCAGGAGAAATTTCTTGCTCGATTCGTCGTAATAATTTTTCGCGTGCTCGGGGATCGTGATGACCTACCGCGGGGCGGCTGATGTTCTCGCTCGCACCGCGGCGCGTTCCGAACGTAACGACCCACTCGGACAGCCCTAACTCGCTTATAATAACTCGCGGAGTTTCTGCTCGCGGTTGCCGTCGTCGTCGTCGGCGGTGCATTGCGGTCAGTGTATTTCTTTTTTCCGACCTTTCTGTCGCCCTCACTCTCTCTCTTCGTCCCACTCGTTCGCCGTGTTGCACCGCGTTGTAGGAAGGAAAAAAGGAGATAATGATGATCCGCAACGGGCATTATTGTCTCCGCGCCAGGTTGCTCCCGCGTATTCTATAATTATTTGCGTATAATTTAACCTGCGGCGAATAACGCTGGATCCTCGAAGCTATATCGTGAGTGATTTCTCTCTTTCTCTCTCTCTCTCTCTCTCTCTCTGTCTCTCTCGCTCTGTCTCTCTCGCTCTCTCCCAGAACTCGAGTGAGCATTGGTGACGAGAGATCCGGGGATCTACACCGGCAGCGCGACAAAAGCGGAGGAAAAGGAAGCATAGAGGGAAATGTCAACTCCATACAGGAAAGTTAGGTGCCTACCGTAAAATGGAGTTACTTTGAACAGGTTTTGGGAGTCTTTTGTAGGTAACTTTTTTAACAGCCTTAATTCGAACCTTTTTTGCTCCAATAGAACCATGTGTCCTTCTGTCATCAAATGTATAAGAAAGTCGAGTCCAACCACCCCTCCCCCACAATTGAATAGATATTTTTTAAAGTGTCGAAGTAACCTCGAGTGTGGGGTTTCTTAGACAAGGCATTGAAATGCAACTTACGTCAAAGATTGAGGGTTACTTTGACATCATTTCGATAAAAAATTCAATATTTTATGCATTACACATGGAATTAACACAACAATTGTCTACAATTAAATTGTCATTTTTGTTAAGGAAACATTTTACATAAAAATATCAAGTACCTAGGGCACGATTATAGGCCCTTAATCAGTCTTATAATTGTTATGAGATAAAAATCATCTTGAGCAACATTACAATCAACTTCAACAA
Source organism: Ophion costatus (assembly GCA_951751655.1). Taxonomy (NCBI): domain Eukaryota; kingdom Metazoa; phylum Arthropoda; class Insecta; order Hymenoptera; family Ichneumonidae; genus Ophion; species Ophion costatus. The sequence goes on along the minus strand of OX632364.1, from coordinate 25,905,372 downwards.
CATTATAATAAACTTGAGCAACAAATTTAAATACATTAAATGCGCACACATTTAAACCGTTTTTTGGCCCGCTGTTAAAGTAGCCCCAAAAACTGCCAAAGTTACCCTTAATTTCAATTTAACCCTGTATCGGGGTACGTCTCGGCTGTCCACTATATGCACATACATGGTAAAGTGACCTTATTTCCGCACTCCACCAATTATTGACACTTCTCTCCTACCTACCTACAGTGTTCCTTAAAGACCGAATAAATGGGCCCTTAAAGTGCCAATAATTGGGCACCTTAAGCGACGTAAAGAACAAAGCATCGCAACAGCTACCTTGACGAACTCGGGCTTGCAACCGTTATAATCGTAATTCACAAATTTCAGTGATACGTCGAACCCTATTTCGGGCCCTACACAAAATGTGCTCGCGTATAAAATGCAGCGACAACTGGCGCAAGAGGTGAAGACAAAAAAATGGAAAAAAGAACATCACTCGATAGAGGTACGGAATAGTCACAGCAGCAGCAGTCGGAGGGGGAGCGGGGGGCAGGCAAAAGACAGAATAGAAATCGTTGGTAAGTTCTGTGGAGAACAGGGCATAACTCACTCGGCCAGACAGAAGAAAGGAATTAAAGATGGCCGTGATTGCCGTTGGATCGTGGCCAGAGCAGAATAGCATCTATATATACGTGTATATACATATTGTATAAAACGTATACATATATAGTAAAAGCCCTGCGCGCGCGCGGGTTTCTTCTCTCCTCGACGCGTAACTAAGTCCACCGCGCGCGCGAGCTTCTTTTTCGCTTCGCTTCCACCACCTTCCCCATACATCGGTCCCGTTTCTCACTCCACCTCCGTCCTCTTATTCTTCTTTTGGGAACGCGCGCGCCGGTGAAGACTCGCGGTCGAGGCGCGAGATCGGCAAAGGGGCTGGGGGCGGTGCACAGGCGCCCAAGTCGAGGGCACACATACCCTGCTGAAGGGATGAGAGATTCTTTTCTCGCGTATTAGGAATTCATATCTCGGGTGGATTCGCGAGGGGGTGGCTCCCCATCTCTCCTCTCTCGGGCCGAGGAGAGCGCGAGAGGCTTCCTCAAGTGTGATCAATACGAACTCATTCTTACAGCCAGCGATACTCAACCCTCGTACACGATATTCAAATGAAAGAAGAGGTTGACGATCGCGAAAAATTTTATCGAGTTCTGATTGAGGCTGTTTTTGAACGATGGTATCATTAGATCGGCGTCCATTTGACGTATCTTCACTTGAGGCTATTACGCTTTCAATTACTTCCACCAAAATATTTATGAGGATCAAAGAAATAATCGCACTGGAGACAGCCACGTCCAATAAGATTCCCACTGAGTGTATACTTCGAAAAAATCATTCCTTCAGGTCGGATAAGTATTTCAATTGGACATATATTCATCTGCTGAATGATTTACGATATCCAACTAGACGTTAAGTAGGTGTATTGCCAATAATTTCATGCATCAACCCTCGTAACGCGATAGTCTTTTGACGAATGGATTAATCTGAAAAACCATCGACTTAGGCCATCGATCGACGGCAAACATTTGAGTTTGATGTATTTCTTGATATATCATTTAACCTTTCACATTCGAACAAGTATCGAGTATTCGGAAACTTCCTTTTTGTTCGCTCTTGCTTTTCGAAGGTTTCCCAACTTCCCATGGGCAAAAAGAGTCCCTCGCCATTGGCCAACACGCGATAAAACTTCGAAACGTTTGATAGACCGACATCTTGACACCGCTTAAGAGCGATCTTCCGATGTTAGGAAAATTGGAGCGCGGAACGAGAAGCAATTTGAGGTGCTTGAAGTTTGAGGAGGTTGAACCGATGCCTCGGTCGTATTTTTTCGATTTTTCCCTGTCGTAGGGTAGACAAGTCAAAAAAAGATGAGAACCGCCGTCACGATGTTTTCGCGTAATTTCGGATGTCTTCCACGAGAGCGCCCTGGCAGGAGAGACGGGTGGGGGTCAAAAGTTTGAACAATCAATGTTCAGAACGGCCGAAATTTCGAATGCAGTAGTGGCGAACGTAAATATGACGAAAGTTTCCAGTTTCGAATTCATTTAAACCGAAGGGCCAAAACGACGATCGGTTAAAACAACGATGGGCAAAAATATCGAACGGTCCGGATAACGAACACTTGGGATCGAGTAATACGTTGCGTGCGCTTTAGAGGGAAGCTTTGTTCGTTATCCGGACCGTTCGATATTTTTGCCCATCGTTGTTTTAACCGATCGTCGTTTTGGCCCTTCGGTTTAAATGAATTCGAAACTGGAAACTTTCGTCATATTTACGTTCGCCACTACTGCATTCGAAATTTCGGCCGTTCTGAACATTGATTGTTCAAACTTTTGACCCCCACCCGGAGAGACGTCGAAAGCTATCCTCGCGTTTGGCCACAAGAGGTGGAAGGAATGAGATGAAATGGGATGAGGGACGCAGACATACATTAATAACCAGAGAGGAAATGTATCTTTCCAGAAAAACTCACCCTCTTGATAGTAAGAGAGAGAGAGAGAGAGAGAGAGAGAGAGAGAGAGAGAGAGAGAGAGAGAGAGAGAGAGAGAGAGAGAGAGAGAGAGAGTGTGCGCGTGTGAAGTACATACATGGATATTGGTTGTATGAGAAAGATACGTACCTTATATAAATGTATGACTAACGGGTATGGAGAAGGTTGAACCACCAGCAGCAGAAGCGTATCTTATCCATGTATAACCATAACGGAGCTTATTAGGGAGAAACGAGAAAATCCCATGCGGGCGAATCCTTCCTTCAGGCATTTTCGTATACATTTTTCTACTCCACCCTCCTCCCCCCATCTCCACCCTGACCGCGCGTTCTGCTTCCCTTTTTGCATTCCTCGTTAAAGAAAGGAAAAAAGACGGAATCAAAAAAATCTCTACATAAAAATGCCCCAACAACCCTCGATATCTATGAGAACTTCATCGTAGGATTCGACGATCCTCGCAAATACCAGCAGATTACGTGCAGCACACGGTTGTTTCAGTCCGTATAAATTTTGCACTGCATCCAGTTACTTCGAGATGGACCGTCACCATTGGCGTAACGAGAATTTTTTCTGGGGAGGAGGGGGCTGCGAAAAATTGGTTTTGTTCGCAATCGTTTTTTTTTTTTTAATAAACTTTATGTTATAGTCGATAATCATGTAACATAAAATGTGAAGCTTCAATCGCACTTTCATCTTAACGTTAATATTAAACGCTTGCAGTAGCTTGAAAAAGAATCAACTGACTGTTCGTCATTCTTCAATCCTGTTACCAATCTTAAAACTTCACTTTCAATAGGTATTCAATTAAAGAAGACTATATTTTTCTGCAAATCGGTCCAATACTATTTTAGTTGAACTTTTTTTAATGTGATTTTCCACGTTCAGCATTGACATATGAGAGCACCGTTCCTAAAGCATTGTGCTTCCACGTTTTTATCCACCTCGTGGCAGAAAAACTCCTCCCACAGCTGGCGAAGCGCACTGGGAGTACTATTGCTGCTTGGAAAAGTTGATATAAGTTAGGGCGGTCACTGCAAATCCATTAGTGTTATTTGTTACACTTAAGGTGTGTAATGTTATGAATTAACACATGTAAATTCCGAACACAACTTAAAACAACACGGTTATGTGTGTTGAAGAAAATTCGAACACATTTGACGTGTATTTTCAAACATATGAACCGCATTAACATTTAACGTGTTATTGATATCTCATTCAAAACATACACCACGTGTCATTGCAGACACTTAGACGTTTGAATACCAAATGTGTTTTACATCGTGCATTCGTGTGTTTTATAACGAAGTTAAACACATTTTACGCATATTGGGAAACAGTTGATCCAAATTTAGTATCTTAAAATTTACTTGTCAATTGCAAAATACCAAACAACACATCTGATACACATAGAAATAATAAACTTGAGTGTGTAATATAACCGTATAAAGCGAATCTCAAAATTCCACACTCGAAAATGTGTACCGAGTAGCCGAGAGGTAATGACACATGGAACTGTGTTGAAAAAATGCACTTGGAGTTGCAGTGGAGTCATTTTTAATATGCTTTCTTAAATTTTCGGAATTTATTTCATCATTTTTAAACAATGGTGTGTTTTTGATCGCTTAGCTTCTACGGCTTAGTATGATCCCTTCAGCTTCGTCGGCTAGACGAATCAATTATTCAGATTTTAAAATAACTATTAATGAAATCCATTCGGTTCTTCATATTCAAATAAAAAAATGCATCGAGTGCATAAGCGAACACTAAATTCGCAAATAGGCGTTTCAAATTTACCATAATATTGTCTATTACTTGGTAGTAAATGTTGATCTTCCAGTATCTTTCTTGTTCTGTATCAGCCGGCAAATTAATGCAAAGGCGATTAATTGCTTTTGCCCACTGTCAACTTAATTGTTAAATTTAAATATCCATCTATATAACGTAATAAGATAGCTAGTTTTTATAAAAACTGCGAAATTGTTGCTTGGGTGAAACAAATAAAATTGATCGAGTATTTGAATTCAATTATTTTTGCTCGTTTTTTTTCTGGAAGTGGCCCCCACCCCCGCCTGGCTACGCCAATGCCCGCTACCGAACGACAAAAAGAAAAGCACGAAGAAATGTGCGGATAGGGTTACGATGGAAAAGAAAAAGAGAAAGAGAGAGAGAGAGAGAAAGAGAGAGAGAGAGAGAGAGAGAGAGAGAAAAGTATAATCGAGTTAGGTGTGCCGAGGACATGTGCGGAAAGATAGCGTTGTAAATAGCGAGAAATAGAAAGGGAGAAAGAACCTAATAGAGGGTCCCGTGTCTTGGCGAGTAAATTGCGGTGGTTGGCGGGTTCGCGGGTTTGCGGTGTATTACCGACTCGATTATCTCGCACGGTTTTAATAGACCTAGATGGAAGGTATATCGGGTAGTAACTATATACGTTTCCATCTACATTCGTACGTAGATACTGCAGCGCCCAACGAAAATGGAAATACAGCCTTCTGTATACGCATAGATTTTCGGCAGTTTTTCTGTACCCTCGTGCAAACGCGATACAGTATAGTGTGTTAGGTAAGACTGTCTGTGGCGATACGCTGGGCGGGTCTCTCGGGAACTGTGAAATACTTTTAGCCTACACTGAAAAGTGTGTGTTAAAAGTAAAATATAGGGTGTCTCAAAATGACCTGACATTTCAATTTATTAACAAAACGTATTATTTATTTGAAAAGTACAAATCTTTTCATTTTAATATAAGGTACAAATGTGGAGGTTATGTGTGGAACACAATATACGATAAATGGCCGCGTCGTCTCTGTTTGCAAACGTTCACTCTTTTGACGAAATTTTCAATAACATTTTGGCATAATTGCGGACTAATTTTATTAATGGTGGGCCAATTGCTTCCTTGAGCTCTGGAGTGGTCTGTGAATCATTGGCATACTCTTTTCCCGTCAGAAAAGCCCAAAGAAAGAAGTCCAATGGCGTCAAATCACACGATGTTGGTTGCCATTTGACATCATCACGGTGCGCGATAACGACTGTCAAAGTTCGTATGCAATAACTATGCAGTAACAATGCAGCAAATCACAATTTCTATGCGTTGCTCGATGACTCCATGACTAAACCTCAATACTTCCTGATACCAGTTGACAAAGATTAGTACCACAAAACAGGGTTAAATTGACAACAATTCTTTATATAAGTGACTTCCGTAAAATAAGCCTACATTTTTTTTGCTACTTTCTGATTTATTCGATTATAAATTATGATATTCAGCCCGGGGAAGCTAAAATGTTTCATTAACATATTTTTTACGAGCAACAAATCGTTACAAATAATTTCGAATTTTTCGAAAACTCCTGGATTAACCCAAATTTGGGGGGATTTATGAAAGAAGCCTTCCTAAATACAAACAAATCCAAACAAACCCAACCCCGTCTGGCGTGAGAGGGTTGGGTTTGTTTGTATTCAGGAAGGCGTCTTTTATAAATTCCCTCACCCTCCAACTCTAACATAGGCATCAAAATGTTCAAAAATACGTCATTTTATCACGTGTTTTCGCGAACTTCAAAACTCCATTGGTTTTTATGGGGGCATGGATTTCAGCACTCCCCGACTGGATATCATTATTTCTAACCCAATAAATGAGAAAATGCCAACAAAATATGTAGGCTCAATTTTCGGAAAAGACAATTATCTGAAGAATTACCGCGCATTCAAATGTGTTTAAATTTGTTGCTTAAGTTTATCATAAAGTTACTAAAGTTAATTGTAATGTTGCTCAAGTTGATTTTGATCTCAATGATAATAATAAGACTGATTAAGTGCCTGCAATAGTACCCTAGGTCCTTGATATTTTTATGTAAAATGTTTCTCTAATAAAGATGCAAATTCGATTGTGAAAAATCGTTGTTTTTCATCCAATTGCATGCATAATGAAAAAAAATATTCTTTTTTTATTAAAATGATGTCAAAGTAACCCTCAATCTTTGACATAAGTTGCATTTCAATTCCTTGTCAAAGTAACTCCACACTCAAGGTTACTTTGACACTTTTGTTGAAAAAAAATATAAAATTGTGGGTTGGGGGCTTGACTTTTTTATACATCAAATATACTGGACCAAAAAAGTTGGATCTGGGAAGTTAGAAAACAGTTACCTACAAAAAACTTCCAAAACCTGTTCAAAGTAACCCCATTTTACCCCCCTCTATGTTCGCCCCGAAAAAATGGCACGCGATTTAAAATGTCAGATCATTTTGAGCCACCCTTTAGATCGAACCCTAGAAGTCTGCAAATGCATACGAAGGAACAATAGGAAAGGAAAGTAATGCTTTCAAAGCATTTGAGCTTCAACCCGAATTATGTGCAATAGACACGGTAACGTAGCAGTTATTTCCTTCGACTTCTGGCACCGTGCACTATGCATAGTAACGAATCTCAATAAATTGACGGAGAAACAAAAACAAGTTGATAGGGCGCCAATACGAATGAAAGAGGCATCCAATTCTGGACGAGAGTTAAAATCGTTGAGTCCTGGCCAGAAATTGTCACTTGGCGAGGAATGGCTCGTGTGCAGATCGATTCTGTATAAAATATCGAAGAGAACTCTTTGGTAGGTTCGCGAGCCCGTGACAACGACCCCCGAAGGAATAAAAGCCACGGGATAAACTAGACACGATATACTGGTGCATACGTACACGTGTGTTTATGTCGGCGCGTTTGGGTAAGTATTGGTGGAAGGTGAGGGAGTGTGTAACGGGGAAAGGGTTATTACGTATATTACTACAAGCGAAAGAAAGAGAGAGAGTGAGAGAGAGGGGGGTGGGGAGGGAGAGGGCCTCTCGCCTGTAATCTCGGTAATGCCTACCATAGTTGTGTAGAGAGGACGAGAGTGGGCAAAAGAGATCCCTCCTTGTCTCTCTTGACTCCCACCCTCCCCCTCCCCCATCTCTCTCTTTCTCTCTCACTATCGCTTCCTCTATCTCTCGTTCTGTGGCATGCACGTTCTGCCGCGAGGGAGCCAATGCTTTATGACTCGTAGACATCGAATCCCAGCAGTTAAGGTATATCGTGGCCTCTCCACTCTGCAAACCCCTTCCCCTGAATAACCCATAAGGATATTCGCCCTGACACACGCGAGAATCTCGGGAATTCGAGATTTTCCGCGAATACCAATTGCTTCCCCGCAAATTGTACCGAATTCGTGAAGAAAATCGAGTAATCCAGGTAGTTGGCAGGTGTGATCGAAATACAAATGAACGGAAGGGTTGCAATTCGAATTTTTTCGGCTACGCGTTTGCGGTTCTATGATCGGTGGCCTTTCATGTGAGTGTCATTCGAGTATCTCGAGACGCAGGATAATGATAGAGAGAAAAGGAGAAAAGGACTCAGAAAGGGACAACGCGGTTTGGGAGGATGGAGAATCCCTCGTTATATCGATGAAAATTCGACGTGTGTAAAACATTTTGTATACGAACAGTTTTTGTATAAAAACTGTATACGAACTGCATTTTTTTCGAATTGTCGGTATGGGGCTGTCAACGCCGTCTATACACGCTTACAGACGTTTGCAGACAATCCTTCGAAAGCAATTGTCCGAATGACAATTTCTCTAATGCAATTTCCCGAAAGCATTATTTCTCGAATGGACAAATTTTTTCGGGGCGAACGATGAAATTGTTAAATTGAATAACTTCGATTTGGAATTATTGATATTTGTATTAATATTTCAGCATTAATCGAGGCAAATAATTTGCCGAACGCATCTTTTACGTTGGTCAATAGTAAGAATTATTTCGCTGTATCATTTTGCATAAAAAATCTTGCGATTTTTTCAGTTCGACTCGACGAAAAAAAATTTATAAAACGTTAAATGATACTTTCGATTAGAACAGTGTACATGTTATTAAAGATACTAATCGAATAATAACTGAATAATTAAAGTATCATAAAATTATCAAATTATTCGATTAATTATTAAATTAAAATGGGTTTTGTTTGGGTGTGCTTGGGTTGGTTTGGGAAATGTTCATTCGGGACATTGTCCATTCGAGGAATCGTCCATTCCGGATATTATCCATTCGGATAATTGTCCATTCGGGAAACTGTCCATTCGGAATATTATATTCGAGAAATTGTTCACTTTGGAAATTGTTTAATCGATAAATTCTTTTCAGAGAATTGTCCCTTCCACAGTAATTTGA
>OX632364.1:25864147-25894147 GCA_951751655.1 Ophion costatus | reverse complement strand
CGATGTGCGTTGCTTTTGGGCAGGGTGAGCGTGATTTGAAAAAATATGACTCGCGGATGAAAATAGAAGAATGGTATCGGTTTGAGATGATTTTGTGAATTCGAATGCTCTTTCTTGTGATTGCAAAATGGCGGCTGTGCAGCGTTTTTGCGGTGATGTCTCCGTTTTTCCAGGGTCCAGGGCCGGACAAACAGCTCCTGTAATTTTTTAATTATAATGGGGCAATGAATTTTTTTTCGATTATATATAATAACTGCTATACAAGTACGTAGGATTCTTTGGATATATTGATTTTTGGCCAAATGGCGCACGTCTAAAGGGGAAAGTGAAAAATTTACCTAAAAATCGTTACCTAATTGTTAATAACAAATGAACTATGCAATATATAAAAAAATCCTACGCACTTCCATAGACAAGGTATTTTTCAAGATATATTCAAGATTTCAAGTAAATCGGTTGAAAATTGTCTGAGTTATGATTCCGGCCAACGTCAAACGGAGACGTCATCGCACAAAGGCTGCACAGCAGCCATTTTAAAATTAAACGCTTCAAAAAGATTATTGTATACAGTTACTGATATGTATGACAAACACCCTTTTTTGTAATCTCGATTTATTTGGTAGTTTTTCTGAAAAAAATCCCCAAAAAGCCTATTTTTCGGCCTCTAGAGTAAGGCCTTGATGGATAATCCTGCAACTGTCGATAGGTCACATCATGTCCTACTATATGCTGGAATTTCAGTTTAGTAAAAGTCCCACAGTTTTCGAGACTTTGGGCTTTATATTATTTTTTGAAAAAAATCATCTGCTTCTAGCTTTTCGCATGCCATTTCTACAAATGATATGAATCGACAATAACTAAGGAACTTTTTTACGTAATTGGCACGATATGCGTAGTATATTTTTTTACACTGCTGGCTATCAAAGTCCGATGTTCGAATTGGTTTGTATGAAAATTCTGCATAAGATCTTTTTTCATAAAGTTCCTTACCATTTAACGTAAAAAAGAAGACTTTTAGATAAAACAAATGGCCAGGAATATTTTTTTTAACCGGGTCAAAAAAGTTATCATTGGTAGAAATGGTATGCGAAAAACCAAAAGTAGATGATTTTTGTCTCGAAAACCGTGTGACTTTTAGTAAACTTAAAGTGACTTTTAAAGCTTTAGTGACTTTTAGTAAAAAGTTGAAGTAGTAAAAGCAAAAAGTAGTTTAGTAAAAGTTGAATCTTATCGGAAATAAGTATAAATCGCTTACAAAAGTATATACTAAAAACGATTCGAATCACATAATTGAAAATCGACTGTAATTATCGTTTATTTATTAATTACACTTTGACGTAATTACACCTTGACAGTTTATGTTTCAGCATGCAGAGTTTTTTCTCGCGAATTCTCAGTCATTTTCGATTCGAACGTGATAAGAATCCTCAAATAAAGGGCAACAGTGCCGAATCCCATTGGATCCCAAATGTGGCTGCCCAAGAAATCCCTATAGAGTCGTGGGTACATCTGGGGAATTCCTAACAAATTTGTGCACGGGATCAGGAAAGAATGTCCCTTTTTTTCGGTGACCCAGCAAATTCTCGTCGAGAATTTCGAGTAAAAAGTTCCCACCGATGTCAATTGGGGAAATAGCGCGGAAACCACTTGGATTCCAATGTCGAGTCCCTACGTGCGGCATTCCGATCTAGCATTTGAGGATTTGTTTCATCTCGAATAAAGCATACCTCTCTCACTATATTTTAGCCTCGGATCTCAATGTTCATTCTCAGAATCGTCATGAACTAATTCAAATAAGAAGGCGGCATCTCCAATAAATTCAAACATGCGTTTTACCATAAAGAACAATAGGTAATTTTGTACCGATTCCTGCGGTGCCAAAAACGCATTTTATTAATTTTTTTAAAGATACCGCCTTCTTCCATATGACGGCAGCCCTGCCGTCATATGGAACGTGGCTTCTACTTTATAATAGGAACGGAACTTTGTCCATAACGGATCGCTCGATTTTTCAAGTCACATCCAAATTCGTACAACCGAATTTCATCCGCCCGCGATTTTTCGTTCAATTGTTGTTACTCCCGTACGAAGACTCGTGAAAGTGAACAAGCGAAAATTTGCCTCCGAATATCGAAAAGCTGCGTATGTATAAAAAGAAATTTCGTCATAATGCGCAACGGTGTTATTATTGTTTGTACAAAACAAGGCGGTAATGGCGGGAGGGTTACGCCCCTGAAAAACGAAAAAGAGGATTGTCTCTGTGTCGCGGTCTGGACCCGAAGCGTGCGCGCGGCCATTTCGCCGGGGGAGGCTACGAAGCGAAGGGCAAATGTAACGTCGATTGGCTCTCCTTGCAGCGTGGTGAGTCAAGAGAGAAAAAGAGAGAGAGAGAGAGAGAGAGAGAGAGAGAGAGTGCTGCTGCGACACTCGAGAAGAAAACGTGCATGTGCACTGCCAACGTGCATGCGCGCGACTCGATCTCTCGAGAGCGCACGCTCGCACTCATCTCTGGGCGAAAGCGAGAGGCTGTTTGCTGCACTCCGTAATGTGCTCGATCAAGTATATGCTGGAAAACGAGGAAAGACGGAGAAGGGGACGGAGGAGAGGACATTCTACTCCGTAATCACTCGAATGGTGGAGAAGCTCTCCGCATCCACATAAAGACGCGAAAAAGACAAAGAAGCTACGAAATGACCTGCTACCGTAGGTTCAACGAATTGCCAAAATATTGACCTTCCAACTGAAACTAATCGGCCCGACAGAAATGGAGCCATCCGTAAATTCGAAGAGTTTGTTTGGGTTTGGATTCAATGTGATATGGTTCAACGTCAATGCGTTATTTTGACGTATACATTGATATTTTGAAAATAAATTGTAGATTTTACCGCTTGCGTTACGTCTCTTCATAATGGGTGTCTCAAAATGACCTGACATTTTGAATTGCGCGCCATTTTTTTTGTGGCGAACATAGAGTACCAATCTTTGACAACTGGCGTCAGGAAGTATTGAGGTTCAGTCGTGGAGAGTTACACGATCGAGAAACGCATAGAAATTGTTATTTGCTGCATTGTTTCTGCATAGTTATTGCAACCGAAGTTTCATGGTCGTGTTATCTTGACTTTTATTCTGAAAGGAAAAGTGTATGCCGACTCTTATTATCTCTTATCCTGAAAGGCAAAGTGTATGCCGATGATCCACAGACCATTCCGGAGCTCAAGGAAGCAATTGGACACACCGTTAATGAAATTAATCCGCAATTATGCCAAAATGTCATTGAAAAATTCGTCAAAAGAGTGAACGTTTGCAAACAGGGACGAGGCGGCCATTTATCGGATATTGTGTTCCACACATAACCTCCATGTTTGTACCTAACATAAGAATAGAAATATTCGTACTTTTCAAACAAATGATACGTTTTGTTAATAAACGAAAATTTCTGGTCATTTCGGGACACCCTACATCGGGACATCAATAAAAATTCTACGTTTGCAAAACATTTTGATTACGGATGCACGAGATCACGAAATGGTATATTTTGTTTCAAGATCCAACAAACTTGAGTTGCAAGTTTCATAAAAGAGTTCTCAAACGACGTCAATCAGGAAATAGCTCGGAATCCACTTGGACTTGAACGTGGACGCCCTGCGCGCGGCGTCCCTATCTAATTCCTATGTGGATGTGGTAGGATCTGAGGTCCCCCAACAAATTTCTGCCCAGGAAACGACAATTCTGAGTAATTGAAGTTCCGCGTCTTCGCCTGCCAAAGGCCTCTGTAATGACGATGGCGTTTGTATTGTTATTTTCGAAAATTACGATACTGGGAGTAAACTCGGCAAACGTTCGTGATTGTGATACCGGGAATACCGGAAATGAATTGTGAATGAACTAATGATCCTTCGAGCATACACTCAAAACGGCCTACCCAATCGTCTCACCAAAAATCGTAATTACCATTGAAAAATGCATCCAAGCTCCGTAAAGTATCTTCAGATTGCCTTCACACGCGAGTAATGGCGTTTTCCGGGTTCCCAGATCGAGCAGCATTTTTCAAAGAACTCCTCAAAGTAGTGGCTCACTTACCGAGACCGCGAACAATGACAGCCGAAAAAGTTAGCGGAGCTATTCCAAAGCTCATCGTAAAATGTCTCCCAAAAAAATCATGATCTACGAGATTAAGTTCCGCGACCCCTCGTCACGATTGTAGAGCGAAGGTGATCGAAGACGAAACCAGCGACGTATGGGTATAGGAACACAGTAACTGAAGATGTGCGAGGCTCCACCTCTCCTATTGTTCGAAGTCCGGGGTGTACGAGGAGACGCGACATCCGCAAAAGTGAAGAGGGACAGCGAGAAAGAGAGAGAGAGAGAGAGAGAGAGAGAGAGAGAGAGAGAGAGAGAGGGCAGCGAGGGAGATTGTATGGACCGTAGAGATTCCAGGATGCTGTAACGTGTCCTGTAAATTCCTCGGCGTGTGTGCTCTGTACGAAATCCTTGTACCGAAGAGAGGGCCCTGACACACCTGGCTACTGGGTGGCTCAGCACGAGGACGACGATCCGTTTGCAGAATTGTGTTTGTGTGTATATATACAGGGTGTCCTGTCATAAACGAATAATCTTGCAACTGTCGATACAGATGATGTCCTCCTCAACTGGCATTTCAGTTTAGTAAAAGTTCCACGGTTTTCGGGATTCTGGGCTGCATGTTATTTTTGGAAAATGATCATCTGCTTTTGGTTTTTCGCATGCCAGTTCTACAAATGATACAAATCGACAATAACTGAGCAACTTTTTTAATCAATTGGCACGATATGCGTAGTACTATTTTTTTTACACCGCAGGCAATCAAAGTCAGATGTTCGAATTGGTTTGTATGAAAATTCTGCATGAGATCTTTTTTTATAAAGTTTCCTTAACAATTACGGTTAAAAAGAAGACTTTTCTAGATAAAACAAATAAGCAGGAGTATTTTTTTTAAACCGGGTCAAAAAAGTTATCGTTTGTAGAAATGGCACGCGACAAACCTAAAGCGGATGATTTTTATCTCGAAAACCGTGGGACCTTTTCTGAACTGAAATTCCAGCATATAGTACGACATGTTCTGACCTATCGACGGTTGCAGGACTATCCATTAATCACAGGACACCCTGTATATATATGAATATGCGTGTGTGTGTTCGTATGGACATAAAGCCGTCTCTAAGGTCGTGCTCGTCAGAAATCTCACCCCCGAAAACGGAAACATAAATGACAAAGGCGGTTCGCTCGGTCTTGAAGAAAAACGACAAAGAATCAACGATTTCGAAGGAGAGATTGCCATACAGGCGCATTAACCGTATAGCCATACGTCGGTGAGAGCGAGACAAGAAGCGAATTGAATTACGCATCGTTCCACACAGTGCTACCGAGGCTTTTGTGACGAAAAAAAAAATAATAAAATGAAAAAAAAAAAATAAAAAAGAAAGAGTTCTCGTATTCCAATAAAGGGAGCTGTTCCGTGCATCACGCGGGCGGGTGTCGAATGCGTTTGTTCTGTGTGAATTTGGTACAGTGCATTGTCGCTCGTTCTCTTTCTCCCGTGAGGTGAACATTATCCTCGCGGTTATTATTGTAAATCCACGCGGCCACTGTAACGAACAAGGGGCTTCGTCGCCTACGCCTTGAGGAGCAAGGACGAACCGGTCGGCTACGAAGATCGTTTTGTATCATTAAATGCGATTAAGCGCGGGGAGGGGAGGAAAAAACTTGGCGTGTAGGACGATCGCTCGTTGAAATCGTCGTAAAATCGCGTTGCCCGTAAAAAGATCGAGGATTCAGTACGGTCGCATAAAATTATAACTGAGCACGAGAGATCAAACGATTGTCTTAATTTTATTCTTGTCAAGGGGCCTTCGGACCTCCGCACTTCCATCAATTGATTTTTGAACGGCGAAAGAGGGTGGTCCCCTGGCAAAGTGGACCTCTATTCGCGAAGAATCGCGCCGAGGACTACTCATCTTCGTCGTACATGGTCTCGTTTTATCCTCGCGTTATGGAGGAAGATCCAGTTTTTACCACAGCTGAAGAATGGTCGGCGGATCACGCTTCTGCAAAGAGGGAGGCAGAGAGCGAAAGAGAGAGAGAGAGAGAGAGAGAGAGAGAGAGAGAGAGAGAGAGAGAGAGAGAGAGAGGAGAGAGAGAGGGGTGGGCTTACTGGGGAGAGAGGAAGAGAGTGAGAGGAGAGAGACAACAGATGGAAAGGTGGACAAGTGGAGTACAGGAAGAGCGAGATCGTGTGCACCGGGGATTCGAGAGTCAAACCGTCAGGCCGATGTTGATGTATCTCGCCTCAGTTGATGTGCACATATGCTCGCTGTCTCTCTCTCCCTCCCCTACTCCCTTCCTCTCATTCTCTCGCCCTTCAACCTCGACTTAGCAAAGTCTGCACGCAGGATTCTCTCGTCCATGACTTTTGATACGGCGCCCTCATTGCCTTGACTTCCACGCTTTTTGCCCCATCGCCTCCATTTATATCGCATTATCGACGGCCCCCGGGAAGGGAACCCTGCTCCTTCGAATCCTCCTCCAGAAGATGAAATCCCAGACGCTCAGAATTTTTCCCGCGGCTCTTCCTCTTTGGCGTGTCGTTCTCTTTCACATTGATGGATAGTGTTTTTACACCAGCAATCCGCTAAGATTGTTTCCGCGGGCTTATCACATCGACTGACTATAAATTCGATGATGGCGTATGAATTTTGCGGAACAATGGAGCTGTCTGGAACTTTTTCGTTTCGCCGATTCCTTTCGATCTTGCGTGTTCATATGGCGAATTTAACTTATCCCCGGGGTACCTTTCACCTTCGTATTTCGCTAATTTATTTCGATCGAGGATTCAACGGAATCGCGGCTCGAGTGCACATTTCGCTCAGTGCTGTTTGATACGATCCCTCGGGTCGTAGCAGTTGTACGAGAACGGACACAAACGGTTGTACCGCCGGTGTTTCCTCGTCGAAATGACTAATGATTCTCACGGCACGCTCATTACGAAAAAGAACCCGCGAGTCCTTTGTGGCTTCTAACGACTGGTAGGGGTATTTTTACATATATATATATATTATATATATATATATATATATATATATATATATATATATATATATGCATACAGGGTGTCCTGTTATGAATGAATAATCCTGCAACTGTCGATACATCAGATCATGTCCTACGATATACTTAAATATCAGTTTAGTAAAAGTCCCATCGTTTTCGAGACTAAAATCATCCGCTTTTGGTTTTTCGCATGCCATTTTTACAAATGACAATTTTTTGACCCGGTTTAATAAAAATACTCGTGGTTATTTGTTTTATCTACAAAAGTCGTCTTTTGAACCTTAAATGTTAAGGAAACTTTATGAAAAAAGATCTTGTGCATAATTTTCATCAAACCAATTCGAACATCTGACTTTGATAGCCTGCTGTGTGAAAAAAATGGACTACGCATATCGCGCCAATTACTTAAAAAAGTTGCTTAGTTATTGTCGATTCATATCATTTGTAGAAATGGCATGCGAAAAACCAAAAGCTGATGTTTTTTTTTTTTTGAAAAAATGACATAAAGCCGAAAATCTCGAAAACCGTGGGCCTTTCACTAAATTGAAATTCCATATAGTAGGTATCGATCTGTATCGACAGTTGCAGAGTTGGCCATTCATAACAGGACACCCTGTGTATATATATACACATGGAGAACTCTTGCTCTGTCTTTCTCGCAACATCTGGCCCCGTCAGAAACGCGTCGTCGTCCAGCGTCTGGGAAAACTTAATGCGAACAAAATTGATAATTCTCCACACACACGCACATATACATATACAGGATATAAACGATTATATCCAACGTGGGGGCCGCTCGGCCCTTTTTTATCGAGTCATCGGGAAACACGCATACGCAGTCCGAAGGAGTAATAAGAATCCCCCAGTTTCGATTGGGCGCGCGTGTGCCGATATATTACGTCAAATGTGCTCGCGAGAGAGAGAGAGCCAAAAAAGTTTTTCAGGGAGGGGCTCCTCTCGAACTCGCGCGATCTACTCCCATTTCTCTCCAACATCCCGCTCTCGCTCTCTTTCTCTGTACGATCGGGCTTTGAACCGGTTTGGTGAAACAACGAGGCAATGGTCCGGCACATCTCGCCACAGCGCTACGGGGGAATCGGCAGAAGTCAACACCACCCGCTTCCCAAGAATATGAACTTCCCGTCGTCACGAACGTTTCGTGAACCTAGACGCAAGGGGTCGGGCTACTGCTTTGAATAATCAATTCTCCCTGGCCCCGTCGCATAATATTTGTCACGAGACATTTCTGTGATACTCGTAATTTGTATATGTGACGAAAGGATAGAAAGAATGGAAAGCCTGCCAGGTTGTTGACTTAACCGAAATGATTTTAATCGGAAGTTCTAATCAAATGCTGGTACGGAGGATTTTCCGATCAATAGTTGGGCAATTACGTGGACGTCACTTTGGAGATGACTTAAGGATGTTGAGTCCCAAATTGCAAATGATGATAAAATTCTGAAAATTTTGTATGTTTATGTATGAAGTATTTCAGAGGTCGTGTAAAAATTTCACGACAATTAGGAAGCTCGTTATTGAACAATTACCATTCACAAATTAAATGTTGTTTTATGGAAACTGATGTAACTTTGCAGTAAGGTTTTTTTTTGACCTCTCAATTTTATTATATCTACAATATACTGAAAGCAACGGAAACAAAACAAAGTTTATTGATAAATTTTTTTTTATTTCTCTTAAAAATTGTTCTTAACGAAATTCTAATTTTTTAATAACGAGCTTCCTAATCGTCGTGAAATTTTAACACGACCTCTTAAATACTTCATACAAAAACATACCAAATTTTCAGAAGTTTCTTATCATTTTTTATTTCAACTCTTAAGGAGGTTGAAGTAATGATGATAGAATTCTGAAAATTTGGTATGTTTTTACATGAAGTATTCAGGAGGTCGTGTAAAAATTTCATGACGATTAAGAAGTTATTTATTGAACAATTAACATTACCATGTTTCATAGGGACTCAACATCCTTAAGGCCTTACGCCACAGTAACGGGTATTGCGAATTGCGAATTGAACAATTGCGAATTGAACAATTTTTTTTCGTATGTAAAAGTGAGTCACTCATAAAATTAATTACACATATATTTAGTATGAATATCAAGCTGTTAGAAAAAATATATATATTTTTTTGTGTACAAAATAGCCGAGTACGAATATTTTCTTTTGTTATCTTTTTTTTTAGGTGCTCCGTGGCGTGACTATTAGCATCCACAATTTTTTACCTAGACCAAAAACCAAAAATTCTCGTCAATCTATATTAGAATACCTAGAGAAGTACGTACGGAATTTGAAAAATATTGTTTTATTTAAAATTTGTAGGTATGTGAACTTAAGAAATGAATTTTCAGTGAAAACTTTGCTTATAACTGCTCATAAAATGAAAAGTTTTCGATTAATCAGAAAACTCCGTACGTACTTCTCTGCGAAATGCAATTAGGAACATAACTTTTAAATTTGAAGTAAATCGAGTGAAAATTGTTGAAGTTATTTGTCACGCCAATTGGAAAAAAGCTGCTTCGGGAAGTTTCGAGTAGTCGGCCATTTTGTACATCGAAAAAAAAAGTATTTTCTGATAGCTTTATATTCATACTAAATAGATGTGTAATTAACTTTATGAGTGAATCACTTTTTCATACGAGAAAAAATTGTTGAATTCGCACATGCTTTATACCCGTTACTATGGCTTAAGACCTTAAGCCTTGGTATTTCGCTAATGGATCTTGAAAACGCGTCATCGGTACCTAAGATACGAGGTGATGTAAGCATCGGAAGTAATCAAGAAAACCAAAGCCTAGAATTTCTGTCTTTGTGCATCGGTGGTGCACTTTGACTCTCCGAGGGGTCTTGTCCGAAGATACACCATCGAATGGTCCACAGACTACATGGGGACTCTATGTAGCCTGGACGATTACGAAGGCGATAGACTTTGGAAACAAAAATGTAATAATGGCAATGAATCCCCACCTAATCATGTTGATTTACGTCGTGTTTATACTTATTTATATTTCTCGAGCGTTTAGTGCACACGCGGGGATGATCTATGAGACGCATTAACTTGGAGTCTTGTTAAACGATGCCTCAGGCTCAGAGAGTCCGGTATACGCGAGAGGCCAGGAAGGAAGACAGGGAGAGAGAGGGAGAGAGAGAGAGAGAGAGAGAGAGAGAGAGAGAGAGAGAGGGAGAGGTGTAAAAGAAGGTAGACGGTTTCTCTCGAAGCATTGCAAAAGCAGTTGGGTATATCGATGATGGTCCAGGTTGGAGTAACTACAAAGCTACCATACCCTGGTCTTTCCGGTTCACTCTCTCGCTCCTCTTACTCTCTTAACGCTCATGAAGGAAAACCCATCACGCTCTCCTGTACACTCGCCCTGAAGGCGAACAACGATACTTCCCCTCTCCATCGGCCTTTCTCTCGGCGTAGCTCTCGTTGCGGTGATGGTAAGTTCGAGTTTTGTGACCCGACCCTTCATAAACTAGTTCCCAACTGCGCTGTATATTAAAAAATGGGTATAGACGTAGGCGTGTATGGGCCGTTAAAAATATACAGTACGACCGGGCTCAACGTCACGAAAATAATGCGAGTAAGTGTAGGATCGACCTGTAAAGAGAAGGAAACTTCGACACTTCGTTGGTGAGAAAATGAATGAAAAACCGATACAGCGGAGGGCGTGAATGCAGGAAGCAATATACTGAAAAAAATATATATATAGCTATGCTTTGAAATGGGTCTGGAATTTTATCAAAACTGCCAGCGATTTTGAGTCAACAACTGAGCAACGCTATCTTACTAATTGAGATAAGAACAAATGAATTGTAAAGTCCAAGGTAGCTTCGCTGACGTCAGACACGAAACTCAGCACGGAAGGAATAGGACTTCAATTATGGAGGCGAAGCGTCTACGCTTCTTTTCTTTTTGTCGAAATTCTCGTGTGTTAATGTGGAGATCCGCATTGAAATGAGACGAGACGAAAGATGACGGAGAATCGCCGTGAAGAAATTTAGATGATTTCCAAGGAGACGTTCCACCAATACCCAGAAGCGAGACAAGAGATTAAAGGGGGTGAAAAAAGAAATAAGAGGGCGGAAGAGACGGGAGCAAAGAGATGCAAGAAGAAGAGAAGCGACTCCAAGCTGTCTGGTCCCTCCGTGTGATCCTCGGGACTCGTCGTGTCTTTTCCTACGGCGTATCTTTCTCTCTTCGACTCTTGGAGAGAACTCCTTCTCGCGAATCCGGTGCTCCCTCGTGCGTTAGGTTCGCGCGCGCGCCTTTGCTGTGTGCGCTTCCTCGGGCCCAGGGTTACTGCCGCTACGGACTTTTTTCTCCCATTCCCGGACGGCCCCTGGTCTCGCTCTCTCGGGATGTATCTCGCCTCTCGCCGAGGCGGCCTCCGGAGTCAAGAGCGTTGAATGCCGAAAGCGAGGAGGAGAGGAAGAGACAATATGAAGAGAGAGACAGCGCGAGAGAGAGAGAGAGAGAGAGAGAGAGAGAGAGAGAGAGGGAGGACGGGAGGGAGAGAGAGAGAGAGAAAGAAGACGATGCTCGCCAATCGTCAAGATGTTCGGTATGTATGTATACACATGAAGCGAAAAGGAGAGCGGAGTAAAAACGAGATCGACCACCTAGTTCTCGCGAGAGGTGAAGCCCTTGCTCCTTTATGGTGTCCAATCTAGTTAGAACACTCTTCAGTCCTGATCACTGCGTTTATTACATTCGGAGAGACACTTTTTTCGCACTGTCAAAGGTCCCGTATATTTAAGGCGGGATATATGTTTAGACTAGAAAAAACCAAGCAATATTGGGGGATTTTTTTAACCAAGAAATAATTGTTCTACATTTATCAAACTCTAAGTATACTTTAATAGTATATTTAAGTATACGAAACAATTTTTCAAATTCATTTATCAGAATGGAGGGCAGTCTAGCTTTTCGTAGACATGTGCAAGAAAGTTCAACAATGTTTTCAGTTGAAACCTGTGTAGTTTCTATTTGACGGTAATTAAGAGGAAGAAAATGAAAATTTAAGAGAATGGCACCCATTTAGGGAAAAAATGAACGTTTCACGTTGAATTGCTGTAAAATTTGGATAAAAAAAGTCGTTTTTTTCTAATTTTTCGACAACGATTCTCGTCGAGGAGAAGGTAGCAATGTTATCAATAGTTCTACCAAGTTTCAGCTCAATCGGTTTGATACTTTTTGAGTAATCCCGCACACCAACCTCGATAATGCAGTTTTGAGAAAAACTGAAGTTTGAAGTTTTTCGAATTTCGTTCTGGAACTTTGGACGAATATTCTACATATATCGTTCTATCGTTGAAAGAAGAAAGAAATCGATTTTTTTATAAATGAATATCCCCCTAATCTAGCAGGCCATTATTGGCCACCGAAGCGGATACCTATTAGGATGTTGAATAAGTTTTCGCTATTTTTGCGTGAAAATTAATGTTTAACTTACAAAAATCATTCTTAATGCTTTCAAATATTTTGAAACTGTTGTGTGATCAACTCCGAATGATTCAGCAAGTTCAGCCAGCATCTGATATTAGTCTTCATGAAGGAACGCCTCCAATCTAGACGCTTCATAATCATTATTTCTGAAGCGTCTAAACCAATCTCTGCATGTTGTTTTCACCAGAGCATGGTCGCCGTAACTCTCAACGAAAATTCTGTGTGCTTTAGCTGTAGATTTGTTTCAAGGAAAGTAGTGCAGTCAAATATCCCGCAAATCCTCTTTTTGGCACGAAATTTGCCAGGTTTAACATTATTAAACGAAAAAGTTGTTTACATTTCGGCAAAATGGCGTAAACTGAATTTCAAGTACTTCTTTCTAGAAGTACTATATAGTTTGCTTCACTAGAAGCAAACTTTAGTTAGTTAGTTACTTTGTTTTCAGTTAGAGGTACTTGCTTATAGCACTACTGTAACGAAATACTATAAGCAACCTCTAACTAAAACAAACTAACTAACTAACTAACTACTATAAAGAAGTACTATAAGCAAGTACCTCTAGCTAAAACAAGCAAACTAACTAACTAACTACTATAGAGAAGTACTATAAAGAAGTGTAAGCGAGTACCTCTAACTAGACAAACTAACTAACTAACTAAAGTTTGCTTCTAGTAAAGCAAACTACCAGGTGTAGAAGTATGAAACCGGAATTTCCCTATAGATGGTGCTAGCCATCAGTTTAGGGATCGTAAGACCGCTTCTGCAGCGTCATCATCTCCCTCTAACAGTTGAAGATCTTCAACACACAACAACCCAAGTTCCCTACACCGGTATATTTGTATCAAACCTTAAACATGTCGAGTTTTGTGCCTACAAACTACGATTTGCGGTCAGCGTTGGGTTTCTGTTATCATTTGAAAAAAACTGCTGCAGAATCGCATCGAATGCTTGTCGAAACTTACGGTGAACATGCTCTTGATATAGCACAGTGTTTCGAGTGGTTCAAAAAATTCAAAAGTGGCGATTTTGACGTGAGAAACGAAGAGCGTGGAAAACCACCGAATAAGTTCGCAGACAACGAATTGCAAGCCTTATTGGATGAAGATGATACTCAAAGTCAACAAGAACTCGCGAATCAATTGAATGTGACGCAGAAAGCCGTCTCCATTCGTTTTTATCATTTTCAAACAACAGACGTGTAATTTTTACAAAAATTCCGGTTTCATATTACTACACCTGGTATATAGTACTTCTTTAAAGAAATACTTGAAATTCAGTTTGAGTCATTTCGCCAGGTACTTGCTTATACTTCTTCTTTATAGTAGTACTATAAGCTAGCTTGAAGTGGTGTCATATTGAAGTGTGTCATGTCGCCAACAAATTTCAAGCTTGCTTGCTAACTTCAAGCTTGCTTTTAGTACTTCTTTCAGTACTGCATTCAGTGCATGTCATTTCGCCAAAGTGTAAACAGCGCATCAATAAAGATGCTTTACCATCCTAAACTATACACACGCAGTTCAGTTAACCGAATTGAGTCAGCCATCTGTTGGAAAACGGCGAGAATTTATTCAACGTCGCATCAACATTTACCTTTTTCGATTTTGGCACCGGCTTCTATCCGGGACAGAAACAAAATACCGCGACGTACGATAAGCGCAAAAACTTCCGAAACTCGACACTCCTGATGGAACCAAGACATTTTCACTCCGAAATGAGTGTCCGATAAAAAAGGTTAATTCCAATGTGAAGTACGCCGTTAACAGTCTATCAAGCTCCATTACCATGGCTTTACAGCTCGGAAGGTGTAAACCTCAGATGCAGTTACACGCGAATCGGCATAAAAGCAAACCTCATTCCACATCTGGCCTCTGTCATCGTCATACGGCCCGAGTAGAGTTCCACGGCGAGAGACGTATCGTCACAAGCGTCCAAAGATATAAAAGATAACCGGAGAACGTCTTCATCTCGTCTCAGTGGACATTGTAGGTAGGCGATAAGTAACGATGTGCACGGTTGAGTGGCCACAAGAGGCTTTATCGGTTGGAAAACGGTCCAATATGCGTTCGCGCACAGGCCGATATCCAACCAAAGTAGTAACGGAGGGAAGCAGTTTCTGATTTCCTCCGGAGCATCGAGTCACCAAGAAGGATCAAGTGGGAATCAGAGCAAAGCAGATATGTTATACAGCAGTGAGGACGGAATGGCTAGCAGGAATTCGCGCGTCATATCCGGTCCACGTGGGGGCGAAGTTACAACGCCGGTGGTATAACTCGATTAAGGGTGCTCTCGGGAGGAGGTGGTGTGGTTTCTGTGTTTCATTGCTGCTGTCTTATAGCAGCATGATGGCACGTAACGCCCTGAGGAATAACGTAGTGCGCTGAATACAGGGCGAGCTGGGAGTAGGAAAAGAGGCCAGAAAATGTAAAAAGACAACGCGGCGAGAGCAAGAGAGGTAGTTGAGGGAGCTGTGGGAGGAGGACGAGGAGGCGAGAGAAGAGGGCTAGGCGGTTAACGCGAGAGAGTGAGAATCCTCGACGACGAGCAAAGAGAGACCAGCAGTAACACATGGAAGGATAGAGTTATTTATTGTTATGGCCGAGCGTCTCGCGCGCCCAATGTCCTCCGGGTGTGTGGGTGTCGAGATACTCTCCTTCTCCACCAACTTTCTCTGTTTCACTCTGCATCTTTCTTTTCTCTCCTGGTATACTCCACTCTAACTTCTCCGATTCTCAACCTCGTCCCAATCTTACTCTTCGTTCCTCCTTGCTCCGGAGCTCCGAGTCTTCGGTATCTATACACGAGATATAGATACGAGAACAAGAGCGAGAGTGAGAGAGAACGAGAAACGACGAAGGAGAAGAAGTTGGAAGATGTTACTATAACACAAGAGAAGCCATGGAGCAAGCCTCGACTTTCTGTCAGCTACAGAGATTCTCTCTCCACCTTAACCTCTCTTCTCTACCTCCCTCTCTCACTTTATCTCTCACTTTCTTCTTACTCGTCTCCATTCTCGGCATACCGCTGCTCTATAAGCTCTCCCCGTTGGAAAAGGGAACGAGCACACACGCACACCTTCTCCACAGCCGCCCACTCTTTTCTCCTGCGCACATACCCCGCTGGGTGTCCAACACCTACCGACATCGAGTTCCTCGCGGCTCTTCGGGGACCCATTCTTGGGGTGTGTTTCGTGTATATTCGCGCTCTCGGTGTGCCTGCCGTTGTCCTGCATTCGATTCGCAAACGTTCGGGTGCCCGGCGAGATAGAGAGAGAGAGAGAGAGAAGACATGTGCACCACGTGAGGCCTTAGCAGGACCCAGAAGCAGCGGCATCAGACGCGAACACCACGCGATATTATGGCTCCTTTTCGCGGATATATATATATATACACATACACATACATGCGTATATATATACATATATATACATATATACGCGGGGGCGTGTGTACACACACACACACATATAGTACGCTGGAACTCCGGCGCACTAAATTTATCCCCGTGAACGAGTTTATTACATTAACCTGACTATATGGCCTAGGCTCGTGGAACGGGCAAAGCGGGTAACGTTTAATTCGAAATTATTACTTAGAGGGAGATTCCTCGCGGGTTCGATATCACGAAGGTGCAACAGAGAGCAAAGGGCTGAAGGGTAAAAAGAAAGTGCGAAGGGAGATCGAGAAAGAATGAAAAAGGATACGAATAAGATAGAAAAAGATGAGGCTTTTTCTTTTATTTGTTTTTTTTTATTATTATTATTTCGAGACCGAGGATATATCGCGGTGTTACTCTTTTCTCCTGGCGTCTGGGGACACGCCGAGACCCCGGCGAAAAAAAGCTATACAACCGTGGCAGCATTAAGCGTTCGATGCTGGAAGTACGTATACACGGTGGTGGTGGAGAAGCTTTGATTTACGCTCGCGAGGGTGCTGGAATATTAAGAAGTCAGTAAAAAAAGGAAGGCGAACTGCCTAGGGGAATTCTCGCAGCCATCCAAATCCTCGTTGAGACGGGGCGAACTTTTCGAATGGGATTTCCGAAATAAAAAGCGTACATTGGAAAAGACGAGGCAGGATGAAATTTGGATAGTATGGAAACGTTCAACTGCTGAAGAGTCAGGCCTCCTCGTCACGCAGTTAATCCGATCCAACGTAATCAGACAGGAGTAGCTGACGAAGCGCTTGCAGTCAAGAGTGTCTGAAGTGGGCCAGCTGAAATTGGCAAATTGTAGAGTTCATGGAGGACCACAACTTACGATAAGCAAGTTTCCGAAAAGAAACTCGAGTTGAAAAGTGACAAGTACTTCTTATTCTCTAATGAACTTTCGGATGAGCCTTCCTTGTGTCCCAAGATTGGCCGGATTCACTTCACTTTGTGGCTGCACATCTCCATCTATCCGTTCTTGTCGTTGCACCGTGCCAGCAGAACAACCTCAAATACAAAAGACTTGGCTGATCTCAAGCCCCTCCACCTTCCTGTCTCTCTCTCTCTCTCTCTCTCTCTCTCTCTCTCTCTCTCTCTCTCTCTCTCTCTCTCTCTCTCTCTCTCTCTCTCTCTCTCTCTCTCTCTCTCTCTCTCTCTCTCTCTCTCTCTCTCTCTCTCTCTCTCTCTCTCTCGTGGGGTAATTCGTCGGTGACTTACTGCGAGTGATCCCGCGGGATGTTTGTGAGCGTTCGCCGTATGCTCCTGGGGTACCATAATGGCCGAAAGCGAAAAGCGGTGCCTCGGCAGGCAGCTTTCAGTGGTCTCTTCGCCCGCGCAAGAGAGAATATAACCGGCGGAGAGGTGAGGTCAGAACGAGAGGATATTTTTACGAGTCTGGAGCTGGAAGTTGGGTCTCTGGGACTCACCGCGACTCTTATTCTCTCTCTACCTTAACACACACAGACACACATAAATATATGCATATACATACCTATCTACAGTTCGCGCTCTCTTTCTCGCGAGAGCTATCCTCGCGATGCTTCGACTCCTCGCGGTGTGGAGTTATAATTTACAGCCCTCTACGGGCGCCCTCGCCGAGGCCCAGCTTCTCCCTCCTACCCCCCTTCTCTATACATATACATTTACATATATATGTATAAGTACTTTAGGAGCAATGTGCGCGCAGGAGCAGCTAGCTTGCAGTTACAAAAGACACCACAACGGTGCTGTATATGCATCGGGATGATTGTACAAGAGAGAAAGAGGGAGAGAGGAGAAGAACAGATCAGCACACTATGGACCCGGATTGCTCTGTGAAGCTTGCCCTCTCGCGGGCTTAATAGTGTCTGTGCTGAGAGCGTTCGTCTGTCCGTCTGTTCGTACGTCCTCTCGGTATATAACCTTAGTATGGTATGCATATATATATAGGAAGCAGCACTCTTTCCCTTACTGTCTCTCGTTCCTTTGCCGTTTGCTCGTGTTCTCGACACACCACAGCTCTCCTTGTGCCGAGAAGCTACGTGTGGGTTGTTAGTCAGGCAGTTTATGCTCTTCTCTCTCTCTCTCCCTCTCTCTCTCTCTCTCTCTCTCTCTCTCTCTCTCTCTCTCTCTCTCTCTCTCCCTCTCTCTCTCTCTCTCTCTCTCTCTCTGTCTCTCTCTCTCTCAGCTACATTTTCTCTCTGCCTCTCTTTCCCCCTCGCAATCCTCAACTCGCACGTTTATAGTTCTTCGTTTGCAAGGGCCCTCACCAGACTCTCTTCCTCTGTTTCTCGACCACTGTATCATCGGAATCGTTCTCTCGTACACCTCTTGTACACGAGCTATATCTACTGTGTAGATATGATATATATATATATATATATATATATATATATGTATAAATGCAGAAATATTTTTATTCTTACTATGTACGCAAGATCGCTCTCGTTGTTCCAGGACGAGCGAGAACAATGAGATAAATGCTGAGCGTCTCGCTTGTTCTTGTCAGCCGCGGTGGCTTATATGCTCCTCACTCTTGGGCTCCTTTTCGCTCCGACTGTGTACGCGCGAAAGAGAGTCGAGAGAGTCCGTGAGCTCGCGTGGAGCAGCAGCAGCCCCCGTAAAGCGCGATATCGAAAGAGAGAGAGAGAGAGAGAGCTCTGTGAACACTCTCTCTCTCTCTGTCTCTCTCTCTCTCTCTCTCTCGCGCTCTCTCTCTCTCTCTCTCTCTCTCTCTCTTTCTCTGTCTTTCTCTTCTTCTCTCGCTCACCAGCTCGAAATCTCGAATCTCAAGGCTAACTCGATAAATCTCTTTGCTGAAGGGGAAACGAAAAGGGAGGAAGAGAGGGAATCCCGGGTGCGCGAGTTACAAATTAAAGAGACCGCGCTGGAGACACCTCAACGTACACATGCACCCAGGTCTATCAAATATATATACATGTGTATATGCATAATGAGTGTGTGCTTTTTCGCATATCTGTTCGCTAAGGAAATACGCCGGAAGACGTAGCTTGGCGAAAATGCAGAGGTAATCCTTTTCAAAATTCGACAGAATTTCTTCGTGACATCCAACAGTTAGATAAAATGGTTTGAGGCAATTTCCCCGGTTTGATGGTTTAAATAATCATGAATTTTTCTTTTCTTTTCATGCAAAACTATGAAAGTTTGATTGATAAAATGTACACGTGTATTAGTGTGAAACGAGGAAAAATCGTTTACACGAATGCTTATGGTCTGATGGATATATGTATGTACACTGATGTCATTCCTGATCCTCTTGCGATGATAGAAAACACGAGGTTCAGTGAGATTTTTAATCTGCACAAGTTTGCGAGGAATGTAAGCTAACGTCATGAGTTTACACATAGTCTTTCAAAGGGGATCTCAAAATGACCTGACATTTAAACTTATTAACAAAACGTATTATTTATTTGATAAGTACGAATATTTTTATTTTAATATAAGCAACGGACATGGAGGTTATGTGTGAAATATCCGATAAATGACCGCACCATCCCTGCTTGCAAACGTTCACTCTTGTGACGAAATTTTCAATCACATCTTGGCATAATTGCGGACTAATTTCATTAATGGTACGTCCAATTGCTTCCTTGAGCTCCAGAATGGTCTGTGGATCATTGGCATACACTTTCTTTCAGAAAACCCCGAAGATAGGAGTCCAATGACGTTAAATCGCACGTTCTTTGTCTGCAATAACTATGCAGTAACAATGCAACAAACAACAATTTTTATGCGTTTGCTCGATCGTTTATTTCTCCATAACTTAACCTCAATACTTCCTGATGCCAGTTATCAAATATTAGTACTCTATGCTCGTCACAAAAAACACGGCGCGCAATTTAAAAGGTCTCGTCATTTTGAGACACTCCTTATTAATGGTGATGAGTAAAAACTTTTTAAAAATTCAACGATCATTTTGGTCGTTTTTGTTATGAAAAGGTGTGTTTTAGCTTCAAGTTAAATTATCATAGTTTACTTGGTGAAAACGCGCTTGCAGCTATCTTGAGCACAGCTTTCCAAAAGGCCTCTCCATCTTATTCACATATTTCGAATATTTCTGATTAAGGGAAGATCCGTTAGAAACGCGAATTACATAAGAAATTGTAATAAAATATAATAATTAAAAGTTCATGAACAAAGGTGAAGGGTAGAAGGAATATATTTTTTTATACGATACAAACATTTATCACAAATGCAAACACGTTATTGTTAAAAAAATCGATTTTCTGATGATAATGTGGTCTCGGACACTCCTCTCAATACTCCAGCAAACCTAAGGAGTGTTTCCAAAGTCAAAAAATTGATTAAATTCATACAAATTGCTATTGACCGAGTAATTTTGCAATTTTTTAAATAAACAAACATTCAGCACGGGTGAAAAATTATGAGCATTGAAATACAAATCTCAGCAAGCTTTTTTTCACCGATAAAACATATAGGTTTGTACTTTCCGGGCGTCCCACCACGGAGATGGTTAGTAGCCTCCAGAATGAAGGATCGCCACGTTTCCCTGGTCGATTCGAGCTACCGAGTAGGATCTACAGTGAAAAAGAGAAAGATAGCACCGTTCAAGTGTTCGCCGGCCTTGCTCACCTGTCACATTGTTAAAACGAGCGACGTCGGATACGCCCGTCTTCCATTCACCGTAGGTTTACGGTAGACGCGAGCAGGTAGTAGTCACTGTGCAGTATTACTAAAATCGCAGCGGAAGGATTCTCATGAGTTTCCTCCTCACAAGACTGAAAGGGAAATCCTTCGTCTCCAACAAATGATCGGATGTTGAAGTCTGCATTCTTGGAATGTGATAGAAATGATTTTCTTCCCATAGATTTAGGCTATGGGAATCATTGAAGCATTTATTAGCATCCTCATTAGAGATCTGCAATCCACCGGCGGTCCCATTTCAATCTTACACCTGATTTATCTCGAAAAATACTGCTCCGATCAAGTATTGAGTATAATAATACTTTTAACGTTCAAAGGCGGACGATAAAACAATCTTTTTTGGTCCGAAATTCAAAATGGCGACGTTAAGATAGCCGACATGTTTTTTTTGAAAATGGGATCATGATTTTTTTTCACCAAAACATTTATCAGGTCAAAACTTACTAAAACTACTTTTGTAGGAAAAGTTTTTGATAACGTTCATAATTTTTTGGTTAGAATACCATGTTTTGCTATTTTAGCGCTATCCAGAATGTACCACGAGGAGGCACAGTCTTCAAGATTCCTAGGGTATGTGTGTGGGTGTGAGTTTGTTTGCGTTTGTTTGGATTTGTTAGAGAACCAAAAGGAACCCAAACGCGGATTAGGTCTCTGCGGCTCGTCACTACGTCTAAAAATGGCGTTCTAACCTAAAAGTTATAAACGTTTTTTTTATTTTTATTTAGTTTTTATAAACTTTTCCTACAAAAGTTGTTACTTTAGGCCTCATAAATATTTTGGTGAAAAAAATGCATGATCCCATTTTTAAAAACACGTCAGCCATCTCAACGTCGCCATTTTGAACTTTGGACCGAAAAAGATTTTTTTAACATCCCTCTTTGAATCTCGAAGGTTTTATTATACTCGATACTTGATCAGAGCAGTATTTTTCGAGCCAAATCAGGTGTAAGATTAAAATGGCAAACCCATTGTACACACAAAAACCTTTCCGACGATACCAAAAACGAAGCGAAAAATGTATTCGTTGCATTCCAATGATGCGACCTTTCGCATCGTGAATAATCCGTCACATTTTTTTCACATTGATTCACATCGAAAGTGACAGCTTAGATTTCCTACGTATTTGCTAACATCCCATTTTTTTGCCCGGAACTAAAAGTGCTCCATTTTTAATTATTCGTTTACGTTGGTGTTTGGAATCCGAACAAGATCTTGATTAAAACAAGGTATCGAAATTTGGAAAAAACCATTCGTTGTTTTTGTATCCGTCGGATTAGCAAAAATAGTACTATTCGAACAAAACAATCGTATTTTCTCGCACGGAGTCTCTGAGATTCTCGAGAGTTATTTTTGTCCGTTCATCCGGATTTCTTGGACTTCTCTACTCACTTCTCGTCGTAAGTTCGCCGGTCCGCGTATGGGTGAGTGTACAGGCGCTTGTCGATGAGGGCACGAAATGTACCGAGTGAGAAAAATGCAAAGACAAAGAGTTCGAAGAAGATAGCGATGGGGATAAGAGAGTAGAGAAGGAGAGAAAAGTCGAGGACAAAAGATTGGGAGGTAAAGGGAGATAGCGAGAGAGAGAGATAGGAGGATGCTGGAGTTGTAAGATCGGTAACTCTGGTGGTAGACGCGTCGTAAAGTTTCGCCTCCATCGAGGGCGAAAGGTTCTTCGCGCCTTCTACAATTCCCCCCACCTTTCTTCTCCATCCTTCGATTCTTCTTTGCTTATTTCCAGCCCCCTCACTCCCCAATTTTCACCTTATCCCTTTGCCTCGATGTATCGACAGTCCTCTTTGTCCCTCTTGCTGCTACCCACCCCCAGAAGAAGTTTGACTTTGGGGTTCCTTACCGTGACACTCTACATGAATAAACACCTCAACGTTTTGCATGATTTTTTCCAATTTTCTTTCTCAACCACTTGACTCTCCCTCACTTTCTTGTTATCTTTTCATACTGCTTTTTGAAGTGTTCGTCCGTCGTTCCTCCTCATTTCAGGCACTTACAGCACGTGAAGACATTACGTGATTCAGTCACAGCTATTTCGGTTAAATGCTTATGCAGATTGGCGATAGTAAAACTGACCCGTGTAAACTGCCAAGGTATAAAGGCCACGATACGTAAAGCAGCATATACACATATATAACATCACAGATGCAATTTAGGTGCAAAGGCAATGCGTACGTCTGCTACAGCAGCACGTATATACGTCTACATGGATTGCTGTCAAGCAAGAGGACGTACCATTATACACGCATGGATTACTTCTTTTTGTCTGTTGACAATGCCCACACACACACACACGAATAACTATATGAATGAATATTCGCCATTGGAGAGCCGAGAATATATGAAAGTCTGCGGTGACGACTATCCGAAAGCCACGAAAAACAAAGACAGCTCCTTATTCTTTGCTCGCCAACCCAGCTGCATTCGGCTATATACTGCAGGTTGTTTTTTGTCATCATTCCCCAGCGTCTAGTGGTCATACTTCAACAATCTGCCCCGTGCCTAAAAACATTACCCGATTTTCCTACATATTTTGGCCGACATAGTTCTATATATATATCTACATGAAAACGAGATCGAACGCACAATAAGGACACATCATACAATGATAAAATGAATGAGAAACTAGAACAGCACTCGCGAGATGATCGATTGCTTCTAGACTCTCTTGCATTTGTCCCTCGGATGATGAGAGCCGCAAAAGTCTCACCGCAGATTCGATCATTTGATTGAGGGAGACCCTGTGCAGTCTCTGTGCCATTGATCATTTTTGGAAAAACGCTCGAGTCTTATAGAAAAGAGCGCAAGAGGGGAAGGGTCGGTGGGGTTCTAAGGGGGGGGGGGGGGTATAAATTCACTCCCCTAGACTGATCAATCATACGTGCTACGACAATGCGCTCACCACATACGTGCAGACTGTATTATCCCCTTAAATCAGGGCATGATGCCTAGAATCGAAAGAAAAAATGCTTTCCGGTTTTTATTTGACCAGCTTGGAGAAAAAAAAGTTCTCGTTCGAATGAAATATCCATCGGGAACGGAAACGAAATATGCAGGCGTTCGGCTTATTTGATCTCAATATATAGCACTAGATCAAGATTCAATCAACTTAGCTGTTGAAGTAGGTTTCTACAATGTGGTCAATGTATTTTGAATACAATGAAACAGTAAAAATAAGTCGTCCAAGGATCATTCAGGAAAGTTTTTACCTAATGGTAGGACGCTTGGAAACGCAAATCTGTGAGAAATAATAATGAGGCGGTTGGAGCGTTAGCCACAATGCAAGATTAAATTTACAAAACTATATATATGTTATTGTCTAGACTATAACGGGTCTTTACAATTTAAAAAAAAAAATTTTTCATTCCTAAACACTCGAGATAAAAAATAGTTTAATGTGAGTGATTTTACGTGCGGTTTGTTGGGCAAAACGTTTAAGCTACGGGTGAGGTATTTTTTTTGTCTATTCAACACCAGTATGAACCTTTTTTAACAACGAATTAACGCAAACTGAACCTTTGTAAACATTTAGTAGAAAATACACCCCACCTTGCTCATCGTAAACCATATATATTCAACATCGAACCATTAAGGCATGATCAAAGATTACGAATTTTGGCTGGCGAATGAAGAGCATTGCTGCCAACTTCAATGTCGACAAAGTTGTCGTATTTCGGCAATACTTAATATTAACTAATGGTGATAATAAATAATCTCATGACATGAATATTAATGGGCATAATTATAAATGACTGAAAACTTCGTTCTGAGTTGTATAAATCTCTCGCTGACGCAGTTTTTTTCATGATAATCATCAATAATGTAATACCCCTTCAAGTTGGTAGTAACACAAAAGGCTTTATTATTTTATCAATAAAAATATGAAAGTGCATAGTTTTGTCCTTTAATTATATATTTTATGAAAAATTAGCATCCACAGAATAACTCTGTACCTCGTATGTCTGTTTTTTAGAGGTTCATCGACAAAAAAAATGGACTGCTCCAACCTCCTTGATAAAAGAAAACCTATCGTTTGTTAATTTGCATGTGGGGAGTTTGTTTGAGTATACTATAGTATACATATGAAACAGTTCCGCGACTTGCTGACTCACTGACATATAGACAACCCACAGCCTAAACCGCTGAAGATAGAAACATGAAATTTGGAAGATACGTTCCTTGGAAGGTGTAAAGCCGCACTAAGAAAGGATTTTCCGAAAAACAACTCCGAGGGGGTGAAATGGGGTGTAAAGGTTTGTATAGAAAATGGATGGCTTGCGTGTATGAACGTGAGCGACGCCGCGGGCGGAATCTAGTAATCTGCAATGAACAAACATTCCGCTCGTGCCTATCACCTAACTCGAATAAACTAAGGTTAGAAAAGTGGTCAGCATTGTCCCTGTACATTTTCGAAACAGTGTACGCGCGTATATAAATAGTGTCTCAAAATTACCTGACATTATTAATTGCGCGCCATTTTTTTTTGTGGCGAACATTTTTTTTTGTGGCGAGTTCTAATCTTTGATTTGACGCCATTGGACTTCTTTCTTTGGGCTTTTCTGAAAGAAAAAGTGTATGCCAATGATCCACAGACCATTCCGGAGTCCAAGGAAGCAATTGGACGCACCGTTAATTAAATTACTCCTCAATTATGCCAAAATGTTATTGAAAATTTCGTCCAAAAAGTAAACGTTTGAAAACAGGGACACATAACCTCCATGTTTGTACCTTACGTTAAAATAAAAATATTCGTACTTTTCAAATAAATAATACGTTTTATCAATAAATCGAAACGTCAGGTGATTTGAGAGACCCTTCGGTTACATCGGCTGGTATAAAACAGCAGCGGCACTCACATCAAAATTTGACGGCTTCGTCGGAATGGATTATCCCCGGGGTAAGATGGACAAGATCGCGGTTAATGGTGAAAAGCCGCGATAGCCGAGAAAATCGTTGGGTCCGTGTGAGTTGGTAGTCCACGCGCGCCCGGCGAAGCATCGTAGAATTGAGAGAATTGCCGAG
The DNA here is from genome assembly GCA_951751655.1 of Ophion costatus. Lineage (NCBI taxonomy): Eukaryota > Metazoa > Arthropoda > Insecta > Hymenoptera > Ichneumonidae > Ophion > Ophion costatus. The sequence continues at coordinate 25,868,477 of OX632364.1, read as the reverse complement.
TAGGCTCTAATTGAGACGCGCCCTCGAAGACACTCATCACGGGGTCGCTAACACCCCGTGTCAACAATCAAGCCGCTCGCGGCTCTCAACTTAATTATGCACGCCTCTAATTACCGAGGAGTGGGAGGGGGATGGCGAAGGGGAATGAGGCGCCTCTGTACCCGATTCTCACTCGTACTATTACATATTTATACACGTGTACGTACACACACGCGCGCATAACTTATGTCAGTGGCTATGAATTAATGCCTGCTGTATTTTCTCTGCACTCGCACGAGCGAAAGAAGACGAAGAAGAAGAAAAAAAAACCCTCGTTCTACACATAGAACCGTGGTCGTTTCTGCCCACTTAACGTTCTCTTGCGTCAATCTCGCTCCTTTCCTCCCTTAATTTGTTTAACTAATCATGCCCGACTGGTTAAATAACGTGACGTTAATTATTTGATAATACACACGCTCATCACGTGCGGCCCGCGAACAAGTGTGTGTACCGCAACTAGGCGTACTTCAAGTGGCGATAATTACCGCACCGAGTACAGTTCGCTCTCGAAACTCTCGTGATTTGCGGACGAAACGATCAGCGTGATTTAGCTCGTAATCGCTGTTCCTTTCTTTTTCTACAAATAAAATGTAGTATATCGTGTAAGGACGAATGCAATTCAGCAGCGAAAAAAAAATGCCCTTTCCAAATTGGACTCATGCGTGTATACAAGTTCTGACGTGAACTCACGAATTTACGTGAACGGAAAACCGCAATGTTACGTGGAGCTCCCTTTAACCCTGAATCGCGGAAGTTTATCAGAATCCCGTTGAAATGACGTTGCACAAGTTGCAACAATATTTTCGCAACTCTTTCTCTCCCACTACCCTTTTTCTCTCAGCCACTCCTTTCTACTTTTCTGTATCACGAAACTGGTCAATTTTCCATTTGGCGGTGCTCACTTTAAGAAGATAAGTACAATCCGCCTGCGCGTATATAGGACGAAATTAGAAAATGAGGGAAGAAGCAAACATGCGCGAGATCCGCGACCGAGATGACGATGTGAGATGACTCCGTGTGCGATTCTAAGACGATTATCCTGCGAAAGAGGGTACTGAGGAAATAGGAGGAGAGAGAGAGAGAGAGAGAGAGAGAGAGAGAGAGAGAGAGAGAGAGAGAGAGCAGTTTACTCCGGTATTCCGTGAAAGCACGCCGTCATTCTCTATACTCTCTCGTCACGGGAGGCATCAGCGAATGGAGGAATCCTCTCGCATACGAGAGAAGTAGAGCTCGGAAAAGAAAGAAACGAGAGATATAACTATGTACGTATATGCTTCTCATCGGTGACGGTCGCCATCTTTTTTTTCCCTCATTCTTTATGTATACATATAACCTGTTGTATATGTCTTTGGGTATGGAGTCGCGTGTTTGTGTGTGTAAGCAGCATCGGGAAAAACGTGGTAAGACAATCAGGTAATGCCTACTCGGTATGCCCCGTCGGCCGTGTGTGCCGCAGTGGCACCCTCGGGGGTGCACTAGACGCTTCCCAGGACGCTTTCTCTCTTTCTCTCTCTCTCTCTCGTGCTCTCTCGCCCTTGTCCTCCACCCCGTTACACGCATCCATGTATATGAGATCCAACAGTGACCGCAGCGAGAACGTAAGGTATACCGGCAAAGGCTGGAAAATGTGCGCCGTATCTTGAATTATTAATTGAGGCGCACTCGCAACGTTGATGGAATTAAGCTGAGGAAGAGAAAATAAACATGTTCGGAACGTGTTTCGCCGTTGAGACTCCATTCGCACGCGACAAGAGCCGATTTTTTCCATCTAACCTGCACGTTTGTGTACAGGGTGTCCCGTTACGAATGGATAATCCTGCAACTGTCGATAGGTCGGATCATGTCCTGCTATGTGCTGGAATTTCAGTTTAGTCAAAGTGACACGGTTTTCGGGATTTTGTGTTATTTTTTTTTTTTTTAATCTACTGCTTTTGGCTTTTCGCACGCCATTCCTATAAATTATATAAATCGACGATAACTAAGCAACTTTTTTAAGTAATTGGCACGATTTGCGTAGTACATTTTTTTCACACCGCAGGCTATCAAAGGCAGATGGTCGAATTGACTTGTATGAAAATTCTGCATGAGATCTTTTTTCGTAAAGTTTCCTTAACGTTTGAGGTCGAACGGAAGAATTTTCTGGATAACACAAATAACCAAGAGTATTTTTTTTAACCGGGTAAAAAAAGTTATCATTTGTAGAAACGGCATGCGCGAAACCAAAAGCAGATGGCTTTTATCTCGAAAACCGTGGAACTTTTACTGAACTGAAATTTCAGGGTATAGTAGAGCATCATCTGACCTATCGACAGTTGCGGGATTATTCATTCATAACAGGACACCCTGTATGAATATATATAAGGGGGAGATATTTTCCGATGCTTCTGTAAACACTATTTTTTTATCTTAAAAATACGTATACGCGTAAACTATATTTCGAACCATTTATATCTAGGTAATGGTGAATATCAAATCTGGCTGCTTTGAGATCGATCCCTCAAATGATCTTCATGTAAATGTGCTTAGCTTTATTTAGAAGTGATTTGGAAAATGGACGTTGAGATGATGCTGCATATCCGGATAATCGGCTACTTATCTCGGGCTTATCATTACTTTGCTAAACTCTTTATTGGAACACAAATGAGTTTTTGCAACCGTGCAAAAATATGACGGACGATATTTATCCCATTTGTTAATTTTCAATTTGTGCCATTATTAATTTGTGCAAAATGTTATTTTTTGATTTGTGCAAAATGTCAATTTTTAATTTGTGCGAAATGTTAATTTTCAATTTGTGCAAAATGTTAATTTTTAATTGCGCAATTATTAATTTGTGCGAAATACTCTAATAGATATATCGGAAGCTTCGATTAAAACATCTGCGGAAAAACCCGTTTTCCGTTTATGAGGATACGTTCGAAAAAAAAGTTATAGTGGCGTTCGATACTCTCGTCTGGCTATGATTCCCTTCCTTGAGCACGAGAAAAATACTCAGCTCTAGACGTCACGAGTATTTCTCATGCCTTCCAACGCATGGCCGGGATGAATATCGAATGCAAACTTTTCTTGCTCGGAATATTATTCCTACAAAGATGAAAGGGCTCGATATTGCATGATTTTCCGTGTATTTTTATATAAGCCAGTCAATGTTACGACCAATTTGAGAAATTTAATTTGGTCAGAATTTATTATATAGTATTTAATTTTTAATCAGTTTATCATATATTATATAGAGTTTATTAATAGCGGAAATGATTTTTCATCACGTACGAAAACGTATAAAAATGCGGAAGCTCCGAGAAACCGCATTTTTTAAAGAATTATTCCACAGTGTTCAAAAATGATGAAAACCATTTCGGCGAAACGGAAACATATAGATTGGCGTTGAACTTCACGATTTCGACAGTTAGCCAAACGGGATTATCGATTAGAGCGGGAACGCGCGTTGGGCAGCCTTCATCGATGAGTCACGATTTTTTTTTTTCGTTCTTTTCAGTCTCGATGATGATAATTTACGTTGGGGTGGCGCGACACCATTAGCAATCGATACTTCGCGTACTGGTAGATACACACAAACACACACACGCACACACACATATACACATATGTCGATATACCTAGATAGACTTATACAACTCCGTCTCTGTATTACATTCCATGGTATATGGTCGCAGTTTCAGTATCGGTGTAAAGCACAACGACAGACGAGAGACGCTATAGAGTAAAATAGTGCGCAGTGTGTACTATTCCGCGTGTATTTCGTAGGCTTGCAATATGCGGTCGTTATACACGCTCGCGCACACGTACACGTATATATACATATATATATATATATATATATCTGTATGTATGTTCATGTATGGGCGACCCTTTGCCAACCCTATTCGAACTATTGACGTGTAGAAAAATAAAAGACGACAGAAGCGAGCGGAGCGCAAGGCCGAGAGTTAGAGATGGAAGGGGTAGTGATAAATGTGACTGCTTTTACTGATAGCTCATGAGAATTGGCTGTTCTCAATCACACGATTGGACACGCACACGTCGAGAAATCTCAGCGACATACAGAATATATATATATATACATATGTATACGCACATATATATGTATATATATATATATATGTATATATATATATATATCATACAGGTGTTATTACTATATTTAAAAAAAGCGATTAGCTAAATCGTTCAATATCAAATGTGACAGTTCATCGGTAAAAAATCGAATTCGAGTATTACGATATATATGGCCCCTAATTCTGACCACGCACTCTGCATATTTGACCAAAAA
>OX632364.1:25842973-25863947 GCA_951751655.1 Ophion costatus | reverse complement strand
AAGACACATTTATCGACGAACCAAACTTCTGAAAAATGTACTTGGAGAATGTGTCTTCCGGTGATTAACTTCGATGTGGGTATGGACCAGTCCACCCAGCATTTTTTTCAGGGGGGACTGCGCGACAAAAAGTGGTTTCAGGGTTGTTACGCATATGTTACGGAAAACAGAGAAAACCGGGCAAAACTCAGGGAATTTCGTTCCTCCCGGAATAATCAGGGAAAAGTCAGGGAATTTTGGACATTTTCTGAACAGTATAAAAATAAATATTTTTGTATATCTTTAATATTTATATCATTCGCCATTATACACAAAAGAAAGTTATGTCAGTGCCAAACATTGAGGATTTAAAAAACTGAAAACTGATTTACTGTAAAGCTACATTTGTAAATTAAAGTAAATTAAAAGTAAAGCTACAAAAATACATTTGTATTCGATCTGTCGATACACAACCGCATCATTATCATTATAGGTAAGTATTTATATTTATTTTTTGTCTATTTTCACCGGCGTGCGAACTTTTGTTTATAATGAAGAACAGGTTCTGTATTTGCTTTAAATGTCTTTTTTCACTTTATAATGTTTAAATGATGTTTCAAATTTTAGTTGAAAATAAAATAAATGTCAATTTTATCAAGTTTCCATATATTTGGTCTTCAAAAATTATGTTATGCAGTTCAACATAATTCTTCAATAGAAGGATCGAGTTGAAAATTTCCTTTGTTTCTTCACCTGGGTTAAAAATGTTGTTTTTTTTCACAAAAATTCACATTGGTGAATCACATTGGTATCGTTATGGATATAATTTTCTCGTATAGTTTGTAACGTTTACAAAGCCTAATATCTCTCTAACTCAACAAATATATGTTTGATGAAAAGAAAGTGCTCTTTATTTGACTGTAATCTTGCTAGTCTGCAAAACCTGGAATTTTTGCAAAACCTGTATGGAAAACCTGGAAAAGTCAGGGAATTTCGGAGTCAATAATGCGTAACAACCCTGGGTTTTCTTCACAAGTATTTCTTTCAATGAAATTTACGATTCGATAATTGAGCAACAAATAAATTAAAGGACGTCTCAAAATGACCTGGCATTTTAAATTGCGCGCCATTTTTTTTTTGTGGCGAATAGAGAGTACTGATCTTTGACAACTAGCATCAGGAAGTTTAGTCATGGAAAATTACACGATCGAGCAACGCATAGAAATTTTCATTTGCTGCATTGTCACTGCATAGTTGTTGCAGACGAAGTTTCATGGTCGTGTTATCTCTCGCTACGGCGATGTCAATTGGCCACCAAGATCGTGCGATTTGACGCCATTGGACTCCTTTCTTTGAGCTTTTCTGAAAGGAAAAGTGTATGCCAATGTCCCACACACCATTTCGGAGTTCGAGCAAGCAATTGCCCATGAAAAAATGTACAACTGGTCCGACATTGGCCCAGTAATGCGCCAACTCTCCTGTATGGTTGGCCGTTCTCTGGCATGAATGTCGGTGCATTAATGGTCCGTTGTCGGAATGATATCCTCGGGCCAAGGGTGGCTACCGATATCGTACCGACGTTGGACTCAACACCGGCCCGATGGTAGTGCCAAGGTTGGCCCAAGTTACAGCCAATATCGTACCAGCGTTGGTGCTGTCGCTCGTGCCAAGGTCGGCCCAAGACTATGCCATCGTTGGTATTAAGAGCGGCCCGACGCCTGTGCCAACATTGGCCCATGTTCAAGCCAATATCGTACCAACTTTGGTCCAGTCCATAACCAACAGTGGTACGATAATGCCCCGAGTATCGACCGATACAACTCAGGGCATTATCGGTCACTCGTGTTACAATTTTTTAGTTGTTCATTTTCATCATTTTTATCGTCCCCGTGTTCAATAATTTCTTCCACATACTCAAGAGTGTTCTCACACTCCGCTTTTTTAACATTATTTTCGAGGATTTTTTTCTCTGTCAAACATGACTCTTGATTCATGACACATTTTTCGTGCTTCAATAACAGTTTATTCCAACATAATTTTTTTCGCACTTTTTTCAGTTTATCATATCTCTTTTGTTTATTCATATTGAGAATACGGTAGGAGCATAAGGGAAAAAATTACTGTTGCACGAAAAAGCGACGATGGACGCTACTCTTAGTTCGCGGTCTGCATCGATACGACACTGAATGGCGACTGGCGGGCAATTCATAAGACACGTAACGTGGAGTGATGCCGGCTCGTGATTGGTTCAACCTATTCACGCGAACAGTCGGTTCTTCGTCGTTAGCCGATACTGTCCCGACATTGGCATATTGCGGTATGCCGAGAGTACGCATGAACGTAGGACAGTTATTGGCGAACAGTATTGGCCCATGGTCGGCTCCAGTAGCCCACCCCAACAGTCGGCTCTCCAGGGCAGCCGATACTGGCCCGACATTGGTATAGTACCGGTTGCCGGGATTAGAAATGAACGCAGGACAATTAACGGCAGACAGTATTGGCCCACGGTTGGCTTCTCCGTCTACGCCAACAGTCGGCCCTAGGTCGTTAACCGGTACTGTCCCCACATCGGCTCGATGTCGGATGCCGGGCTCCGTAAAGAGGGTCGACTGAAAAATGGCAGAACCGTTGTTTCAATGTCGGGCCAACATTGGTTGCCAACAATCGGTTAGCCAGTACTGGGCCGGACATCGGCCGTATTGTTCGTGTCGGCAATTTTTTCATGGGTGGACGCGCCATTAATGAAATTAGTCCGCAATTATGCCAAAATGTCAAGTGTCAAACGTCAAAGAGTGGACGTATGCAAACAAGGACGAGGCCGCCATTTATCGGATATTCCACACACACCCTCCATGCTTGTACCTTATATTAAAGTAATAATATTCGTACTTCTCAAATGAATAATACGTTTTATTAACAAATTTGAATATCAGGTCATTTTGGGACACCCTTCACATAACTTGGCAGAGTAGCGCGTAATTGGCATGCGCCGGTTTTGACCCCGCGAACGTCAAGCCACCTAAACCACGTATTTGCATCTGTCTTTCTGAAAACATGATTTACAGATTGTCCAACCAACGACGAACGAAAAAAATGTCCATCAAATCCCTTGAATACAATGTTACGAAGATCAAATCACCGAGTAGATGAAACGAAACTTGATCGGCACAAGAGTACCCATTCAAAGAAAAAAGACAAAAATCCTTTTCCAGCAGTTTTTCACCTTCGCTTGTTTTCTCCCATCAAAGCACGTGCACTTTGTTCTCGGCGAAAGAGATCAGCAGGAGGGAAGGCTAGAGCGATAAAAATTGCATTGCTGCTGCGGCCGATACTTGAGCCAGCCTAATTCCATCGAGACAATGGATTCACGATGTGGAGAAAACGAACGCGTCGGTGGATTGTCGGCGATTAAACGGAGGATCAGAACGGAAAGAACTTCTCTCCTGCAACCCCCCCCCCCCCCCCCCCCCATTGCGACTCGTTCTATATTTCTCTCTTTCCCGCTGATCTCTTTCTTCTTCGTTCTTTCGCCTATCGCGAGAAGCAAAAGTTAGCATCATGTGAAATAAATGGAGAAACGAGAAGTCAGATGAGGTAGAAGAAAGGTAAGGATGTTGAGTCCCTATGAAACATGTTAATGTTAATTGTTCAACAAATAGCTTCTTAATCGTCATGAAATTTTTACACGACCTCCTGAATACTTCATGTAAAAACATGCAACATTTTCAGAGTTCTATCATCATTACTTCAACCTCCGTAAGGGTTGAAATAAAAAATGATAAGAAAATTCTGAAAATTTGGTATGTTTTTGTATGAAGTATTTAAGAGGTCGTGTTAAAATTTCACGACGATTAGGAAGCTCGTTATTAAAAAATCAACATTTTGTTAAGAACAATTTTTAAAAGAAATAAAAACTAATTCATCAATAAACTTCGTTTTGTTTCCGTTGCTTTCAGTATATTGTAGATATTATAAAATTAAGAGGTCAAAAAAAAAACTTATTGCAAAGTTACATCAGTTTCCATAAAACAACATTTAATTTGTGAATGTTAATTGTTCAATAACGAGCTTCCTAATTGTCGTGAAATTTTTACACGACCTCTGAAATACTTCATACAAAAACATACCAAATTTTCAGAATTTTATCATCATTTGCGATTTGGAACTCAACATCTTTAAGCGAGTAGCCCGATCGTTCTGTCGTGGGAGGTTGTCATCGTGTCACTGTGCGTGACTCTCTCTCTCTCTCTCTCTCTCTCCCTGCCCCCTCTCTCTCTCTCTCCCTCTCGCCATCACCCTTACTTTTTCTTCCTTTTCATCCCACGTGGAAATTCAATTAGGAACGCGCCTCCTCGTGGAGTACCTCTCTTGTCCTTGTCCTTGTACAGTACTCGTAGCTCTCGTGTATTCCAGGCTCACGTTGGCTGTTGTATGCGGCGTACTATTTACCAATACTTCGTGCGTATATCTCCGATTCGGCTCGTAGGGTATATACGCGTACGCATTACAATGTATTTGCAAATCAATTGACACGAGAAGTCGACCCACGCGATTACGATGTTGCACGCTCTGATTTGTTTGCGGACGAAATTATAATATATCGCTCATCCACTAGGAAACTGTCATAACACGAAAATGCTGTTTTGAAGCGAACGGACTTTATTGGGATGACAAATCAGTTCTCGTCGTTTTTTGGTGAAAATAAATGCTTTGTTTGAAAAACCATTCCTCCTGCGTTCAAACGTTTCGAAACTGTTGTGCGATCGACTCCTAACGATTCTGCAAGTTCAGCTAGGGTCTGGTATGAGTCTTCGTGAAGGCCGCCAATTCAACACATCAAAATCATTAATTTTGAAGCGTCAAAACCAATCGCTGCATGTTCCTTGCGTCAGAGCATGGTTGTCGTAAGTCTCAACGAGAATTCTGTGTGCTTCAACTGCAGATTAAAAAATAAATAAAGTAGTGCAGTAATGATCTCTGCAAATGCTCTTCTTGACACGAAATTTGACATGTTTGTCACTATCAAGGGGCCAGTTCACTTTGGAGCTACGAAAGAAAGGCTATTTACGCGATGTTTTTTTTTGGAGGATTTTATAAAAGATATGAATATAAAATTTGGTGGGGTAGATAAATAAAGTCTTGAAATACATTTAAAAAAAATGTATTCATTTTTATTCATTTTTAAGTGCAAAAACTATAGTTTAACGTAACGCCTCAAAAATAGGTGGGCTAGGTAGTTCCATCACAACTCGACAACGGCTTGTCTGAAACAAAAAAAAATCAAAGTTCATTAGATTCAGTAAGACACCTGTTACAAAATGACCCTCGGATATAAACTTTCATCGAAAAATATAAAAATAGCAGAAGAAAAACGAAAAAAGTTTCAAAAAACGCGTTTTTTTCGCAGTTTTTCGCAAAAAAAGTAAAAGTCAAAATTTTAAAACCATCGAGGGTCATCTTGTTGCGAATCATGTTTAAAATATGTGGTTCAAATTTCAAGAGAATCGATGTATTAGTTTTAGAGATACGATGGAGCTAGATTTTGAAAACGTTGTTTCGAGAAAAACGCATTTGAAGTTTACACTATGAAAAACTCTTACCTAAACTCAATCGGCAATTCCTGCACCGTACAAAATCCCTTCAGATTGCTCGTCATCGTCGATTTCTTCAAATAAAATTTTTAATTTGAAAATTTGTAATTTTTAAAGTGGACTGGCCCTTTAAAAGAAAAAATTGTTTACACTTCGGTGAAATAAAATACACCGAATTTCAAGCTTGCTTATAGTAGTCATCTGTTGGAAAACAGCGAGAAGTCATTCAACGTCCTGATACATTTTTTATTCACATTCGTGCGGTCACTGTGACCCCGATATTTATTTTAATCAGTTTATAATTGTTTTATTTCTTGTGAAATCGATTAACTTTTTCGACGATTACAAGTAAAATGTAGCCAATCTCAAAACACGATTTTTCTGTATAATGGCAGTTTTTTTAAGGATGTAGATGTTGGAGGATATCTCGTGTGTCTAATTCTCGTGCCTTGCGATATCGAATGATTCCTAGATCTGACAGAGTTTGAAAAATGTTGGTTTTGGTGTCTCTTGCATTCGAAATGGATACCAGGGGAAAGCATCGTTTGAGGTTTTTGTTCATAGCGATCAGTCAACTCAGTTCTATGGTGAGGAAAGTTCGTACTCCACATTGTATGTGATTGTTAATAGCTAATAAGGCTGAATCGATTCCGTATATTTTATGCTATCGAAAAGAGAAGTGAATATATTTTTGTTCCCTGACATGTATGAAATTTCAACGTCATATTAAGAGTGGATATGCACAGAATGAAGCGCTTCACGCGAATTAACTGGATGCAGTATATTCGACATATTTTAGTTTGAGGCTATACTCGACTCTTAGTCGATTTGCTATGACCTTTATTAAAACTCGAAGCGAAAGTGATAGCTGGAACGAATCCCTCATTTCAAATAAACCTTTCGTTGAGAGGTAAGCCGAAGAAAACGTTTATATTCAAGTCTAGTAAATGTTTTAGCGTAGCGTTTATTTATGTTATAAATAATTTATTCGATTCGAATGAACGTTTCGCAGATGGAACGGGAACGGGAATTTTTGTATGCAAACATCAAACGCGAAAATGTTTGTCCTCGGAATGAATAAATTTATTAGAATTTAATAAAATAATTTTAGACTCAAACTTTTTTTTTATTCGCAGCGGAATTATTTTATAATAAACTGATATATCGAGTTGAATATATAATTTCATTGCAGTATGTAAAGTAGTAGATTCAACTGAAATTCAGGTTTATTACAATCAACTAATTGATGGTCCTTAAAGTCAGTTGCAATCAATTGAAACATTTAATCGCCGTAAATATATTATCGTATTGATTGCACAGGTGAACAGCCGATTCAATGCCGCAAAACTATATTTCTTTCTAAATCTTAGCTAATCCTATTTTTTTTTCTAAATCTTGCTGATCCTATTTCAACACTCAATAATGATATTCTACGTAGGAACATGGAATAATACATTTTACATAAAATCTAATTTTATTGATGAATTTAAGTTTTATTTCATATTTTTAGATGGGGCAAGCTTCTTTTTCGTGATTTTCTCGAATGAGACTTGTCGAGACAGTCACGCACCAAACTCCAAACGTAATCAGCCATCATGTGTGTGAGTCCCATCTTTTATGCTTCGTGGAAGCGTTCTCCTTGCTCTTCACTGAAGGAGCCAAGATTTTCTGCGAATTCATCTTGATCCTTTATTTCTACCTCGAAATAAGAAAAAAAAGGCATTTTCACGAAATCTGTAATAGTTTTTCAAAATTTTCTAATAACATACTCTCCACATAAATAACAAAATGTATTTCTAACAAGCTCGTCTTCGCTTTGCTGCCGTCGATATATCACTGAATTTATTTACAATGGCATACAATAAGAAGCAAACCAAGAAGAAAATGTTTCAGTTGAGCTGCTAACGACACAATGGAATTAAAACTCATTTGAACATCCTGTGTAGTAACTCAAAATATATAGGGTGCCCCAAAATGACCTGACTTTTTTATTTATCCATAAAACGTATTATTTATTTGAAAAGTACGAATATTTTTTTTTTAATATAAGATAAAATTATGGAGGTTATGTGTGGAACACAATATCTGGTAAATGGCCGCCTGATCTCTATTTGTAAACGTTCACTCTATTGACGAAATATTCAACACCATTTTGCCATAATTGCAGACTGCTTTCATTAATGGTGCATTTTGAGACACCTTTTAGGCTGGTATAGGTCTGACCCGTACTCACTTGACAAAAAAGTCATACGGTTATTACCGGCACCAAGATTTTTTCATTAATTTTATCGACCAGGCCGAGATTCGAACAAAATTTCATTCGATGCATCTTGTCTCGGTGAATGTCTCCCGATAGTGCCTACATAATCGGAAAATATAATAGTCATAAAAAGAGCATAAAAAAATAACCCCCATTATTTTTTATCGTTTCCCTTCGAGGAAAGTTTTCCGGCGTTTTTCATTGTCAAAGAGCTATGGGCCTCCGGTGAATAAACGTGCGTGGAGGTTGGATGATCCTTATCTCTCAGCAATCTAAGCAAAAGCGCTTTGTGGTCGGGGCAAAAGGCGCGCACGGTAGTAGCTGAAGAGTGTAACGATCTGGCCGCAAAAAGTCAAGTTTCAGTCGCTTGGCCCGTTGTTCCTCTCTCCTTTTGTAAAGGATGTAACACGAGAAAGAGCGAAAGGCGCGAAAGCCCAAGCAAGAGGGAAAGAGAGAAAGAGAGAGTGAGCCTTGAGGGCGTTTGTCGAAAAGGGCGTCGTCGCAGAGCTCTTCGGTGCCTCGGAGTTTTCGCCCGCCCGCAACCTCGCTCTTCCAATTATCCCGAAACTTTAGTCCTTCCGGCTCGCGCGCTTTCTTGGCGCGGGGCTCCCCTCGATAGGACCTCATCCTGCATCCACACTGAGGCTCTATGTGCGCTCACTTCTCGCGCCCGGTCCCCCTCTGCACTCCCTCCCAAATCCGGAGGACGAGGACTGCGACTAAGATGCGACACAAAGGGAAGCATATATCCAGAGTTCCGGCAACCTAAAGGGCGTAATTCACATCACTTTGCGCGTTTAATCTCCTCAGTTACGCCATCTTGTGAGGTGCTGTTTTCGTACCACGTGCATGAATGTGTGCGCCGGTCCACACACACACACATACAGGGTGTCCTGTTATAAATGGATAATTCTGCAACCGTCGATAGGTCAGATCATGTCCTACTATATTCTGGAATTTCAGTTCACTGAAAGTCCCACGGTTTTCGAGATAAAAATCGTCTGCTTTTGATTTTTCGCATGCCATTTCTACAAATGGCAACTTCTTTTGACCCGGCTTAAAAAAAAATACTCTTGGTTGTTTGTTTTATCTAGAAAAGTATTCTTTTTAACCTTAAATGTTATCCGTGAACGTATTTGAGGCACGTTAAGGATGTTGAGTCCCAAATCGCAAATGATGATAAAATTCTGAAAATTTGGTATGTTTTTGTATGAAGTATTTCAGAGGTCGTGTAAAAATTTCACGACAATTAGGAAGCTCGTTATTGAACAATTAACATTCACAAATTAAATGTTGTTTTATGGAAACTGATGTAACTTTGCAATAAGTTTTTTTTTTGACCTCTCAATTTTATAATATCTACAATATACTGAAAGCAACGGAAACAAAACGAAGTTTATTGATAAATTTTTTTTCATTTCTTTTAAAAATTGTTCTTAACAAAATGTTAATTTTTTAATAACGAGCTTCCTAATCGTCGTGAAATTTTAACACGACCTCTTCAATACTTCATACAAAAACATACCAAATTTTCTGAATTTTTTAATCATTTTTCATTTCAACCCTTAAGGAGGTTGAAGTAATGATGATAGAATTCTGAAAATTTGGCATGTTTTTACATGGAGGATTCAGGAGGTCGTGTAAACATTTCATGACGATTAAGAAGCTATTTATTGAACAATTAACATTAACATGTTTCATAGGGACTCAACATCCTCAATCTCGTGAAGGTACCTTAATCTCGTGAAGGTAGGAGGCACCTTAATCTCGTGAGGCACCCTCAATCCGTGAAGGCATTTGAGACACCTTAATCTCGTGAACCTGAGTCGTTTTTGTTTTTGCACTACCAAACCAAAAATTGTCAACGAAAAAAATCTGAAAAAATTCATGATCGATCTTTAGGCCGTACTTCTCAAGTAAAAATAAAGTTTTCTTTTTCTTTTTTACTTTTGATATATTTTTTTTCTATTGAATATTAAGCAACCTGCGAAGAAAATGATTTTGGGTAGGACGAAAACGACCCAGGTTCACGGATTGAGGGTTAAGGAAACTTTATGAAAAAAGATCTTGTGCAGAATTTTTATACAAACCTATTCGAATATCTGACTTTGATAGCGGTGTAAAAAAATAGACTGACCATGTCATGCCAATTACTTTAAGGCTTTAGGCCACAGTAACGGGTATAAAATCATGTGCGAATTTAACAATTTTTTTTTCGTACGAAAAAGTGATTCACTCATAAAATTAATTACACATCTATTTAGTATGAATATCAAGTTAGAATTTTTTTTTTTCGATGTACAAAATGGCCAACTACTAATATTTTCTTTTGTTATCTTTTTTGGACGCTCCGTGTCGTGACATTTAGCATCGAAATTTTTTTACCTAGAACAAAAAACGGAAATTCTCGTCAATATACATTAGAATACCTAGAGAAGTACGTACGGAATTTAAAAAATATTGTTTTATTCAAAAGCTGTAGGTATTTGAACTTAAGAAATGAATTTTCAGTGAAAAATTTCGTTATCCCTGCTCATAAACTGCTCAGAAAATGAAAAGTTTTCGATTTATCGAAAATTCCGTACGTACTTCTCTGCGAAACGCAATTAGGAACATAAAATTTAAATTTGAAGTAATTCGAGTGAACATTGTTGTAGTTATTTGTCACGCCAATTGGAAAAAAGGTGTTTCGAAAAGTTTCGAGTAGTCGGCCATTTTGTACATCAAAAAAGAAATTCTAACAGCTTGATATTCATACTAAATATATATGTAATTAATTTTATGAGTGAATCACTTTTTCATGCGAAAAAAATTGTTAAATTCGCACATGATTCTATACCCGTTACTGTGGCCTATGGCCTTAAAAAGTTGCTTAATTATTGTCGATGCATATCATTTGTAGAAATGACATGCGAAAAACCAAAAGCAGATGATTTTTTTTCTTAAATAAGCCCAAAGCCCAAAATCTCGAAAACCTTGGGTTTTTTGCTAAAGTGAAATTCCAGCATGTAGGGCATGATCTGGACTATCGACGGCAGGATTATCCACTCATAACAGGACACCCTATGCATTTTTTAAGACACGGGGACACAGACAGCGCGAGCGCGGAAGAGACGCACTGATTAAAAATTATCACCCACCGACTACAAAAGGACGTCTCCTCTACCTCCTCATTCCTCTCTCATCGCGGCCCTTTTCTCTTCTCTCGTTTATACCGCCGTATAGGACCCTCCTCGTTTTTTCACTCGCGCTTCGCTCTCTTACAAACGCCTCTTATTTTATTTATTTCGTCGGTCGAGGACGAAACGCATCGTCCTTTTTTGACCTTTTTTACTCTCGCCTTATCTCGCCGGACCTTCTCTCTTTCTTTCTCTCTCTCTCTCTCTCTCTCTCTCTCTCTCTCTGTCCTTCGCGACAGAGACTTTTGGACGACTTTTGCGCCCTTTTCGGTCATCTAAACAAGCCACACCGCGTCGCTCGCGCGGTCGCCAAAGAAGATATACGAAAGGAGTTCTCAGCTCCCCCGGAAACTTACCAGACGAATTAAAAGTTACTTTCGGTAGCGGGTGACAAGCGGGCACGAGCAGGGACACGATAGAAGCTGGAAAAGGGAGAGAGTTTGATCCCGAGAGAGGGGCGTAACACATCCGTAGGACTTGTAAGGATATATTCGCGCGTGCTGCTTGTCCTTTTTACGGTTCGGACGAAAGTGCTTCTGCAGGGGAGCTTTGCGGGTAGTCTTGGAATCACCGCGGACGCTGTTCGCGTAGCGCTTCATCGCGATATGTCTCCATGATTTTCCATGATTTTAGGAAATATCGTGAACACATTCTATGTGCGTGAATGCTTTTTTTTTAATCAGCGTCGACAGTTTTTAAAAATTCAAATGCACTTTGAATGCGTTGATTATATTTCCCTTTCTCGCAGGCTTTTTCGGGAATAATCATTTCGAAAATCCTCCAATAACTCACGCAAGAAACTTTTACAATCCATGGTAAGAGATTTTTTAAGGGGAGGTCACCGTCGAGAGGCATGGAGAATGCATGAACTTCGGGAATTTTTTTTTCATATAAAATAGATACTTTTGGAAATGGGTTTCGACGTATTTTATTCTTCTATCAATAAAGCGTACATTACAATTTTATTTATTTTGAAAAAGTGAAAATGGCGGCTACAGCTACGCGGGGCGCTTCAGAGCGTTGCCAATTCGTTTGAAACAAAGACGGGTTGAAAATGATTAAACTAGACTAAAATTGAATATTAAAAAACCGTTTTTCGTTTTCCAAAAAGCCCCTGGATATCGAAGGTCAATTCTTTTGCGAGTTTTTTTTCCTTTAACGGACGAAAAATATATTTCTAAGTCGATTTTTGACAAAAATCGCTTCCTCATGGCTCCGCAAATCGAATTTCCTTTCAATTGCGCAGATATCAATGTGAATCGGTTCATCCGTTAAAGCTATCGAGCGCTCCGGGCGCTGAAAAATGGTGTTTCCAGAAAAACGCAGTTAAAATTTAACGTTATAAAAAATCGCATGTAATGTTTATTTTTGACAATCCAAACAAACAAACCCACGTGTTCTAAACACTTTAAGGATGTAAATTATGTTTTAAAAAAATCGAATTTGTCATCGTCATGAACGGTGACCTGTCCTCAATAATCCATATTCGTTTTATCCCTTCCTCTACTTCGATCTTCTGCTTCTTTACTGATTTATTCATTTTTACATTGCCCTTTCGATTTTGTACGGCTCTGTCTCTTTAACTTTACCCTTACCCTCTTCACTTCCGCTCCTAGCTCCAGAGAGGCTCCTAGAGTGTTGCCCACCGCCCCTCCCCTAATGGACTATGCATGGCTTTCGCACGACGGCACACGAAAACTGTGGAAAACCTGCCTCGACACTGGTCCAAGTATTGGCCGATCTCCTCATTTTTATCTACACCTATTGGCATATAACTAGGCCTATCTTTCTCTTCGCTGCTGATTACGGCTGACAGACAGCGTAAGAAATGCCAAAGTTGGTGATGAACGGCGAGGTCGCCTTCTATCCGTCGAGTCTCACGACTGGCGCCGTAAAAAAAAGATCACACTCCCTCGCGATCGGAAAAGACAAATACGCCAGATGAGCAGGGCTGCAAGAAAGTCTCTGCGTATAGGTGTGTGTGCGTGGGTGTAAGAGAGAGAGAGAAACCTAGAGAGAGAGAGAGAGATAGTTTTCTTTCGCGACCCTAACGTCGCGGGGTTGAAAAGCTACCCTCCCTTTTCACCCTTGGCTCTAATGTATTCACAAATCTTCATTTCCCAACACCCACCAGAATGTTATCATTCTTCTCGAGAATACGGCAGAGAGTAAAAGAGAGAGAGAGAAAGAGAGAGAGAGAGACAGAGAGAGAGAGAGAGAGAGGGAGAGAGAGAGAGCCAAAAATCTTGGAGTGTCTTCAGTCAGTTTCCCATGTCCTTTTGTATTACTACGGTATACACCTGCCCCGATATATGAATCCACACACACCTAGAAATGCTTATCTATAACCATATACACATACACCCACACCCACGGACACATACACACACACACCCACACCAGCACCACCACACCATCTGCCCCAATATACGTATTCACACACACCTAGACGTGCTTATCTATAACCGTACACACACACACACACACACACACACACACACACACACACACACACACACACACACACACACACACACACACACACACACACACACACACACACACACACACACACACACACACACACACACACACACACACACACACACACACACACACACACACACACACACACACACACACACACACACACACACACACACACACACACACACACACACACACACACACACACACACTCACACCTACGCATACACACACACCCGCACGCAGGTAGATATATTTTTAGTAAGAAAAAGGGAGGTGGGCACTCGAAAACCCTAATCCTCTTTTTTGAACGTTCTTCGCCTCCGCGTCTTCTCTTTTTTCTTTTCGTTTCTGTATGGGTATTCTAATACATATACTTACATAAAGTCGAGACTCACCGTTGAAGCTTTTTTGTGCTTCTGCACGCGAGGGAGGAATTCATTTCGCGGACCGACGCACTCGTCTTCTAAATAGACTATATATCGAAATACGTGTATATACGTACAGATATGTGTATGTATATGCCAATACATGGTACCATCGATATATCTCTAGGAATAGCATTATACAAAGGTAGAACGCGTCTATCCTTCGATTGCTTCGATTATCCCTTCTTCTTTTCCCTGGCACCGCATACTGTACAGTTCCGTGCACGTGATAAAAGGCTCCAATACTGTGCCCTATTCCAGGATAAATTGTATAGTAATTCCGAGGAAAAGTAAATTGCCATTTAAAGGCATTTTGCATTTCTACTTCTTTCTTTTATGGTCGTTCGAACCTAGCCATTTGAAGTGGAAAAACATGCTGTTTTTTGCTTTGTAGAAATCAGTTGGAAAAGTTTCGAACGAATTGGCGGGCTATTGGGAAATCGAATTTATTGATTATAGTTGCAGAATCATTTTGTATGCACACAAACCAAAAATGGTAGATTTTTTAAAATCATTGTGACTTTTATTCAGATGTTCGTTCGTTCGTTGGTCTTTGAAATTTGGTGGTTGGTTGTATCGTTGATGGTTCTATTGTGAGTTGTGGAAAAAATGAGAGCAGTATTCGTAATATGCACGGAATGCAGACAAAACGAATCTCTTCGTAATGCGGAACCCTGAACGAATACCTAAGCTCTTGTCAATTATATGCATATCCATTGAACGTGATACTCATACGTGTCAAACATGGATGTGTGTGTATGTGCGTGTCGCGTATAAGTACATTTCCGAAAGAGCAGAAGTAGATGAGAGACATGAAGGGACGTGAAAGAAGGAATTTTGGGATATTATAGGCATTCTCGGCATTCTTGAAGTTATTGAAATTTGAGGCCAGAAATGCGAATATATACATATAGAAGGCGCACAAAAAAATCGACATCCCGTAGTCTGTTTATGTGTTGACAAATAGAAACGTTTTTTCAAGAAATACAATATAGCTTTTGTATTGGAAATCTATCTGTTCAGAATTACAACAACCATAGACTCGTTTGTGCGTCGACATTCAAAATATCAAGCACAGTTGCAACCCTTTCGTATTCCCCCATATCTTGATATAATTTTGTCACAGAACAATTAAAACGATTTTTTCCGAAAATACTCCGCGAATAGTTACAATGCGTTGAAAGTTATTTTTCCCCTTGTTAAAAAATTATAAAATTTAATTTGCTTAATTTGTAAATAATAATTTGTTTAATTTGTTCAATTTGTAAATAATAATTTGTTTAATTTGTTCAATTTGTTTTGTTCATGAACAAAAATTTGTTTATTTCGTTTTGTTTATGAACAACAATTTGTTTAATTCGTTTAATTTATAAATAACAATTTGTTTAACTTTTTCATTCATAAACAATAATAATTTGTTGAATTTATAAATAATAATTATAAAATTAAATTTGTCATTCGCGGTCTTAGCAATGAGACATAAAATTTCTCCCGATAGAGTGCCGTAATAATTTCCGTTAAAAAACAAACTTATAATACCCGATTCAGGGTTGAATGATGCAGAGAATATAGAAGTGAGAGAAAGAGGGGCACGGGCGAGTTGGAAAATGAGTTCCACATATTGGCTTGCTGTTTTTCATGATGCAAAGGGGTCAACCCTTGCGCGTGTTGTCACCCATAATGCCTCGGAGCAAAAAAACGTCCAGGATCCGTGATCATAAATTTTAAATTACAGCGAATAGCACGACCTCGATCGAATGGGGTTCGATCCAGCGGGACTAATTCACGCTATTCTTTGAACCCCTTTTTCCTCCCGGCAAAGCCTTCTTTACTTGTGTGTATATATATATATATGCGCTGTATACTTGTGTATATATATATGCGCTGTATACTTGCATCGAAGTCGTACCGATGGGGGCGCTATACCACATCCCCCTTTCCGATATTTTATGCCGATCGCGAAGAGCCCCTCCGCCGATCATTTCGTGCATTACTCGCTCGTAAATAAGAATCGAATCTCTGATAAACTGGAGCACACCCCCCCCCCCCCCCCTCCGCCCGCGTATACCTACAACCCCCGAAAAAAAGTCAAATCCTCGGGATTCAAGCGTCCCCCGGGGGTGGCACTAAAAGGGTGAGAATACGGAGACAGCCGGCCGGATTAATTATATAAAAAACACCCGCTTTTTAAAGCACGTGCTATCGATTTCAGAGCAGATCCGAAAATCCTCAAGTTCCCCCGTGGAAGGTCCACGTGAAATATTCCCAAAACGCAACATACATATTTTGATGAATTTATTTTAAAAAATACAGAATGTTCTTAAGGGATCATCACAATTGTGATGATCCCTATGATTGGCTATTTTCGACCCGATACATTAATGTATCGGGCCGAAAATAGCCGATGTTGGTGATTTTTTTTCGATGGTTAAAATACGCTAATCAGTCTGATATTTTTATGCCAAATTAAAGCCTCATGAAGAACAGAAAATAATTTTTTTTACGTTTTTTGACGGTTCAAAATGTTTTTGAAATAAAATGAGTATTTTTTTATCAAAATTGGCAAAATAGCAACGGTTTAAAAATAAAGTTTCGAATTCAGCCTATTTTTTCGACAGTTTTTTGTTTAAAACAAAATGAAGATTTAAAAAAAGCTTCCATGGCAAGATAAAGAATGGCGTGAAGAATGCGGTGTCAAAATTTGTGACGTATAGCTTGAAAAATCTTCCTTCGAAAGTGTACACCGTTTTGAAAAACGGCATTTCGAAAAAAACGCGTCCGTCCGCGCCAGGTCTCACGCAGCTGGCTTAATCCCTCTTTCTGAGAAAGGCTGTAGCAACCGGAATAATTCAAATTTTGCTCCAAAAATTTAACAGCATGTTTATAGCCGTCTATACTATCGGACAAATCAAAAAATCGATTTTTTGAAAATTTTCCTCCGATGATCCCTCAACTCGTTCGAAGGAAAACTACGACATCGTTTGTTTCCAGGTGGTCTTCTATGATTCAACAATTGAGGGAGGTTTCTATTTTGTTGACCCACAAAATCTCCGATTTTTCACCAATTTTTTATGCGAAAAAATATTAAATATAGTATGTTGAAATTTGGTATGTTTACTAAACGGTCTTTATCGAACATGATAATATTCTTTAAAGCTTGACGAAACATGGTACTGGGAGTGGAAGAAGCCACGAATGTCGGTGCGCCAACGATGATATTCTTCGCTTGGGGAAGTAGTCTGAAGTCCTGACCTGGTGATCTGAATTTAAAAAATCAAACTTATTTTTACTTCGTAAAATATTGTGTATAAATCGAACCAGAATCAAGGAGAATAATTGAAAAATAAAAAAATAGTGAGCGATCGAAAGGGGAGGTTTAGTTTTTTGCCAAATACTTTTGCAGTTTTTTGTTCATAAAATAACGTTTGAATATTTTTGGATAATTCTAGTTCAACTAGTGAAGACGTTTGTTGTCCACGTGCCAGCCAAATTAAACAACGATTGTTCATCTAGGGCGCGTAGCAGGACTTCCACAAACCTGGAAAACGTGGTGTCGAGAAAAGGACGTTTAAAATTAAACTGAAGTTTATGTGCGAATAAAAAGTTTCATACTTACACCTAATCTGCTATGCCAGGACCATGTGCCTTCCTTTTCTTCAAAACGTTCCCGATACAGTAAAATCAATTTTTTTTTCGTCCCAGCAACGTAGAAACCTCCCTTAATTTGAACGATGAGTACAAATAATACCGAAAAAAGTGCCTGAATAATTCGAAGTCAGACAGAAACGTCATGACCAATGCAAGCTTTGTGCATCTCGAACTTTCGAATCCCATACGTTTGTATCACTGATTCCCGTACTTATATGACCGCTGTATTTACGAATTTGTCTTTCGCCAATACAGAAAGTACAAAGTACCGGTTCAGCATAAAAAAAAGAGCAGAGAGGAGTCCATTTTATCCAGCTTTGGCGTTTGATTTTTGGTTTGCATTCGTGTCCACTGGACCGCGAAAACCTTTAGAGGGTTTTTCCGCCTGGGAAAGCCTTCTCTTCGCTACATATATTTATACATACGCACGCATTCTACGAAGCCTCCCTACAGATCCTCGAGCCACCCACCCACCCCTGCAACCACGTACACATACACCCGAGTACTGTAACTTTTCTCTTCAGCTCCTATTGCAGCACAAACCATCTCTTTCATTTCGCGATTGCTGTTTTAAATAATTGGCCCTCTATCAGCCGCTCGGAATACCGAAACATCCGCGGTACAAAAAACCTCATTTGTATCGACTACGATATTTTTATATCCCTTTCATCCCCAATCCGCAGCAACAACATGTATGCATGCACCTCTCTGTTACAACCCGATTCCCGCCGAACCGATATCTTTTTATAATTAATCGAACTGCGATGTGAAGCCGGTGTAGAGTGATATTAAAAAAATATTTTGGCACACTATAAACGCTATATATACACACACACCCACACACACACACACACACACACATGTGCTGTGTATGGGTGCACGAATTCATATAGGTGGTGTACAGAAGCCGATATGATAATGTTCGGCTCTGGCTCGGATATCTAAAGCTTCGTGACCCGAATGGTCCGCCCACCAACTAGATTACACACTTTTGGAGCAACGAGAAAAATCATATCCCTATGTGTATATACGGGATATTCCACGCCATTTCAGCTAACCCGTGAGCCCGGCCATTTTTGGTTTTCCTGATTTTTTAAGGGAAGGAATATCCACGCCAATTGTTGGATTTTTATCTCTTCTTCTTTGGGAGCTATAATTGTCCGAAAAGTGTCGATTTTAGAAGTTTTGCAAACGTTTAAACACTGATAACTCCCGAACTAATTGAGATATCTACAAATGGCACTGTACATTTTTTTTTCATTTTCACGCATACTTTTGTTAAAAAATATTTAAAACATGTTCAATTAACAATGTTAACGTTTTTTTTGCTTCTAAAGTCAAGATTATTTTTTTTTAAGATGTATAACTTTCTTTTATTTTTTTCAAAAAATTCTCTTAAATAGAGTGACTCATTCCATGATTTTTAAGACTAGTCTCATCGTGGGCCCATTTTTCCTTTTATTTTTATTCGAACTCATCATATTTTTTTTAAACGATTTTTATCATTTTACTGTTTAATAATGCTATTGAAGATTTTCTGATTTCCAATTCGGCTGCGACAGGCCAGGAACCGCTTATTTTTAATTTGTACTAAATTTAACAAAAAAAGTGAGTTCGAATAAAAAACTTTTTTTTCGTTAAATTCAGTCCAAATTTAAAAAAAACCGTTTCAAGCCTGTCGAAGCTGAATTTGAAATCACAAAATCATTCATAGCATTATTGGACATTAAAATGATAAACATCGTCTTATCCATTCATAGCAGGACACCCTGTATATATATATCTACACATATATACATACACACATATATATATACATATATTTGTATATATATATATACAGAATAAAACGGGGGCGCATATTACAATACGAAATACCGTGATAAAACCATGGCAGACGTGAAGCGGAGAGCTAGCCGATCATTTTGTACAAAAATAGTCAATGCCACTACACGCAAGTACATACACACACTTACGTGGTTGAATTATATGGGCTTATAAAAAAATCTTGTCAATGTGTGCACGTGTGGGTTCGTACAAACCGTATGTAGGTACGGTACGATAGCCGACACTTCCGAGGCTCACGCATCGCTGCTCGTGATTTACGAGATCGGTCCACGGCCAGTTTTCCACGTGTATGTACTCTTATTTATACATCTCTCCTTTTATCCGCCCCATTTTTAAGGTTTCGTCGTCGCGAGAGGGTTGGACGACTTGCACTCGCCCACTCCCTACACCCACCCCTCTTTTCATGGGCGCTTCGAGTATTGATGTATATAGATCGGCCCATCGATGGGAAGCGGAGGAACTCCGGTGAAATTTGTAAAATCTTTTGAACTAGTTATATATACCTATGTATATCTGTAAACTGCGAAGGAAAATATTTTCCCGCCATTATGAGGATTATGATAGGAATTCGTTCGGGAAAATCTCGTTTATAGATCCTTCGTGAAGATCCTGAGTCGATTTAGGACGAATAATAAGAGTGGCACGAAAAACGAGTATGGCGCCATGCCAATCGTGTATCAGCCGAGAAAGACGGAGACTTCACGATATTTGAAGCAGATAGAAAAATGACATAAATCAACGGGAGCAATGCTGAGGTCTTAAATACCCGAGAGGTCGTGAACTGCAACTCAAACGTGCATGTATATCATGCATTGAGCTCTTGCAAGGAGGGAGGGAGGGAAAGAGAGAGAGAGCGAGAGAGAGAGGGAGAGAGAGAGAGAGAGAGAGAGCCGGAGAAAGAGACGCTAGAAATCAAAAGTAACGTACACATTATTATTATTGCGGGAGACCCGGAAATATAGACCGGAGCAGATGCCGTCAATGGGTTATGAGGAATCGAGACACTCGGTACAGTTGATAAAAAGCTCGAGTTATTATATTTTTTATTAAAAAATTCATAGTCCCTGGCTTATCGTTCGAACTGAAAAATTTGATGGACATTTTCTTGACACTGTAATAATAATAATAATCCTCGTGGCATACATGCCGAAACTTCTATTCTGATACTCGTCTTCAAACATTGCGAGGTTGTTTCGCGAAATGAAATGACGACGCAATTGTACTTTCATTCCAACGATTATTTGCGCGGTCTGTACTAGTTTGGGCTACCTCAAAACTGGAGTGTTTTGCAACAGACTGCCAAATCAATTCGTATACATAAGATTCGGAGATGAAAATAATCGAACACGATTCGCGAAGTTGTAGCTGAGAGGCTCGGCCTCAAGGATCACGAGAAAGTTCAACCAACGGAATAACAAATGCGAATCCTTGAAAAATAATATCGTTCTCTAGACATCGTCACACATGCATTTAAAATGTCTCCACAGATATTTTTTTTCTATAATACACACACACACACACAGACACACATATGTATATATATATTTCAAGGTG
>OX632364.1:25827973-25837973 GCA_951751655.1 Ophion costatus | reverse complement strand
CTTTTTTATGTAAAATAAATACTTTTGGAAATGGGTTTCATCGTTTTTTCTTCCTAATGGAAAAGTCGATAAATGGACCATAAATTCGATAAATGGAAAATAAATGGAAAGTCAATTCTAGTTCTATTTATTTAAATAAAAAATCAACATGACGGCTCCAGCTTCAGTCAAATAAAGCCATGCACGGCGTATTGTCTGTGCGGGGCGCTCCATGGCGTTGCCAGTTCATTTGAAACAAAAACAGGTTAAAAATGATCGAACTATACTAAATTAAGGAGGCCTGAGAGTTTTTTATTTTCTGAAAAAGCCCTGGATAACGCATTGGTAGCCGTTTGAAAAAAAAATCCATTTATTGACCGTTTTTTCTTTAAGGGACTTAAAAAAAGATTTCTAAATCAATTTTTGACAAAAATCGTCTCTGATGCAAAATTGAATTTTCTTTCAATTGCGCAGAGATTCATGTGAAAAATGCTGTTTCCAGAAAAACGCATTCAAAGTTTAACGTCATAAAAAATCGTATTCAATGTTACTTCTTGACAACCCAAAAAAACAAACCCACGTGTTCTAAAGACTTTAAAGATGCAAATTATGTTTAAAAAAATCGAACTTTCGATTTTTTCGTTTCGTTTTTGACGCCTTTACCGAACGATCTTTCAGAATGATCAATCAACAAACTATCATTGTCATTCCTACTTTTGAGAAACTATATTCCATACTCAATTTCTAACTTGTGAGCTGGCTGGCTCGATATTTATTTATTGTTAGCTACGATAAATAAATGCGCCGGAACAAGCCTGGGTTATTATTCAACAGCGACTGCTCTTTTATGAATTCGTATTTCCCTAATGTGACGTTGATGCAAAAATTTGAATTTATGATATTTTTTAATTTAAAAAGAAACTGGGAAGATTGAGCAACATCACTGATGAAATAACGAGCTTCGCCGAGAATATGGCTTTTAATCTCGTAATCGGCCACCTTGAGGGTGTCTAAAAACGTGGGTAACGGTAGATCTGCGGGGTGTCACCCCGACCCGTGACACGACGACCCCGGACGAGAAACCTAAAGAAAAGATAAAAGGGATAACGTATAACGAGTGAAGCGTGCGCGTGGGCTATCGTTGTCATGCAAATGACTTAGACAAAGAATAGAGAGACGAGTATTGTATCCATTATATTGTACGTATCCATATACATAGACGTTTGCTATGATAATACATAACATGCATATTGGGCGCTCGGCTTCCTTCAAAAATAAAATATTTTTCAACCGGCTGCTGCCGAGCTCTTTATCCTCGTTTTCTATATTTTCATCATCGTCAAGCTATTTCGAGCTTGCATTCGATTTTGTTGGACTTCCTTTTTTTTTAAACCACAGGCATATGTCCGTTTCCACGAAGGTTATTTCCAGATAAGGTACGGTTAGCGAGTAAACAAAGTAATTTATTATTGGAAAATAGAATATCTCTTATTTAATCCTTCGCGGTCACACGGTCTGGCTATAACACGCCGGGGGTCACAATGACCCCAGCCATGTTTAAACGATTGCCGCGTTGACCCCATCGTTCCGAATGACACATAAAAATTCAGGATATTAGTTTGAACATTCTAGAATGTGGCATTCTCGGTATCATATTTTTATCCAATTTTTAAATGGTGGAAAAAATCAGCAAGGGGTCAATCCGTAAAAATAACTTTTTTTTTACTAAAAAAATTATAACTTGTAGTTTTCAATTTTTTTTCATAAAATTTTAGGGTGGTACTCTAGAGATATGATAAGTTTGAGGGAAAAAATAGCTCTATAGTGGGCGTTTCACGATTCGTCCGACCCTAGTACTTAAAAAAGGTACCCCAAAGCACCGTCGGAAGGCAGGCCAGTCGCCTTGACCGCCAACAACTTATAGTAATTATGGCTTAAGGTTGCGCTCGGGGTCATTTTGACCCTGGGTGACCGCGAAGGGTTAAACCAACGGTAAATTTAGTTGAAAATATGATTTTCTTATGATAAATGAAAGTCTTGCGAAAACCATGAATTACTCGCATCTCGTATCGAATTCCCGTATTAATTCTTCTCAACCCCCGATTTGACGAGACCCATTATCAATGCAAGTACATTCAGTTCAGCGCTCCATTATCAGGTGGAAAATATAAATGGCAGTTTTCACATTGACCTGTGCCAAAGTCAATGAAATCGACAAATCGACAAAATCGACAAATCAGACTTGAGAAAAACTTAATACCAAAATTATAGTGCGCATGAATAGCATGCAGAGGTCAGCCTAGTCATTTAAGTTTCGGGGGTGACACGAACGTCAGAGTACTTTTATTTCCACTTCTATAAATTCATTAATATTCTCGTGCCCCAGTGTTGCTTGGCTCACCATGATGGAACGTCAGTCTTGTCCATGATTACGCGAATAAAACGTAAAACGAACCTTGCTGGCAAGAGATGAAGAACGCTCGGGGATTCCGTCTCTTATCGACTAAACAAAGTGTCACGAGACAAAAGCGACGAGTTCAGGTCGCATGGCGTGTGAAAAACATCGCGTATGCTAGACACCACCCCCCCCCCCTGCCCAGCCTGAACCATCATCGTTGATAAACGAAACGCCGCTTTGTAGGTTTTTTTTCTTCTCTTCTTAAATCGTGTTTTCGCTCCCGCAGCTAAAAGAAGGCAATAAAGTTTATTAGATCGACTACCTAGCGATCGTTCTTCGTGTTCTGTCGAAAAGACCCGATTATTTATATATTTGCGTTGGGAATATCAAATGCTATTTATTTCACTCTATCACGATTTCGCGGTTCCTCTCGTACGTATGACGTAAACGCCTTCTCTATCGGCCGTTCTACCTCGTCATTACGTTTCGCTTTATTCCTATCACTCGAGATCAAGTTACTCGAAGAAATTGGAAATGAAAAAAACCACGAATTTCTCATGTTCTATATTTTCTATCATATCGATAATTATATGAGGATTTTTTTCCGTCAATAGCAACTAACAGTTTGACAGTTACAGGACAGTTTTTCATTCCCTTAAATCGAGTGAACATTTATTTATTTATAAAGTATCCAACTCAATCACTCTTCGATTCCTTCTCTTTTTCTTCATACTGTGTATCTATTTCATTGGTCAAGAATATATTTGATCCTGTCAGGTACGATTGCAATATACAGGGTATCCTGTTATGAATGGATAATCCTGGAACTGTCGATAGGTCGAATCATGTCCGCTGGAATTTTAGTTTAGAAAAAGTGCCAAGTAGAAAAAATCATCTGTTTTAGCTTATTCACATGCCATTTCTACAAATGATAACTTTATTGATCCGGTTTTTTTAAATACTCTCGGTTATTTGTTTTATCTAGAAAAGTTTTCTTTTTAACCTTAAATGTTAAGAACACTTTATGAAAAAAGATCTTATGCCGAATTTTCATACAAACCAATTCGAACATCATCTTTGATAGTCTGCGGTGTGAAAACAATGTACTACGCATATTGTGCCAATTACTCAAAAAAGTTGCTTAGTTATTATCGATTGATATCATTTGTAGAAATGGCACGCGAAAAACCAAAAGCAGGCGATTTAAAAAAAAAGCACTAAGCCCAAAATTTCGAAAACTGTTGCAGGATTATGCATTTATAACGGAATTGTATCCGATCGATGGAATTCCCTTCCTTTTCCAATACTTTAAGGGCAGAATAATGAGTTGTGATAAACCCTTAATGTCACTTTGACAAAAAAAAGAGGGCGTATCGCTCGAATAGAAGTAAAAGTATCATCGAGGCAGTAAAAACGGTGGCTGATGGAAAACGTATAATCAGAGTACGTGCAATTTTTTTATGGACGTCTATCATGTGTATGCAGTCCGATTTGCATCCCTCAATTCCGTGCGTATACTCTTCTCTCTCTCTCTCTCTCTCTCTCTCTCTCTCTCTCTCTCTCTCTCTCTCTCTCTCTCTCTCTCTCTCTCTCTCTCTCTCTCTCTCTCTCTCTCTCTCTCTCTCTCTCTCTCTCTCTCTCTCTCTCTCTCTCTCTCTCTCTTTCTCATACTTTTCACATATGTCTCCTTTTTTTCCTCCCCGTAAACCGTGATAATGCTATCCTTGCAATATCCTTCGCCAGCGATCACGCACTGACCCCCCTCTTTTCTACAGATGTTCGCGACGTGCTGTCTCGCCACGTCGACCTTTCATAAGAAAATGATTTTTTTTTCCTATTTTTCCCCTACGGACACGTCTCGTAGAAACCATTTTTTTGGATCACGAGCACATCGGGAACGTTCCGTCCCCGGTATGGATTGAAAAATTTCGTTCTGAGATGTTTTTCAATCACTAAATTTTTTCCGCAGCCGTTCGATTTTTTTTTTAACAATTTTTATCGATCCTCGCGTACTTTTTGAATATCTCAAGCCATACGAAGTTAAAATAATCGAACAATGATCTGCTGCAGGGAATACTTCACTCGAAGCTCGCAAATAGCAGAAATATCCTCGCTTCTCTACAACTCACCAAGGGAGGAAAAAAGAAGAATGAACAAAAAACGATTATTTCTAAAACCTTATGAGAATGATTCGAAACTCACGGCAATCGATGCAGCAAACTTTCCTTATGCTGCGTACAATTTTTCCTCACTCTGCTACAATGACGGCAAATATGAAAGTGAGCGAATCGGAAAGAGAGGGTAAGAGAGCGAGAGGGGGAAAGAGAGATAAAAAAAAGACGAGGGGAGAATAGGCGAGCGAGAAAAAGTATCCGTGCTGCAGATATAGAAGAGAGTTAAGAATTTACGAGAATGACGTGAAAAAAGGGGTGAGAAAGTGCAAGGGCGATTCGGGAGGGAAAAAAGAAGGGTCTTGCATAAAAGCTTTTCCCGTATGAGCTGAGGGGTTGATCGTACGTCCGCGTAAGCATTAGAAATAGCAGAGCTGCGTGGCGTACGCGTCTGCATATGTGTACATCGATACGTAATATCTTCCTCTATTCCGTTGTACGTTTTCCGTACTATGAGGGTTATTTCGCGGTCATTGAAACTTTCCAGAACGGTCATCGTGTATGAATTAAATGATAGTCGAGCTCTACCTGTCATCGACCTGCGATCACTCGCTGTAGTGCACGCTCATTGCCGTATATCATTCTCCCCCGGTCCCGCCATGATGACCCGCCATGATGCAAACTGTTTTCTTCTGTTGCCAGCCGAGGAAATAAGCGCGGATAAAGTAAAAGGAATTTGCATGGGAAAAAAGGAAGTTTCAAAAGGGCGATATACAGAACGAAAAAAAAAAGAAAACAATGATAATAGGCTGTGAGTGCCAGGAACAGCAGTAGGTAGAACACCCGTAATATCGCAACATAGAGGGAGAGACAGAGAGAGAGAGCCAGCCCCCTGAGTTTGGTGTAGCTAAAAAAAAATAATCCACCCTCCGAATTATGAGGAAAAAAGAGGGGTGTATGATGGAAGATCTTGTATTCGAATACGTGTCCCCCCTCACCTTCGAAATTCGTTACCGTTTGTCTTTCATCCACCCCTGCTAGCCACAGCAACCCCCAACGAAAAATCTCACACCCTATGAGCGCCTTCAACTGTTCGGAGGCTGCAGTTATTAACGAACGAAAGAGAAGACACGGAAAAAAACGCATTAATATCATCCTGGCCATAAATAATAAAAAAAACTACCCTCGATTCACCCCCTAGTATATATATATATATATTTATATATAGGGACCTTAACCAGTCTGCTGTTCCTGCCACCGATCGTGCAGGAGAAAAAGCTTACCTAAATTCACTTCCCCCCTTTTCCTCAACAATTGCACAAACACACGTCATCGAGATCTATATACAGCCATGGGCATTGGCCTACAGAGATCCAGTGTGCGTCTTCGCCACAGCAATAATCTCGTTCTCACGCGAACAGGACTAAAACACGAACTGACACCTCTGTGTATAACTCTCCTTTTTTATCATTCCCAAATATGTCTACTCTCGTTTAAAAGGGGCGCAAGAATCGAAGAGCAACAACTAGAGCAGCAGTGGCATGTTTTCACGTGTAAGGAAGAAGTTCAGCAAGCTTGTTATTGATAAATTTTCTTGAATGAGCACCCGACATAAATGAGTTTCAATATCGATTTCCAATACATCGATCGTATTGTCATTATCTCTATTTTCGATAATACCGATTGCTAATTAATCGAAGGTGTTGTCATTATCTCTATTTTCATGAAAATCAATATAATCGTTTAACAAAAGTTAATTTCGCATCATGGTGACGGGAGCAACATATATTGACTATTGTTGCGTACCACTGGGGCTGCTTACAAAATGTTTTTTCTGCCCGTCTCCAATACGAGCAATAATGATAATTACGATCGGTTCCCATGAAAACCCATCTTGTGGAAATAAACCGAAGGATGTAGAGCAAAAAATCAGACGAATAAGACGAGAATAGGCTGAACAAGGAAAGGCAAGACAGAGCGAGAGAGGAGAAGAGGGGAAGAGTCTGAAATTACAGAAAATTCAAGACGTTACGAGCAATAAAGCCAAGAAAAATCATATATGCATGAAGTATGAATAAACTAGTGAGATAGCGATGAAAAAGCGAAATTGGCTGGGCACACTCAATTGGCTTACGCTCCCTCTAAGGGAATCGCGAGAATTGAATCTGTTACATTTTGTTTTTTCTCCCCGAATCTGAGCCAACACACGATATTTTCACGGAAAACATTATTTTCTTCTTCTTCATCTTCATTTTCTCTCTCGTAAAGTATGTCATGGACAATCCACTTTTCCACAGCAATCTCAATGTTAATTACCGGCATAACGGGCCAAGGAGGAAAAGAGAGCCTGTATCGCGTGTATGCGTATCCCTGGAAGAGAATAAGGGTGGAAAATCGTGTTGGCCCGAGAGATGTGTTCATTCTGCGGTCCCGCGATGGTTTTTCTTGCTCGGTTTTTCGCTCTTCAGATATAGAAGAGTCATAAACGTGATTTATGTAAGCCGTTAGATAGTTGAATCTCAGTATTCCGCAGCGCGCTTTCGCTCCGTTAATATCTTCATTACTAAATCATCCCTTACATGTACAAGGCGCGATATGGCGCAGACTCATGGACTACGAATCTTTGCAGACGTCTTTATACCATATTTATATATATACTTATTGTTGCCTTTATTTATTTTTCCTCTCATGCGCGTTTCTTCGTCTTCTGACCCCCTTCATTTTTAACCATGCTATTATAGAAATTTATACCCACGCACACGTTTCTTTTTTCCATTCGAGCCCCTGAACGCCATTTTCATAAAAAATGTTGCATAATTGATTCCTTCTGCCCGCCCGAATATCGCCATCGTCTAACATTATGCAGATCGAATGAAGGAATATGCCATTCTTCGAACCCATATGTCTATTAAGGAGGTACGATCACTTCATCTGGGTTAAAAACGGGTCTGAATTTATTTTCCCCCCGGCTGCTCAGATTTATGTTTACTTATGTTGATTATTCGTATTATCGATTACAATGTGCCAAATGTTGTGGTAAATGATGAATTTATTGCACATGAACAAATAAAAACTGAAAAATAAGGTTGTCAATGACTCGGTGGTAGTCTTCATAATAACAATATTACCACGTCTACCTTAAAATCGGACTAAGAAGACATATCGAAAAATCAGCTGAAAAAATATTAAAATAGGCTTGAATTAGCACGAATTAACACGATAGGCAAAATATAATTATACATATTATTGATACGTGATAAATGATAAAACTCCATGAATTGTTGTTTGCACACTTTTTGGCGGCTTCTATTCAAAACAATTGCAAAACATAGCTAGGTTATGTTCGCCAAACGCATCAGCTGTTACTCGCGACGTTGCTACGCTGTGGATGCTATTTCGTCGTTCTGACCATTATAAACCGGAAATGGAAACTTTCTTGTAATGCAGTGCTTTAACTACACGGTGAAGATTGGTTTTCGTATTTTTTACAATGTCTTTTATAATTAATTTATCGAATTTCAGTTTTCCCATAGGTTTATTTGGATACGTGAGCAGGAAGACCGTGATCACCGCACTTCCGGTTGACCGTCTCCATAAGACGACGTGCTTTAGTAACTCAAAGGGCTGTGCAATTTTATTGCGAAAAATTTCTAAACGAAATCGAATTTCTAACGAAAAATGACGACATCAAAAATCGTCTCATTTATACGGCCCTTTGTGGAGACGACACGGCATATTTTTATCTAATAATTAATCTTTAAATAACGCTAGACGACTAATATAAAGTGTGCAACGGGTGTAAAAAATTCAAGAAGTTCCGTCACGACAATAGAAACCGGGGGTCACCGAATGTGTAAGGAAAATACAAATGATAAAACTTGGAAAGATGTGACTAGCAGAAAAATTTTCGATGACGCGATTTCTTCCGAAAAAATGTGAAAATGGCTGAAAGTACTAAATTGGGCGAAATTTTTTGTTCTATTTTATCGTTGGGTATGATAATTGATTGTGACTTTTTTTTAGTAAGCGCCACTGTAGTTTTGCAACCATCCAGAAGGGCCCTGCTTATGCACCCACAAAATACAGCCCTCCGCGAACGGAATACCTCAATACGGACAATATCTAGCGATTCGGCAATTTTTTGGAAGGAAAGTACTCAATGAAATGTTTCGGAAAAATAAGAATATATTTGGCTATATTTGACCTATATTACATAATTTTTTCATAGAAAAATATTGAGATCCAAGCAACTTATGCGCTGCCTTCAGAGGTGCCAAAAAAAAGTTCCTCCACTGCTGACATATTCCCGGCCGATTGAGTAGCTGAAACCGAAAAAGGAAAAAATGTCGTTAAACTGGAAGGTATTTCCTGTACAATGACGTAGGATTTTCGAAAGATATGAAAATCTGACAAAATGGCGTAGTTATGAAAAAAAAAGTCTGTTGCCTATAAAATGGTCGTCTTTTTCAATGCCAAATCGTCAGTTTTCATCCAATCTAAAATATCGTACGTCATTGTAGAGTAAATATATGCAAGAGTACTCAGTTCAAATTTCAAGTCAATCAGATAATTGCTTTTTGAGTTACAATGTCAGCAAATTTGAAAAATCTCATTTCGATAAAAACGCGTTTAAATATTTAACTGGGGCATTTTATACCTACGGGCGTCTATATAATACAATAAATTTATAAGGAAAAAATATAAAATTATTGTTATCTCAATATTTATAATACATAGAAAGAAAGAAAATTAAATATTTACCATATGAAGAATACCAAATGACTTGTTTTCTGAGTCGGTGCCGGCCAAGAACGACAGATTGACGTCGCAGAAGAAGCGAGATTACAAACTTAAAAAAAAGACTGTGGATCGTATATTTCACTAATTTTTCTTCGCCTCCTCTTTTTTGGCGAAAAACGTGATAACTTTGGCAAGTGGCTGGTACCGACTCCAAAAATAAGTCATTCGGTATTGTAAATATTAAAATAACAAAAATTTTACATGCTTTAATTATCAACTTACAGCAGCCGTATACAAAGCATTCTTTAGCTATCATCACCCCATATGATTTCAGTCAGCACCTAAGAACTAAGACAGAAAAAGCATTACTTAACTAAATATTTAGTTTGGAAAATATTCGGAACTGGGCCTCCTGCTAGAATCAGGCTAATTTTTGTTTGGGTTTGTTCAGGGTTATTTGGGGTTGTTTAAGATGGTTTGGGGTTGCTTGAGGTTGTTTAGGGTTATTTAGGGTTGTTTGGGTTTGTCTGAACACTGGAAGAAAATTAGCCTGATTCTAGCAGGAGCCCCACTTCCGAATTTTCACGGCACCAGAAGATTCGAAACGTGTTCCGTGTTATCTGTGCGTATAATAATTGATAAATAATCATAGTTATTATTTAATTAAGTCAACTATAATGAAAAGTGCATTATTATGAAACGAAAAACCTTTCAATCATACACAATCGTACCACTAGCGCCATTCAAACAAAACAAAAAACCAACCACGCAA
>OX632364.1:25795473-25825473 GCA_951751655.1 Ophion costatus | reverse complement strand
AAACCCAAACGTTGGGAATAAAATGCAAATTTGACGATTTAACATTCGTCACGAGGAGTACAGCGAGGACCCGGGTGCGGCCGTTCACTCAGCACCGGTTTATATCTGGCGACAACCGATTTTTTCGTCTTTCTTTCTCTCTCTCTCTCTCTCTCTCTCTCTCTCTCTCTCTCTCTCTCTCTCTCTCTCTCGCTATTCCTCTTGCTGCCTCTTTCCTTCTCTTTTGCTGGTTTCTCAAAAGGTAGCCCCACATGTATGAGAAAGAATCCGACCCTACGAGGTCGAATACTTTCCGAATAGTCAAGAACGTAACAAAACTTTGATTACAATTCCAAACATTCATTTCAAAGCTTTGAGCGCGAGCTTTTCCCTGACTATGGCATGGGAGCATAAAAAATCACAGCTCTTAACGAATTGGCATTGAGCGGCGTTTCACGTCGAAAGGCTATTCCATGAAATAAAGCTAAAAGAGTTTTAGGATGGGTTGATAGATTGTCAAGTTAGCCGGGCGTAGGATTGAGGGGAAAAACGTAGAGCGTTATGATTTTCAATGTTGCTGCAAAACTCCGACGGGGGTGAGCTTGGATCGTGGAAAAATCTCCGTGCGACGTAGCAAGGTGGAATAAAATAAGTAACGAAGATAACAAGGCTGATGAATTTGGATAGCGTTAACGAGATACTCGAGAAGGAATAATTCGTTTCACCCTTCGGACCAAAACGTACCGGACCAGTTTCCGTCACCCTCAATGCAAGACCGAAGAAGGAGCGAAAAAGAGTGAGTACGAGAGGGATCATGGAGAGAGAGAAAAAGGAGGGAGGAAGAGAGAATGAGAGCTAGGGTGGAGGAAGCCAAAACGAGGGTGTAATTAATTAACGGCCCGTTTCGCATTCAATTATGTAGGTAGGGGTGTAAACGAGTTGAAGTCAGCCATCATCTCCTCTCTTGTAACGCAAAAGCTGCGTATTAAGCGGGAAAAGCAAAGATATCGTGGCCGTTGTGGCAGACCGTGAGTCAACCTGTTGCTGCTGCCAAGAGAGAGAGCGAGAGAGAGAGAGAGAGAGAGAGAGAGAGAGAGAGAGAGAGAGAGAGAGAGAGAGAGAGAGAGAGAGAGAAATATATGTATGTATACACCCACACAAATCTACACATACCTATACAGACATAGGGATGCTTCCGTAGGTTCGTCGCGAACACGCTGAGGGTTGGCCTCTGGGGTTAGAAGGGGAAGGAAGAGAGGGAGAGAGAGAGAGAGAGAGAGAGAGAGAGAGAGAGAGAGAGAGAGAGAGAGAGAGAGAGAGAGAGAGAGAGAGAGAGAAGGAGAAGGAGGGACCGCTCTGATGATGCTGTGCGCGCGCGTTGACAATTAAGCCATCAACCCCTTAATGAATGCTCTCTTTCGTGGTGCGAAACGCTACTAGCGAGAGAATGAGGGAAGGCTTTCTCGTCCTTCCGACCCCATTAGGTAACTAACCCCGAGTTATTTGCATGTCTGGGGATCCGGCAGTACGGGGGCCGGAGTGGGAGCGGAGTGATTCGCCCGAGACAACTATTAGATTTTATTCTGCCAGGTGCTTAAAGGCTTAAAGCCGAGAAGCCCTTAAAAGAGATACCGTATGCTTCGTAGTAGGTATGCCTTGGAACTCGGCTACATCACCTCAATCGTTATCGTGATTGGATCACTAATGGATTGTATTACCGTGAAAAAAAAACTGCTATCGTTAATTACGTGTTGGCGAAATGTGATTTTGAAAATATTACATTTCAATCCATAGATGCACGTTTATTTTCATTGGGTTTCTTGCAGCCTGTAATAGAAATGTAGATGTCGATTGTGATTTGGTCGTTACGTGGTGCAATTGTTTCCAATCAGTTCAAGTCAATGTAGAATGGCGGGAGTACAATCGCAAGCTTGACTTTTTTTTAACTACTCTTGATTTTTTCCGTCAATATCCAATCAGTAATACGGCTGCGGCAAATCAAAAACTTACGTCAACATTACCGGGATAAAACATCCTGAAGTGGTCAAAGCTGTGAACAAAAATATTCATACATCCATGACCAGAATTCTGTTCCTGTCCGTTTGAAAGAAAAACAAACGAGTTTACGACCTAAAAGAGGGAGTACGACTTGACCGAGCTTTTTTGTTACAGTTTTTCGATCATCAAGGAAAGATTAACATTTTTTTGTTAATTTTTCGAGGAAAGATGACATCATTATTGTCAATAACTAATGAAAAAAATGCTGAGAAGCAAAACGTCGGTCAAGACAAAACTACTATTCCACTGAATAATTGTACCAAATTTTAAGTCAACCCTTTCGTTAGGTGTCGAGAACTCGTGTACACCGTTTTGAAAAACATAGTTTCGAGAAAAACGCGTTTAAAGTTTTACCAGTAGTTCTATCGTTCCAATCATAAGTTTACCTTCAATCTGCGATTCCTGCAACATATGTTGGACCTTCCTATTCAATTTGTGTTGCCCCAAGCGACGATCGAGTTTTTCAAATATTCACTGTAGCCTAACGCCTCAGTGGAAATGAAGGGATTGGGCTACTGGCGTTAGGGTACCTCCCAAAAAAACACTGCATAAATAACTTGGTGGCATGTTGTTTATTCAGCCTCTTTAACGACATGTCAAACATCAAACAAAAGATAGCTTCCTTTCCCCGACCTATGCCATTAGAGTGCCACTATTGCGGATCATTTAATAAAATCGTAATGAGTATGCAATGATTGTGGCACAACGTAGATGATAATAATGACTACGTACTAGCTAAAAATTGATTTCGCCAAATGATTCCATAAACAAATTTCTATGGAAGCCTACTTTGTGCATATTCCCATACGAACCTATGGCTGGTTTTTTTCCGGCCTATATATTCGTGAAGATGAATAACTAAGGAGCTCGCGAACAAAATCGGACTTGTCCACACGATGCCAATTTTTTTTTAATTTCAATTTTTCGTGATTTTCAAGCACACTTTCATCAGCTCCCGAAATATTTTGAATCATTTGCGGCCCTAAACATCTCAAAATTTGATAAAAACTGTCTTTTGTAAGCAAAAAGGCAGTCCTTAGGTAGAAAAAATAAAATAAATTCAACGTAGTGTGGATAAGTCCGGTTATGTTCGCCAGTTCTTCAACTAAGAATTTCGACATACGTAAAAGACACAATTATCGGTAATTTTGAGTCAATGCAGAAGCATGAGGTACATACGACGAGATAAATATGAAACCTGTTCAAATTCTTTTCAATCTCTCGAAGTTTTGGGAAGAGGCAAATTTTCTATTATCTTTCCACGTATGCATAAGAATGTGTATATAACCATGGGTACATTGTGTCATTACGCGATAGTTCGTGCTGCAGATCCACAGTAGCCCGTACACGATACGTTATAAAAGAGACAAATGCGTCTATATATTGGCGTTCAAAACCAGTGCTGACAAATTAAGGGGAGCAAGGCACGAGAGTAAAACGACGACGAGAAGGGTGACGTACGCATATAACGACGGGAGTAATATATAGGTGACGGGTCGTTTCCGGTCGGGGGTTAAAGAGCGTTTAATTATTACAAGTTGTATTGTTCGTGATGGTGCCCATATATATATATGTTTATATATTTATATACTCCTCTGTATCGTCATCGCACACGATCTCGCGCCCTTCTTTCTCCCTTTTAGTGGGCACATCTCGATCTCAGTCACTCTTGTCCGGGAAAACAGAAAGGGAGTGAGAAACAAGGAGAGAGAGAGAGAGAGAGAGAGAGAGAGAGAGAGAGAGAGAGAAAGCAGGATATGTGGACGATTCGGTCGACGGATCTCCGGCGTGTGAAGACCGATGAGATAGTCAAGCTTCTTGACCACACTCCGTTGCTTTATGTGCTTGTGTAAATCTTATCCACAGATCAGAAAATTGTTCCATCAAGCGCGTAATATGTGGTAATTGAAAATGAGGGTGTAATAATCGATAATTGGCGATTCCTCCCACTTTCCCTGAGTAGCATATACTTTTTTCTTGTAAAATGGGGTCACTTTGAACAGGTTTTAGACGTTTTTTGTAGGTAACTTTTGTTTAACATTTTAAATTCCAACTTTTTTTGCTCGAATAAACCAAAATACCAAATATAATTTATAATTTATATTGCATTTATTTGATTATGTCAACTGTATACGAAAGTCAAGCCCTCTCCGCACTGTTTTATCCTCCGGCCACTGTTTTATTTATTTCTTAAACTTTTAAAGGAACCTCGAGTGTGGGGTTTCTTTGACAAGGCGTTGAAATACAACATATATCAGAGAATAAAGGTTATTTTGACATCGTTGTGATAAAAAAAATAGTAATGTTTTACGCATCATACATGGAATTACATGAAAAGCAACGATTTTTTTACAATCAAATTGTCATCTTTACTAAGGAAACAATTTACATAAAAATATCAAGTACCTAGGGTACTAACAGGGTACATCACTTTGGTGTCTTCCTCCGATTTTGTTGAAACTTTTTTATTTGAAAGAGTATCAAAAACGAAGAGACACGTATTTTTTTATCGGCGGAAAAACGGTTTTTACGGGTGAAACGCACCCTCGAAAATAGGGGTGTTTTTCGTTTTTCGCCGATAACGCTATCGTTCTCATCTCCAATTTATAGTACACGAAAAGATAAACACTGTTGCAATACGAATTTTTTAAATATCTCGTACCGTTAAAACATTATCGACGAAAAACGAAAAACATACCCATTTTTGAGGGTGCTTTTCACCCCTTCAAAGCGTTTTTCCGCCGATAAAAAAATACGAATCTTTTAGTTTTTGATACTCTTCCACAAAACAAAGTTTCAACAAAATCGGAGGAGGACACCAAAGTGATGTTCCTTGTAAGATAGGCACTTAATCGGTCTTATAATTATCATTGAGCCAAAAATCAACTTGAACAACGAATTTGAGCAACAATGAAAAAAAAAATTAGGTGCTCTGTTAAAGTAGCCCCAAAACTGGTCAAAGTTACCCTGAATGTCAATTCAACCCCGTTTTACGGTAACGATCTTACAATTTCAACATGCTGAAAATTGCTTTCGCAAAGAAGATAAACCAATTGTGTTACTTGGGGGGGGGGGGGGGGGGATGAATTTTCCTCGATATTTTATCAGTCAACTTTGGAACCGTTTGAATTACCTTATCACCGGAATAACGTGGACATTTTTTTTAATAGCTGAATGTCTACTTTTTTAATTTGGTCTTTAGGATAATAAACAATCGGGGACAAGATAAAAAGCCCACGGGAAATATTTTTCGGATTCTTGTATGGAATACCTCATATGAAGCTATGCATATACGTACAGGATTGGTTTCACTCGAGCAGACGGTAAGAACGATCGCGTGCCAGCACGCACTTTGTCCCTTCAGTGTGCAACTCTCTCTTTCTCTCTCTCTCTTTCTCTCTCTCTCTCTCTCTCTCTCTCTCTCTTGTCCTCATGTATGGCCTTATCCAGTTCTTAGTGCGGAAACGCTAATTCGTTGATTACCCTAATGACTGTCAGGCGCAACAGCTCGTCGTTCGTGTGCGGCAGAAGACCTTACAAGGAATGGAAGATCAGCATTTTTTTCACAGAAAACATCTTAACCAAAATAATTTTCGATAATTTAATTATCACTGGTGAACACAGTATAGGTGTGAGATGAAAATTAGATCGAACTGTGGGAACTTGTTCAAAGTTAGTTCGAAAAATGTTGATAAAACTTTACCAAAGCTTTCATAAAATAATTTGATTGGGTTATAAACTTTATTCTCGCTGTTTAATAGTTTGATCCCAAATACTTCAACACAGTACAGTTTTAGTGTAACTTCTATGAAAATAATACTAGTTACGCCATCTACTATAAACCAGCGGAAATTAAGTTTGAAACCCAATGTTTTATCGGAAGAACGAGACTGCGAATTTCACATTTTATATATCGTATCGGGCATGCAGAAAGACCAAGAGAGAGA
Organism: Ophion costatus; assembly: GCA_951751655.1. Taxonomy (NCBI): domain Eukaryota; kingdom Metazoa; phylum Arthropoda; class Insecta; order Hymenoptera; family Ichneumonidae; genus Ophion; species Ophion costatus. The sequence goes on along the minus strand of OX632364.1, from coordinate 25,819,489 downwards.
GAGAGAGAGAGAGAGAGAGAGAGAGAAGGTGAAGGATAGAAAAAGACAAGTCAGGATCCCGTTTTCTAGACAATGGTAATTGGAGCAGACCGGTAATGGCTGACCCCCTGTATTCTCGCCCGGGGACACGAATGTCGGAGAGCTAAGGACCGATGAAAAAATTATCGAGATTCCGCTGCCCTCGCATTTTCGCTGCGCCTTCATAACGGAAACGTCGAAGTTTCGATTCATAAATGCCGTCGTAATTTGCGACGGAGGCGAACGCGCGTTTCTTGTCCTAAAGTATATTACTTTAATTATCGATAATCAGAGGTTACCGATAGCACCCTATTATTTGCAACCAGGCAACAATTTGAAAAAAAAAATACGCCGATAGAAGAATAATCACAGTATGTTCGCGAAGTATCGGCGCATCGGTCGCGTTTATTCTCACGTCGAATGATCACATCGATCGATTTTATTCTCAATTATCTCCCATCGTAATAAAAATTATTCGAACTTCTTTGCAAAGCGTCTTTCGGTATAGACTTTCTTGCAAATCAATATTGGCTAGCAATAAGTATACAACTAATACCATATACACAGATAATAATTTTTTACTCGTAATCCACTCTGGACTAAACTACGTCTTGGCTTGTCAAAAATCTTTTTTTTCCGTAGCTTGATATTCGTATACTTGAATCTCATTAATTATCCGTCAGTTCGGAAGATCTTGTCAAAACGAGGATTATTATTTTTATTATCATTATTATATTATGAACTTTTTATTTATTTATTATTATTATAAATTTTATTTCTAGAAAAATCAATTTTGGCCATACACTTTGTACTTCTCATTTAAATTAATGTTCGGTCATTTAGGAACATTATTTTGAGTATAAATATTAAGTAACAGTTTCGAAAAATAAGGAAAACCACATACGTGTTTTTCGTCTATGGTCACTATAATTTTTGTAAACAAGCAAAACGGCGGCACAACTCCTCAATAAAAACAAAACTTGGATCACAAATTGCAAGTCCGATAACATTCGTTGGGTGCTAATTAATCGCAAACCTCACAAAACGTGTTTAAAATTGTTAAAAAATAGGATCGAACACACATTGAAGCGAGTTGTTGTCCAACACCTTGACATGACATATGCCACTGACAGGTTAGGTGCTGCTGCCAACACAATTAAAAGTACTGCGTACTTTTTGGTGGCTCTACCCTATTGTCGCCGCTATCTCATTAATTAGCACCAACGATAAATAATATCGAAATTAATGTTGAATTTTTTCAACCACGACGTTATGTAAATATATCCACAGTTTCGTCGGAACAAGTGCAAATATAAATTACACGATACCGCGCGTGTCGGCTCTATCATGCCCGCCCAACCTATACACATATATCTCCGATAGGGTTTCTTAATCCGTCTCGCAACACTCACGTCCTAGTTTTCCGCGTTCACCCCCCCCCCCCCCTCTGCCCTCTCCTCAACACCCTCATTAATTACTCTCATCTTACGTCGTGTTGCGGTATTTTATCATGATCAATTTTCAACTACATATATATATGACTGGTATGGTATATATATATATGAGATATTCCACGTGAATCCGGTGGACTTTTTCCCGGTCCCCCGTCAATTCGATTAATTTTTTAAAATCTGATTCCATCGACTCTTAAAAACACTCTGAATTCTTTTTACTTTTTTCGAAACAACCCTTAGTCAAAGAAAAAAAAAATTCCGAAAAAAACGCCCCGATTTGAAAATCTGAAAAAAATTCCAAAAATGCGTGATTATATGTAAACATTTTCAAGCTATCACCCGCAGTGGAAGTATGATTTTTTTCGTTAGCAGTCAAAAAGTTCTGGTATTAATTTCAATTGAAGTCGTATTCAGCACAGAAAAAATCATACTTCCACTGCGGGTGATAGCTTGAAAATGTTTACATATAATCACGCATTTTTGGAATTTTTTTCAGATTTTCAAATCGGGGCGTTTTTTCGGAATTTTTTTTTTCTTTGACTAAGGGTTGTTTCGAAAAAAGTAAAAAGAATTCAGGATGTCTATTAGAGTCAATGGAATCAGATAAAAAAAATTAATCGAATTGGCGAGGTAATGGAAAAAAAAATGCACACACACACACACACACACACACACACACACACACACACACACACACACACACACACACACACACACACACACACACACACACACACACACACACACACACACACACACACACACACACACACACACACACACACACACACACACACACACACATATATATACACATACATACCCGTGAAAGAAATTAGGAGGGCAACCATAAAAAAAATCGGGCCCCGTGAGGATTTGAATATGGATTCCCTACTAGGGCTTTCCCCAACACAATCGGACTAGGCCCCGACAGGAAAATAACATTGTTGGGTAATTTATTTAAAAAAGGTCGTAGCGAGTAAAATGATAAAGGGCCCAGACGGGATTCATCAGGAGAGTGGTTGTTAGAGGGCATACAGTATAAACTGTAAAACTAAACTTGTTTTTTATTTTCTAATTTCAAGGTGAATAATAAATAATCCTTTATTTGAAGAAAATAGTTTTCATTATTGCTAAACACCTCGCTTGCTATGTATCCACTAACAAAGTTGATCATTATAGGGCAGTAATCGGGTTGCTTCATGGCTTCGATTGGGTTCTGTTGAGGCAACCAGTCGGGCCCTGATTTATAAGCCTCTTTAGGCCCTCGTCGACAAAGTGTGACCGGCCTCAAAGGGACCTGGTCGGATGCCATTTTAGGACCCTTTCAGAGTAAGGGAAAAATAATCGGGGCCTAGTTGAATTAGCCCTGGCTGAATTACCAGTCGGGCCCTGATTCAAACGCCTCTTAAGGCCCTCGTCGACAAAGTGTGACCGACCTCAAAGGGACCCGGTCGGGTGCCATGTTAGGGCCCTTACAGAGTAAGGGAAAAATAATCGGGGCCTAGTCAAAGCCCTGGCTGAATTCTTTCACGGGTAGATATAACCTCCGTGCAAGCTTTGCCGATAATTTCAAGTTGACGAGACACCAGTGAGGCCACCGGGAAGACCCTCTCGTGCTCTTTCTATGCACATACACACACACCCATACACATATAAGAATGTGCGTATGTATACAATTATTTCGTGATAGTCAAACGCGTAGCCTTCCTCGAGTTCCAACTGCGACCTCGTACTCTCCTACCACGACCCAACCACCCCCGCTTATTCGCCCCCAGTATAATGGCCATACGAGCAACTAGAGAGCTTTAAGCTCGACGACTCGGAACTGGAACTGGCGTTAATTTTAATCCGGCGTACATCACTTCGATTTCTCCTCATCACTCGCCGCATTAGCGCTAATCCAATTCAGCGATGAAATCATTCTTTTCCCCTAGTCTCGGTATTATTTATATAATAACGACAATTTTACATAACTCTTGGTTAAAAAAATCACGAGTACGGAACTTCGACTCCGGGCGTTAAGGGGCTACATCTACAAGAGGCCCGAAAAAAATGGCCAAATACCGATTTTTTTTTCTGGAAAGTGGTTGGTGAAAAAGATTGCGTAGGTACGTATATTAAGAGTCTTAAAAAAAAATCGCCAGGAAATGCAGAAAAACAAGAAAGACGTCGGCGGCAGATGATGATATTTTTTGGCGACGTATGGCGGTGGACACTCTCCAGCTTAAAAGATACATCTGAAATCGGAAAACCAAACGGATTATTCAAGTTTACATTAAATACGAGTCGTTGACGATCGTCGATTTTTACAATTATTTATTTAACTAAGGGGCGATGAATTGAACCTCGAGAATACAAAATCATTGAAAAAAGAAAAATTAAGATCTATTTGAAAAAGGTGAGATCGTCAACGACCTTTGAATGTTTCTAATCATGTCTCCTGTGAATTTGGAAACAATCCACCAATTGGTTCTCGAGATATCGTGTCCATTGACTTTGAAAAGAGTATTATCTGCCGGTGGCCATGTTTTTGTTATTTTTCTGTTTTTGTTGATTATTTTTTTATTTTGAGGCTCTTAAAATGCATACCTTTGTCTTTAAAAAAAATGCGTTCTCTTTGCACCCACCGTTTGCCAGAAAAAAATCGAAGTATGGCCATTTTTTGAGCCTCTAAGTAGATGTAACCTCTTAAGGAGTTTCGGGACAATTGACAAAATATTGTTATTTGATTAAAATTTATACAGTAATTATATAAAATATAAGTAAGATTTATACAATTCTTCGTCATTTAATGAATGTACCCTCCGAATTTTAAATCGATCGTCTACGCCGTTTCTATAAAATATATAATTGAAAAAACACATTTCAACATAGGCAACTGCCTACGCTTATCGCTGAATGGCAGGTTAACGCATGAAAAAGTGTGGAAAAATGGTTAAAATGTTATGCAAAACCGTCAAATTACACAGTACATTATGTCAATCTTGCCATCAACGTCATAATGTACTCCTTATGGTATCTGATCATAGGCTAAGTTGAAAAGTGTTTTTTCAATTGTACATTTTATATAAACAGCGAAAACGATCGACTTGAAATTCGCAGAGTGCATTGAGCATATGACAGAGAATTTACTGTACAAATTCGAAGCCAATGGTAATATTTCGTAATTTGTCCCGGTACTCCTTAATACGATGTTGTTATTTGACGAACAAAAAATCCCATCACAGGGAATAATGAAGAAAATGTCTCTAAGTCTCCATTGTATGTTTTTTATTTCATCCGTGAATATTATTGAACCATTCTTAGCCGTCAGTGTCACTTTTTCTGGGAAAGTCAATTGTTTTTGTCGATCGTTGAAATATATGCACAACACGAAAAGAAATCAATACAAATGCAGATTTTCATGCTTGGCGGAACTACAAATGAAAATAAAGATACATGTCTGATTTGAAATGTTTTGCAAAGACCCGGAAGGTCAAGGGGGCGAGTGCTTTTTGATGATATCTTTTGTAAAGAAATCCTCACGTAAAATAAAGGAGAAAGTCCGTGCGGAGGGCTCGAGATATTGTAAATATTAATGCGGCGCTGGTGAACGAAGGAAAAAAAAATATTTGAATAATAATTATGGGCAACACCCCTCGTTACGTTTCGCGGAGGGGACCGTATACAATATGAGACAGAAAAGTTGGCTAGAGACTCTCGTGTACTCGCCGGGACTCCGGTAAGGTGAAGGATAAGAATGAGGAAGAGGGACGACAAGGGGAAGGAAGCGAAAAATCTGTGTAGGTAAGACGATGATAGGGTCGAGGGTTCGGGAGGTCTCGGTGTATTTCCTAATTAGAAGGATATCTTCAGCGGGGTTGTACACGAACGAAAGGGGCGAGGGACCAAAAAAAAACGTCTTGGCAAACAATGAAAGCCATCTTTTGGCCACTTCCGGATTCCTCGTTACTCGCTGAGCATTATTCGAGGGCCATGGGCACAGAATAAAAAATGAAGACGAATAATATTTTCTCGGGGATTGTCGCCCTTCTTTCGATACCGAGATTTTAATATTCGACTCATTTCCTCTACCACCAAGAAAAGACTTCTCATTTAATTGGACCAGGAAATCGCGACACGCTCTTGCGCCATTCGACGTTTCTTTTTCACAATTGGAAATTGGACAACTTTTGAGAGTCTTCAAAATTAACCATAATGGATAAATACAGCCATGAAAAATGTTATTTTATATCAATGAAGCTTTCTAAGTACCTAAAACTATGTCTAAATATTATTTTGTTTTAAAATTACCGCGCAAACGTTACGCCACGCCATCTCGGAACGCGTGACGTCATATGTGTGTGAACAAACGGCAAGCTAACCTAGAAATCGAGTGCAAGGTGTGGTTTTTGACATTTTTGTGAAGTTCGGGGTTCCTGGTCAAATCCTGGTTCCATCTTAAAAAACGTAAGCAAGAGATGAAAACGTAAACGAGAGAGAAATATACGCGCATGGAAATGTTTGTTTACACATGAATGATGTCATATGCTGTGATTAGTGTTTCGTTTGGGGTGAAGGACAGATTAAAAATATTTGAACTATTAGATTTCATTTGTTGGTTTAAAAATATAAATCATTATTATTGAACAAAAATATTGAATAAATTATCGTTTGAATTACATAAACATTTATTCTAACTACATTTTAGATTTTTCCGATCACTATTCGGTTGCCTATTGAGTTCTTTTTAAAAATTCTTCGAATGTAACTCTTTTTAAAAACATTCGAAATAGCATATAAGAGTTTATTCTAGCTATTCTAGTTTTCATTCTCATTTAGGATAATGTTCCGAAAAGGTCATGACTCCGATTAATTTGGAATTTTGTGTGCCCAAGTATGTTTACTCGCTGATCACGATTATCATAGTGAAAATACCCGCAACTCTGATTTTCAAGGTCAAAGCTCATAAAATTCGATTAGAAAAAAAAAGTTTTTCTCTTTTATTGTAATAAATGTTGATCTCAGAGAAAAATGTTTCTTACAAAGGTTGTAGTCTATGAATAGATTGATTTTTTATGTTTTATATAAGTTTTGTCTAAAACCAATCTGTGTCGAGAAAAATTGGACAATGCTCCAAAAAGTACATTTTTAACATACCACACGACAAACAAACGCAAATAACACACAACACAACAAACAAACCCATACAAACGTCAACCTTTCCGCGGTAAAATGCGTAAGTACATAATATCGAAACTAATGGAGTTTAGTCAAATGTACTTATTGGAGCATTATCCCATTTTTCTCGAAACAAAATGGTTTTAGACAAAAACTGTAAAGAGCGTAAAATATCAATCTGTTTATAGGCTACAACTTTTATGGGAAACATTTTTCTCCGAGATCAACATTTATTAAAATAAACCAGAAAAACTTTTAAAATATCAGTTTTTGTGCGTTTTGACCGCAAAAATCAAATTTGCGGGTATTTTCACTATCATAATCATAATCAGCGAGTCAAAATACACGTGTGCGCGAAATTCCAAATCAGTCGGGGGTCCTTTTCGGAACTACATCCCTCATTTGCACACCAGATTTTGCCCTGCATTTGATCCGAAGATGATGTCCATTGATGGGCCATATAACCATACTTATACGTACCACATTTTAAACGTACACTCATACATTACATTTCTTATCCATTTTTATACAACAAATACCATACAACGGGACAACATAAAAATAATTATTCGTACTGCAAACATTTCGTCCACTTGCCTTTACGTCAAATGTCTCCGTCTGTCTTGTCAAAGAAAAATAAAGGGACAGTAAAGAGCTCCGATTGAATTTGCGTAAGGGGCGCGTTTGTCGGATTTGCGCTCGAGAAAATTCTAGCACTCACGTATGCACGTACGTGTATGCGAAGCCACCGAATCAGCAATCGTCGAGAACCGCGTCTCGTTGCGAGCATGGTTTTTTTTCTGTGGCGAAAATTCAATTCCGGTTTCTGCGTCTGATCCGCGTAACAAGCTGCAGTTCAAGCGTATACATAGGCGAGTCCTGGGCAAACGAAAGCACGTCAAATTTTCCTAAAAGTATATATATATATATATATAATACACACACACACACACTCAGAGAAAAAAAAACGCAGCAGTTCCGGAGCTTCGATTTTTATTCCTTCTGTGCGATAGCACGGTCGAGAGAAGCATCACACACACACACACACACACACACATATATCCACGTAATGTAACTGTGCGTCCATACTTACCCCTTGAGAAATTCGCAGAATCAGGCACCCCCTTTTGGCCTTCTAACGATGTGCCAACAAAATACAGAGTGAGAGGATGATAAAGAAAGCTCGAGGAGTACGTAAGCAGATTGCCGAGGAGAATCAAAAAGGGTCGAGATGCTGAAAACGAAGAAGGGCGATGGAAAATATTATATATATATATATGGACATAAAGGGAATCGAAACGCAAAAGGAAACGTGAAGGGAAAAGAAAGGCTACGAAAAATCATACGAATTATCCGCTCAGTGAGCCACAAGAAGGTCGAACCGAAAGCCTGCAGAATGAGCAAAAAAAATTGTTACGCACGCACGTGCGCACCCACGCACATCTACATAGCTGCGTGTATCTTGATAATTATTCCTTTTCTAATACTTGAAGTCACGGAAAATAAAGAGACAGGGAGGAATATTCTTTTCCTTGCTTCTCAAGAATGAGGATTATTTTTTTCATTGCCCCTTAATTATATTGCTGACAATTATTTTTAACGACTTTGGCGACGTCTCCGGTGAACAAGAGCGATAGGAAGAGAAGGTTAGAGGGAGATAGAGAGAACGAAATGGGGTGATTGAGGGTTGTTATCCGTGGGCGATATCCGGGGCAAATTGACGGACTCGCGTTTGGATATTGAAGGCGAGTAATCCTTTCAAAGCCTTCTTCAGCATGCCTGTTTAACTATTCGTTCAGCAAAAAAGCAAATTGTGATAATTGCTCGTCGAAAGGAAATTGTCAAATAATCGTGGACTTATGTCACTTCTCAGTCGGTTCTTATCACCGTTTCTTCCTCGTTATTTTTTTCATCGTATTCTCATTATTGTTCACGCGTAATATATATATTTTTGGATGCTACCATCCTCGATAACTCCGAACGTTCACTGCTCCATCAATTTGTTTGCGATCTTCTTTTTTCAATTTTAGTCTCGTCGGTAATCGTTCACCTCTTGATTCTTGCCCCACGACGAGCAGGATGAAAGTGACAGAAAAAAAGTCGAAACAAAAATCACGAAACGTACGAATCTTAACGTCTTTACGATTATAAATCTGTTCTATTATTCTATGTACATACACTTGTGTCGGTTTGCACGAGCAGTATACAAGTCCTCACACGTGTTGTGCACCGAGCTCCATTACCAAACGCGGTAATCGTCTAATAATCGAAGTAAGGGTAATTACACCGTTAGCTTCGTTCGCGAAAGAGAAAAAGGCGGAAAAAGAGAGAGAGAGATAGAGTCAGGGCACTAGAGTGTGCTAGAAAGAGAGGGAGGGAGAGAGAGAGAGAGAGAGAGAGAGAGAGAGAGAGAGAGAGAGAGAGAGGGAGGGAGCGACTACATATACTGCCCACGTCCGGCGCGCCTCGATCATTAAATCGTCGTTTAATGATAATGACAATCGGTCGATGTGGCTCCGCTGTATGGGCATCCTCTCTACATCTACAGAGAGCGTCAAATTATACTCTAATGTTGCTCACCACATATAGAACCACAGAATCCCTACACACGCACACACACACACACACATGTATGTTTGTGCGTGTGTGTATATATATATATATATATATATATATATATATATATATATATATATATATAATACTGTTAGCTCTATTATATCCGTTTCTATCAGTATCATTTGTCCCGTTGTTTAAGTACCCGATGACACGTAATAGTATTTCAGCGTGTGTCTCTCTTCCTCCACCGTACCTTATCTCTATCATAAATATCGGATATTTTTAACTCGGCTGTTTCGCGGTGAAGAATCACTCGGCGAAATAAAGCCTCATCGAATGGCCACAATGATATTGTTAGTGAACGCAGTGCTTATTTCTAAGTGCACCAGGTACACCTGCATAGATCATTTTTCGAATCAAGACGTTTGTGTCAATTGTTGTCAATTGTTCGGGCCAGAAGTGTGGAATTTGTTGGGATTGTTTTTTAAGGGTTTTTTTTTCAGACCTAGCGGGCCGAAAAAAATGAGAAATTTCGATTTTTCTGGGAAACGGGTGGTGAAAAAGAAACGCATTTTTTTAAACGCAAGGTTAGATATATTGAGGGCCTTTAAAAATAATCAGCAAGAAATACAGAAAAACATGGCTGCCGGCAGATCAAGAATTTTGTTTTCATGTTTGGCGGTGGACGATGCAATTTCGTGCTCACCTGGGTAAATGTAGCCCGTTAAGGTCGTGCTGTAGCGTGAAGACCAATTTTCGAGGTGATTTCTTGGCTATTATTAAGGTAGTACTAGCGGATTGACTAATCAACAGAAAATCTGTAATGATCTTATCTGAAAAGGATAAAATATAATACATTTGGGCATAATAATAAACATGACAAGGAAAATAATTATTTGAGAAGTCCATGTGATAACTGTGTATCATATTATGATAATAAAGTATTAAAATAGCAATCAGATTTGACTTGAGTTGTCACAGACTGCCATTTCATAATTCTGGCAATATCCGTGGCAACGATGTACTCAGGTGCTTTCGATAAATGTCAAGTGTGTGTTTGTTTACCATATGTGTAAGCGTGTGTTTGTAGTGTGTGTGAAATGTGCATATTGTAAAGGGAGCGATGGCAGATGCGACTAGCGGGCGCAAAAATTAGTCGATTCAATCGATGATATCTGCTCAAAATGTCCCGTAATCTATATTTTTCATGGAACATACGTGACCGCGACAGTTTTCTTGTTATTTATCGCTTTTCGCATAGGTTCGATCTAATCGCGAACTATTATTGTTTCCGTTCCAAAGTTTGATCCGCACGAGTCTTTATAAGGTGCAGGTTGAATACATTAATTTTCTGAATTAATTATCTTTGTATTTAGCCGGTAAGGCATGCAGAGTTTTCGCGCACGTCACTCTGTCTATACTACAGCATTTAAAAAAATCAGTTTTCTTTCCAATGAGGAGGTTCGTACACATAGTACCTTAAGTTTAGAGGAACGGTTAAATCTATAGTGTTGGTATTTCACAGCTATATTTATACATGTTTGGAGTAACATATTTAATATTTTCAAAGAATTTTATTCGAAATTGTACCTGTTATTTGGTATCACGTAAGTCATGTCGCGAATTTTTTTTTTCCGGGCGAAAGTGAGAGGAAGAAATAAACGATTGGGCATTATCGAACGTCTCTGGCCAATAGTTAATAATAGTTCCCGCCGAACCGACGGATTCGTGCGTTCGATCGACGAGAGCGAGTCGAAGAACTCGGGATAAAACTGTTTGACGTTGGTAAGAATCCGCACAAGTGATCCGAGGCGTAATTAGTCTGACGTAAGCACACTGGCGTACCAAGCACATGCAGATCACGCGTGTATAGATCGTCGTCGATAACCGAGCCGCGAGAATCAAAGTCTCATCAACTCGAAGTCTCGTACAGCAAGCGAAAATCCCCCGAGGGTTGGAGATGCTGACCCGACCAAAAAGGGAGGAGAGTCGAGTGAAATAAAAAGAAAAACGAAATACCAAGGAAGCAGCGAGCGTCGTTGATCTCGTTACATTGAGCTCTGCTGCTCGTCTCCGGTGCATTTCGCCCGCTCGCGCGCATTTAAATGGTTAAGGATGTTGAGTCCCAAATCGCAAATGATGATAAAATTCTGGAAATTTGGTATGTTTTTACATGAAGTATTCAGGAGGTCGTGTAAAAATTTCATGACGATTAAGAAGCTATTTATTGAACAATTAACATTCACAAATTAAATGTGGTTTTATGGAAACTGATGTAACTTTGCAATAAGTTTTTTTTTTGACCTCTCAATTTTATAATATCTACAATATACTGAAAGCAACGGAAACAAAACGAAATTTATTCATAAATTTTTTTTTATTTCTTTTAAAAATTGTTCTTAACAAAATGTTTATTTTTTAATAACGAGCTTCCTAATCGTGAAATTTTAACACGACCTCTTCAATACTTCATACAAAAACATACCAAATTTTCAGAATTTTTTAATCATTTTTCATTTCAACCCTCAAGGAAGTTGAAGTAATGATGATAGAATTCTGAAAATTTGGTATGTTTTTACATGGAGGATTCAGGAGGTCGTGTAAACATTTCATGACGATTAAGAAGCTATTTATTGAACAATTAACATTAACATGTTTCATAGGGACTCAACATCCTTAAGGGGGCAAAAAACTGCTAATTATCGTGATTTTTTTTTAAAGGAAAGATTTCTTCACCATTTTTTAGACTTAGGGTATATTTTATTACTTCTTTTAACTGATAGATGGTATTTTTTTATTTTTTTATTTTATTTTACTATTTTAACTGATAAATGGTATTTTATTTACTAATCTTTAAAAATGGCGGAGGTATGCCATAGTCTTCCAAATGGGTTGCGGCGGATGTTGCCAGACGGCGTGACACGTAGCTTCGATGGGATTAATACGAAAAAGAACCAACGAAGATTTTTCTCTCATAAAGACTCATACGCAGAATGTGAACCAAGAAAACGTGAGAAATGTCGAAAACCGAGGAAATGGTACAACGCTTTACAACAAAATGATTGAACTTTCCGAAAAAAAATTACGACATTTTGCAATCAAAAATACGTTTTTTTCTTAATTTTCAAGAACATTCAGGCTCATGTTTTAGACAATGAGGTTAAAAAGATTTATACACAATTTCATCTGAATCGGTCGATTAGTTTTTGGGATAAGGTTTCGAAAAGCCCCCCCCCCCATTCCGATCGAGCTGAAATTTTACACAAACCTTTCTTTCAATATTTTAAGAAAACCGCTGAAGGGATTTCTGGCGACTCGCAATAGTTTTCGAGATATTGAATTTTAAACTTTTTATTTAACGCCCGTCGACTATATCTATATCTGCTACGTCTCCGTTCATACCTACACATGTGATCGCGCGTGCCGTTTAGTCCAAACACAAATACCCAAACAAACCCAAACCCAAAAAATATTGCGCATCGCCAAAAATCCCTTTAGGGGTTGTCTCAAAATATTAAAACGAAGGTTCGTGCAAAATTTCAGCTCGATCCGCGGGGTTATTCGGAACCGTACCCAGTTTATGAGCTACACGTCACGCCAGTCTCGAAAACGCAGTTCAGTAGGCCGTGCCGTACCTCCGACATTTCTAAAGATTACGAATAATAAAAAATACCACGTGACAGCCAAAAGTAGTACCAAAAAAGCCCTAAGTCTCCAAGATGGTAAAGAAATTTTGCCCTTTAAAAAAAAATCCCGATCATTGGCAATTTTTTTTTCCTCGACTGAAGGTACCGCCCCTCCCGAATCGAAGAGCGAAGCGCTTGCGCGTCCGTTCGATCGGTGGCGATCGATAGATGCGTATGTAATGATGAAACTACAGGGCCCTGCGTGAGTATTAATGGGATAATCGGTCCGGGGCCCAGGGAGAGCGTAATCGCAGTCTCTCTGTCGCAAGCGATATAGAAGTCACGAAACGACGAGCCGGCTCGTCGTACGCGTGGAGGCGAAGCATCGAGTCGGGTGGGTGATAATGATTTCATACAGCGAGGACGCAGGACCGAAGCACCCGGACTCGCACTCCGCAACTGCTCTCGCACAATTTTTAACGCACGCGGACATGTGTACGGACACGTATGTGCGTATGGATATAGGGATCACACGTTGTTTCGTCTTTCTCAGTCTGTGGGTGTTTGCATACGTATAGTCGAATGTGTACACGGTAGGGGGCGGGGTGAGACAATTGCCTCGATAATACGGGTCTTCCTGCCTGGCACTCGGTGATACCGACGGCGAATCAAGTGCTCCTGGTGTATTAACGAGTAAAGAGAACCGTAAGAGAATGAAGAGGGAGCGAGAGAGAGAGAGAGGGCGGGAGAGGGAGAGAGATGAGCTTCGGTTAGTCCTCCCGCTCCATTCTGGGATAGATATTCCGTCACGTTAATGACAATGACCCTAAGCCAACCAGAGACGCGAAAGACGGCGTGTAATATATAAGCGTCGTGGATCAAATGCACGGGTGGATTTGCGAGAATGATTATCCAGGGGGGTCGTTTTCTTCATTTCAATTCTATACATCCCTGTGTGGAAATTGACCCAGGGCTTTGGTTGGGCCCACATCAATTTTTCTCAACTTGACGAGGGCCCTTGGTCGGCAGCCTGATATAGACTCTTGAAGGCTGGTCACACTTTTTACTGCCGTTCATGAACTTCATGAGGCTTCATGAACTAGCTCCGCGACTGAGTCATTGAATTGCAGTTTCTTCAGTCTGTGCAAAATCGTTGGATTTCAAGGGAGTTACCAGCGCGGTTTGATAGATATAATATATCGCTTTTGAAATTTATCGAATCTTTATAAACATGAGATTTATTAGGAATCAAAATAGCTGATTAAAATTCAAATGCAAATCTGATTGCCGAATTTCTATGCGATATCTTTAATTCGGTATAAATTATATCAAATCAAACATCAGCTATGGTACACACGTCAAAGTATATACCGTTATGTCAGATAGGGTTATTTATTTAATTCAAATGTGTTGGACGGCCGAATAAAGGATGTCTCAAAATGACCTGACATTTTAATTTATTAATAAAACGTGCTATTTATTTGAAAAGTACAAATATTTTTGTTTTGATATGAGGTATAAACATGGAGGTTATGGGTGGAACGCGATATCCGATGGTCTTTGGATCATTGGCGTACACTTTTCCTTTCAGAAAAGCCCAAAGAAAGGAGTCCAATGGCGTCACATCGCAAGATCTCGGTGGCCAATGACGACGCCACGGCGCGAGATAAGACGACCATGGAACTTCGGCTGCAATAACTATGCAGTAACAATGCAGCAAATAACAATTTCGATGCGTTGCTCGATCGTATAATTCTCCATGACTAAACTTCAATACTTCCCGATGCCAGTTATCAAAGATTAATACTCTATGTCCGCCACAAATAAATGGCGCGCAATTGAAAATGTCAGGTCATTTTTGACACCCTTCATTTTTTTAAATGAGCTGCTATGATTTTTCGGTTATTAAAGACTAGCCAACCAAGTGATTTTATTTGGTCTCTTGGCCGAGAATTTTTTAATCCAGCTATCCAAACTAAATATCTCCCTCCTGGACCCTAATTATCATGTATTGTAGCCCGAGCTTGGATCATCGGAGCTTTTTTCATTACCGGTATTATTTCGATATCAACAAGTTGTAATATCGGAATACCGGTATTTCGATGTTTTTCGATATTTAAAGTTCGAAAGTACAAAACTTCGAAAAGATCCTTCCTGATTCCACACTCGTGGATAAATACATTGACACTTTGGAAACATTTGATTCAGATAACAAAATTTTACGGCTGCTAAACGCACCAAAAAGACAAACAAAAATAACTTCAATATAAATAATAACAATAATAATTATATTTTAATTTTTCAACTCTGATATCGAAATATCGGTATGATTCGACTCCAACATCGATTTTTCAATATCTGTTTTTTGGGTCCGTTGTTATAAAAAACTGGTATTCATGCTCTAATGGTGGCGCTCAAAAGCCTCAAGTTTTTTCCCTCACCATTCACCGTCGTAATTGCTCTCAATTTGTTGAATTTCCCTTTCTTCATTCAACCAATCGAACATCTTCGAGATTCTCATCCCGAAAAAATAGCGCTCGGATTACTTCATCGCCGTTTTTCATTCATCCTTATTTTCGACCGCCACTCGATTATCCGTTACTTCGAGTTGGTTCATTATTTCAATCTTCCGCATTTACATTTATACGATTCATTCTATTAGGTGTGTCGTGTATTTTCGTTTCTTGCCATCGACTCGTTCTAGCGCTCACAAACACACACACACACAAATATACATCTCGCGATAATACGATGAGCTGATATATCTGGCCGGACGAAAACGAAGAGTTCGTAGCGAACCAATTTGTAATATTCATGGACTTGACGCTGCTTATGAAATGACAAGTGACGTGAGCATCCCGAGATATCCGTGCGGGGCGATATTACTCCGCGCGTTTCTCGTTTTTTTCTTCATCAAACGACGTTTTTTTTCATCTATAATTCGAAGCAGGCGACAGACGGTGCGGAGAGTGGGAGGGGGTTTATCGAGAGTGATTTTTCCATGAGAGCTACGTAATGGCACAAAAATCGAAAAGAAAGAAATGGCAAAGGGGCGGGGGTTGAAAAGACACGGGAAGTAAGGGAACAAAAAAAAATATGGTAGAAAAGAATCGCGGTCTCGTTCTCGGCGTGTAGTTCTTCGTCGAGCGGCTGTCGTCGAGCAAGCAGTGCCAGGGAGTCTCTTTCCACGCGAGTTCCACTATCGCCAAGCGTGTCGTAAATAACTTGAGGGTAGATATACACCACACCGAGGTAACCCGCAAACCATCGGACCTCGTTCTTGTATCTCTCTCTCTCTCTCTCTCTCTCTCTCTCTCTTTTAGTCCTCCCTTCATCCCTTCGGCGTATGCGTACACCATACACGTGTGCATACTTGTATCGCTCAGGACTTGGCGTGTGCGTGCCAGCAGGTCCCGAAACAAAAATGGCCCCGATACACGTCAATAATTAATTAGTACGTTTTATGTGTGCAATAAAGGGTGTCTCAAAATGACCTGACATTATCAATTGCGCGACATTTTTTTCATGGCAAACATAGAGTCCTTATTCTTGACAACTGGCATCAGGAAGTATCGAGGTTTAGTCATGGAGAATTACACGATCGTGCAACGCATAGAAATTCTTTTTTCTGCTTTGTTACTGCATAGATATTGCAGACGAAGATCGTGCGATTTGGCACCATTGGACTTTTTTCTTTGGGCTTTTCTGAAAGGAAAAGTGCACGCCAATTATCGAAAGACCATTCCGGAGCTCAAGGAAGCAATTGGACGGACCATTAATGAAATTAGTCCGCAATTATGCCAAAGTGTTATTGAAAATTTCGGCAAAAGAGCTAACGTTTGCAAATAACGTTTGCAGATATCGTGTTCCACACATAACCTCCATGTTTGTGCCTTATGTGAAGATAAAAATATTCGCACTTTTCCAATAAATAATACGTTTTATGAATAAACGAAAATTTCAAGTAATTTTGAAACACCCTATACATACGTGTGTGCGTGTATAGGTGGACACGTATGCACAAGTAGGTATTTGGATAGAGGGGCCGAAGGGTGATGGTCCGAAGAGTAAGAGCTTTACCATTATCCAGGTGCTGTCCGATAGGACCAAAAATACCGATGATAACGAGGCTCTAATACAAATATACATGTATCTTTATGCAATAGCCACGTTGATATCTTTTTTTTCTCCAATTTTTTCAACGAGACGTCTCGACGAGGCAAAGTCTCGATCCTTTTGTAAGAAAGTGACCGATATCCTTGCCCAATAACGAACGAGCTTGGGCCGTTTCATCGATGATACTTTTTTTTTCTCGCACGATTCACAGTGACAATAAAATATTAATTTTCTCGCGCGGTAGATAGTAGAAGTAATTATTCTCCCAAGGACTGTAGAACTTCTATTTTTGTGTTGTGAAATATTTCTCTCAACAGTGCCCAGTCGATCATTTTCATTGACATCATCAATCCGTGCGTTCGGAGATAAGATAAGATAACATGTATCATCACCGATGGGGGATCGAAAATTTTGAAACTTCCTTGCTCAGCGAGCGTATTTTTTGTGTCTTTTTTCGTTCTGGAAGGTATTTCCGAGTAATTCCTTTTACAAATCAATTATTCCGAGCGCAGATCCGAAGGAGAGATGGAGGAATGAAAAAACAAATAAGTGAAAGGAAAACGAAGAGAAACCGCGGTGAATGTGGAGTGTGAACGCTCAGTCGTCATCGAACAGGTTTCCACGACTTAAGCCTCGGCTATCGCGGGTATAATGGGGACGAAAAAGTGGGAAAGGGCCTTGTGGAGAGAACTCTGGCATGGGGAAGAGCTCCTTCGACCACCTCATCGGCATCGAGACGAGATAACGAAATTAGTCCCCGAACTAATTTATTTCCTAATTCCCGAAGCGAGCGGAGGTGTGAAACAGTCGTTCGGGTCGTGGCGTCGACGATAACGCTGGACCATACCTATCTCTCTACCTTCCTCTCTCCCTCTGACCGCCCCCCTCTCTCTCTCTCCCACCCGCCCTCTCTTTCTCTCTCTCTCTCTACATACATGTCCCTCGGGTTCCTCGAGTCGTGCCACGATCGAGAGAAACGAAGAAATGAAGAAGAAGGTAGGAGGCTTAAAAAAAAGAAGAAACAAGAAAATGGAAATAAGCATCGCGCACATACATGAGAGGGAGGAGAGTCACGTTCGAGCCGAAACTCGTGTATAAAACTATACATATGTATATGGAAACGGAGATCCTGAGCTGGACGGCGAGAAAGAGAGAGCGAGACAAAGAGACCAGCAGAGAGAGATAGAGGGGGGGGGGAGAAAGGTAGTGAGAAAAGAATCGGCGAAACAGAACGCATGGAAAAGATAATGCGCAAAGGCATGAGAGAAGAATTCACACCCACGCCCTCAACATGTGATTTCCCTTATACACACGCATGCGAGCGCACACACGAAGTGGATTTAATACGTATAAATAACTTATTCTAATATGAGTTCTAAGAAACAAATTTAGGAAAAAAGTTTGCCTTTCGCAATCGAATTGTTGAGTCTTGCATGCACTCGCGATTTGGCTCGTGTGATCTGGACCCAATTATATAAAGAACAACATTGATGAGTTTGCTCGAAACGCTGCACTGAAAAGAAGCAGGCGGGAGTGAAAAAAGCGTCACTGAGAGATGAAGGGGAAGAAAGAGAAAAAGAGAAAGAGAGATAAAAGGAAAAGACGTCTACGGTCGATCCGGCGACATGCGCGAATGAAAATCACCAAGAAATTGTTGCCTTCGGCAGGGGTATCTGAACGTGGCGGGAAGATAAGAATAGTACGAGATACAAAACGCACACACACACACACACACACACACACACACACACATATATATATATATATATATATAGATTGCAGCAGCATGAAAACATCCCCATCTATACCATGACATTCGTGGCTTAGAAACTAATGGGCGTAATCGACGTTTCTTCAGCAACGCTGCCATGAGGGCTTGGGCACCTTTTCTTCGCATACGACGATATATATATATATATATATATATATACATATAAACACACACACATATGTTTGTATGTGATTTTGGATGCGTATATGTGTATGGATTCGTCCCTGGTACATTGGAGGAGTAATCTTGTTCACCGTTCTCCGCTTATCCCTTGCCGACTGCCTCTCTCTCTCTCTCTCTCTCTCTCTCTCTCTCTCTCTCTCTCTTTCTCTCTCTCTCTCTCTCTCTCTCTCTCTCTCTACCTCTCTGTAACACAAAATCCACTATATACAAGCACGACTATCTGCATTTTCTATTCTTCTAAGTATACACGTAAACGTCTCTATTCAACGCGGGTGATTCGAATTCAACGAATGCTTTATATTCGCCTATTCCGAAACAGCTAATATGATAGAAATGCCTCTTATCCCGTTTCCATTTTCTAAGGCCATGGAAATAACGTTGATCAAATTACGTGCGGAAGTATTGTTCCGACGTGTAAAACGTATATCCTTTATTTCGTCTACCCAACTATCAATATACTGTTTATGGTATTACATATCGCACGAACATATATACATATACCCGACCAACGCTGCTCAACGTGGATTTTTTTCATAGCGAATCAGATTTTCACATAATCTTATGTTAGTACAAATTGTTGAATGGAGAAAAATGCTTGTACATCGATATAAAAAATACATAAGAATTCTTATGTATTAATCAGTTTTTCACATAATCTTATGTTAGTAGAAATTGTTGCATAAATTTGAGATGTGCCTGAAAATAATCGGATCCCAAAAACATTTTGAACGGAGAAAAATGCTTGTACATCGATCAAAAAAATACATAAGAATTCTTATGTATTTTACATTTATTCTTCTGTATTTTACAAAAGAATTCTTATGTATTTTACAAAAATACATAAGAATTCTTATGTATCTTTTATATCGATTTATATTTTTTATATCGATATAAAAAATACATAATAATTCTTATGTATTTTTTATATCGATTTATATTTTTTATATCGATATAAAAAATACATAAGAATTCTTATGTATTTTTTATATCGATTTATATTTTTTATATCGATATAAAAAATACATAGGAATTCTTATGTATTTTTTATATCGATGTTGCGTAAATTGTTGCATAAATTTGAGATGTACCTGAAAATAATCGGATCCCAAAAAACGTTTTGAACGGAGAAAAATGCTTGTACATCGATATAAAAAATTTATGCAACAATTTGTACTAACATAAGATTATGTGAAAAACTGATTCGTTATGAAAAAACAATGCAGGCTTAAGCCTGCATTGTATCAGCAAAAAAAATAACGTATCCTGATTTTTGTGTCTCGTGAGAACCTAAAATGCTCGTTCGGTAAACGTCGTTTGGCCATAAAAGTTCACAGAATTCACGAAAAATTCTACGATGGATACACCGGCCAATGGAATGACCGTGAGATCTTTTTGCCAAATAAGTTTCGCGACGATTCCGTTCCAGCGGGACTCTCGTTCGATCTTGGACAAGCGAAAATCGTTTCACGCGTTGCACGCGCAATGGGGAATTCGTGTGATGGAACAACGAGAGAGAGAGAGAGAGAGAGAGAGAGAGAGAGAGAGAGGGAGCGGCATAAAAATTCTTAAACGCGTAACCCAACGAGTCATTCGACACTTTGCTCTGAGTCGATTAAAGTTTTTCCTGGCTTCATTAATACTTTTCGAGAAAAAGAAGGAGAAAAGAAGAGAGGGAGATAGAAAAGGGTCGGAGAGAGAAGCCAAGTGTTCTCGATCAATCGAGTCTCCATTAAGATTCCGTGGATCGATAGAGGGGACATCGAGCAAAAGGAGAAACAGGCCTGAACACACACACCTTCATACATATATATATATATATATATATATAGATACATGCACATAGATGTGATGTTTTCACACTCCTTCTCGTTATGCGTCGTCCCCCTCGTTTTTCTTAAATTCAGGTATGGTTCGTACACCTCTACAAATTCGAATTTACCATCAAACAGAATTAACAGACCGGGTATACCCAAAAGTACATATACAGTTGTAATACGCGTATCCACTTAAAGCCCGAGAGTATTCAGGCATTTTCAATTTTTTTCCCCTGTACCTGTCCCTCTCTGACTCACCTGCGATTGCCCAGTTAACGAAAGAAAAAAGAACAACACGAAAACTCGCTCGTAAATAACCGAGGAACAAATTTCAGGCATGCTTGTCGGCCGAATCTATCTTTAACGGTCAGAGGTTGTCGAGTGTTCTTGCGACACTCTTTTGTCACTGTCAATTAAAACGAGAATCATATAAAATGCCAAAGAAATGACCATCCGTGGCCAAGAACCTGAAAATCGTAATACTTGATCACGGCGCCTGGTACCTGGCTAATTGAAAATTTGTCGGTGGAGGCGTTGAAAAAAGATCGTAAAAGGGAGAGAGATGGAGAGAGGAAGAGAGAATGGTGTTTCTTTCGGGTCTGAGAGTCACTGCAGAACTGCGAGAACGACTATAAGGCAATCAGAATTTCTCGTGGATATTAGGAAGAAAAAAGAGGAAGAAAAAAAAGGAAAGCATCGAAGTGTGGGGCCAAGGGAGCATAGCACTACTATCTCAATCCATACGCAAACGAGGTGTCCTCTCCCGCCGTATCTTTTTTCTCTTTCTCCTCGCGAGCTCTCTTTGATTCTTTCGGAGCTGAGCCCTGAAAGTGTGTTCTTAGATCGGCGTCAATGAGCTCGCGGCTTGAAACCCACGTTGCTCAATTTTGCACGCAAAATATTGGGATCTTGAATAAAATCTCGCTGTTTTTTCGTGAAAATTAATGCTTATTTTTGAAAAATCATCCCTAATGCTTTCAAACCAATAACCAACTCCTAATGATGCTGCAAGTTCAGCTGGCGTCTGACAAGAGTCTTCGTGAAGTAATTCCCCCGATTCAACACGTCAAAATCATTATTTTTGCATATTGTTTTTGACAGCGCGTGGTCGTCGTAAGTCTCAACGAAAATTCTGTACACTTCAGATGCAGATTTTTTTTCAATGAAATATTTTTTCTACGTCCATCCCTTTGAAAAAATAACGAAACGTTTTTTCTTGCGATCCTGCTACTCGCAAAGAATAAACTACGGAAAAATGTCGGATGGAGAATGGTCGGATTTACCTAAGGCCTAAGGCCACAGTAACGGGTATAAAATCATGTGCGAATTGAACAATTTTTTTTCATGGATTTACTCATAAAATTAATTACACATCTATTAATATGAATATCAAGCTGTTAGAAAATATATTTTTTTTTTTCGATGTACAAAATCGCCGACTACTAATATTTTCTTTTGTTATCTTTTTTTAGGCGCTCCGCGGCGTGACATTTAGCACCCACAATTTTTTACCTAGAACGAAAAACAAAAATTCTCGTCAACCTACATTACAATACCGAAAGAAGTACGTGCGGAATTAAAAAAATATTGCTTTATTCAAAAGTTGTAGGTATTTGAACTTAAGAAATGAATTTTCAGTGAAAAGTTTCGTTAGAACTGCTCATAAACTGCTCATAAAATGAAAAGTTTTCGATTAATCAGAAATTCCGTACGTACTTCTCTGCGAAATGCAATTAGGAACATAACTTTTAAATTTGAAGTAAATCGAGTGAAAATTGTTGAAGTTATTTGTCACGCCAATTGGAAAAAAGCTGTTTCGAGAAGTTTCGAGTAGTCAGCCATTTTGTACATCCAAAAAAAAATATTTTCTAACAGCTTGATATTCATACTAAATAGATGTATAATTAATTTTATGAGTGAATCACTTTTTCATACGAAAAAGAATTGTTAAATTCGCATATGATTTTATACCCGCTACGGTGGCCTAAGGCCTTAAGAGACGCAGAAAAACGGATGGCCATTGGTCACGAGTGTTCATTGATGGAGCAAGTATTTGAGTGACAAAAAATCGTGTGTGATGAAAAAAGGTGGCGGAAATAGCTGAAAATACGATTTCAAATGAAATAGCCCGTGTAATGTATAATGTCCATCGTTTCACGTACTCTCTATATGCATGTGCGTGAGTTTGTTGGACCGTCGGATATTATTATGGTATAGGGTGACTGGCGGTGATAGGCAAGCAAATCAAAGCCACTCAAAGAAATAACCAGTGCTCATTAAGAGTAATAACCCTCTTTTGCCTCATCCTACTCCTCAACGAGATACACACGACGATGACGAGAGATTGTTTCAAGGGTGTCACACGATTCATCGTCGTCGTCCTCGCCTTCGTTGAGCATACTAAATTTGCTTAGCACGCATTCAATTTTCAGCAGCCGTGCTTTTTCAGCATCTTTTTCTCCGGTAAGGCTCGCTCAGCAATAATTTTCACGTAATTCCGGTAATAATTTTTACGTAATTTCGTAACATGGCTGCCCCTGAAGAATTTTTTGAGAGTCAAGGAAATGTTTTTTTCAGGAAGGAATAAGAAAGTGGGAAAAGCGGTATTCTGAATGTATTGAAGAAGAAAATAAAATATTTTTGTTTGAATTTTCTTATATTTTTATGGTGATTCCAAGAACTTTTTGATTCACCTCGTATATATTCAATATGGAACCTTCAAGGTTTGATGAAAGATTACGAAACTTGGCTGACGAATGAAGAGCAATGCTTTCAACCTCAATGTCCGCAATTTTTATATCGATTATATCAATTATATCGATGTTTATATGTATTGGGGCAACACTTCATATTAACTAATAAATAATCTCACGACATAAGCATAAATAGGCATAATCAGAAATGACTCGAAATTTCATTTTGAGCTATATAACACTTTCGCTGAGGCAGTTTTTTTCATAATAATCATCGATAATGTTATACTTTTTCAAGTTGGTAGAAACCCGAAAGTTTTTCTTATTTACGTAATCGAAATTTAAAAAATACATAGTTGTGCCCTCTAATTATATATTTTATAAAAAATTAGCAACTACAGCATAAATCTATATGGACGAATACCTCGAAAGTATTTTTCTCATGTTCATTGAAAAAAAAATTCATAAATCGTCATTTAAATCAACTGGACCGCTCCAACCTTCTTAACCTCGGAAACTGACTACCTTATAACGATAATCTTTTCGGGTACTGAGAACGCAACCTTCCTGCGATCGGGCCACTCCGTAAAATTCCCAGAGAGCTTAATAAACAGATATT
>OX632364.1:25242973-25790473 GCA_951751655.1 Ophion costatus | reverse complement strand
GGACAATCTCCGCAAAACTCGTCGGGACTGAGCATCAACGGTCAGGACAACAACAACGGACCCGAGGCCAAAAGGCACATGCAGGAAATTGCTGCGATCGCCGGGGCACGTTAATCGATAAATCGACCACCCAGCACCATAAACACTCGTCAACGTGAAGCGACGTTTTCGAACAAACACCGGATAACGATGTTCTCACTGGTGATCGAAGAACGGGAAGGGCTCTCAACGGCACCGGAAGTTCTGACGATAGAACTTTACAATATGGCGAATAGGACATCGCGAGTCTGGGAAAAATAAGAGGAGAACTTTTTCGTTCGTGGCTCCGCAAATCTTCCTCGTATTTTCACCCGCCACCCGATCGAACGCGTTGTACATTTATTGATTTGGTAACGCGACTAACGAGATGCGCGCATATACATCTCGATCGTTATAGAGTAGAAACAAGGCAAGAGAGAGAGGGAGAGAGAAATAGAGAGAGACGACGAAACGAAACGAAATCAAGACGCGTCGATCGCACGCGCACTCAACGAAGTTCCTCATTAAATAAATAAAAAAAAGACGAAGAAGAAAATTGAACGAAGAGTGAGAATTGATGAATCGGGAAGAAGAAAAAAGGCGAGAGACCGCAAAATTCTTGCGACTGACGTGATCGGGGGATTTGAAGGAAAAAAAAACGTTCCTTCTTTGCAGAATCTTGTCTTATTTTTTCCTCAAAGAATTCGACGATCCGACGAGACTTCCAATCGGATCGGCCGGACTACCGAGTGAGTGGACATTTTTCAAGAGTGTCGGGAGAGAGATTTAAGCGAGAGAGAAACGAGAAAGGCGAATGAGAATACGAAGAAAACCGTAATAGACGATAGATCGACGATAAAACGAGGGAGATAAAGATTTTAAAAATTGCGCGCTGTTGGCGAAACACGCGCACACATTGTCGTCGACTTCGTCGTGGTCTGACAAAACGTTCCTATGTAAAGTAATAATAAATGAAAAAAAGTTACTAAAAAAACTAATTTTTTTGCCAGCCGTTCGAGGGCGCACGACACACACTTGTAGGTAGAGAGAGAAAGGGGGGATAAAGAACAGAGGGGGGGGGGCGGAGGAAAAAAGTGAAGAAGGGAGAGAGAACGATCTGGGTGTAAATCTCAGGGGTGTGTTATATTCCGCTTATAGTGCGAAACGTATCCAAAAAGATAAGTGAAAGTGAAAACTCTAAAAGTATGAAAAACACACCCACAAATGTTGTCTTTCGTAAGTCAGGTTCTCTCTCTCTCGCTCTCTTCTCCTCTATATCAAAGAGAGAGAGAGAGAGGGAGAGAGAGAGAGCTCGAAAATGCCACCGCAGAAATGGAAAAAAAAGATCGATTTGTGGAAAAATCGATTTTTATTTTCCGAGTGATTTTGCAACAGCAAAAAATGGCCGATGGGCGCGAGGGTAAGGGTGAGGGCACGGTACACCCTTAGCTGGAAGAGAGGATAGACGAATCGCGAAAGAACTACAAATTTAAAAAAAAACAGCCGAACGAAACGGCACGACCACGCGTGAAAATGAACCGATTCGTACGAGCGACAAAAAAAAATGGCGAATCCGGTGGCGCGGCAAACGATTCGAAAAGAAGAAAAAAAACACACACAAAAACAAAAAACCCATTAACAGGTTCCTATATTTAATAAAAATAAATGTAATAACGGCTAAATACAGAAGGGTTAATGAGTTAACGATTAATTAATTACATTAATGATTGGTATGAACCGTAAGAAGTATATTAACGATAACGATGGTAATGATCATTTATATTAACTGTTAATAGAGTTAACGATGAGTTTCGATTGGGAAGACAGTGGAAAAACCGAAGTAAACGTGATTTTCCGCGACGTTGACGAAAAGAAGAAAAATGACGATCGGGATAAACTGGACGAATGAAGAAAAATTAATAAAACAATAATGCGTCGATGAAACGAAGGGCTGTCGCGCGTTGATTTTCGGTACTAATAGAGTCGGAAAGGGGATGAAAAGGCTACAGAGGTAAAAAATTTAGAAAACGTGAAATAAAAGTATTTTCGCGCAACTAAGAGAGACGAGGGCCCTAGAAAAAAGAAAGAACAACAAATTCACTATTAGCTAATAAGTCATCATAAATTACGTTTAAAATTTGTAGGAAATCCGTAAATAACGTACGATTATAAATAAAGAAATATATATATGTATAAATATACATACATTTATATATATGTATATATATATGTATGTATATGTATATGTATATATGTATAAATGATGTTGTAACGTACTAGAATCCTCGCGGTTAATAAATCGGACATTGTGCTAAACACCCTCGTGTGTAGACGCTGTATAAAGAGAAAATTCCTATGCACTCTTGATCGAAAAAACAATTCTTTTTTTCTCTTATTTTTCACAAATTGACTCGTTTTTAGAATCTGTTACATGAACGGTGAACGATGAGAAAAAAAGATAAGCGAGGTGATCGATTCGTGCATATGCATACGTGAATAGGAGAAAAATAAAAGAAATCACGAAGTAATAATACATATATATATATATATATATATTTCTAATTTAAGCAAAAGTTCCTGTCGCGTAAAAAGTTAATGAAAACGAAAATAAACGAAAATGCTTTTCTATGTAAACGTTGTCTCGGATCGGAGACGTAGCATTTATCGTCGCCTAACGATCATACTTGAATTAAATCATTGATTGCGATTATCTATTGAATAATTGGAACGTCACTAGACGACGATACACATTTACGACACGAGAGGGGAAGATAGTGATGTATATATATTTATTATCATCAATGTGAGACAACCTCCCGCAATAGGGAAAAAAAGAGATAGAGGATGATAAATATTTGACGGTCATTGAAATTCCTAATGAACATGTGTGTTAAAATTAAAAATACAAATAATAGCAACAATATTGATATTGATATTACACTAACGATAACACAATAATAATAATATTAAAATAATAACGATAACGATAATAATAATAATAACGAAGCCCATACCTCGCAATAACGAAAGCAAAAAAAAATCACCAGACAACGGAAATCTAGAACTACGTAAACGTTTAAATGCGACAGAAGCGTGGTGTATCGAGGCCGCGATTGGAGAAAAAACGATCGGGGATTATATTTTTTTGTCGCTCTTCGGACACAGGAGCGAAAAACCAATGAATTCGACGACTAACGTTAAAAGAAAGTTATTTGATCTAAATGTATATATGCACAAACACCGATGCGAAATCTCGTCGCCGTTGGCCGCGCCTTTCGCCACAATCTGTTTTTCTCATTTATTCATTCCTTGGCCGATCTTTTTATGACCCTTATATACGTACAACAATCTCAAAAGCCCACCGAAAGTAGCGTAGTTAGCCTCGATTACATCGCGAGAGAACAATTCTTCGCTAAATTCGACTCGGTTCGCTTTATCGACTCTACCACCGGGTGCGTGTGTATAAATAATAATAATGATAATATATTGTTATTATTATAATGATATACACGTACGTGTGCGCGAGTAGGTGTGAGTGAGAGATCTGCGCGAAAGGGAGAGGGAAGAAGAATCAATGAGCACCCCCCCCCCCGTCACTCCGCACTCCGCTCCCTTCAGCCCCCTTTTTTATACGTGCCCCCTCGCGGACGGCCGTGGCGAATAAGAAATTGGAATAACGCTCTCGACTCGCTCCGAGAAGACAATTTCGTTCGTCAACGCTCGACCGCCATCAGCAAATTGTTTTTTTTTTTCATTTTTCTCGGCCAATTTGCCCTCCACCCCCCGCCCCCGTTTCCCTTCGTCAAGTTCCTAATATGCGATACATCGTATTTTTATTACCACTCCGCGTGTCTCGTGTGATGTTTTATTCCGACGCTCGAGGGCGAACAGAAATCGTGAACGAAAAAAAAAGTGGCACATAGACAAATGCGCAGGTGAGGAGAAAAAAAAATTTACCGGCGTTGATACGTTTTAATGCAAAGTAAGGGAGAGATACGGGGAGGGAGAGAGAGAGGGTGAGAAAACGAGGGGCGGGATGGTGAAGAGGCGTAAAAAATGATGAAACTGTGTGTCGGCGCACTCGTTAACGCGATTGCAAAAAAAGAAGAAAAAAGAGGACCGGGACGGAAGTCTATACATATTGTATTATGTCACTTTAGACACTAAATTATGGAATTATTATTATATAAATAATATATACGTACGTACGCGTGTGTACGCGAAAAAGAATAACGAGGGTTTCATTGCGTTCCCGAGTTCGCGAGCGAAAGAGGGAGAGTGAGCGTGAGATGAAATTTAAACGGAAAAAAAAGAAAAAACGAGAATGAGAGCCCGAGAGAAAGGAAGAATTGCGTGATAGAGTAACCGAACCTCGCTACTAGCTGTTCCTAATTAAAAAAAAAAAAAAACGAGTTGAAATGAGAAAAAAGAAAATCAACAATTGAATGAGTGATAAATCGTTGGACGACGATGCTAAAGAATAAGGAAGACAAGAAAAATTAAACACGTGTGCAGTTTTAAAGGATGTGAATTGAGACGCTATTATTACAACAATAAAAAAACGAACAAGAACAGCTACAATTGTTTTATAGTAGGCACCGCGCGCTGCCACTCCGTTTCTTCGAATAATTCGTTTTCCTTTTATCATTTTTTATCTAAACATTCGAAGCATTTTAATACTATTATTATTATTATTATTACTATTATTATTATTAATTATTGATTTTAACTGAATTTGTTTGCCACGAAACTCCGCGGTTTCGAAAAATCTCGATCATGCATAAAAATCAATCGAGCCTTGTCTCGCGTTGCTCTCATTTCGCCCGATCCCTGCATCGGGCTTCTTCGAATGACAAAACAAGGGAAGATTGACTCGATGGAAAAGAAATGTATCGCGGTGCTTTTCTGATCGCGACGGGCTTTCATGAGTTCTTAAATAATCGCGCCAATTGTACGTCGAAGGAATGACGAGGCCTGTCGTAAGAAAGAAAGGAAATTATCGATGTGCAAAAAAAGATACGCGGTATGGAGTGGCGCGGGTGAGTGCAATCGTAGCGTGGAAGAAAACGTGACATAACGATATTATACGATAGAGGGTGTATGAAAAAGGCGGATGAGCAGAGACGAACAGGAGATCGGCAGTCCGAAGGGCAAAGAAAAATGAAAGAACGAACCGCGCGAGAACTTTAGATCACTCATTATATACGTATATGCACGTGTGCCCATTTGCATATACGCGTGTACGATAATTTGTTCAATTTTTTATTTGTATTCCTCTCCCATACGTCTCCCGTTGAGTTTCCAATCGATGTGTTATTTACGACGATAAACGATAAATATTTATTGATTAAAGACACGCGCTGCTATCGCTCTCGTCAAGCGTTGACGAATTAACACGAATTGAACGATATATTATTAATTAATTGCGATTAGATCGGACCACCGAATGATTGATTGATTATTTTTATTATTATTACTATTATTATTATCACTATTATTATTGATCAAGTGATTATTAATCATTAGTTATTGATTATGGTCTTTATTATTAATGGTACTATTATTGTCTATATCAACACTATTAATATTACCATCATTATTGCCATTATTATTGAATTATTGACTTAGTACGATATATTGCCATTTTTGCTATTACCACGACGACGAAGAAAAGAAATCGCGAATTTTCGACAATATTGCATTTTCGTTTTTTTTTTTTTTTTTTCGTTTCAATTAAAAGCAATTAATTGACTATTATTAATTAACTGATACTAATTGATAATGAGTAGCGACTAATTCTTGTGAGAGATTGCCATGTGTATATCTATATGTACTCGCTATGGGGCCCCGTGGGCCTCGATCGCGGGCCTGCGTGTGTTGAGACAATTTTTTCGAGAAAATTTCGAGGCATCGACGGGGCGCCCGAAACGCCGGCTCCGACGCTTGGCTTTTTACTGGATATTGCGAAAACGAAAAACGTCTAAGATCCCCTCCCTCTTATCTTTGTGATACGAAAGATCGGAATACGAAAGGAAAAAAGAAAGTCAAAAGCTCCTTGTCGCGAAGGAACAAATCACGCGTTACTCTCGTTCACTCATTGCCATTGAGTTTTATCATTTCGAAAAATAGACACGAGCGAACCTCATACGAGCAATTTTACTCGCCTGTCACTTTGACATTTTTAAAAAATTTTATTCTTTTTTCGATCGAGGCTGTCGCTATTTTTGTTCACATTTTGTTACATAAATAATAATACATAAATCTCCGGGTGCCTCGCGTCGTTCCTCGTCTTTTGTAGTTTTGCGCAGCACTCGGCGAATACGATTGACATTTTTGAAACGCCCTACTGTTATCCTGTCACGTGGTATAACTCTTGTCCGAAGTCTCCTTTTTTTCAAACAAAAAGAAAAAAGAAACATTTTTAATGAAAAAAAAAGGAAAAAAATTAACGAGATATTCGTACGAAATTGCGTTTTCGTAAGAAAGAAAGAGAGTCCCGCGCCGTCAAGGGAAAACGCGCAGGGGGAGAAAGAGTGCGAGGGGGTGATCGAGAAAATCCGTATTACCGGGTCGACGAGCCGGTGCAATCATGTTCCTATTAGGTTTCATATCTAAGCAAGTAATTAATTATACCACTAAATAATAAATGATAATGATGGATGATACGACGATATTATATATTATTGGATATATATATATATATACATATATATATATATATATGTGTGTATATATATATGTATATATATACATATATACATATATATATATATATAACTAACAAAAAAGCATACATATATATATACATATACGCGTATGCATATGTATACATATATATATGTCGATTATACATAACGATATGACTAGGCTGTAGTCTGTAACACTGCAAACGTACTGTTTTTTCCCCCTTTATACACACACGAGAGAGAGAGAGCGAGAAAGAGAGAGAGAGAGAGAGAGAGAGAGAGAGAGAGAGAGAGAGAGAGAGAGAGAGAGAGAGACAGAGAAAGAATAAACAAATCGTAAAGAACACGCGATCATAGCTGAGGGAACGGGTCTCACGAAAAATTGAAACAATAAAAGGACACTGAACTAAAAAAACTTTCAAACAAGTTTTACCTGCACACCCATACACACAGAAACAAAGACACACACACACCGACACACACACACACACATACACACGCGCGCGCGCGCGCGCGTCTACACTCGCAAACATACACATTCATGTATACGTATGTATTCATCGAAACAGCTTTCTCGAGTCTCGTATGACGATTTTTCGTACGACCCAGAGCGGCATGAATTACTCAGCTGCAGCTGACTTTGCGAGAGTGATATCGCATCGAGACACAAATACAAAAAGAAAGAAAGAAAAACCGAGATAGATTTGAAAAGCATAGAGAAAGCGAAAAAAAAATGACACACGAACGTTCTACGACAGCTCGATATCTGTGAGATGCGGACGCATGGATTGGCACTGGCTCCGTAATAAACGTAATTATAACGAACACACACGCAATATGTACTATCCAACCACCCCCCGCCCCGGCCCCAATGTCCTCGAGCGAAAAAAAATGTTCCTCACATCGTCAGCGAAAACGACAAAAAAAAATGAAAAACGACTTTAAGAAATAAAGATTGAAAAAACTTGGTTCCTATAAAAAAAAGCATTGCCTCGTCCACACATATGACAAAACGGTGGAAAAAATCACTCCCCGGACCTTTTGCATCCTCACCGGATATCCTGCTACAGCACTACGTCTCCCGGAAGGATGCGGAAGAAAAAAAAATACGGTTTTGGTTTTCGTATTTTTTTGTTGTGGAGAAAAAAGTGGAGATGCGATCGTGTCGTGCGCGAGCTGAAAATCGCTACGATACAAGAAGAAAAAGAGGCTTGGATTCAGAGGTTCGTCTTTTGTTCGTACTATTCGATGAGGTTGTGAGGGTAAAAAACAAAAAAAAATTGCGATTGAACAATGCTTGTTTTCCGTCTATACTGTTTTCGGGCTTTATTTATTTCAATGCCGTATTCGATCACGTCACACTATTTTATTTCCGGTCTCACGTGTGGCGAACGCGTTCCATTTCCGGTTGCGAAACACCGTACTTTTACCGTGCTAGCATGATTTGCATAGATCGCAAATGCCCAACCCGATTTCGATATACATATATATATATATAAACACATATAGATGTAGTTGTGTGTGCAAAATGAAATTTTGAATTCAGGATTTTCGCCATTTCACACACGAAAATTTGCCTAATACAGATCGGAAAGCTCAGATACAAGGTAAAAAAAAGTAACACAAACTTCCACCCCAGCTTCACGTGCAAAAACACTGCATTGATGTGTGAATTTCGACATTTACGAAAGTACTGCTCTAACGGTGAAATTAAAAACTAATTGTAATGTCAATGAACGCAGTTAATGTGTCTGCAGGGAATATTAATCGCGACTAAATTCACGATTTTTCGTTGAAAAAAAAACTTTGCAGAATAGTGCAAATTATGATGGTTTTTTTCGAAAACGATGCACTGCGGAATTAATAGAAACTTGGAAGACGGTTTATCAGAGGCATCCACGTGTTGGCTAGACTTCGGTATTCTTTGGCACTTATCGGTTAAGTACTCGACCTACCTTGAACGTCGATTGATACTAGAATTGAACAATCGTCTACCCTTATTCCACGTTGTGACCGGAACAACTGAAACAACCTACATTGTTCGTTATCGTTACTTCTGCGCGCACGTAGGTAAGTACAGGATTATTTTACGGTACTTGTAATATTGCCGGAAGAGAAAGCTACTCTGATACGGCAGAAAGAAATTTGATTGGGAAAACGCTTTCAACACGAGCCTTACTCGTGGCTTTAGATGTAAATTGAATCAGTGGGTGAAAAATGTTATGGGGTCGCATACGGAGAGGGCGAAAAAAGTATTTGCACAGCTCTCGTTTCTATAAAACAATTCTTAAAAAAAAGAATATTCTTTTTGCAAAATATTGTGTTCGGTGGCTGATTTTAAATATAAGTACTGCATGTTTATGCCCATATAGATAATGTATGTAGGCCCATATAGATAATGTATGTAGGTCCCGGAAACCACACGAAAACATGCCACGGTATGCAAATAATTTTGTTGCATCCTGTAGAGTTTCAAATGATGGCAGATAGGACGAGATGAGTTGATTGTGAGTATCGAAATGTCTAATTGAATTATACACTTAACACGTACATCCTAATTTGATAATTACTTCGTTAATTGCTGGCATAACAAACAAAAAACAATTCGAGGACGATGTGCCGATGTGACGATGATCACATAATCAATTGCTGCAATAACAAAAACAAACGGTTTGAGGACGATGTGCCTCAACGGTTTCGAGTTCAGTTTTTTTTTCAGCTGACGGCGATTTAATGCCATAACCACACTTACTTTATTCCAACCGATCTGATTTTAACCTCAGTTCCTACGGTTCCCGATCGCACTGTTCGGATTTCTCATTTATCACGGAAAATAATGCTTCAAATCTAATCAAATTATAATCGAGTACTAGTCGAGTGATTGACAGCTCATTGATTAACGGAATAGCAAATGAGAGCCCCGCTAGGCGAATGATACTTACAGAGGCATCACTCAAGTGTCCGCCTTGGATTTCGTTGCAACTCATATAAGTGATAAAGTATTGAAAACTATTATACAGGTATTTTTTCTATCGGCGGAAAAACGTTTTTAAGGGGAGAAACGACTTCCCAAAGAAACACGCGTCTCCCCTTAATTTAATTCGTCTCGAATGCTTCTACAGTGGATTTCCTCTCGTCTTGCATTAGAAGAATTTTGGTTTTGTTTCATTTAGATCAGTAGACTGCTTGCGGGTGAAACTGCAACACCACCCCTCAACACGTCTTTCTTTAAGAGGTGGTTTCCCCCCTTCAAACCGTTTTTCCACAAATAAAAAAAATACTTGCTAATAGTTTTCAATGCTTCATCACATATATGAGTTTCAACAAAATCGAAGGCGGACCCTCAAATGATGTTCGTTGTTAGCATCAGTCCTGGGTGTGCCAATGAGCCTAGGCAGCTGCCTAGGGGCGGTAGACTGTAGAGGGCGGCGAATTTTAGATGCATCTAAAAAGGCCTAGGTAAACAGAAGTGATTAAAATAGAAGGTGCGGCACAAAGTCAAGTGGCCTAAACTTAAGAAAAGTATAAATGCTGGTTAGCATCGTTTGGTTCACGATGCTAACCTCCTCGAAGCGCAATTTCCTAAAAAAATACATGTATCCCAGCGCCAACACCTGTGTCACGGCTGCTGATGTATAAAACGTCGTCGAAAGGGAGAATGGGATGAAAAATCTTGTGTTACATGAAAAGGAGGATGCGCAGGCCAAACCACCCCTGCCTCTCCTCATTGCCTTCCCTTCCTCGTCGTCGAAGAAAAGGAAAACGTCGACTTCAAACTCAAGGCTTGGAAAGCGAGAATATATAAGACTGAGTCTCGATCTTGTCGTGGCGTGAGTGTTTGCTCGTGAGATGGAAAGCAAATTAGGTTTGCGCTATGGGCGACGGGGGTGGGGGTCGAACTTTGTTCGTATCGAAATAAAAGCTCTCACTCTTTCTCCCCGTTTTACTTGAAATATCCGACATATGATTACACGCACACACACGTGCCTGTAAATATGTGCGTGTGTGTGTGTCAGCTTTCTTCGCAACTCCATATACGACCGTTCATCCCCAACGAAACGACGCACCCCTCGCCGTTAACCTGGGGAAGGAAGGACGGGGCAGACCCCAAACTCGCTGATCTCTCAGCAAAAAGCCGTCCTTTTTACAAGCGCGTGTGTGTGTATAAACATATATATGTGGATGAGACTATATGTATACACGCGCCACATATGTGATTCGATTTCCCTTACGTGACATCGACGTGGCAATTTTTCAGGAAACTTTTAAAACCCACCGTCCCCAACCCCTTCCGTCGCTATCTCCTTCATCCCTCAATCCTACCGATGTTACAGTTGGTGGAGATATTTATCTTTTTCTCTCTTTCGTGCTGAACCACAGAGAGAGATAGAGCGAGAGGGGATGAGCGAGAGGGAGAGGGGAGAGAGAGAGAGAGAGAGAGAGAGAGAGAGAGAGAGAGAGAGAGAGAGAGAGAGAGAGAGGAGATTCGAGGGAGCACGAAGCAGTTCATAATACGGGGGACACAAAGTATTATTATAAGAGCTGCTGCGAACTCTTAGGTATGCTTTAATGCTATATACCTATATGTCTCCCCGTAAGGTCGTATCTTCTCGTTAGCCCTTTCGCCCCGAGAAGCGCTTCTCTCGATGTGTAGGTGCACGATCGCGCGTGTATCAGAGAAGAACCTTCGTACGAGGTAATATACTGTCGTACTCGTCTTCACACAGGGTGTCCTGTTACGAATGGACAATCCTGCATCTGTCGATAGGTCAGATTATGCTCTACTATATGCAGGAATTTCAGTTCAGTAAAAGTCCCACGGTTTTCGAGATTTTGGGTTTTGTTCGTGTTATTTTTGGAAAAAAAATCATCTGCTTTTGGGTTTTCACATGCCGTTTCTACAAATGATATGAAACGTTTTGAGGGGTTACCCCCACTTGCGATTTTGAAAAAATCGATTTTTTTTATTGCATTTTTTTGAAGTATAAGTATCTGAGAATATGTCCTGAAAATTTCAAGTCGATCCGAACAAAATTGACTGAGATATGAGCGTTGAAAGAGAAGAATCCGTGGATTGAAGAACTGAAATTGAAACTTTAAACGCGTTTTTCTCAAAATGGCATTTCTGAAGTCGGTGACCAAGATTACTCGAACACTAATGAACCGATCTTCTTGAAATTTTGCAGGCTTATTTAATACATAAAAAGGTAGTCTTTAATCGTTCGATTTTTTTTTCGAAAAAAAATGGCCGTTTTATAGCCAAAAACGGCCGTTTTTTTCGTTAAAATCGAACCATTAACTTTGACTGTCCGCCATTTTGTGAAAAATGAATATTTTTAAAAATCCTTCGATTAAAGACTAGTTTATACTTATATTTCACTAAATCCATCCGCATTTTTTTCTTCAGATGATCCACTTCGCCGCAATGTTGGTCACCGAAAACCGTGTATAAAAAACATTATTTCATTGACGGCCATTTGCCACTAAACAATGTAATATTTTTCAATAAAAAAATTACTGAAAGTTCTTCAAGATGTGTTCTTTAAGATGGTATATTGATCGATTAAAAAAGTTTTGTAGTTTTCTTTAAAAAAATTCATGAAAAAGGCCTTTTTTGCGCTACAAGTGGGGGTAACGCCTTAATGTAAATGGCACAATATGCGTAGTACATTGTTTTTACACCGCAGGCTATCAAAGTCAGATGTTCGAATTGGTTTGTATGAAAATTCTGCGTTAGATATTTTTTTCATAAAGATTCCTTAACATTAAAGGTTAAAAAGAAGCTTTCAGATAAAACAAATAACCAAGAGTCTTTTTTTAAACACCGGGTCAAAAAAGTTATCATTTGTAGAAATGGCATGTGAAAGACCGAAAGCAGATGATTTTGATCTCGAAATCATCGGACTCTTACTAAACTAAAATTCCAGCATATACTTGATCTGAACTATCGACAGCTGCAGGATTATCCATTCATCACAGGACACCCTGTATATACATACAAAGTAAATATAATCTATATATATGTATATTCGGTTCGGAGTCACGTTTTTAATTTCTGTACTGATCTTGCCTCCCCCCGCCGCCTCTTTGCTGCTGGCTATAGATGCTGCTGCCGCTGCTGCTGCCTTGCCTCATTTTCACACCCCCTCTCCTCAGCCCGCCCCAGAAACTCGCCATCGCCTCTAATAAGCAAATAATAACTCGTTCCGGGGCGAGAGAACGGGCGCGCGGGCTCGGGAGGAGCACACAGAGAATTATCACCGCGTATGGGTAATCCGAAGCTACAACGGGGCACCCGCGAGATACGAGGAAGGCATAAGAGGTTTAAGGTGGATACGGACGCATACGCAGTATCGCACAAGTGGAAAATTCACAATCGCCCTGATACTCGGCGAATCGTAAAGTTTTGGGGATAACGAAACAAAAAAATGATTCATACGAGAGACGAAAAAATAAGAGCGTGCTGACGGAGTGCGCGAAAGATTGAACGAGTTTAGCGGTTTTTTTCTTTGCCTTTCCACTTCAACAAGGGGTACCAATTTCTTAGGATCAAGTCACTTTGAGGGGGGGAGATACCTTTGGGAGATGAAAAAATTGCTGATTTTCATTATTTTTTTTAAAGGTAAGATTTCTTCACTTTTTTTAGACTTAAGGTATGTTTTATTGCACTTTTGGCTGTTACATGGTATGATTTTTATTTTCATTAATCTTTGAAAATGACGAAGGTTTGGTACGGTTTTCTAAACGGGTTCCGGCGGATGTTGCCAGGCGACGTTGCACGCAGCCTCGCACATAAGGGTATTTCTGCTAATTAGGCGGCCGAAAATAGAATTCCTCAGATTTATCATATTAAAAACTGCTACCTGAAAATATTGAATAGACACCGAACAATGGGCGACCTCTTCCCGTTACCCAACTGGGACGATTTGTAATACATATAATAAACAACGATTTGTAATATATATAACAAAGAAAATAACTTTGGCCGCCTTATTAGCTTAACCCTTCGACTGCACACTGGGTCGTGTTGATCCCATTTTCTTCAACTGACTATATCGCAAAACAGTTCCCCACTCCTACTCTATAGGTGGGCACTCGGCCCCCATCCTACATCTTGCCCGTGTACTGAGGACAACTGTCAAAAAAGGACCTGGGGTCGAATTGACCCCGTTCACACCATAGTGGGAGTGAAAACAGTTTTTTGGTGAAATTTAGTGTTTTATTACTACATGTAAGTGAGTTATGATAGAAAATGCTCAGAGACATTTTTTATTTTGCGCTACTATAATAAATTATGTATTTAGAATGCCGATCATAAAACTAAATGCAAGTGTCCGTTATGCAGGGGGGCTATGTGCAACAAGCACCGAATGTACTTATGCGTCGATTGCGGTAAATGTCAATAATAATGACTCAATAAAGTAAGAAAAATGCGGAAAATATACGTTTTCAACAATTAAGGATGTTGAGTCCCTATCAAACATGTTAATGTTAATTGTTCAATAAATATCTTCTTAATCGTCATGAAATTTTTACACGACCTCCTGAATACTTCGTGTAAAAACATACCAAGTTTTCAGAATTTTATCATCATTACTTCAACCTCCTCAAGGGTTGACATAAAAAATGATAAGAAAATTCTGAAAATTTGGTATGTTTTTGTATGAAGTATTTAAGAGGTCGTGTTAACATTTCACAACGATTAGGAAGCTCGTTATTAAAAAATTAACATTTTGTTAAGAACAATTTTTAAAAGAAATAAAAAACAATTTATCAATAAACTTCGTTTTGTTTCCGTTGCTTTCAGTATATTGTAGATATTATAAAATTGAGAGGTCAAAAAAAAACTTATTGCAAAGTTACATCAGTTTCCATAAAACAACATTTAATTTGTGAATGTTAATTGTTCAATAACGAGCTTCGTAATTGTCGTGAAATTTTTACACGACCTCTGAAATACTTCATACAAAAACATACCAAATTTTCAGAATTTTATCATCATTTGCGATTTGGGACTCACCATCCTTAATCTGCCAATGGAGTCGATTTTTTCCATTTTTGACTTTCTCGAAAATGCTCAAATTCGAATCTCCGAATAAAACTACTTTTTGGAAAGAGGGTCGAGCCTGTCTTTTTGTCGTATCTACAAACCTTTCTCTCTGAACACCTCAAAGAACGTTTTTTTTATATTTTGGGAAAAAAAATATTATCTTTTTCATGTAAGTACGTATTTTTCAACGCATCACGCTTTCGACGATAATTTTTCGCCTACAGATGATATCGAACCTACAACCTACCTGGCTATCTTCTGCCCATCCTGTGCACCCTACCACTACTCTATCGAGTCCTTGTTGTCGCATCTTGATTACAGATATGGCATAACAGACAAAAGTCATTCCGACTTGGGTGAATTTTTGCACAGGTGTTTTTTTCATAATCTAAGTCACTGCCTAAATTGATTTTTGACGCATCACGATAGTTTTGAACCATATAATAGTGATTTGTACTACATTATATGATACGAAGCTCTAAAGGGTGTCTCAAAATGACCTGACGTTTCAAATGACGCGCCATTTTCTTTTTGGGGCGAACATAGAATTGACAACTGACAACTGACTTTGACAATTGACAATTGACAATTGACAATTGACTTTGACAACTGACATCAGGAAGTATTGAGGTTTAGTCATGGAGAATTACACCCTTACCATTGGACTTCTTTCTTTGGGCTTTTCTGAAAGGAAAAGTGCATGCCAATGATCCACATACCATTCCGGAGCTCAAGGAAGCAATTGGACCTACTATTAATAAAATAAGTCCGCAAGTATGCCAAAATGTTATCGAAAATTTCGTCAGAAGAGTGAGCGTTTGCAAACAGGGACGAGGCGGCCATTTATCGGATATTGTATTCCACTCACAGCCTCCATGTTTGTACTATATTTTAAAATAAAAATATTCGTACTTTTCAAATAAATAATACGTTTTATGAATAAATTTAAACGTCAGGTCATTTTGAGACACCCTATATATGAGGTATTCCACGTGAATCCGGTGGACTTTTTCCCTGACCCCCACGAATTCGATAAATTTTTTTTATCCGATTCCATTGACTCTAAAAGACACCCTGAATTTTTACATTTTTTTAAACAACCCTTAGTGAAAAAAAATTCCGAAAAAAACGCCCCGATTTAAAAATCTGAAAAAATTCCCAAAAATGCATGATTATATATAAAAAATTTCAAGCTATCACCCGCAGTGGGAGTATGAGTTTTTCTGTGCTTTCTGAGCGATTAACGTG
This sequence comes from Ophion costatus, assembly GCA_951751655.1. NCBI lineage: Eukaryota > Metazoa > Arthropoda > Insecta > Hymenoptera > Ichneumonidae > Ophion > Ophion costatus. The sequence continues at coordinate 25,774,471 of OX632364.1, read as the reverse complement.
TTAAAAAATCCGAAAAATTCAAGAACCGGACGGATACTTAAATCGGGCGTATACTCAAATATTTTGATACCCACAATGAATTTTTTTGACCATTTTTTAATAACTACATCACAATCAAGAACCTTGAACAGTTAGCAGTCAAAAAGTTCTGGTATTAATTTCAATTGAAGACCACTTCAATTGGGCAAAAAAAACTTATCATTTGTAGAAATGGCATGCGAAAAACCAAAAGCAGATGATTAAAAAAAATAACATATAGCCCAAAATGACGAAAACCGTGGGTCTTTTACTGAACTGAAATTCCAGCATACAGTAACTTTCCGCTTTCTTTAACCACAAAAGAGAACAATCTATTTGAAGCAAATTCCTTTTTGTACGATTCCATGTGGCCGATTTCGTGACTTTTTTTATTAATATGTCAACCACGAAGAAAACGCTGAAAATTCACGAGCTGTTGTGTGCGAACCGAAGCACTTTAATCTCCCGAACGCGGTATATATATATATATGTAAGTGTGTATATATACACGTTAAGGATGCACAAACTACGAGCACCAAAAGCTATGCAGGATAACCCCTCTCTTCTGCGGTACAAGGATGGGGTGGATAAGCGGAGAATTTTCGGTAGCAAAAGTAATACGGTATTATGTGCTATATCGTACAAGGGAGTACGTCGCCGTTGGCGGTACGATGTTATCCAGAATTTACTCAAATTCCCAAGAATAATCGCGATATGAAATTTCTCGATGCGAAGGCAAAATAGGAAGATAGAAGAGCTGGAGAGTTCACGGGAATCTGGAAAACTTTGGATTTACAGGAAGCGCCTCTGGCAAATATTTTCGACTCCTTCGCGTTCTAAATAATATGCATCCATTGGGGCCACGGTGTGTGTGTGTGTATACGTATACTTGAGCTCTTTCACAAAATCGTTAAATACCTTGGCGCAAATAGTTTGTAGTGAAGAAATTTAATGAGGTCGAATCAGTTTCGTGGTTGACCATTATTTGATGAAACAAAAATTACTTTAAAAAGGATATATATAAGATACTGATATGAATGTATTTTTTATACTATTGTCATACCTATAATTATATTATTATCATATCAATGCTTATTCTTGCGAATATTATTCAATTAATGTACTCCTATTTTAATATGATAATATATCTTCCAACCTCATTTGAATTCTTTTAGTAGTAGTCGTATCTGAATTTATGGGTGCAGGATATACAACACAAATTTATCGTAACGTTGATAGTTTTTAATTGTCAGTTATTAAAAATTGCAACCTACTGATAAGGTCGATTGATCGAGGCCATTCAGCCCACCTTTGCACTTTTTTATTCGTCATTTAAATAGTTTCTTGGTTGTGTTTTGCATTTTTATATTTGCATTTTTCTTAACACTCAACAATGATTTGCTTATTTGACTTTATCACAAGTTCTACCATGAAGTTGCTTGTGTTTTTGTGATTGGCTAGGGTTCGTCCATCGTTCGCGAATTTAAAAAAATAAGCGTCGAAGGAACTGAATTTAAAAAATAAAGAAAATGGAAAATTGCTACTTGTCGAAGATTTATTATATTTACGGTAACCAGTCGAGCAACTTACTAAAACTTGAGCACGACATTCAATTATGAAATGAAGAAATGAGCATTGGAACAACCATAAATGGAATATGGGGCCATGATAGAGCAATAAATGAAGGAAATTCCTGGGTGCAGGTAACTCTATTTCACATATTACTTCGAGTACACCGAAAAATGAAAGGTGAGGCAAACCAAGTGTCACAGTGGGAGAGGCATAACTCCAAAGTATTCTCAAATTTGCCGAGAACGCGCGCAGGAGAACGAAGCGATGCGAGCAACCATCCAAAGTATATGCACGGTCGAATGAGAAAAACGAAGAGGCAGTAACAGAAGTACTATCACGATATTGCTGCAGAGATTTCTCAGTGTTGCGTCTGTACACGCCTCTCTCCAAGGTATCGCGTTTATACGAGATTAAAAAATCTAAAGAACTGGCATGGTTGAAATTTTCAGAGGTTTCTGTGGGGTCACAAATTAGAAAAAGATTAAATCTAACGAGGAACATCACTGAAGTGACCGCTTTCGATTTTGTTGAATCTCGTATATGTGATAAAGAATTTGAAACTATTAGACACGTATTTTTTTATCGGCGATAAAACGGTTTGAGGGGGCGGAAACCACTTTTCAAGGAAAGGCATGTAACCCCTTAAGTTTTATTTGTTTCAAACATTTTTATAGTGGATTTTCCATCGCTGTACGTTGAAACAACTTTAGTTTTTGTTTTATTCGGATCGGTGGACTGCTTGTGGCCGAAACTGCAAAACTACCCCTCGTCAGGCCGGTGTTTGAGGGGTGGTTTTGCCCCTTAAAACCATTTTTACGCCGATAAAAAAATATACGTGTCTGGCAGATAGTTTTCACTGTTTTATGACATATATGGGTTTGAACAAAATCGAAGGCGGACCTTTAACCCTTCGTTGAATCACGGCCACGATTTTGACGCACTGAGTCAATTTAACCCGGACAGTGCTTCAGCCACTTGCCATTCAAAATCCTTCGATCGATTTTTATTGAAAAAAATGTGTCTGTATAATAAAAATGCGGAAAGTGGAAAATTGGATTGCTGTAGAAAATCATTGAAAATTTTCAGTTTTGGGAGAGTGAGCATTTTATGTCGAATTCGTCCGAGTCAAAATGACATGGTCAAAAGAACTTTCAGGGATTATTAGGTAAATATTGAAGTATGTAAAACATAAATTATCTGTCAGAAGAATACAAAATGACGACGCACAAGTCGCTATAGCAGTACTGGTTTTCAGCCTTAAATTTAATACCGAAACTCAGAGTGAAATATTATCGTTAATTAGATCAGTCTTAGCAGTCAAGTACGAGGGGAAACTAAAAAATAATGAAAAAAAAAAATAATACAAACGAGTTTGAAAAAAAAGTCCGTTTTTTCGATCACAATATAAAATATAGAAATATAATCATGTAAAAAGTGTTATATTTTTTACAATTTAATATTAATCGAAAAAGCGCTCGTACATGACTGTTAAAGCAATCTAAGAAGCTACAGTTAAAAATTCAGTTCCAAAAACATTTCAAAAAGATTTCAAAAACATGGTTTTGAAAAAACGTGTTTGAAGTTTTCAATACCAGCTAGGAAACTAATACACGAGTGAATTTGCAGAAACGTGGAAGCTTCTTGAGTCGGTCGGTTACGTGTTCCTCGTTGAGAACGATTTTCACTTCAGGGTCAAATTTTTGGACGGTACTTTGTGTAGCTGAGAGCTGTAAACACCGAAGGCGCTTTACAGCTCTCAGAGATTCCCCTCAAAAATAACTCTGAAACCACTTTAAAACTGTTTTTTTTAGCTATAAACGAACATGCATAATCTTTTTAAAGATTCAAAGGATTTTTTAAAAGTGTTTCCAAAAAAACGTTTTTTCGAGAATTTTACAGTGGTGTCCTCCCTTAAGGTAGAACGAGCGCGCACTCTTGATTTCTATAGATTTTGTTCCAATTTTAACCAGACATTGTCCATATAATTATGCATGTTTGAGTCAAATTTCAGAAGGGTAGGCTATTTAGATTGGGTTATAAAATTGCAACGTTTAACACTGCAGGGTCTGCATTTACCGAAAGTCAGGTCACATAATTCGTCGTACCATTCTATCGTGTTTATAAATTTTGAAAAAAAAAACATTGTAATTATATAGCAAACTAGTTAGGGAAAGATAGCAAACTAGTTAGGGAAAGAGTGAAAAGAGTTTGAATTGCCTGTACTGTACAGTTTTGCTAAAAACGTTCAGTAAAAGTCAAAGCTCCGTGCTCCACGGTACTAGGGCTCTACTGCTTAAAAAGAATTGCTGAAAATGCTACTGCTTAACGGGCTCTACTGCTAAAACTGTCCTGCTAAAAGCTCTACAGCTAAAACTGTCTTGGTAAAAGCTCCAGTGCTAAATGGGCTCTAGTGCTAAAACTGGACTGCTAAATAGACTCTAGTACTAAAAGCAGCACTGCTAAAGAGTCTCAACTGCTCTCAACCCAAACAAACAAACCCAAACAAACGTCGGCAGGATGCACTCGACGCATCCCACCGAATGTAGCACAATGGCGCCGATAGCGAGGTAAGTTTTCTAAGAAAAATCCCAAAAAATCATCAAAAAACCGCAAAAAGTACAGTATAACCTCCATCAATGGGACTTATATGAGCCCTCTGTCAGAAGGGGTAGTTATAGCAGTCCAGTTTTAGCAGTAGAGCCCATTTAGCAGTACAGCTTTTAGCAGTGGAGCCTTTTAGCAGTACAGTTTTAGCAGTGGAGTTTTTAGCAGTAGAGCCCGTTTAGCAGTGAAGTTTTAGCAGTGCATTTAGCAGCAGAGCCGGACCACGGTGCTCCACGCAGAGGAAAAAAAATGGGTCCGTAAGGCTTTCCAGAATGGAGCCCGGGCAGCCCTGTACAAACGAGGCGGACACATATTCACTTAGATGTCCTCCTGCGTCCAAATGACCATACGTCTTTACGTTTTCGCCAAGCGCTGCCAAGCGAAGGGGCATAATTCGCGTAACTCGCGGTATCGACTCGTGCGAATTCTGCCCTCTTCTTTGTCCCGACCCGACCCGTGAAACGTAAAGAAGATCGATGTGTGGACTGTCGTATGCAACGTGGGCGTATGTGTTGGCAGTCTCGAGGAAGAAAGCACACACGACGTAGCTTGAGAGGAAGAAAAGTCCTCTTAGCGCATTTCAATATATCGCGAAAGTCCTTTGAGGTTATGGTGCGCGGGGGTGAAGAGGGTCGACGGGGAGGCCGGGAGAGAGAGAGAAAGAGAGAACCGGCGGGGGGTGGATCTTCGAAAGGAGACCGGAGAGGTTTTACAGAGCGGAAAAGGTAAGGGTTGGTTTAGAAGATGGAAAGAATTCGCGCGAAGGGGTGATTTTTTCGTCTCACTCCTTTTTTCCCTCTTCCGTTTTCCCTCCTCGTGTACTCCCGATGGAGAGGAGGGAGCTACGGATGGTGGCCGGAGTGAAAGGGGGCGTTATTGATTCTTCTTTTAATCTCGTCGCGACCCACCCCACTTTGCGAAACGAGGGGTTGGATGAGAGACGGAAGTAGAAGAAGGCGAAAGAGGAGTGGAAGAGAAAGAATAAGAAGGAGACCATGGGCTCCGTGGAAACGCGGCCGGGGTCTCGCTGGCCTCGGGAGGGCGAGAGGATGGATGGAAAAATGTTGGAAGGAATGTGGGGTACAAGGAGAAGGATGGCTCTAGCCCATCGACATCGAGGGACGGGGGTGTAACTTATTTGAATGTGTCTTCGTCGTCGTTGGGATAGTTGATGGGAGATAGGAAAGGGGGAGAGAGAGAGTGAGAGAGAGAGAGAGAGAGAGAGAGAGAGAAATAAAGAAAGCTTCTGTCGTGTAAAAGAACGCGAGACAAAAAACCACCCGGACGAATCCGGTGAAATCGATGTTCCGCTGTTTTTCTTTTCCTTTCTGCTCTAACTATAATTATTTATTAACAATAATAATTTGAGTAATTTATAATGATTTAACTGTGTTTCTGCTGTAACTATAATTATATCATCATTTCAACTGAAAATATAGAGATTGACGCCTGCAGCAAAACCATACAATTTATTTTGACTCGTTTTTTGGATTTGCACGTATCGCCCTGTCGGTACGAACGCTCTAGGACGACTCGAGAGCGAGTGCCAAATTCCTCGATGAAAGGGCTGTCGAACGATTTAACCCTGCGTTGACACACTGGGTCATTTTGACCCGGACGAATTTGAAATGAAATGCTCACTTTCCCAAAATTGAAAGTTTTCATTAATTCTTCACAACAATTCAATTTGATACGCCGCGAATTTTAATTATGTAGACATATTGAGAAATGTTTCGGGGATCATGATTATGTAAAACTTATGAAAAATCGATTTTTTTGCACCGTCCGATAGTATAGACGGTTATAAACATGTTGTTCATATTCTCACATAAACATTTAAGTGTTTAAGTTCATATACTCAGATAAACATTTAAGTGTTCGTGTACTTACGTGAACATTCGTTTGAGTTCATATACTTACATAAACATTTAAGTATAAAATATACTTACATGAACATAACATATAAGTAGACTATTTATATGTAAATTCCGCTCTCGAAATTTCAAACGCGTTTTTCTTGAAATATCGTTTTTCGAAACGTTGTACGCTCTCAAAGGAAGAGTTTTAAAACTATCCGTCCCAAATTGTCACACAACATTCTTCCTGTCATTCTTAATTTTGCTGTTGAAGCCTTTTTCCGAAATCACGATTTCTTAACGAAAAACTGTCGAAAAAATAGGCTAAGTTCGATTTTTCAAAACGCCGCTATTTTGTCGATTTTGATTTTTTTAAAACCTCCATAGCAAGATAGCCGCTTTCATACTGATTGATTATTTTCTACAAAATCTGGTTTAGATAATATTTACGACCACAACCGTGTCCACCGTGAGGCCTTTTTTCCCGAACACATTTTCAAAAGTTAAACAAAATTTTACAAAAATAAAAATTCACGTTTCAAAATTTATTTTCTGTTCTTCGTGAGTGCTTTGATTCGACATTAAAAAATCAGACTGATTAGCGTATTTTAACAATCGAAAAAAAAATCGCGAACATCGGCTACTTTTCGACCCGACTGTGATGATCCCTCAAAGTGTAATCTGGATTTTTTATCAATAAAAACCGACCGAAGAGTCGAGGGCAGATGGATGAAGTACTATCCGGGTGAAATTGGCCCAGGGCGTCAAAATCGTGGCCAAATATAAGGTCGTCAAGGAAGAGTTAAAAATGCTTCATGTTCGAGAGAAGAAAACCTGCTGCGTTTTCTTCCGATGTGAGTCGATAGGATGAAAAATGGATGAAATGGATGATGGAGACGGAGAAATAGAGCACGATGATCCCGGAGGAGAGGAAATAAGCTCATGGGGTTGATGGGGGCGTAAAGAGATACATGTGAGTATTAAATTGCGGGGAACGCAATAAGCGTAACGCAATAAGATTCCACCGGAATTTCCGCTTCCGTTATCCGTGAGCGAGAGACCAAGCGATCTCTTTCTACTACACCGTCGTGCCAGTCCGACACTATAGATATTCTCGACGACAAATTTGCTTCCTTGTAAATGCAAGGAATTTTTTTTCTTCTCGCACTCTTTCCCGATCGTAGATTCGCGCACGTACAACCAAGATACAGTGGCGGATCTCGTCTGCAAAAATAATGTCGTCGTATAAGAGTAAAATTATATTCAAACGATTTTTTTCTCGGCGCGAAAAAAAAACGTGACTTATATAGGCGATTCGTACGTGCTCGGTTATTGTGGAATATTTGTTATTGCAATTTGTGACGTGGCTTTCCGGCGAATTTCGCCACGCTTTTTTTTTTCGAAACGCTCCAAATACACGAGCGTTAGTGGCAAATGCGAAAAATGATGGGTCTTTGAAATTTCACTATTTTTATACTCTGTCAGTTGGTAAAAGAGGCGAAGTGAATTGTGTATATCTTTACACGCTTATTAAGGATTTAAGGGGGAGATAGCTTCGGGTGAGGAAATAATTGGCTGATTTTCATGAGTGTTTTTTAAAAGGAAACATTTTTTCAGCATTTTTTAGACGTAGGGTATGTTTTACTATTACTTTTGGCTGTTATGTGGTATGGTTTTTTTATTAATCTTTAAAAATGGCGGAAGTATAGCACGGTCTTCTAAACTGCGTTTTCAAAACTGGCCTGACGTACAGCTAAAAAACTAACCAACCAATTCTGATGAAATTTGGTATAAATCTTTCTAACCTCATTGTCTAAAATATAACCCTAAATGTGTTTGAGAATAAAATAGAAAACGTATTTGTTCTTGCAAAGTGTAACGATTTTTTTCGGAAAATTCAATATTTTTCTTTCAAAGCGTACCATTTCATCGATTTTTAACATTTCTCACTTTTCCTTGGTTCATATTCTGCGTATGAGTGTTGATTGAAAAAAAGTCTTAGTCGGTTTTTGTCAGTTTAATCCCGCCGACGCTACGTGTCACGCCGTCTGACAACATCCGCTGCAACCCGATTAGAAGACCGTGCCATACCTCTGCCATTTTCGAAGATTAATAAAATTTAAAAAACATCATGCAACAGGAAAAAGTATAAATAAAACATACCATAAGTCTCAAAACTGCTAGATAAAACTTTCCTTTAAAAAAAATCATTAAAATCAGCAATTTTGTCCTCGCCTAAAGGTATTTTCCCCCGTAAAAAGATTTGTTTGTAATCGCAGTTAGAAGAAAGAAATTTAAAAATACAAAATTGCCGGGAAAAAGACAAGATGAAAATACGGTTCTTCGGTCCTGACGAAAATATCGTGATACGTAAGGACGTATGAGGGATCGTTATATATCTTTTTATACCTCGCAGCTCCGACCCCACGTTTTGAAGGAAAGAAAAAAATCAGCCTCGATGATAGAAGCCGAGGAATATCGTGGGGGTCGAAGCTCGCATATAACGCGAGACTCTGGGGTGGCAATGACGGAAAGACGGGGGAGTCACCCTGCTTTTCGGGTCCGTATACGAGGGAATATACATATATAGAGACACGAGGGCGCAAACACACGGGGATGTAAGAGACGAGAACACGCGGGCCGTAAAAACGAGCGACCTTCGCTCGTCTTTCGTGGGGTAAGGATATTGATTTTTTTTTATTTTATAATTAGGGGCGCGCACCCCTTGGCTGCCAGAAAAACACGTCACCCAGAAGCGTCAGGGAAAGAAAGAACGAGGGAGAAAGCGAGAGCGAGAAATATGAGGACCCACATGAGTCGCAGCATCCATGTGTGTACGTAGGACGTTTGTTTCTGCAACCCCCTGGAAATCTACCCCAAACGTAAAAGAATATGTCCCGGGTGCGCGGGATCAGCCTTTGACAGACGTTCGCCAACGCCGATGAGATCAAACCCTCCGCAACGGTTAATCCCGCCGACTCTAAATTCAGCACATATGTAACAAATGCGGTTTGGGAAATCTCCAATTTTCTTTATCGAAAGTTCCGAAAAATTCACATATCTCATGGGTGTGCATATTTTGAAAAACAAAAAACATTAAGCATTCGCCTTATCGCGAATTGAGATTAGTTTCGCAAAAATGTTAGTTTCGCACAAGAAAATCACTAGGCAATATATTCGCAAACGTCAAGAGGTCTGAAATCGTACCGTAAAGTGGGGTTACTTTGAACAGGTTTTGGAAGTTTTTTGTAGGCAACTTTTTTTAACATCCTAAATTCTAACTTTTTTGCTCCAACAGAACAATGTCTCCTTTGGCTATTGAATGTAAACGAAATTCAAACCCTACCACCGCCCCACAATTTTATATGTTTCATTTAAGTGTCAAGGTAACCTCGAAAGTGGGGTTTCGTTGACAAAACATTGGAATGCAACTTACGTCAAAGATTGGGCTTACTTTAACAACTTTTTGATAATACATTTTTAATATTGTATGCATTGTATATGAAATTAAATGAAAAACTACGATTTTGTACCATGAAATTGTCACCGTAATTAAGGGCTTAAGCCACAGTAACGGGTATAAAATCATGTGCGAATTTAACCATTTTTTTCGTATGAAAAAGTGATTCTCTCTTAAAACTAATTACACATCTATTTAGTATGAATATCGAGCTGTTAGGCATTTTTTTCGATGTACAAAATGGCCGACTACTAATGTTTTCTTTTTTATCTTTCTTTTAGGCACTCCGTGGCGTGACATTTAGCATCCACATTTTTTTACCTAGAACAAAAAACAAAAATTCTCGTCAATCTACATTAGAATACCTAGAGAAGTACGAAGTAAGTTATTTGTCACGCCATTTGGAAAAAAGCTGTTTCGAGAAGTTTCGAGTAGTCGGCCATTGTGTACATCGAAAAAAAATATATATTTTCTAACAGATTCATACTAAATAGATGTGTAATCAATTTTATCAGTGAATCACTCTTTCATACGAGAAAAAAATGGTGAAATTCGCACATTATTTCATACCCGTAACTGTGGCCTAAGGCCTTAAACATTTTACACAAAATCTTACTTAATATCTTCTATATTATTTACTAAAATCTTACTACATTTACTTAATCAGTCTTATAGTTATCATTGAAATCGAAATCAACTTGAACAACTTACAATCAACTTTAGCAGCATTATAACAAACTTGAACAACAAATTTAACCAACAATAGAAAAAAAATTAAAAAAGAATTAGTCCGTGTCCTCCACCCATTCATAGGCAGGATTGGAACTCTGTTAAAGTAGCTTCAAAAACTGTCAAAGTTGCTCTTAAGGTCAGTTTGCACCTGTCTTACAATACCTCATGAAAAATCATGAAAAAAAATCAAAGCGTGATGTTATGGAACAGCGGCATTGGTTCTTCTGAAAAAATGTAGAAAGTCGATCGCGTTGCTGATCCAAATTACCCTCGTATTCTCAGGTTCGGAGTACAGAATAGGGGCACATAGCAACATACGTACAATCGGAATGAGGAGAGGGAGGCAGAGACAGAGAGAGAGAGAGAGAGAGCTGAGGCTTGTCACACACATAGAGTGTAATATGCAAAAGAGACCCGCCTCCACATCCGTTTCCATGGTTACCCTCGAGCTCTTCTCGGCGAGCTCGGGCAAAGGTGCCCCCGGAGAAAGGTGCCGGGGGTTGATGGTGGTGGTGGTGGTGGTTCCTTGCTACCAGCGCTCGGAGAGCTCTGCCACTCGCTAGGACGGTTCAAACGAAGACGAAGGTAGAGAAAGAGAAAGCGCGAGAGGGTGGTGAGGTTATTTCGAATTGTAGAGGACCAAGAAAGAAAGAAAACGAGAGAGAGAGAGAGAGAGAGAGAGAGAGAGAGAGAGAGAGAGAGAGAGAGAGAGAGAGAGACAGAGAGACAGAGACAGGGAGAAAGCAAGATATAGAGTGACAGAAGGGGGCGGGGGAGTTAGTGGAGAGTAGAAAGACGAAGGAGAAATGTGAGGAAGAGGCACAGACACTCTTGGAAATTTGTATAACTACCCCCAGCGGCGAGGAGAACCAGAAAGAGAGAGAGAGATGGACAGAGAGGGTGGGCTCTCGCGCATCTCGGCTGCGGGAAATGTTACATGGGGTGGGCTTTGCCGTGATGCTAGAGTTAGGTTGCAGCAGCAGGAGGAGTGTGTGTGCGCCATAGAGGGATGTGTAGAATGGGTTACACTGCTCTCTATCTCTCTCGATCTCTTTCTCTCTTAGCACGTTCATTCCTCAGTCCTAACTTTGCTCCTCATTCTACGTAGGGGATGAAGAGTAGGGGATCGAATGAGAGGAGAACTTGGAGAGCTGATGCACACATCGATCCAAGATACCCCTCTTCAGACCCAGCGACAGACGAAGAGAGAGAGAGAGAGAGAGAGAGAGAGAGAATGTTCTCTCCTTCGTCATTTTGCTAAGGCTCTTGAGGGCTCCCTGCCATCACTATCCGACAGACGAAGAGGATCTCGTCGCTACCATATCACCCAAGACCAAATGGTACCGAGGAGACCAACCACCACTTAGCCCTAGTTCTTTTTCTCTTCCCCCTCCCCCCCTTCCTCTGTCCCTGGCTCTCTCTCTCTCTCTCTCTCTCTCTCTCTCTCTCTCTCTGCTTTCTCTTTGACTATACAAATCTCCCCGGATGCAGAGTTTTATGTACGAGCAGTGCAGTAGCACCGAGAAACCTTCCTGCCTCCATTAAAATCCAGCATTGTCCTGGATTACGCGATCGGGAACTAGGATTTTTCAAATCCCCTCTTCTTGCGGTACCTATTCGAATAATACGAATCACCGTAATTAACCAAGGGCCCGTCGCACTCCAAGTCGAATTTCGTATTAAAAACCATTTTCCGGCGAACTAATCACGAATAATGATAACAACAAATCTAATAACCAATGAGAAAGTATCGCTGTACTTTCCATATAATAAGCAATAATTTAGAACGATTATTGTTTCATACAGAATGTTAATAGTTTTCGAATAATTATTCACGATAGTTTCGTTCGAAAAAAAAAACTTTTCAATATTACGTCTATATATATATATATATATATATATACATATACATATACATATAATAAACGAGCACTATATTATATATATATATATATATATATATATATATATATATATATATATATATATATATATAATTTGGTACGAGCGTAAAGGAAGAGAGAGTCATAATCATCAAGACGATAATTATGTAGGTAAATGCGCGAGGTTGTCGAGGGGATCTTACGTTCACCATTCTCGGATGAAACGACAGAGGCGAAGTTGGGTCTCTACATGCCAGGAAGAAAACGAGACGAAAGAATATCCATGCAGTAAAAGAGCGCGAAGAGAACGCTCGCGCTGACCAGCTGCCTCATTCGATCCTCGGCTAATTATCCATCGTAAGCATCGGCTTACATTAATTGCTACACTGTTCTCAGCCGAGAAGCTGCTCTTGGGTCTGCAGCTCTCGGTGTCTTCACCTCCCGGTGTCTTCGTTGATCATGGTCCATGATATCCATAACCTTCCTAGTCTTCTCAATATATTTCTTCTTCACTATACACGCATAAGCTGGAGTATTGATACGCGAAGGAAGGGATGAAGGGGAACCTGGGCGGAAGCTCTAGAAGAACCAGAAGAAGGTCAATCAGGAGAAGAAGCTGAGGCAAAAGAAGAAAAAGAAGACGGCAAATGGACAACGGAAGCTGCAGAATGAAAAGGAGAAACATGAGGAAAAGAAGCTTCAGAATGAAGAGAAGACAAATGAGGAAAAGAAGCTGAACTATGGAAAAACGAGGAGACGAATGTGGAGGCGAAGACTACACAAAAATAAAAACGAGTAGGAGTCGAAGACGAAGAAACTAATGAAGAAAAAGGAAGAGAAGAAGCCCAATCCGGCGAAGAAGCCGAAACAGAAGGAGAACGAAAAAATACTAATCTACAGCTGCCAATGCTGAAGAAGATAAACTTCTGGGAGTCATAAAGTCGGAAGAATCCAACGAAGTAAACAAGAGGAAAAAACAAGGTCCGAAGTCAGTGGCAACGAAGACGAATACAGGGGAAAAATCGAGTGGAATATGCACGTGAATGAAGAAAATGGCAAAGAGGAAACCGAACGAAAGGAATACGAAGATTCAGAGAAAGGACAGAGAGAGCTTCGTCCTCGAGGCCCTCCTGAAGAAGAGGAAGACAAATATGAAGAGAAATGGGAAGAAGAAGAGGAAGAAAAAGAGCCCCGGGAGTGCAATAAAGTGTAACGTGGGATCTGACCGGGACCCACTATGCCGTGAAACAGAGAGTATGTCCGTTGTTCTCGCGTAGCGTTCGGGGAACGAAAGGAGGAGGTAAAAGAGAGCCGTGGGTTCACTATGCAAAAGAACGCCGAGATTTGCACTTTTCTTCTTCCATTTATGCTCTTTACGCTCTTCTTACTCGCTTCTTTCCTGTTTGCATATATATATATACCGAGTGTCCCATTTTAATCTTACACCTGATTTATCTCGAAAAATACTGCTCCGATCAAGTATCAAGTATAATAAAACTCCTAGAGTTCAAAGGGGGACGTTGAAAAAAATGGTCCAAAATTCAAAATGGCGACGTTACGATGGCCAACATGTTTTTTTTAAATGGGACCATACATTTTTTCACCAAGACGGTTATCAAGCCAAAACTAACAACTTTCGTAAAAAAAACGTTTTTAAATAACGTTCATAATTTTTCGGTTAGAATACCATTTTCTACTATTTTAGGGCTATCCAGAATGTACCACGAGGAGGTAGAGTTTTCAACATCCCCAGTGTAGGTAAGTGTGCGTGTGAGTGTGTTTGATTGGGTTTCTTCGATAACCAAAACAAACCCAAACAAGGATTAAGTCTCTGCGGCTCGCCACTTCGGCTAAAAATGGTACCCTAACCCAAAAATTATGAACGTTATCAACAAACTTTTCCTACAAAAGTTGGTAGTTTTGGCCCGATTAATGATTCGGTGAGAAAAAAATCATGATCCCATTTTAAAAAAAAAACTTCAGCGATCTTGAAGTAACTTTTTTGAATTTGGGACGAAAAAAGTTTTTCTAAGTTTCTACCTTTAAACCTTAAAAGTTTTATTATGCACAATACTTTATTGGAGCTGTATTTTTTAAATTTTGAAGACATAATTTTTTATTCTTAAAGACATAAATCAGGTGTAAGGTTAAGATGGGACACCCGCTATATATATATATATATATATATATATATATATATATATATATATATATATATATATATATATATATATATATAGTAAGAGAGAGAGAGAGAGAGAGGTAGAGAGGTGCTATATGGACCGTTGAAGAAGCGGAGTAGAAGAATCTACTTCCTTTATGCTTGCGCGCTCATCTCGCGCCGAAGCGAGCAGCACATCGGAGTAGCAAAGTCGTGAGAGATTCTAGTCATAGCGAAAGATGTAACGATTTCTTCGACTATTCGGACATTCATCGTGATTCCCCTGCGGTGGCTGTTCTATCTACCCGTGAATATCTACGTATATCTATGTACAAGTTGTCTGTATATTCGATATTCCGAGATTTTTACTCACCACCATCTTCATGCACACCCGCAATAGACAAGGACTGGGATCGTGATGACGAGGAGAAATTTAGCCCAGGGATTAAACGCGAAATTTTTGTACCAAGCTTATCGATTGTTTGTGCATAAATGCCGCGAATTTACCGACTCGGGTCTTCGTATCGACGATCGACCAATCGGTCTGCTGTAAAACGAGCGCTGTGGACGTGCAATAAGAGCTCGTGGCGATACCCGAAGTGTCGTTCGTAATAAAAATAAAAAAACTAGTCGTTAAACGTTTTTACTGCAAGTAAGAAATGATTATTGTTTTCAAGCCGACAGTGGACGACGATGTCTCGTGTGAAGCAACGTCGAGCTGCGTCGATACTTGGATGGGTGACCGCTGAACTGGTCTTCGTGGCGATTACCGAGCGAGAGGCAATTTGACTCTGCTTGAGATGGTAAACACAAGTGGAACTAGGTAGAATATATTCGTCTGTATCGGTACAGGTATTTCACAATTTCCCTCTGCCCTCGAGCAAACGCGATACAGTGCATTGGGGAAGAATGACAGTCAGCAACCCTTCGAGGTGTGTTTCAGGAATTGGAAAAGGGAAAGTGGCAGTGGGGAGTATAAATGTATCAGGGATGGAATATAAAGGCTCGAGAAACTGTACGGAGGAACATTGAAAATAATTTATTTCATTATTTCATTATTTTCAAAGGTAATTCGTTATCGTTTAGAAGTAAAGCTGTCATCAATGTCATTGTTTTGGTTTGAATTTTACGCTCAGACCAATTATCCTGTACATTGAAAGAGCACAAGTGCATAAAATCGATTAAATCGGGATATACACTTAGAACGATAAAAAAAATCGATTTTTTTTTCTCGAAACCATACAACTATTCAGGGTGTCCTGTAATGAATAGATAATCATGCAACTGTCGATAGATTAGATCATGTCCTACTATATGCTGGAATTTCAGTTCAGGAAAAGTCTCATAGTTTTCTAGATCTTGGGCATAATGTTATTTAATTAGAAGTTATTTAATTGAAAGAGTACTCTTCTAATTACATAAACAACCGTCATAATCTTTATGTTATTTTTTTTATTATCTGCTTTTAGTTTTTCACATGCCATTCCTACAAATAATAACTTTTTTGACCCGGCTTTTTAAAAAATACATATAAATATAAAATTTAAAATTAAATGTTAAGGAAACTTTATGAAAAACATCTTATGCAGAATTTTCATGCAAATCAAGTCGAACATCTGACTTTGATGGCCTGCGGTGTAAAAAAAATGTACTACGCGTATCGTGCCAAGTACTTTAAAAAGTTGCTTAGTTATTGTCGATTCATATTATACGTAGAAATGGTAGGCAACAAACCAAAATCAAATACCGACACAATTACTACTGTAACTGATAATTTGATTACTTCGTAACAGATTACTCGAGTAATTAGTTACCGCAAGTACCTAGTGCAACTAGAATCAAAATCTACCTAAACTTCAGAACGCGTTTTTCTCAAAACGGCATTTTCAAAATTCGCGTGCAGCATTACTCGAAAACTATTAAGCCGATTGAGTTGAGCCTTGGTAGCAATGTTGGTAATATTGCTACCTTCAACTCCAAGAGAATTGTTTTTAAAAAATCAGAAAAGAAACTCCTTTTTAACGTAAATTTTACAGCAATGTTGTTTGAAATGTCGATTTGACTTTTAAATGCCTGCAATTTTCTTCATTCTAATTACTGTCAAGGAACAAATTATACATGTTCAAACTGAAAAAAAAAGATTTTCTTTGCCTGTGCTAAACTGCACGTCGATTAGCAACTCCCACGGCGCCCTTGCTCTAACATTCTGTCGCAGCTCCACCATTTCGATTATGAATGTATTAATAAAAAAATGTTTTCTATACTTACATATACTATACTAAAGTATTAAAGTATAAATTAATAAATCAAATTGATTACACTTTAAACTTCTTGTGTTCATATTTTAAAGAATTCAAGTATAAATATACTATTAAAGTATGCAGTTGGATAAATGTAGAATAATTATTCCTTAGTTTTAAAAATCCTTCGAAATAGCTCAATTTTTGCCCGTCTAATTTTTGTCCGTTTATCCCGCCTTGAAGCATGTAAAATCTTAAGTTCTCAATGATCAATTAACGTAGTTTCGATTTACAACGTTTACGATAGTACGATGTCTAGAAACGTAATCGATTGGAGAAGACTAGCGGAACTAGGATTTGAAGAAAAAGAATTGGGTAATAATTCGATATGCTACGGTTCATGAAGAAGTGAAGAAGAAGCTCCGCATCTCTGGACTTGTCCGATGGCCTCTCAATGATTTCAACACGCACACACACACACACACACACACACACACACACACACACACACACACACACACACACACACACACACACACACACACACACACACACACACACACACACACACACACACACACACACACACACACACACACACACACACACACACACACACACACACACACACACACACACACACACACACACACACACACACACACACACACACACACACACACACACACACACACACATTCGTGTAGGTGTGCGTGTGTGCGTACGTTCACCGGCATATATATAGTGTATGCGTGGGTGGAGACTTCCCCGCGATAGCCCCAAGGCAGAATTATCATACCCACACAGATTCGAATACGGACATCACGTCACACTGATATACCAGAATACTCCCTCCCTCTCCCTCTCTCGCTCTCTCATTCTCTCGCGATCTAATCACACTGCCATATACATAAAATAAGCGCTCTACGCTCCGACCCTATGGGGTCCATCACCACGAAGCATTCGCCCCGTGCGCGTTGCACATCAGAGAAGGAGCCACCGCGAGAGTATGAGCAAGAAAGAAAGAAAGAAAGAAAGAGAGAACGAGAGAGAGAGAGAGAGGGCGAGAGGTAGAGAGAGAAAGAGAAGGAACATCACCGGATTGTTTTCAGCTGGGACTCGAGTATAAATTGGCCAATTATTCGGAAATAAGGTAATTATATAAGAAGGGAGTGATCTTCGATATCGAGGAGGTGGAGAATCACGAGAATCTGAGCGAGAGGGGTTGTTGGCTAAGGGAAGAAAGACAGACCGAGAGAGAGAGAGAGAGAGAGAGAGAGAGAGAGAGAGAGAGAGAGAGAGAACGAGTGAGTCAAGTATAGAATCGTGGCCGTTTGCGAGAGAGTTTGAGTTGCCCGAGGAAGGGAGGGACGGGTGCCTTGAGGAATCGAAGAGAGAAATCAAAGGCGATTATCTGCCTATGAGGCAGAAATCGACGGGCCCTCGACGCGAATCGAACAGGGTTGCTTTACTCACTCTCTCTCTCTCTCTCTCTCTCTCTCTCTCTTTCTTTCTCCCTCCCTCTGCTCTTTCTCGATCACTTTTATATTCTCCGTCTCTGTCGATCCTACATTTTTCCATCCCGAAACTTTTATTTTCTTTTCAAAGAGAAACGCAAGAGGAACGAGACGAGTTCTCATCGATTCATGGCCCGAGGTGGTGACTATAATATGAGAAAGGGCGGCGAGAGGGGATAAGAATAAAAGACGATACGTATTACCACGTCGAGATGCATGCGTATACGCACTACATATATATATATATATATATATATATATATATATATATATATATATATATATATACGTTAATATATATATGCATATAAATAAATGTGCTTGACTGTACTCAAATGTTTGGCGTAGCGCAACGAAGACTGTGCGGCAGATGTTTTTTGCCTAAACGTTCGCGAATTAGTCAGTGAGTTACGATCTTACGAGGGATCATTCGAGAGAGCCACACGAAACGAGAGAAAGCGATGGCGCAGGTGGTTCGCGATTATTTTATCGCGTTGGTGGCTCGAGGGATTTATACGATATTTTTCGATAATTTCCGTTTTCCTTTTATGTTCTCTGGTTCGAGCGAGGTGTCGGTTGAACGCGAGCAGGTGTCCTGTGCTTTAAGATCTGTGTAAAAGCCGTCGACGACGAAAATAATCGAACCATGATATGAGGGGGGGAATAATGTCGAAAGCAGTAGACGCGAGGCTTAGCCAAACTTCTACTTTAACCCTTCATTGTCACTGTGGATCTAAACGACCCGGCGTCGCCAAGTTTTTTTGCAACTTTTTCTCTTGACGATTTTTTTTACATGCTATTTGTTTGTTGATATGATAATTTTTGGCACATATTATTATGCCATGTTTAAAGTACGTTCATGAATTTTTTCATGGTCAACCAACTGATAGGATTATCATACTGGGTCGCACTGACCCGGTGTGGCATAGACAATGTATATGTATATTTAAATACAGAAATATAAGTCACTACCTTTCCACCCGCGGCTCCGCTCGCATAGACTTGTGTTCAATGCTCCTTAAAGAAATGTGCTTCTGAAATGTTTCATTAAGGAACACGTAGAATTGTGTTGAAGAGCATTAATACTAAGTTTCGAGTAAATCTGAACAGATATTTCGTTTACCATACAAACCTTGCTACCCCCTTTTGCCCCTTGAGGATTGAATTTCCGAAAACGCTGAAATTTCATTGATTGTGTCTAAGAGCAGTAAACAAAGTTTCATGTAAATTTGACCCGATTTTTTTTATTTTCCGTTCGAACTTTGCCACCCCCGTTCGTTTAGGGGTTGAATTTTGAAAAACGCTGAAATACGTGTTTGATCAATTATGTTGAAAAGCTTCAATACTGAGTTTCAAGTAAATCTTCTGACCAGATTTTTTTTATTTTACATACAAACCTTGCCACCCTCTTTTTCCCCTTAGGGGTTGAATTTCTAAAACCGCGGAAATGCGTAGTCCATTAATTGCGTTAAGAAGCACGAATACCAAATTTCAAGCAAATCCGACTAGCTTTTCTCAATTTCCATACAAACTTTGTCACCCCATTTCACCCGTTTAGGGTTGAATTTCGAAAAATCCCTCCTTAGTGGATGCTCACGTCACAAAGCCTGCTATTCACATTTCTTGTGATTAGCTTCAGCGGTTTTGGCTCGGCGTTGATGAACCAGTCAGGACATGTTCTTTTGCATGTAAGGATGAAGCAGTACAGTCGCTTACGCCGAAATATTTCAATTACAGTACCCCTCCTGTTTCAAGTCTTACCCAAGCAGAAATTGTCGTAGTGATCCAATTGGATTCTCGTATTTGCCCCCACTTTCCGATAGGGATCCAATGGGTAATCACATTGGATCCCCATACCAAAACGTCACGCTCGTACATTGGATTCTAATCAGCATTGCCCATTGGAATCCAATATACGAATCCAATTTAATTCCTAACGGACTCTCACTTTATGAGACAGAATCCGATACGAATCTTGAGAGATCCCATCGCATTCTGTACGTTGAATTTTCTACCAAAAATATATAGATATGCAAAATAAATGGATTTAAAAATATATACAAATCTTATATTGAAACAGTATAAATCGCTTAAAAAGTTTATGTTAAAGATCAATTCAAATTTCATCACTGGAAATACACTGCAATTATCATTTGTTATTTATTTTACTGTACTTCGTCATAATATCACCACAGACGTATACGCTTACGAAACGTGCAGGTTATGTTTCAGCGGACCGAGTTTTTTTCTCGTGACTTTTCGTATAGTTATGATCCGTATGTGGTAAGAATTCTCATACCGGGTTCATCGGGAAACAGTGTAGGATCAAACTGAATCCCACTGTAAACTGAATAGAAATGAAGAACTGAATCCCAATGAAGATGTGCGGGGTCCCTACCAAATTCCTTCAGAGGTGTAGGTGCATCTTAGGAGTCCTCAACAAATTTGTGCACCAGATCGCGCAAGGATATTTTTTTTGGCCCTTCAACAAAATCCGTTTGAGAATTTTAATTAAAAATTTCTCAAACGACGTCTATTGGAAAATCGCGCGAAATCCACTTGATATCCAACGTGGACACCCTACGTGGGGCGTCCCTGTCAAATCCCTATAAGAATATGGTAGGAGTTGGGGATTCCCCAACAAACTTCTGCAGGGGTATAAGCTATAATGTCACAAAAATGGCCTCTTCTTATAGTGACTCGCTCTGGCTCGTTACTACGGTCAGTACATGCTGTACCTCTCACTCGGTTCACTATTACGATCAGACGTTCTCCTTACCAGTAGTTTCAATTTTCCGGCCATTCTTTCTTAATAGATTACTTTTTTCCGCTTCTCCCTGTTTTTGTGTAGCCGTAATGCACATGCATCTTCGCTCCATCGGTCAGTCATTACAGTCTCGTAAAAGAGACGCCCCTCAACCCACCCCAACCCTAAGAATTAGGGGTTGAAAACTTAAAAATCACCGCATCTCGTTAATTAATAGCCCGATCAAAAAAGGTTTTAAACAAAAGTCGATCGAAATAATAAAATTCGTATAAAGTTATCTGACGTCCGACCCCCTATCTTTGAAAATAGCGGCACAAAAACGATTCGAAAACTCGGGGTTGATGCGTCTGCGAGCGGAGTAGACCTATCGCTGCGTCCTTGTCTGGGTCAGTGCTACTCTCGTGTTTTTGTGCCGCTATTTTCAAAGATAGTGGATTGGACGTTAGATAACTTCATACGTATTTTATTATTCCAAACAAGTTTTGTTTGAAACATTTTTTGATCAGGCTATTAATTATCGAGATACGACGATTTTTAAGTTTTTCACCCCTGTTTCTGAGAGTTGGGGCGAATTGAGGGGCAACATTTTATGGCGGTTGCTTTTGGTATGCAACCATCTACGTCCAGTAAAAAATGTATATTCTACTCTAAAAAGTGCTGGGTTTTCGTCTCTTTTACTATTGTTCAATATTCCACATCAAATAACATAAACCACCGATAGCCGAAATGTCACAGTTCTCAAACATTATTCACCCTTCGTTTTTCTGGACTAGATAACATGTGCATGTTGAATTTGACTCCTTTGAGAGGCTTTAGTAATTACCGTTTCGGTTGACCAAAAAAAAAACAAATGATGACAATTGACTGACAGAAATAGTTCAAATCCAATAGCATTGTCATCTTACCCTACTTCGTGCAATAGCACATGGGCGCATGTAGAAATAGGGGATGAGAAGAAAGGATGTGCTTCATCCTCTTTGTATGTGACGGTTTATCACCGAAATTCTCGGAGGTAAATTCACACCCGAGTGGTTTGGTCACTCGTCATTGAGATTGCAATGAAATGCACTATGCCTGTGATTAGCAGAATCATTGAGCCTGGACAAAGAGCATAAGAAAAAAAAATGCGCAAGGAAAATGTACTTCTTAGTACATCGATATTGGTCTTGGGGTATATCCAATAGGACGAGGCAATGAGGAATACTTGACGTATGAGAGAAAAGGGAGAGCGAGAGCGAGAGAGACAGAGAGAGAGAAAGAGAGAGGTAGAGAGAGAAAGAGAGAGAGAGAGGGCGAGTTGCTGAGACGAGAGGTCTCAGCTGGATCATTAAGGGCTGCGTGGTGGCCTCAGGCCAGAATTACCATACAGTCTGTACTGCCCAGCGCGATCGAAGAGTGACTCCACCTTCGCTGGGACCAACAGAAGGTACTCGCATCCCCCCTCACCCTCTCTCTCTCTCTCTCTCTCTCTCTTCTCTGACTCTAAGCGCATTTCGGGCTATGTACACCAAAGAAATCTGTTTTTCCTCTACAAAGCTGTCTTCATATATCATACTAATATTATAATATTTCAGTGTCTGTTAATACATTCGTCTTTTCAAGCTGAAATTAGGCACGGCGGGTTTAGATCACGATGAAATATACAATTTGTTGGTATTTTGCATGCCCGTCTATCTGAGCGAAGTTCGCGTGGAAAGGGCAAAAGCTTTTTTTCGGACCCTTGGCTATATGAAAATAAACGTTTCCAAAATTCGTCAGCACTTTGTTCCATCTGCGAATCCATCAAGAAGAACCCGAGAAAGTACGTTTTTAATTTTTAATGGACGGTGATGCGCGAGGCCCTTCGACATTTATATAGAAGCTTTTCAATGAATACTAAATGTGGATCAGTTTCATTAGCTTTGATCGCCAATCAACGCGATTTCTTGTTGCTTTTTTTTTTAGCGATATGATTACGAGTATGCATCAAACCATATGGAAAACGAATTTTCGAAACGATATGGAAACTAGATATCTTAGATGTACAGAAAACGTGTTTTTCATCATAGTCTTGGTATATTAGGTTTAAGGCAGTATTGTAGGCTAGAAATTTGAAAAAATCGATTTTTTGGCATTTTCTTAAAGTATAATAGTCACTTAAGAATATGTTATCAAAAGGAAATTTCGAAATTCCTAATACTTACGACAGCTAACGATACCAGAATAGGATCGACCGGTTGGAACTACGAACTTCAGAAGCTTCCAAGGAAGCTAGAACTGCTCGCAGAAAAAAATCGAGCTTCAAAAAATCATCATGTCGAAGTCGAGGAAGGTACACTTTACGAGGCAGGAATGGCCGATTGATATATCGAAAGTATAACATGACATTATACCACTTGGATAGTTGCGGTTCTCTAAAATTGAACTCAAACCTTAACGAATTCAACCTACCCAATCGAATTCTTCCTCCATGTAGATCCGCAGCAGGATGAAAATACCACAGGAACTATCCATAGCCCCAATAAGATGGTAACTTGGCTCATATCGCAGGCATAATCAGATCTCATGAATCCAGATATTGCTCTGTCGAAAAGAGTTCGAGCAGGCTTAGAAAAACACGAAAAACACTACTTATCTTTCGACTCGCGGAAAAGCTTCGACCGGAGAAAAGTCAAAACCGACTTCGAAGAAGTCAAGAAGGGACGAAAGGTGTGCGAGTTCAGGGCGGGGATTTGTCCAGCGCGCGATATAAAGACCGCAACAAGGGGGTGCGCACTCTCGAGAATCCGACCAAGCGCGAATTCACTCCCCTTCTGTCTGTCCTATCGGCTTGATCACTTTTAATTATAATTATATGCAATCCCGGATCCGATAAGGATCCGCCTGGCTGTAGAGGCCCCGACAGAGAGAAAGGGAAAGAGCAAGAGCAAGAGAGAGAGAGAGAGAGAGAGAAAGAGAGATCGGGCGAGCGAGGGAGAGGAATCAGAACTGTGAATAGCGCGAAGAGTCCCACCCAAGCGCGTGCCGTTTACGCCCAGGACCTCGGGAGGAGAACCTTACCATGCAGAACGATACGGACAAAAACGTATCACAAGAATATTTTTCATTTTCGTTGGAACGAAAACTAGTGATGTGTATAACAAAAATTCAACATGGTCGAAGGGAATTTCGTATATTTTTGAAATATTAACTTTAATTTATCGGTCTTTAATTATATATATAATATATATATGGATAATCCTGCAACTGTCGATAGGTCAGATCATGTCCTACTGTAACCTGGAATTTCAGTTTAGTAGAAGTCCCACGGTTTTCGAGATTTTGGACTTTATGTTATTTAAAAAAAAACATCTGCTTTTGGTTTTTCGCATGCCATTTCTACAAATGATGTACTTAAATCGACAATAACTCAGCAACTTCATAAAGTAATTGACGCGGCATTCGTAGTACATTTTTTTTACACTGCAGGCTATCAAAGTCAGATCTTCGAATTGGATGGTATGAAAATTCTGCATATGATCTTTTTTCATAAAGTTTCTTGAACGTTTAAGGTTAAAAAGAAGACTTTTCTAGATAAAACAAACAACCAAGAGTATTTTTTAAAAACCCATAAATTGGTCAAAAAGGTTCTCATTTGTAGAAATGAAATGCGAAAAACCAAAAGTACACGATATTTATCTCGAATCTGACCTATTGATCGCTGCAGGCTTAGTCATTCATAACTGGACACCCTGTATATATCGTCATTATAAAATGTCAAGCAACGTTCGTCTAAGTCAACGCTTGGATGGGTGACCGCTTAGCTGCGCACCGGCGTACACACCGACTACCAGGCGGAAGGCAGTTTTACTAACTTTCCAATGACAATACAACTGGAACTCAGTTGAATATTTGCGCAAACACGATACAGCAGCGCATATGTTGAGTCCCTATGAAACATGTTAATGTTAATTGTTCAATAAATAGCTTCTTAATCGTCATGAAATTTTTACACGACCTCCTGAATACTTCATGTAAAAACATACCAAATTTTCAGAATTCTATCATCATTACTTCAACCTCCTTAAGGGTTGAAATAAAAAATGATAAGAAAATTCTGAAAGTTTGGTATGTTTTTGTATGAAGTATTTAAGAGGTCGTGTTAAGATTTCACGACGATTAGGAAGCTTGTTATTAAAAAATTAACATTTGTTTAAGAGCAATTTTTAAAAGAAATGAAAAAAATGTATCATTAACCTTTGTTTTGTTTCCGTTGCTTTCAGTATATCGTAGATATTATAAAATTGAGAGGTCAAAAAAAACTTATTGCAAAGTTACATCAGTTTCCATAAGACAACATTTAATTTGTGAATGTTAATTGTTCAATAACGAGCTTCCTAATTGTCGTGAAATTTTTACAGGACCTCTGAAATACTTCATCCAAAAACATACCAAATTTTCAGAATTTTATCATTTGCGATTTGGTACTCAACATCCTTAAAGAAATGTGGCTGTGGCCAACACTCTGGGAGGTCTCTGAGCAGCTGTAAATACTGAAGTGACAAGTGTTGGGTAAAAGTAAAAGAGAAGGGATGGTCAACGATCGTGCAAGGGTATGTGAAGGAACATTAGAAACAAAAGTCCACACACACACGTACGTATATACGAACGACGCACTGTGTATTTAAACGGGCCGGATTTCACTCCAAATTCACACTATTTGTTGAATGCTGGTTTGTTTTATTAGTTCGAATATACATTTCCATGAAGTAAAACAATTATTGCTATCTTGGATTCAATCCTGTTCAATGCCAGCGTGTAAAGATTCAACTAAACCGAACAAAAATTATTACAAATATATATATATTTCTTCCTCTTCCAGTGCATCACTTTTCGCGAAGAGTGCATGTACCAAATGTTTTCGATGCTCGCCGGCGTGATTCTCCATTAATTCTATGTTAACAGTCGGTCTCGGGTATATCCGTTAGAGAGCGGCACGAATGAATATCGAAATCAAAGTCGGCATCTCTTCATATCCTGCTTCTCATTCCTAAATATACACACACACACACACACACACACACACACACACACACATATATATATATATATATATATGTGTGTGTATATATATGTATATATATGGGTGTGTGTAAAACTTGTGGATGATCGGTTGTGCAATGGACCCATATATATATATATATATGCACAAGCTTGTAAAAGCTAAAACTTACCTCTATCCGCAAGAGCTGGACGCCCGAAGGCTCGCTTTCCGTTCTATCCAGAAGAGTGAGGTCGTGCACCGTGGGTCTCTCCGCGTGAGGATCTCGAAACAGCGATTACGATTAATCCGTGCAAGGAACAGTCGAAAGAAGACGAAGCAAGAGGAAGATCATAAGAATAAGTAGAAGGAATACGAGAGGAAGTGAGAACAACTGTGGATTATAATACGGAGAGATGGATAGAAAATACGAGAGAGCTATGATGCTAACCTCGATAATTGGTCGTTTGGAATAAGGCATTATTATAGTCAGCGCCCTGCTTCGATTCAACACGCCGCGAAGAACTTGAGAACAAATATATACAAACGTAATACTGCTCGGTCCGAAAAAAAAAAAAAACACATCGTTGGTAATTATTTTATTGTGGAACAATTCATCATTGCTTCCTCCGGATCGGTGAGTGGAAGAAAGAAATTTACAACGATGCAATCAAACTACGTTTTCAAACCCCAACAACACTTCGAGAGAAATAATAATGTTTGTGCAGATTAATTTATTCGATAGCTCGTTGCAAATTCGTATATTGTGTGTTAATATCAACATGAATGATTTAGGTTGATGGAAATGTTCAGAAAACACACAAAAACAAGGTAAGGTGTGCAAGTATTTATTTTACCTACTGCAGTTCTTTTACCAATTGCCGATACGAATAAGAGACATTGGTCATTTAATTATTTATTACCGAATAGGATACGTCCATGCATTTTGGCCCCACGATTTTTTTTACCCGAGTAAAATATTCGATGACAATTCGGAGCGTGGAGCTCGGCGCTCAACTCGTCGGAAAATTGACGGGGAACACCTTGTCATGAAATCTGCTTCGATACGAATATGGACACCCTTAAGAATACTTAGTAACACAACTTGTACTTTCCAAGCGTTTTAAAAGAACGTCCATAATTTCGGAGCACTTTGTCGAACACACGGTGTCGTTTTTTATTATTTCATATGAAAATAAAGGGATGTCCTACTATGTCATTTCGAGTTTTATCGTTCACTCAAAATACAAGGGTCAATTTGCGGAGATCACCTCCACCCCCACGACACGATGAGCATTTTAGGGGGGTATTTATTCACTTCGAAAGCACATTGGACACGTATATCTGTACGTATTACACACATACGCGCAATACAAGAGGAAAAAGGGAGGTCCCGTAATTAATACAATGTGCGGGTAGGAGGAAACGGGATATTTTTTTTACGAGGCCACCACCGAGAGACGCGACCGTTTTTATCGCCAATTAAAGTTGGCGCGAAGCCTTAACGGTCCATTGCAGCGAGTAAAAGAGAGCCCGAGGGGGAGGGTGACCGGAGGGAGAGAGAGAGAGAGAGAGAGAGAGAGAGAGAGAGAGAGAGAGAGAGAGAGAGAGAGAGAGAGAGAGAGAGAGAGAGAGAGAGAGAGAGAGAGAGAGAGAGAGAGAGAGGAGAGAGAGAGAGAGAGGAGAGAAGAGAGAGAGGAGAGAGAGAGAGAGAGAGAGAGAGAGAGGAGAGAGAGAGAGAGAGAGAGAGAGAGAGAGAGAGAGAGAGAGAGAGAGAGAGAGAGAGAGAGAGAGAGAGAGAGAGAGAGAGAGAGAGAGAGAGAGAGAGAGAGAGAGAGAGAGAGAGAGAGAGAGAGAGAGAGAGAGAGAGAGAGAGGAGAGAGAGAGAGAGAGAGAGAGAGAGAGAGAGAGAGAGAGAGGAGAGAGAGAGAGAGAGAGAGAGAGGAAGAGAGAGAGAGAGAGAGAGAGAGAGAGAGAGAGAGAGAGAGAGAGAGAGAGAGAGAGAGAGAGAGAGAGAAGGAAAGAAAAAGCCACATATGTGTCTAAACTAAGGATAGAAGAGAAAGAAATGTATATAGAAAAAGATGAACCACAAGGAATGTCTGCGTCTCGACACCTCTTAAAGAGAAGAAGATAAAAGAAATCTTTCCCTCCGGACGACCGTAATATTCTATCTTTCCACTCGTGTCCGCATATGTCCGCGCGTAATTTTAAAGACGCGTTCGCGCAACGAAAAAAATGGTATATATATAATACAACCACACATTAAACGAGAGAAGTGGAAGAAAACAAAATGACAGTCCATTCTACCAATGGAAACCTATATACATATTACACACGCACACATACACACGCGAATACGTATATGTGTGCATAAATATACGTATTAAAACATATGTACGCATATATACATATATACGTATTATATACATTACGAATATAGTATACTCGTGGCTTTCCCCCATGACAAACGAGAGACTGGCCGGACTCGGCAATTGAAACTCTCTCGACGCACCGTGGCTAATTTCAACGAGTGTGCTATCCGCAAGAGAGGTGATGCTCGATCAGTTTTTTTCATCTCCCCAGCTTCCTCGTACAGGAAGCCTTATTGCGTTAAAAAAAATTAAAGAACTGAAGAGACGAGATTTTCGTACCGCAGTAGTCGCAAGGAACATCACTTGAGTGTCCACCGTCGATTTTTTTTAAACCCATATATGTGATAAAGCATAGAAAAACATTAGACGCGTATTTCTTTTTTATCGGCGGAGGAGGGTTTTAAGGGGGGAAACCACCCCTCAAAAAAAGTGACACCCCTCAATTTATATTTTTTCAATACTTCTAT
The DNA here is from genome assembly GCA_951751655.1 of Ophion costatus. Taxonomy (NCBI): domain Eukaryota; kingdom Metazoa; phylum Arthropoda; class Insecta; order Hymenoptera; family Ichneumonidae; genus Ophion; species Ophion costatus. The sequence goes on along the minus strand of OX632364.1, from coordinate 25,745,820 downwards.
AGTGGACTTTTCATCGCTTTACACTAGATTTTTTTAGATTAGGCTCAAGTGATGGTCCTTGTTAGTATGCCAATATTGTAGGAAGAGATTCGGAAGTTAGCAAAAGTCAAGCAAGAACGATCCGTAAGGTAACGGTACCAATGCTTGGACGGGCCCCACTGTTCGTACAGTAGTTCGAATATTTCACTATATTAAGTATATAATTGATAGGTAACGAAAAGTGACGCTTGCATTCTATTCAGCCTTCAACTATTAATTTATTACTGGAAAATTGTACGTTAATAACAAATTTTAGTAGTAAAATTGACGAGTTATATTAACGAGTCCGCGTCAGTCATGTCACGGCTGCACTTTTCTAACCGATGACGTCTTTTTCTTACTTCTATATTCGACATGTGCCCGGTGGGTTACTTTCTTTACTAATACATCGAATGTTTGCTTACGGAGGGCGGGTCACCAAAATATGATAATATATGGTCAGGTAACTCAATTACAAGTAGTTTAATTTAAACCTTGTAACTATAATAATCAATTTTTGCATGTCCGAAAACTAAAACCTCATAATGGTCGGTTGTATAGACGTGTCCGAAAATTGGGTCATGATAGTGTCCGAACATAGGTACATAACACTCGAAATGTGCCCGGAGGGTTACTTTCTTTACAAATATATCGAATTATTGCTTACGGAGGTCGGGTCACAAATACATTATGATAATATATGGTCAGTATAAGGATGAATAAAAAAGACTTCTCACGTACCTGTTCAATTTAACCCTTGTAACTATAATAATAAATTTTTGCATGTCCGAAAACTTAGACCTCATAATGGTCGCTTATATAGACGTGTCCGAAAATTGGGTCACGATAGTGTCCGAACATAGGTACGTAACACTAACAGCTGTCCGAAAATTTGTACATTTGGTACTATTGAACATTTAAACGTATAAAAATACAAATATTTAACTTTCCCGCAGTTAATTGCACGTGTTTTGAAAACTAGAGCTTACGAGCGTGCCGTTAGATCCGTTTATTTTTTTTAAACGGTCCATAAATAAAAATTGTCCAATCTCTGCTCTTAACCGTCCGAGCGTTGGTACCGTTACCTTAACTTCCATTTTTTTCATTATTTTCCGTTTCATCTACAAAATTTTAAACAATAATTGAAGTACTTTTGTTTTTATTGACCTTTCAAATAAGTAAGTTTCTCTGGCGCACCCTGTATTTCGAGTTTTCCTACCCCAGGACATATCGAACGCATTCGCTTTGGCTGCATTTGCGAATTTCTATTTTATTGATTTATTTTAATCGCTCTATGGAGCGTTTTGGCCACGTGGGATTCCTTTGATCACGCGACAGGCCGCGACGTTTTTTTTTTCTTCCATTTTCACTCGTGTAATCAACTCAGGCGGGAAAATTGCATTCGAATTTTCCGAGGGGAATAAGAGCTCGGGTATGTTAGAGTATAAACTTTAACTGTTATATTTTATGCAATACGCGTATGTATAGGCTGCGTTCACCCGATTCACCCGCTGCATGTAAACGTACATACGTGTAGAGAGCTATATACACTAATCGAAGATGTATATATTGAGAGCGAGAGGGGGGGGGAGATAAGAGCGCCCATCGACATATCCAATCGTGGAATTGATTTCCTGCTCATCTGAATATAATTTTCCATCGGAAACTTCGACGATCGTGCTTGCTGACCGATAATGCACACACATGCATATATAAGTGTGTGTGTGTTTCGGTGTGTGTCCGTGTGAAACACACCTAAGTCCTGCTGGTATGGCGAGCGAGCAAGGATGCATCGAGTGTCGGAACTCAAAGCCGACCAAGTGATGCAGGACGAAAGAAAAAGAGGAGAGGGTGGGTTGGTACATACGTAATGACTGAGTTATGCCGTAACACCTCGAAGGCATCGACGCCTTCGATCGAAGCATTGTGCTCTCCATCTTAATTCACTCCTTCCTTTCTCCTCCTGCTCTGTCGCCATACCCCCATCGCCCCTCCGCTTTTTAGCTCCCTCTTATACAGGGTGTCCTGTTATAAATGGATAATCCTGCAACTGTCGATAGTTCAGGTCATGCCCTCCTGTATGCTGGAATTTCAATTTAGCAAAAGGCCCACGATTTTCCGGATTAATGTTATTTTTTGCTAAAAAATCATCTGCCTTTGGTTTTTTGCATGCCATTTCTACGAATCATATGAATCGACAATAACTGAGAAACTTTTTAGATAATTGTTATGATATGGGTAGTTTTTATTATACCGCAGGCTATCAAAGTCAGATGTTCGAATTGGTTTGTAGAAAATTCCGCACAAGATTTTTTTTCGTAAAGGTTCCTCAACATTCAAGGTTAAAAAGAAGACTTCTCTACATAAAACAAATAACCAAAAGTATTTTTTTCAACCGGGTCAAAAAAAGTTATGATCAGTGGAAATAGCTTGCGAAAAATCGAAAACAGATGATTTTTATCTCGAATACCGTGGTACTTTTACTGAACCAAAATTTCAGCATAGTGAGAACATGATCTGACCCATCGACAGCTGCAAGATTATCCATTCTTAACAGGACACCCTGTATATATCCGTCAAGAGGATTCCGAAGGCAATCGACTTCGAGGACCGTCTTCGTGGTACCCGATTGTCCCCATATCCAACATTAGGTAAACCACAATGGCTTCGAAATCACCGTCGGATGAATGTAAGCTCATCTAGAATATCGACGAATCGCAAAAGATGCTGAGGTTCGTCCTCAAAATTGCCCGTTCTGCTGATAGTAAACGTTGCACAGATATAATGATTTTAAAACATTCTAATGTCATTTACACACACCCGTGTATGCTGCATAGAGATATGCATGTCTGTGTGTACGTGTCTGTGATCCCTCGATATCATTTCAATATACAACCGTATGTAGATCGAACCGAAATAATATCAGTGTACGTATCCCAAACAAACACACACACACACGCTATATATAGGCTTAAGGATCATATGTACGCCCACCTCCTGGCAAGGCGTGATTCGTCGCGGAATGAAAAAAAAACTTGCAAAGGAACCATAAGAGACAGAGCGAGAGAAGGAAAGAGAAAGAGGAAGTAAGAAACAGAGATAGGAGAAAGAAGATAAAGGGGAACACTCACAATCATTTTGATGATTGCTGCTCTCGGATCCGAGTTCGATCCTCACGAGCGGCTTAGTTTATGCACACACACACCCACCCACACACACACACACTCACACTCTCACACACACACACACAGCCATACACGCACGAACTCAAGATTTCTATAATACGTCGAATGCCGTCCTTTTATCTTGGGGAATCGATGATTCTACTACCGTCCCATTATAATCGCATTTTCAGCCTCGTGCAAGCCTAACGTACCAGTTTCTGCCACCTTTGGTCCAGTTTCGTCGATCGCGTGTCGCGGAGGAGGGAACTCCAAGGGTCGCAGTCGGACCAACGTCGAGGCCGCGTTTGACGAAAATTTGTGTGAATACGATTGACGCGAGCACGAAATAATGTGCGGGAAAAAATGACCGAGTGCGCGACGGACCATGCAACGATGTGGGCCTTCATAGCTCATCGTTGGGCACGCACGTAATTGCGTTAAACGATAAAAATTCAATTACTTTTTTGACACGTAATATATTTCGTATATTCTCGAGAATAGGGTAGGTAGAAGTCTGACGGTATGGGGGCGAGTTTTTAATTTTTAAGTCCGTCACTTACCATTGTACGGTAACTACGATGATTGTGGGATTCGTGTGAATTACATCATTTTTCACTCACTTTATATTACGAATGGCAATGAAAAATGTGAGCAGCCTAAAACGTAAAGTATTCTAGATGTGTACTTCTATCGTTTAAATGTAGGTATATCCCGCCTTAAGGATGTTGAGTCCCAAATGGCAAATGATGATAAAATTTTGAAAATTTGGTATGTTTTTGTATGAAGTATTTCAGAGGTCGTGTAAAAATTTCGCGACAATTAGGAAGCTCGTTATTGAACAATTAACATTCACAAATTAAATGTTGTTTTATGGAAACTGATGTAACTGTGCAATAAGTTTTTTTTACCTCTCAATTTTATAATATCTATAGTATACAGAAAGCAACGGAAGCAAAACGAAGTTTATTGATAAATTTTTTTTATTTCTTTTAAAAATTGTTCTTAACAAAATGTTAATTTTTTAATAACGAGCTTCCTAATCGTCGTGAAATTTTAACACGACCTCTTAAATACTTCATACAAAAACATACCAAATTTTCAGAATTTTCTTATTATTTTTTATTTCAACCCTTGAGGAGGTTGAAGTAATGATGATAGAATTCTGAAAATTTGGTATGTTTTTACATGAAGTATTCCGGAGGTCATGTAAAAATTTCATGACGATTAAGAAGCTATTTATTGAACAATTAACATTAACATGTTTCATAGGGACTCAACATCCTTAAGTGGCCGCCTTCGATTTTGTTGAAACTCGTGAATGTGATGAAGCATTGAAAACCGTTAGACACGTATTTCTCCTCATCGGCGGAAAAACGTCTTTAAGGGGGAGGAAAGGTCCCTCAAAGGAAGGCGTAGAGAGGGATGATTTTGCAGCGTCACTCACAAGCAGCACCATCTGAATGAAACAAAAACCAAAATTTATCTAATGTAAAGCGATGAAAATTTCACTGTAGAAGTATTGGAACCAAAAAAATTAAATTAAGGGATGTGCCTTTCTTTGAGGGGTGGTTTACCCCCTTAAACTCGTACTCCCTACGACAAAAATAAATACGTGTGTAATAGTTTTCAATGCTTCATGACATATACGAGTTTCAACAAAATCGAAGTGCGGACACTTGAGTGATGATCGTTGCAAGAAACGAACCCTATTTTTGAACCACCCTTTCGTCACGCTCCAAATAAAGCAAAGCGTACGCAGAGAGGGCAGAACAATGTAGAGACAGGAGGTCAAAAGGAGGAAGAGAGAAGGAATTTGTTGCACTCCCCGCAGCGGAAAACACACGTAATCGTGAGCAACGCAAAGAGCGACGTTAAAATGAGTACGGGTACTCTTAAATCACGTGAGAAATGAGGAAAAGAGTGTACATGGTGCGTACATGTACATATTCTATATACAGGCTGACATGTACGTATACAAACGTGCAAGTAGTGCCAAAGGAGTCGTCGGAGAAGTGAAGCGGAAGGTAAAGCGAGGTGTATGTACGAAAGATGAGATAAAATGGGAGTCCCGAAGATGCTGAAGATGAGACGAGCAAGACAAAGAGGGAAAGAGTGAGGCAGAAGAAAAAAAGAGGGAAATAATATAGTGAGACTTTTGTGCATGCGCCCATCTAAAAGGTGTCTCAAAATGACCTGACATTTAAATTTATTAATAAAACGTATTATCATTTATTATTAATATAAATAAACGTATTATTTATTTGAAAATTGCGGCCATTTTTATTTTAACCCTTACTTGTCACTGTGGGGTTCGAAATACATCGCCCACGTTTTTTCTTTTGCGAAAATGCATTGATGTGTATTCTACAGAAGTGTGGCAAGTAAGGGTTAATAGTGATTTTTGCCTAAATAACCTACATGGTCTCATAGTGAACTCCTCGGATGATCTGACAAAATTTCCACGTGAAAATATTCAATGGTTTATTTTTTATAACAATTTTTGCCATTGGGGTGTGAATCGACCCCAGTGCGGCAAGTATTCTACAGAAGTGTGACAAATAAGGGTTGATACAAGGTACCAACATGGAGATTATGTGTGGAACACAATATCCGATGAATGGCATAAACGTCATGGACTTGGAAGACATATTCATCCGACAAGATGAAGCAACCTGCCACTAATTTGACGCCATTCGACTTCTTGTCCTTTTCTGACAGGAAAAGTGTACGCCAATGATCCACAGACCATTCCGGAACTCAAGGAAGCCATTGGACACACCATTGTTGAAATTAGTCCGCAATAGGGTGTTTTACTCTGTGTAAGAAAAATACTACCAATGCATAAATAAGGTATTTTTCGCATTAAGGAATCGATTAATATTGGTTTCGATTTATAAAAACACAAAATAAATTTTATAATTCATTTTGAAGAAAAAAAAAACATTTTTCCTATTTCTTCAACGAATATGCGAAACGGTAATCGCCATAATGGATTCCGACGCGACGTCATTGACATTGTAAAAAAAGAAAGCACGTATTACTCTCTAGCCTGTGAAAGAAAGCGTCAACAACTATATATTCTCATTTGTCATAGTTAATTGCAAACTTTCAAACAGTTATCTATACTTCAAAAAAGAACAAATGAGTCTTTCTTCGGACTATGACCTTGGATCTCTTCTCGCAAGTTTTAACCAAGTCTTCCTCATATTCATTTCAATTGGCATTTTAATCCACAACTTTGCCGGTGTTTTAACACTAGTATTCTTACATTTAGGAACAACACACCAATGACAGGGATTCTAATTCACTCTTAACCGAAAAAATGTACGTATTCACAATTACCTCAGCATCGATGCTTACTATGCACGTGACGTCACGAACCGAAGCAGCATGGCGGCTACCGTTTTTGCGGGGAAATTTGAAACGTAAAATTTTAATGCCCTTTTATGGCACTTATCGATTTCATAAAATAGAAATAAAAATTCTAATGGCTTGCTACAACCGTAGGATCAAATTGAGACACCTTTCAAAAAAGGGTGTGATACCCTATTATGCCAAAATGCCATTGAAAATTTCGTCGAAAGAGTGAACGTTTGCAAACAGGGAGGAGGTGGCCATTTATCGGTTATCCAGACATAACCTCCATGTTTGTACCTTATGTTAAGGAGTCTTCTCACTTTAGACGCTAAAAAATACTATTTTCATCAATATTTTTGATAGGTTTATATTATAGATATCGATATAAAAGTTGTTACACTTAATAAATACACTTTCGAAATACATTTGAATTTTTTTTATGTGTTTATGTAACCCAAACAAACTTTAAACACGTTTTTCTCGAACCAGCGTTTTTCGAAGGCGTGTTGATAAAATTTTCGAAACTACTGAACCGATCTTTATGAAATTTTAACCACATATTCTTCACAACTATAGATATAGCGCGTATCAAGGATTTTTTTAATGTTGATATTTAATCTTTTTTTTTGCCAAAAACCGTGAAAAAATACGTTTTATTTTGTTTTTTTCAAATGCCCGCCATTTTGTTATTTTTGCATAGCAAAAATCGTATCATATGCGCTATAGCCATTAACATACTGTGTCTAAAACCGTTTGATTTTCTTGTTTCGTATGATCCATCTGCGAGATTTCATCAACGGCGCAGACCTACAATTTTTTAGGGCATTTTTTTAACTGCCACTTTCGTCTATAAATAGTGCCTTAAATAAATTCTAAAAAATTTAATGTATTTCGAAGGTGTATTTATTAAGTATAAAAACTTTTATATCAATATCTATAATATAACCCTATTTTTTTAAATCATGAAAATAGCTTTTTTCAGCGTCTGATGTGGAAAGACCCCTTAAAATATTCGTACTTATCAAGAAAATAGTACGTATTATTGATAAATAAAAATGTCAGGTCATTTTGAGACACCCTTTATATAGAGCGAGAGAGAAGCAGAGGGAGAGAGAGAGGGTGAGAGAGACAGAGAGAGAGAGAGAGAGAGAGAGAGAGAGAGAGAGAGAGAGAGAGAGAGAGAGAGTACAGTCCGCGAGAACCCTGAGCATTGGCAGGCGTTTGAAATACACTCGACTGAATTATGAACCGTAAAAAGTCTCGAAGTGCAGGGACTCTCGGAGGGCGCCTTAAAGTGCATGTACTTGCACATCCATATATACACGCATACATACAGACACGCGCGTATATGTGTGTTACGATGCATATACGTGCAAACCACGTGCACAAGCCGTGCGGTAATATAACCGTATTCACCCTCGTGAAAACGCGCGTGCGTTCAAATTGTACGAGAGGGTTATTATCGTGCGTGAATGCCGTTGAGCCTTAGTGTGGTCTGCGGTCCAACGATGCATACAAATGCGCTACACGTAACTACCATATATCTATATCTATATACAGGTGTGTGTGTGTGTGAATGCATATGCGGGGGTGGGGCGGCGAGGGGGGGGGGGGTGCGTGCTCGCGTGTGTGTATTGATAATTTTTCTATATTTTCCTTTTGTTCCTTCCCTACGTAACGTCCCTTCGTCTCTCTTCCTCTTTTCCATATATGCCGGGATGCCTGCACGAGTTTGCGAAATGAGAGAGGCGGAGAGGGAGAGAAATGAGAGGAAGAAAAAGAAAGCAAGATCACGGCTGACTCTCCCGACCGCTAATATTCGAATGGACCAAGGCAAATGAGAGAGAGACAGAAAAGAAGGGGGAGGAACAAGAGAGAGAGAGAGAGAGAGAGAGAGAGAGAGAAAGAGAGGAGGGAGAGTCTCGTTAACGCCGTCTCGTTTCGCGCAGCAAGGGTGAACTCTGACCCGAGAAACGCAGGGCGGCACGCGGTATATAGCCATGACCGAGGAGCGAGAAACGAATGCAGGTAGAAGGAGCTAAGGTGAGGGGGGAAGCAGAGGAACTGGGCAAAGGAAACTGGGAGAGGAACGAAGCGGTCAGAAAGGGCTTAAGACAAGAAAACTCATAAAAGATTAAATTAAGGTGACAAATTTTATTTGCATAAACGAGAGATTCATAATTACCTGTTATTGAAAAACAATATAGCGCTATTATCGTCAATAGAAAGACAATTTTGCTTTAAATCAGTGAAGGTAAAAATCGTATCGAAACCATATAGCTATGAAAAATTTCCACCTGAAAAAAATAAGGTCAGTTTTGGATGGACCAAAGCAACAGTAAACAAGCGATGTATAAAAGCCCATCTAAAACTCTCAAAAAAAAATCGTTTCTTTTTACCGTGACATAATGGTTTTTGTAATGTACAAGAAATTTATTGAGTAATAAAGAACAATCAACAGATATGTGTTATCATTTTCAATATCTGTTACCTTCAATTTTTATGCATATATATATATTTATCACGCACTCACACATATGAGTGTATGATGTATGTGCGTACATTTGATAAAGGAAAAATACTCACCGAACCAATAAGAACTCTTACCGGATTCAATTTGAATAATGCTGCGTGTGGTTTACATCGGCATGTCGGATCCTGAAGCACGAGAACGCCTTATTATCTCACGTAGCCCTTTATACTTCCCCTACTCGATGCCCATCGATTCTCTTGTGTACAAGTGTATGTATATACCATTGTAACTCTTCTTGATGTAAACATACATGTATATACGGAGAGAATTTTATACGAATTTTTAACCTGGATCTTTTCCAATGATTACTCCGTTTTGCGATAACGTACCATATCGACAGAATAATAACTTTTACGGGCGCACACAGAAGGTTTTCGGAGAGCAAAAGTCTTAAGGAGCTACATCTACCCAGAGGCTTGAAAAAATGGCCAAATGGCAAATTTTTTTAACACAAAGGTTAAATTATTTTAACATAAAGGTTGAATATTGAGAGTATTAAAAACATTACTCAAAATGGAGGAAAACAAGAAAATATGGCTGCTGGCAGATGATGGAATTCTTTTCGCGACGTTGTGCAGTGCCCATCTGAAATATAAAAATCAAACGGGTTATTGAAGTAAATAATAATTACGAATCGTGGAAGATCGTCGATTTTTTAAATAAGTTCTTTAACAATGAGGCGACGAATTGAGACTCTCCCATACAAAATTCATGAAGAAAGTCGTCATTTTTACGAATCTATTGTAAAATGAAGATAGATTTTTTAAAAGTCATCGCAAAAACGCTGCACAGCCGCCATTTTGAAATGAATCGCTTCGAAAAAATTATTGTATACAGTCACTGATATGTATGATAAACCCCCTTTTTTGTAATGTCGATTTATCTTGTAGTTTTGCTGAAAAAAATCCCCAGAAAGCCCATTTTTTCGGCCTCTAGAGTAGCCTAAGGCCTTAAACTAAATCGTTATAAAAATTTTCGTGAATGGCCTCGCAGATTGAGGCGCGTCAGGCTATCAGGACATTTACCGTATATGGCAAATTCTAGAAAGAGCGTGAACAAAAAACTACAAAAAAAATGCGAACCTCGATTTTTCGCATTTCTCCGCATTTTTTTTTGTTTCTTATTATAGCTTCATCCAACATGTTTTAAGGAGTTTTTTATGCGAAAAATTTCTCTTAGAATCTGCAGTAAATGTACCTTCAATTAGGAGAAGCAGTGTGTGTTGACTTTTTGAACGTGCGATAGCAACTAAATCGAGTCCCTCACTCACTCTCTCTCTCTCTCTCTCCCTCTTCATCTCTCTCATTCTCTTGTTCCGCTTGCACATTCGGAAAGGAATCGAGGGCGATCTCTCCTCGCCTCGTAGAGGTATGTGCCATATCGAGGAAGGTATGCGCCTCGTCATGCTTCGATGAAAGACTTCTTATTCCCCATATTCTCATTCGTTTTCTGCCCTTCTTTCTTTATTTTCAACAAACACTTGCCCTGTACTCGTACGCATCTCTCTAGTACCTGTAAGAATATGATGGTGCACTCCTTCAATGATTTCCTCTCTGTCTGACAGCTGACAAAAGTACCGCAGCATACGCTCGCAATAAGGCCCGTATGAGAACGAAAAAACTCGGTAATCTTGTTGGGATGCGATTGACACGTTTGGCGAGCGGAATTACAGACTTTTAAGCCAAGAATTTATATGTACCTGGTTTTCGTCTCTATATCTACAGGGTGTCCTGTTGCGAATGGTTAATCCTGCAACTGTCGATAGGTCAGATCATGGCCTACTATATGCTGCAATTTCAGTTTAGTAAAAGTCCCACGGTTTTCGAGACTTTGGGCTTTATGTTATTTAAAAAAAAAAATCATCTGCTTTTGGTTTTTCGCACGACATTTCGACAAATGATATGAATCGACAATAACTAAGCACCTTTTTGAAGTAATTGGCGCGATCTGCGTAGTACATTATTTTTACACCGCAGGCTGTCAAATTCAGATGTTCGGATTAGTTTGTATGAAAAATTCTCCATGAGATCTTTTTTTCATAAAGTTTCTTTAACATTTAAGGTTAAAAAGAAGACTGGATAAAGTTCCGGAAAGCCCATGCCTCTGATTAATTTGGAATTTCGTATAACTATGTCGTTTGACGCGCTGATCACGAATATCATATTGAAAATACCCGCGAATTTGATTTTCAAGGTCAACACTCACGAAAACTGATTTTTTAACAGTTTTTCTGTTTTATTTCAATAAATATTCATTTTAAAGAAAAATATTTCGCACAAAAGTTATAGCTTATGAAAATATTGATCTTTTATGTTCCATATAATTTTTGTCTAAAACTATTCCATTTCGAGAAAAATGGGATAATGGTCCAATACGTGAAAATTGCTTAGCTTCATTAAGTTCGATATTATCTACTTATGTATAGTAACGGATCGGTAACGGCAAGAATATAAATAATGTTCATTAGCCCACACAAACCCGAAGAAAGAAAAAAAATTCAAACTGAAACAAAATAAAACAAAAAAATCCAAGGATACATCTAAACAAAAAAATCCAAACACAAATTTAAACAAAAAAGCCCAAATAACCCAAAGTAAAGAAAAACAAAATTAAATAAAAAGCCCAAGCAAGCCAGACAAAAAAAACCAAACCCAAACAAACCCGAGCAAAAGATACAATAATAGTTTGTAATACACAAAGAAAGTAAAATGAAGGAAAAAAATATCAAAAAAATAAAATAAAAAACAAAAAGGCAAAAAAAACATGCACTTTAAAGACTAAACTCCAACCGTCCCGCGGTAAAGTGGGTAAGTAAATAATATCGAAACTAATGGAGCTGACAATTTTCACTTATTGGACCATTATCCCATTTTTCTCGAAACGGAATGGTTTTAGATGAAAACTGTATAGAACACAATATTTTTATAGGTTATAACTTTTACTGGAAACGGTTTTCTCTAAAATGAATATTTACTGAAATAAAACAGTAAAACTGTTAAAAAATCAGTTTTCATGAGTGTTGACCTTGAAAATCAAATTTGCGGGCACGTCCACTATGATATTCATAATCAGCGAATCAAAATCCATGGGTACACGAAATTCTAAATTAATCAGAGGTATGGGCTTTTCAGAACTACACCCAGAAGACTTTCCTAGATGAAACAAATAACCAAGAGTATGTTTTAAACCGGGTCAAAAAATATTATCATTTGTAGAAATGGCATGCGATAAACCGAAAGCAGATGATTTTTATTTCAAAAACCGTGGGACTTTTACTAAACTGAAATTCCAGAGTATAGTAGGGCATGATCTGACATTGACAGTTGCAGGATTATCCATTCATAACAGGACACCCTGTATATATATATATATATGTGTGTGTGTGTGTGTGTGCGTGTGCCTTTGTACACATTCAACATATACCCATATCATTCGATGTTTACACTAACATGTAAGTAGTTTTACGGTACGGCATCTTCGCGACTTGCAAGGACGTACAAGAATGCACTCACGAGTGCAAGTCTGGGACACCTGGGACCAATTAGATACTTTCACCACGGTTCGCTGTCTGCTCGCTCCATAGCAGTGACTGTATACATACATTGAAACTTTCTTGTCACTTTTCTCGTTTACGTCGTGTTGAAGAAAACTCTGCGTACATATAGAACCGGGCACGGCAAATGCAGGCGGAATATGGGCTCCTTACGAAATCATAATGATGAATAGGCTCGAGTATTATGATCGCTGTTCACTTGTCGTTGTTCACCTATCATATCGTGGGGCTTTTCAATGGCTGCGTTAACAACGACAGGAACAAAAACAATAATAGTAACTACAAGTATAATTATTATTGTGATTATATAATACGGAGGAGGGGATGAAAAATGACAACATTATGTAAGCCAACATGATGTAAGACAACAAGAGTAATCATCCAGCAACGAAAAAAAAAGTTGACAGTCGTGGCTGTTGTTGACGTTCTAATTGTGAGGAAGGTTACAAATTTGTATGTTTATTTTAACATATCATTATTGAATTAATATAAATGCTACGTGTTTAAGTTTTCTAACATGATTATGAAAAAAAGCACTTTGTCCATTATTCAAATAACAGTAGATTATTTTTGTCTGATGATTTTTTCAATACAACATCGCTTGATGCTCCATTGCCTTTTCCGCCTTTTTTTAAACGATAATTTGAAGTATCCACGTAGGTCTGAAAGTTGAACGTTTCCAGTCTTTCGATAAATTAATTTGCGTTGAGTAAATTTGTTGCCAAGCCATTTATGTGGATTGCATTGCTTTTTATGGTATAGATATACAAGGGGACATCGAGGGTTAGTCGAAGTATTTAAAACCAGAAACTAGATAAGAACAGCGTGAGTAATAATAATGTACACAAATAAAAACTTGCTTAAATAAAATAAAATTCGCTACGAAGAAGCCCGCATATGTTTATTTTTTCGAAATACTCACCATAGACAAAAGCAGAAAGTTTTCGTGCAGCCAAGAGGAGAGGGACAGGAAGAAGGCCAACCAAAAGAAAAAATAAAGGAGGAAAAAAACTCGAGAAGAAACCACGGGCCTGACCACGCTCAAGAGCTCCCGGTGATTCGTGATTCAGTTAGGGTTGGAGTTTGAGGTTTGAGGTCTCACGTCATTACGTCGCGAGCGCACCTCGCGGATGTATGTCCTCGGCGTCAGCACGGAACTTTGTCTCGTCGCTTACATACATCGCAATACGCATTTTACCGTAATCATTGCTATTCTTACTATTCATTTTCGTGACGAAAAAAAAAGCTTCGTTCTCTCGTAAGGCGCGATTTTGCTGCTAACGTACGTTGGAAAATTCAATACACACTGATTTCCCTAATTAAGCAAAAAGCTTCCTCAAATTGATCGAAGTTGAAAAAAAAATTAAAAGAAAACGACGAATCGACATTGTTGAGGTTTTTAAATATATTTTACTTTTTTCGCAATATTTCTTTAGTTTTCCACACAGAGATGAAGGAAATCAAAGTTTGAACATTTGCATATTGTCGCATTCATGAACAGTTCGATTTAAAGCTCCAATGAACAAAACAATCGAAACAAAGAAGCGTTTGGTATTTGTGCAAATAGTTAATTAGTTATAAACCCCCACGTTCTTTTTATCTTATATTTACATTAATATTATATGTTTCCAGAGACGCGGCAGCGTCTTTCGAATATGTCTTTCAATTACTTAACGCCGAGTAATTGAAAAGAAAAAAATCGACACCGCTAACGAACTGAATAACCGCGTTCTCTTTATATATACGGTGTCTCAAAATGAACTGACATTTAAATTTATTAATAAAACGTGTTATTCATCTGAAAAGAACGAATGTTTTAATTTTAACATAAGATGCAAACATGGAGGCTATGTGTGGAAGACAATATCCGATAAATGGCCGCCTCGTCCGTTTCAGCAAAACCCCAAAGGGAGAGTCCAATGGCGTCAAATCGCCGGCAGGCTGCGCCATCTTGTTGAAAGAATATGTCTTCCCGAAGTCCATGCCAAGTCCATGCCAAGCCAATGCACACTGACGTCGAATATCCATAAGTGAATATCCATAAGTCGAATATCCATAAGTCGAATATCCATAAGTACGAATGTCCATAAGCCGAATATCCATAAGTCGAATATCCATAAGTCGAATATCCATAAGCCGAATATCCATAAGTCGAATATCCATAAGTTGAATATCTATAAGTCGAATATCCATAAGTCTAATATCCATAAGGCGAATATCCATAAGTCGAATATCCATAAATCGAATATCTATAAATCGAATATCCATAAGTACGAATATCCCTAAGTGACTATAGAGTAGAAATGAGTTCATTTGTTTGTTTGGGTTTGTTTTTGGCGCTCATTCTACTCTATACTCACGCTCTATACTCATCTTCTACCTCGCGCCATTTCTGGCACTCATTTCTACTTTTTACTCACTTACAGATATTCGTACTTATGGATATCCGACTTATGGATATTCAGTTATGGATATTGGCACCTGTGGATATTCAACTTATGGGTATTCGTACTTATGGATATTCGGTTATGGAAATTCGACTTATGGATATTCAACACATGGATGTTCTACCCCAATCGTCCATGCGAACTCGTCCATTCACTGGAGGTTTCGTCACTTCGCTGCTTATTTATCAATTCCTTCAATATTATTTGTTGCGATTACTTCGAATACTTTTTCCACCATCAGAATAATATCTTTTGGCAGCTATAGCGGAAGAAAAATTTGTTTAAACAATATTTCGATTTCACCGTTCATGTGACTCCTACAGGGTCGTTATTCGTCCGTTCACTGGTCGGTTAACCCTATACGCCGAGTTTCGCGTGGATGACTCTCGTGTATTCGTGAGCTCTGTGCTCTTGCGCGTTGAGAAAATCTCAGGATGCTCCGTAAACGATTCACGCCCCCGGGTTACCAGTGCAGCTCGGGCGATTTCTCGCATTTTGTTTATTTCCTTTTCGACCGTTCGAAGTTCCTGCGGTGATCTCGCAATAGTATTACAAAACGATTTGTTTGCGCTCCCGGTTCTGTTTTGCTAGCGGTATCGTTCCGTTACTCTATCTACCAACACAGCATCCCGACTCGCTTCGCTACAATCTGCACCCTGAGCGGTCGTGCATTGCCGCTACAGGCTGCCCCCGCTCGGATCCCCAATGGCGATTTTGTGGGTTGCGCAGCCCCCAGAAACCGAGCCGTTCCATTTCGAAAACGCGTTTTTTGGTTTCTTCTATTTTCCGAAAATGTTGTGTGGCTTGGAAGAAATGGACGTAGTTTTATACCCTAGGTGATACCGATAGCTCTCGTGATGGAACAAAGTTAACTGGAGCCTACTGGAGCATGCAGGTTGTAGCGATCGATCCTTCGACAACGTTCGTGTGAAGTATAAGTCACCGAAGATAGCCGAAGCTGGCCAAATAGAGACTCGATTTGTGTCACGGTTGGGTCTCTCGGCGATTTGGGTGATCGACAGTTCGCACCGAATCACCGTATTGAACGGATTTCATTGGGAGTATGAATAAGTCTCCGCCGTTTGACAAAAGATAGCACCACCAGGAGGTTATGATTGAAATTTCCAGCTATAAAATGTCACATCGTAAGGTACTAGGGCTCTACTGCTAAAAAAGAACTACTAAAAATTCTACCGTTAAAATTATACTGCTAAACGGGCTCTACTGCTAAAACTGTACTGCTAAAATTGTACTGCAGTACAGAGCCCGTTTAGCTTTAGTGCTAAATGTAATGTAATTTGCGGCAACTTTTGATTTACTTCTTTAATTTGAAGAAATCTGCAGCTGAGGCGCATCGATTGCTTGTAGAAGCATATGCTGAGGCTGATTTGAGTGAGAGAAGTTGTGAATGGTTTCAAAAGTTTAAGGATGTTGAGTCCAAAATCGCAAATGATGATAAAATTCTGAAAATTTGGTATGTTTTTGTATGAAGTATTTCAGAGGTCGTGTAAAAATTTTACGACAATTAGAGAGCTCGTTATTGAACAATTAACATTCCCAAATTAAATGTTGTTTTATGGAAACTGATGTAACTGTGCAATAAGTTTTTTTGACCTCTCAATTTTGTAATATCTACAATATACTGAAAGCAACGGAAACAAAACGAAGTTTATTGATACATTTTTTTTAATTTCTTTTAAAAATTGTTCTTAACAAAATGTTAATTTTTTAATAACGAGCTTCCTAATCGTCGTGAAATTTTAACCCGACCTCTTAAATACTTCAAACAAAAACATACCACATTTTCAGAATTTTCTTATCATTTTTTATTTCAACCCTTAAGGAGGTTGAAGTAATGATGATAGAATTCTGAAAATTTGGTATGTTTTTACATGAAGTATTCAGGAGGTCGTGTAAAAATTTCATTACGATTAAGAAGCTATTTATTGAACAATTAACATTAACATGTTTCATAGGGACTCAACATCCTTAAGAACGGTGAGTTTGACGTCGCGGACAAAGAACGTAGCGAAAGGTAGAAAGTGTACGAAGACGCAGAATCGGAAGCATTATCGAAGGGAGGTACTCAACAAGCAGTTTCAATTTGAATAAAACATAAAGTACCGTTCTTTCACAAGAAATACTCATTTTTTTTTTATTTCGAAAAGGCGGAGACTTGTCTGTACTCCTTGTAAAATCGTCGTCGACCCGTCAAAGTAAGTATACTGAATAACTCAATCAGGGGCGAGCAACGAAACAGAGATAAGAATTCTACTTGATCTCTGATGACTTAGTTTATAATTCCTACAGTGAGGTTTAAATTATTATTTATATCAACATTGGGACGACTATAAATAAAAGGGATAGAAAGTTTACGTTATTCCAGTAGCAAATCGTGAAACGTTACGACTGACAATCAAAATACCGCGGACTCTTTTATACATTGTAATTGTATTAATTGTCGCGAATGAATTTTATAATGTCGAAATAGCATTCTCGCTTAAACTTCGATCGCTGCTAAAGTTAATTTCGCCTATCGATGTATTAATAATAAAGGGCAATAACGAAAATAACCAACAATCGAAAAGTTCATTACAGGGTGCACTACCGAGGGTGGACGAGGGAGGCACGTGAGGGTTCCCCAAGATCGAGAGATCCGAGAAGAAATCTCCCGTTGCAATACATACCTTTATATATTCTCATACGGTCGAATGTGTATACTTTGATGAATGTATACGAATACGAAGAAGTTTTCCCAAACATTCCTAACACCTACATTGGCAAAAAAAAACCTAATAAGTGTATTACGCTCAAACAAAAATGTGGACTTGGCAGGGAAAGCTGAAATAGTGCGCACCTTCATTATCCTATATTCCCACAAAGTACACGGAAATTCGCGTTTTACTTTAAGGGGACCAGGCATAAAAAAAACTCGATTAAATTTTTTTTTTTAAATATTATGTTACTACAATTTCTTCAAAACATGTTTGGAAACCAACATTTCCAAAATAGAGCCAAAAAAACTGAAAAATTCGCAAAATTGAGCTCAGGATGCAAGCATCAACAAAAGAAGCTAGAGTAGGAAAAAAGTGACATTTCGCGATTGCTGCCACAGAAAAATCTAAACTCGAGAAATTGCAATTTAAACTGCAATTTAACATACGTAAGTCTGCCGCACTACTGCGCGAGAACTCAAACGCGTTTGAATTCTTGAACGATTGAAGATATGGCGTTGATTTTTTTAGTGAAGAAATCAACTTTCTATACAGAATGAACCGTGGTTTATGTAATAAAAACAAGTTATTTATTATTATGGTTATTGCAATAAATGCCACCCGTTTTTCGGTGTTTTCCCAATTTTATCCGCTATTTTTAAAATTTTGGTTTTTTTTTTAATTTTGGCTTCAGTCTGTGGACGAACATTCCCTGAAGAGAATGGCTTTTGAGAACTGCCCAAAACTTCAACCGGCCACTCGGAATCGTGGCAATGAGGGAGCAGTGCATGAGACGCGTGCTCTTCTTTATCGACCCATATCTCCCTTAAATATTCATATTTTTGAAACCTCAACTACTGAATTTAATAGCCAAAAATCCAATAAAAACGTTACACAAAAGCAAACGTATGTACGTTTTTTCGGTTCTTCACAAATGCCATTTGAATTTTATCCCATTTTCGGTCTTCTTTCGCTTCCTAGTCCCTTTAAGGAGTTCCGGGACAGTTGACGAAATGTTATACCATTTGATTCAAATTTATACGGTAAATTCTTTGTCATATACCGAATGCACTCTCCAAATTTTAAATCGATCATCTACACCGTTTCTATAAAATGTACGACTGAAAAAAAACCACTTTTTAACACAGGGAGATGACTACGCTCATCGCTGATTGGCAGTCCTACACACGAAATAGCGTGAAAAAATGTTTAAAATGTTATAAAAAAAACTGTCAAATCACTCAGTACATTATGACAATTTCGTCATCAGTGCCATGATGTACTGAGTGGATTGACATTTTTTTACACTATTTCGTGTATAAAATTGCCAGTCTGCGGTGAGCATAAGCACCTCTCTATGTTGAAAAGTATTTTATTTAATTCTAGAATGTTAAAGAAACGATCTAGATCATCGATTAAAAAATTGCAGGGTGCATTCCGTATATGATAAAAAATATACTGTGTAAATTTGAATCAAATGGTAACGCTTCGTCAATAGTCCCTAAAGTCCTTAACTCTCAGTTTTCCGGATGTTTTTGTTTTTGGCAACTAGCCATGTCAACACGTCAGTTTTAACCGTTCACTAAACACGTTATTCGCGTATGACAAGGTGAAACGTGGGTCGTGTACAGTTGGGTAGGCCACGAAGCGCGTTATAAGCCGTATAGGCCACCCGTCTTACGCATCCTGGTCGTCGAGTGTACATCAGCTCCTTCATTCGTCCCCCCTGCTACCAGAAATACGAGCTGAACGTGGTATATATATATATATATATATGTGTGTATATATATATATATATATATATGCCACGTTCAGCTCGTATTTCTATATATATATACATATATATATGTTGCGGCATGAAACCGCAGATTTCGTGCGTGCACGCACGAATACCTCATCGCGAGAGTTTTGTTCCTGACTGAATGCGAAGAGAGCTCGCTTCTACGTGCTGCTGCTGTGCCAGTAATTATTATTACCATGGCGAGAATAGCTGGGAGCGAGCAAGAAACGATTTAATCGCAGTAGCAGCCAGGTATACCCGGTCAGAAATATAAACATATAATAAATCTACATATAAATCTGCACTTTTTTAGTAAAACAAATTGCGCAAAGTATATGTTCCAACACGCTCTCGCGTATCCATTTTTTTTCAAAATCGTCTTTATATACACTCGAAAAGAACAAATCTCGTCTAAAAAACCAACATGATGCATGTTGAGACAAGCACTTTTACATAGGTTGTATACTGCCTTTTAAGAAAACTTCTCTCGCTCATTTTCAACGGTGTGGGAAAAGTTTTAAAATAAATCTGAAAATAAAACGTTTTCCGTTAAAAATACGAAACTTTTTTCGAGATAAATATGCAAGGTCCATTCGTTATGTTAAAGGTTGTTATGGGGTCTAGCTGACGGGGGTAAAAGATGAGGGAACGTCCTATGCTTATGCATGGAGTCGATTCACTCTTACCAACTGATAGCTATCAAATATTCATATTAAACGTACGTTTCGAACTATTCTTCTACATATCTATTTGTAAAAATGCGCATTTTTCAATACTCGATTATTATTATATAATATGTTTTCATTACTTTGTATAATTATTTTCTGTAACTTCTTCTCGTTTAATGAACGGGAGACGAATGGGCAACGCCCTCAATCGTGGTATATGATAATGCCCACGTTGGCAGAAGTGTCGCAAAGTTAGAGACATACGCGCCCTGTTCATAACTGTCCTTCTAAAAAAAACGCTGGAAAGAAAAAGTGTGTAGTAAAGCTCTCTATAATATCGACGAAACAAAAAACTACAATAATTTTCCAACATTCTAAAAGACATTTTTTTGCCCGGAAACAAATGCGGTTTATTTTGTCTTTGCCTAGAAATTTGTAGAAAATTATAATTTCTGATTATAGAAATTAGATCAATATTAAGTAATTGATACTGATTGTGAGAATAAGAACAAGTAATATTTGTTGTTAATCATCGTGACCATGTAGTTTGAGGTTCCTGGGCCTAATTACCGAGTATGCATAAGATAGGTAGTCCATCTATAACGTTGCCACGATTGCACAGCCTAATATATGGTGTGCTTGATTTTTCAAAAATGCCTCGCCAAGTTGGTCCAGAAGTTTTTGTGGATTCAAAAACAACAGACTATTAATACTCGTTGAATTGAATTGAAGAAAAAAAATGAATTTTCTTTTAATTTCCAATACGCAAAAGATCGCGTCGAAACGAATGAAAATGGTGTAGGTACTTATAAACTCTCGTACAAGTCAACATCGTCAGTCAAGCTTGTATCATTCTCCGATATTTGATCCCCTACTTTTGACAGATGACATCACAACCATACGTGCAGTGCGGCAAGCGCAAGCCAAGGAAAGTTTCATAAGTCTAAGAGTGACATTCCATAGGTCCGTAAACAGCAGCATCTTTGAAGTAATTTACTAGCATTGGATGGGTAATTCAACAACTAGTAAGCCTCGAAAAGGCTGGTGCTTTCTTGGTGCCTATAAAAGTTCATACTTGCCATGACTTTGCATAGGCAACGCTTTTCAATGACCGACCAGTAGCGCCGAAACAGTACCATGAACAATCATCGAAAAATATACTAGTAAATCACTAAAATGCGGATGCTTTCTCTTGACCTAGAAATATTGGCCGAGGTGTGACCTTTCATAAACAGTAAAATGCTGTGGTGCCTCAGTAACCTATCGGATTTTACCAGCCTTAGACCAGAAGTATGTTAGACCACTAAAGCGATATGCTGCTGAATTGCTAAAATGCTGTTGTCTTCTGCTGTCCATGTAATATTAACACAACACAAAATATTAACGCAATGTTGGAAGTTTCGCGAGCGTTTCAAGCTCAACGTGCTGTCTAAGATAATTGAAAATCCAAACAACAGCAGACGCAGCAATATCACGGCCGTATGTTCTTGGATACTGAATGGAATGGATATATAGTTGCCCAAACGGTTACAGGTGACATGTGAACTGAACAGCGCCTCTTCTCCCTATATCAAACAGTCTCATGGAAATTAATCACTTCTCCTTCGAACGCGATGGTGAGAAAAGTTATTGCGCGTATACAGTATGTATAAAAAGGCCAGGACACATAAATATCTCAGAAGAATCGAGTTTTAGGAAAATATATTCAATGCAAAAGTTATTCGATGGGAAAAGATCTATCTGATAGATGCGTCGTTGTTTCCAGTCCAGGGCCGTGTTCACAATTAGACGGTGAGACTCAAGTCTAATTGTTTAAATAAGCTGACCTATTTTTTTAACGCAAATTGGTTTCTGAACATTTTTTTCAGTCCGAATGGGTGGTTCGCGTTTTGCGCTCGGGCCCAATCAGAAGGAGATCTTTTCTCGGAAGGTAATCGTCATTGCTTAATACAGAATAGCATTCTAGACGATTTATTTCTGTCGACAACGTGAATTCGATTCAGCCTGGAGTCTTTTTTGGGCTAAATCAGATCCAAATCGATTTTGCTTCCAAATAGAAATACATAATTTTTTCCTGGCACCATAGTAGTCAAGACGCTTTCTGTTTATGAGTATTCGATCTTGCGTTAGACCTAATTGAGGCCCAATCAGGCACGGATCTGACTGGGCCTAAACGGGCCTCCAAAATCAAATTCCCCTAATCTAGAACACAAGCCTGTTATACAAAATTACGATAATGTGCATAACTCCTGCGATTAATATATTCTTCTTTCGGTAACTAATTTTTTTCTTTTCATTATTCAAGAAAATTATTGCACAAATATTTTCGCGTATACAATTATGAATCGGCGGAATAAAGGGAACCATAGATTGAGTATAAAACGCTGCCGTATTATTTCGCTCGGTTTTATTATGATCGTCCAAATTTTTAATACACGGAAGACCAAATGGCAAGGAATAAGAGAAGGCCACCGAACTGGGGAGGGAGAGAGGGATTCCAACTATGCCGAGGGAATAAAGAAATTGATGAGTGGCGAAAAGAAAATTATGTAGAGCGGGAAAACCATATAGGGGGTCTTTGGACAGGAAAGAGGGAGAGAAAAAACGGGGGTGGGCAGAATCCGTTGTCAGCTAGGCAGTGAAAAATTCGCCAATTAAAAAATCTCATTTCTCCGGGTAACGAGGGGTGGTAGGGCAATTAACGTCAAAGGCGGAAATGATTTATGAGATGTTAAAGTGGGGAAAAAATGGAAGGAGGCAGAATATTTCTTGCGGAATCACGAGAGATTACTTGAAGTACGTGATAGCTTATCATAAATGAATGCATTATCGGTAAGTATTGACTTGGACCTAGAACGAACAGGCCATGCATCAGAAATAAACGTAGAACGGGTGATCCGACTTGTGAACTTAATAACTGATAACACTCGTCACCTGTCCTTCCTGCACATCAATAATTTCAAAAAAGTCAGCTCGATCATTGGAAAACACCAAACGACTGAAATCGTAGTTCGTCATATCAAAATTTCCATATGGGGTGTTGCAATGTGTCCTTTTTCATAAATTTTATTTTTATATGAGGTACAAACGTTGAGGTTATGTGTGGAACACAATATCCGATAAATGGCCGCCTCGTCCCTGTTTGCAAACGTTCACTCTTTTGACAAAATTTTCAATAACATTTTGGCATAAATCGGTTATTTCGAAACACCCTTTGAAAATGTTTAAAATGTATGGTTAATTTTTATCGGCTGTGTGTGTGAGTGCAAAATGAGATGGAAGTATCCATGTGTGTGTGGGCTCTTCAATCTCGATGTTGTCAAACTATGCTGAAACGTCGAAAATCCCACTTATGGCAAACGCAATGGTGTTGAAATTTGCATCGTCGGAGTGCAACGAAAGTTCTTTAAAAAAAATCTTTCTTCATTCTCTTCATCGTCCAAAGTCTTATCCTGCAAATTAGTGCTGCAGATGTCTGATGGCGGTCCTAAAAAACAGCTGGGTCTTCGTCGTGGCCAAACATTGCAAAAAAAAGTTTGCCATTTTGAACTTTCGGTGCGTTCCAACGATCCCAATATTATAGCAAAAGCATTGCAGATCGTCATTTGAAACTCGCGTTTCTCCGAAATGTTCAACGTGTACGTGTAAATTGACTTCGTCGGAATGGGAGGGAAACTCTTTGCTATTTCCGTTTTATTTCTCGTTCCCTTTTATCGTAACAAGTTCTCGTCGGTAACACAGCCAAAACCGATTATTCGAATAAATCTTTATCTGTAGGCAGCTAAAGATTTATCGGGATCGAATCTTTATTTATGCAATTTGAATATATTTAATATTTAAAAAGAATAGCTGAAACAAATTGAAAAAATATATACTTGAAAGAAATTGCATCGTAGGAGGGCGTGAGACAAATGAAAAAAAAATGTTCTTGATTTAAGTAAATCCTATTTGAATTAAAGATTTTTTGGCCATTTACGATTTACTACTCTAATTGTGGAAATTCCGAGTCGCGATGTCGCCAGCACGCGGCGTTCGCGCACAATGCAAAAATGAGGCAGGCGGTATGCTGAAACAAAAATAAAGCATTGTAACGTTCAGTATTGGTCCCTTCGCGAGACGTCGAATGAAAGTAGACGCTCACGGCGAGCTCCATTTTCGACCAATTTCACGCGGGGTCCGAGCCGTTAATTACTTACTGTTACACGAGAACCGCTCCCGCAGTCCCGCAAACTCGCGACGTTTGTTCCTTAGCCAAAACAAGGGCTTCCGACCGGCCTCCCTCGCACCGGTCCATTAAACCGATCGACCAATTAAAAATCAATTATCATCAAAAAAAGCGGCCCGATCTTCATTTAACTTTCGTAAAGTCGACATTAGACTTCCTCGGAATCTACGTTTTTACTTTACTTTCAGTTTTTGACTCGATAATAACCACACTTATACATTTTAATTCCTTTAAGACATTTTAAGGATTTTCGTGGATTGTCCAGGGCGGACGATTCTACAATGGCCTTAAAGAAGGCAAGTTTAATCTGAAACTTCTCTAGATATCACCAATAGTTTGAGTTCTATTGATCTGTCACACTTTGAATGCCTCACCCTGCATATCAGGGTGGCACAATTTTAAGCTCTATTGTTTCCCCTTTTTATCACCATCCAATTATCTTTATTAAAGAAAAAGAAATTATCGCGAATGCTGCGAACTGTCAAAAAATATTTAGAGGTCGGTCAAGCCTCCCAAAAAACCAAATTTTCATTTTTGATTTTCTTTTCAATTTTTCGATTTTTTTTCGTCCACTTATCAGCCATGAATTTTACGCTTCGTAATTTTTTAATCAATCTCGTGAAAGCCTAACCTCTAAGTATGTTTAGCCTAGCCTCTAAGTATGTTTAAAAAGCCTAACCTCTAAGTATGTTTAAAAGCCCAACCTCTAAGTATGTTGAAAAAAATTGATTGGAATAAAATTTTACTATATACGATTTTCTCCACAACAAAGAAAACAATTGACGACCTTAATAAATCAGCAATCTTATTTATTAAAAATAATAAAGGAAGCTACAGAATAAAAACTATGAATTCAACTTATGTCCGTTTTCGTTAACCACGGATAAGTTACGGATAAAGTTATCCGGCTGATAAACAACGTTAAAGGTGTAGGATATCTTACGGATAACTACGTCTAGAGATGACGAAACGGGCTACCAGTATAGATTTACACCACGGTGTACCAAACCGTTTCTACTATACCGACGGAATAATCATCATACTACTCTACAACGTTGCCACGTCTACACAGCGCAATTCATAAAAGGCGATACTCTTCATTACTTTAATTAATTTCTCGACCATTACTCAGTCGATTTATTTGAAACTTAGCATAACCAATCGCTTGATCTTGATGTTATAATATTTTCAGAACTTACGGCGATTTAGTTCCATCCATTTTGCAAACGTTAACGTCTGCAGAAGCCATTTTCCCATAAGCCAGCGTGTTAAATTCATATGTGGTATAACTACTAAATTAAACAGTGAAAAATTCTAAAATAATTCATGTATTATCATTCTATCAAGAACTATCATTCCTCAAATTTTCAAGAATATTGGCGATTTTGTTACATCCATCCACTAATACCTTAAGAGCATGTGTCACACGCTCGGTCGGTAAAAGTCCTGCGAAATTTTTTTCTCCTAAACGGATTACATCTCGAGCAAATGAAGCGATATACGTTGTTCGTCTTCCAACCGGGGGAATGGGTTTTTTTTCTTTTTTCCAAAAAATCAGCCATCTTGGGGTACACTGGAAAGCTGCAAATCAGCTATCTCCCTCGCACTCATAGCCGCTCGGTCGGTAAGGCAGTTCGCCTTCAGAGTAAAAAAATCTTAAGGGATCATCACAGTGTGAAATTATCGAAAAATTGATTTTTTTCGCATTGACCGATAGACGGTTATAAAGATGCTGTTCAATTTTTTGGCGAAATTTGAATAATCTTGGTAGTTACAGCCTTTCTTAGAAAAAGGGTTTCGAACAGCGACGTGAGACCTGGCGGGGACCCGACACTTTAAACGGGTTTTTCTCGAAATGTCGTTTTTTAAAATAGTTAACACTCTCAAAGGAATAGTTTTTAAGCTATTCGGCTCAAACTTTGACATACTCTCCTTTATCTTGCTACGGATTCTTTATCTTGCTATGAAAACTTTTTTTTTTATTTTCATATTTTTTTTACTTAATTCGATACGTTTTTTCAAACCGCCGCCATTTTGTCAATTTCGATTTTTTTAAATTCTCTATAGCAAGATAGTGGCTTTCATACTGATAAATAATCTTTTTACAAATGTTGTTTCAGATAATATTTACGGCCACAACCGTGGACATCGTGAGGACTCCTTTTTTCGAACACATTTCCCATCGTTAAAAAATGTACAAATAATGAAAATAAACGTTTACAAAATTAACTTTCTGTTCTTCATTAGTGATTTGATTCGACATAAAAAAATCAGACTGATTGGCGTAGTTTAACCATCGAAAAAAATATCGCGAAAATCCGCTATTTTTCGACCCGTTGCACTGTGATTCCTACGAAGTAATTATGATAAAAACTCTACACGCGGTAGATGGAAGCAGCTATTTATTTCTCAATATTCCCCAAAAAGATGGTACTTTTTTATGCATAGCTATTCTCCTATATTTCATTTATGAACATATTTATTTTCAAAATCTCTCTTAAATAACTTGTGAAAAAATATTCAACATCTAGCAATTCCATGTCTCGGCGTTTTTCAAAGAAAATGACGGGACGAAAATACAAATAAATATTGTCTTTTTCTGCATCAGTGTCTCGTGATTATTAATCATTACGTAATTTGATAACTTCCATTCCAGCTGTATAAAATGCAAACACAATAATTTTACGAAAGTGAAAGATTTGCAGTAAGTTTTTATCTTCAGAAATATTATTTAAAGTCCTTGATCAAATTCGGAGCAGATGCGCAATACAAGTCTAGAAATCGCATTGAACTTCTCGCGGAACAGCAGTAAGTAATGACGAATCGTAAAAAATGACCGTCATGAGAAAATCGCCGGTCATCTGACGTGACTCTGCCGCTGGAATCGCGGCCTGTCGCGCGTGAGTTATCGGCTGGAACTCGTGGGTGGCGTTGGGTTGGGGCCTGCGCCGCTAGAGGGCGACACGGTCGCGCCAACATGGCCACGTGCTAATCGCGGCTCTCCGCGCTCCCCTCTGTCACTCGTGCCATAGTGTTTACGCGCTGTGTCGAGAATGTAACGTGTTTGTGTGTTTTTTTTCAGCTCCTTACAACCTCACGATAAAACTCGTATTTCAGTCGTGTACAGTTCATTTGTACCTTTCCTCGTACCGTGTGGCGGAGTTTCGCGACCTTGGCCCTAGGCGAGTCCGAATAACGGGGAGTGTCATACCGTTCGGTGATTCACGGATTTAACGGTTTTGCGTTTGCTGAAAAAGCCTCGAGTGGACGACGAAAAGCAACCTTGTCGCGTATACACATGTATATGCGAATACAAATATTACCGATACGCGAATGTTGGTGGGAGCAAAGTGCAATGATTGCGGTCACTTGGTCGTGATCGATGCTAGAAAGAGGCTCGTTTCGCGTAAGGACTGTCAAAATAATAGGCGTTATCGTATTATTCAAGACGGTTCTCATGACGTCGTCAACGACTGTCACAAACTGCACGTGCTCCTGCCGGCCTCACGTTGACGTTGACGATTATCGGAGGAACGACGAAACTCTGAGCGGCAATGGTACGTGCACGAAAACATTGACGAGCCGCGAGAGAAAAGATTCTCGGGGTGAGCTGCGTGTTGTTACGAGTTATCGACCACATGGAAATCTAGCGAGGCTTCTCTTGGACAAGCAGAGAGCTGACGAGCGCCTGGAAAATTACGATAAAACACGAGTGAGTACGATCGATACTTGCGGTATGAACGTTTGCATCGTTTGCAAAGAAAATTGAAAAAAGAATCTTTCTTCACTTTCTTCATCATCCAGTCTTATCCTGCAAATTGTGCTGCAAATGTCCGATGACGTTGAAGTTTGCATCGTTTGACTGCAACGATTTTTTTAAATCATTTCTTTTTAAAAAATTATTATTCGTAACCTTTTTGTCGCAACTTGATGTCGTAAATCTGTAACGAAAATACGAGAAAAAAAACGTTCGAATGATTTCCATAGCCTAAATCGGCCAAAGAGAAATGTTATAAGTGAAGAAGAATTCATTTTCGTTGCGTTCCAACGATGCAAACTTCAATACCATCTCGAGACATACCGATATTTTGATATTAGAGTTGAAAAGTTGAAAAATCATTATAACTGTTATGATTTCCATTTAAGTTACTTTCACTAGTGTTTTTTGCTACGTTTGACAACCTTAAAATATTACAACCTCCGTTAAATATATTCAAAGTGTCAACTTATTTATCCACAAGTGTGGAAACAGAAAGGACATTTTCTTTCGCGATTTACACATAACCTGCAATAAGGTAAGGTCGTCTCCGAAAGACGAAACTTCAGATGCCCTCTGTTTTTTGCAGTCATTGTTTCAACAATCTCAATCTCGATAATTAAAGCGACCATGTCGTTGCCATGATGTTGAATTTGCATGGTCTCGAAACTTCCATCGCTGGCACGCAACGAAAACGAATTTTCTTGCATTGATAACATTTTTGTTTCCGCCCATCCGGGCTATAAAAATCATTCCAATGTTCTTACGTATTTTTATTACTGATTTACAACCTCGATTGCGAAAAATGTTTCGTATAATAATAAAAATGACAAAATAAGAAACAAGAAAATTATTTTTTTATTCATTTTTTATTTCCTTATTTTTATCATTATCCAAAGCCTTTTTTAAAGGTAATCCTTTCGCCAGGCTTCAATTCATAGGATTTTCATAATTTTTTTTGAGCCTCACTAATTATACTAATAATCGTCTCTGTTAAATTTCCGGGTCGGTTATCGACCTTATTACAGAGAAAAAAAATATCAAAATTGCGTACTTTTGTGAAGGAATCCCGAGACGACATACAAAAACCTAATTTCCGGTCGCCTTAAAAGTGTATACAATAGTGAGAATCCGTCAGATTCTTAAAAATAATCAGATTTACATACTTAACACTAGTAGTAATCCAATGCTCTCGGAAAAAAATACGCTTATTGACCTAATTTTCACGTAATATCAAGTTTAATATGAACTTCCGGTATTGAATTTATTACCACTTGCTACGATAAAGAGACGTGACAGCAAGGCAACAGCTGACTGTAGGCGTAACCTTATCTCACTCAATTCGAATTTCCACACATATTTCATTTTTAACCGACATATTTCGCCGACACAAATTTTCCACGCTTTTTACCAGTCGCGGCCCGAATACAATGCTTCACATTTCCCGCACCTGACATTGTTTTGACGGATGGGCTTGAAGTTAGCATCGTTGGAATGCAACGAAAATCCTTTTTCGTATTTTTATTTCCTCATTTTTACCATTTCACGAAATATTTTTTTCACATTTAAATTCTTGGATAATAAATTCTACAAAATAAAACGGAAGAAGTAATAAAAATGAAAAAAAGAAAATGGAAAAATAAATTTCGTCGCATTCCAACGATGCAAACTTCAAGCCCATTTTGACGGAACGACGTTGAAAAGCATGGAGGTCAAACTCGTCTGAATGAGTAAAAAGAGACGGAGATAGAACCAATGTTGCCAAATATCAAACCTAGAAATACTACGCGAATCGTCGCTATAGCCATTTTTTCATTTTTCTAATTAAATGTGAACATTCGTTAAATAGTTTACAAATGGCAAATTTGAGTTATCGCAAATTTTTTTCCTACATATGTGAAAAATATAAATTGTACGGGTCTCAAGTGTGGTCAGTGGTATGACTAGTGTGAAGCGATAGGATTACCTTAAATAGAGGTCGCCAATTTCAAATAAGAATACCCGGAAACGGTTGAGCGATTTTCACTGCTTCAATCGGCCAAAAAAGATTTGAGCAATTAAAAAGATTCATTATCGTTGCATTCGAACGATGAAAACTTCAAGGTCGTGTTGTTTCCTGCCTGCCACAACTACCAAGCCAAGCCTACTGCTGCACTGACTTGCATACACCTTCGTAATGTGAATTTTGCTACTTTACTACGTTTTTTTAAATTTAAACATAGGTTCCCATTTTTTGTTTCTTTATTTATTTTGTACTGGATTGGATATATTTAGGAACATAGCAGAGTATGTTTAGAAATGGATAATAAATGAAGGTCTCAATAAAAGACTCAACAAAAGAGAAAGGCAACAGGAAAAGCTCCGTTTTTCTATTACTGGTTTGATAAAAGAACGTTTTTGCAATTTTGAAAAACGTTCGACGTTTTGTACAGAGTTTTGATTCGACAAAGTCGAGTAAACGTTACAATCGTCAAGCGAATG
The DNA here is from genome assembly GCA_951751655.1 of Ophion costatus. Taxonomy (NCBI): domain Eukaryota; kingdom Metazoa; phylum Arthropoda; class Insecta; order Hymenoptera; family Ichneumonidae; genus Ophion; species Ophion costatus. Next base: position 25,715,123 of record OX632364.1, on the reverse strand, counting down.
GATAAAAACGTTTTATCATAAAGTTCTAATGCTGTAATACTGTGTACGTTTTGAACACCCGGAGATTTTTAAATACCTGCCAGACAATGCTTGTGTGTGAGAGGTTCACTCGGCAGAGCCCTTTAATGATGTTGAGTCCCTATGAAACATGTTAATGTTAATTGTTCAATAAATAGCTTCTTAATCGTCATGAAATTTTTACACGACCGCCTGAATACTTCATGTAAAAACATACCAAATTTTCAGAATTCTATCATCATTACTTCAACCTCCTTAAGGGTTGAAATAAAAAATGATAAGAAAATTCTGCAAATTTGGTATGTTTTTGTATGAAGTATTTAAGAGGTCGTGTTAAAATTTCACGACGATTAGGAAGCTCGTTATTAAAAAATTAACATTTTGTTAAGAACAATTTTTAAAAGAAATAAAAAAAAATGTATCAATAAACTTCGTTTTGTTTCCGTTGCTTTCAGTATATTGTAGATATTACAAAATTGAGAGGTCAAAAAAAAAACTTATTGCACAGTTACATCAGTTTCCATAAAACAACATTTAATTTGTGAATGTTAATTGTTCAATAACGAGCTTCCTAATTGTCGTGAAATTTTTACACGACCTCTGAAATACTTCATACAAAAACATACCAAATTTTGAGAATTTTATCATCATTTGCGATTTGGGACTCAACATCCTTAGGGCAGGTAAACACCTAAGAGCCGGAAAAACCGTTCATTTTTGTGAATTTTTTCAAGGAAAGCTATTTGAAATTTCGGATTGCGGTTTTAATTATCTAAAAGTATATACATTCAAAAACATGTTTAATTTTCTTTATTTCAAAATATCAAAAATATACAAAGATATTGTATGATCCTTGGAGCGTCGTAAAAAAATCGGTACCCAAAATTTCTCGAAAACCAATGAACTTTTCACGGAATTTTTCACGAAAAATTTCGCCATTTTGGGGGTAGAAACCCCCTCCCCCTCAATGTAAAGAAAAAATCTCAAACTAACCGTTGGGGGAGGTATTTTATATGTGAAAAGTGTGTACCAAGTTTGAAATAAATCGGTCATGTAGTTTTCAAATGGCAGTGAACACGGACTTTGAAAAAGTTGTTTCGAGAAAAACGCGCTTGAAGTGTTAGCTACAGTTTGAAACGCGAGCTACAGTGTTAGAGGAGCGGGACTAAATAGTTAATAACTTCGAGAGTTTTGCTCGGATTGACTTGAAATTTTGGATTTATATTCTTGAAATGTTTAACTATAAGAAAAGACAAAAAAATCGATTTTTCAAAAGTGCAAACCCCTACCCTCCCCTTACCTATCGATTTTATATACCTACGAGCGGTTGCTCTTTAGAAGGCTCTAATACTCCCCATTCGGGGAGTATTAGAGATACAGCCTTGAAGATTTGACAGAATATTCTTGAAAGTATAAACTGTCGAAAAAGGCAAAAAAATCGATTTTTTGAAAGTATCACACTGGTATAGCCCCTTTAATCGAAGCATTATTTTAGCCCCTACAGCCCTATAACTAGTATGTGTCTTACCATATACATAAAGATCCAAAAGTTCACCATAAAAAATCTCCAAAACTATGTTGTGAAACTGATTGATTTTCGGACAGTTGATGCATCCTAAATTACTCTCTCGGTGATGCAAATTTGAATCGTCTCCAAGCCTTTCGATTTTAGTCTCGAAACATCTCAAGAACCATTCGAATGTCTTTTGTAGCGTAAATGAGCAAAAAAATCAGATCTCATTGTATTATTACCGACGTAAGTTTCATCATCATTTAAAAAGCAAGATTTTTTACTCAAAATACTCGAGACGAAGTTCTTTTGTTGCAATACACATACGTATAAGTCTATTTAGACATGTGTAATTTTTTAAGGAATGTGAAGTATTTTATCCACGAATGTTCAAGGATACTAATTGTGTAGACATATATTAGATGAATCCCATAAAAGTGCATTTTTCGAACATTCCATAATCTCCGTTACATCGTGTTAAAAAAAAAACAAGAATTTAAGTCTAGACGAATTAGCACAGATTTTTGTGAAATACTTAAATTACCCCGATTTTCTTTAAGCCAATGACCGAAGTTACTCGCTCTCCAAAGCTGAATTTACGTTTTTTGACTTGGAATTAGGCTGCATATTATGAATCTAAATTAACTTTTTCTTGGAAACAGTATAGCACATCTTAATAGAAATTTTAAAGTAAAACGCTCGACCCTCAAACGTTTTGTCACCCTCAATTAAAATTCGGGAATGCACCTTTCTATGCGATTGCACTTCGTAATCACAATCACAATACTTGTCACATTTTTTCCCGTTGAATGATCAAACGAATGCATCGTGTCGTGAAATGTATATCTCAATTTCTATCTCTCTCGCTCCTTCGCCCCTACTTCTCTCTGCCTCCCGATTAATTGAAATTCGCGATTATTTGAGACAGACATCCCTACCAGCGCACCAAGAGGTTTCGTGACACGAAGCTTAGCTGCCCATAGATTTCAATTAATCAATCGACGCTCTTCTATTGTTCGTTCCGAGAGACTCAAGCGAACGCGCGCGTTACTAATTCGAGCAATCAATCGCGACGAGAAAACCACTTGGTATGTGTGCACATACACAAGCATACAAACACACACACACACACACAATGCCCATATACATATGCAATAAAGAACGTATAAGCATCGCACATGTCCCCCGTGGTCAGTCAGCTTGTTGGGGTCACTAGACTGACCCCAGGCCCGTAAACCTCAGCATCGAAACCCCCTGTATATTCGCTTTTTTGTTGGCAGATTGAAAAAAGCAAATCTCAGGATTTCTTTTACGTCCACGCAAAATCATAAGTACTTAATGATGTTGAGTCCCTATGAAACATGTTAATGTTAATTGTTCAATAAATAGCTTCTTAATCGTCATGAAATTTTTACACGAGCTCCGGAATACTTCATGTAAAAACATACCAAATTTTCAGAATTCTATCATCACTTCAACCTCCTTAGGGGTTGAAGTAAAAAATGATAAGGAAATTCTGAAAATTTGGTATGTTTTTGCATGAAGTATTCAGGAGGTCGTGTTAAAATTTCACGACGATTAGGAAGCTCGTTATTAAAAAATTAACATTCTGTTAAGAACCATTTTTAAAAGAAATTAAAAAAAAATTTATCAATAAACTTCGTTTTGTTTCCGTTGCTTTCAGTATATTGTCGATATTACAAAAAAAACTTATTGCAAAGTTACATCAGTTTTTCCATAAGACAACATTTAATTTGTGAATGTTAATTGTTTCATAACGAGCTTCCTAATTGTCGTGAAATTTTTACACGACCTCTGAAATACTTCCTACAAAAACGTACCAAATTTTCAGAATTTTATTATCATTTGCGATTTGGGACTCAACATCCTTAATGAAAAGACACGTGTGACGTTTTTAGCACTTGGTTATGATTATTCTCGATTCCTTAGCCCGCAGCGTTCGATCAACCGAAAAATATACGAACATTCTGACAAATAATCTCCTTAAAAATTGTTTAAGGCGTTACCCCCACTTGTATCGCAAAAAAAGGCCTTTTTCGTGATTTTTTTTAAAGAAAACTACAAAACTTTTTTAATCGATCAATATACCATCTTGAAGAACACATCTTGAAGAACTTTCAGTAATTTTTTTATTGAAAAATATTACATTGTTTAGTGGCAAATGGCCGTCAATGAAATGATGTTTTTATATACACGGTTTGCGGTGACCGACATTGCGGCGAAGTGGATCCTCTGAAAAAAAATGCGGATGGATTGAGTCAAATATAAGCATAGACTAGTCTTTAATCGAAGGATTTTAAACAATATTCATTTTTCACCAAATGGCGGACAGTCAAAGTTAATGGTTCGATTTTAACGAAAAAAAAACGGCCGTTTTTTTGCTATAAAACGGCCATTTTTTTCGAAAAAGAAAATCGAACGATTAAAGACTACATTTTTATGTATTAAATAAGCCTGCAAAATTTCAAGAAGATCGGTTCATTAGTGTTCGAGTAATCTTGGTGACCGACTTCAGAAATGCCATTTTGAGAAAAACGCGTTTAAAGTTTCAATTTCAGTTCTTCAATTCACGGATTCTTCTCTTTCAACGCTCATATCTCAGCCAATTTTGTTCGGATCGACTTGAAATTTTCAAGACATATTCTCAGATACTTATCATTCAAAAAAATGCAATAAAAAAAATCGATTTTTTCAAAATCGCAAGTGGGGGTAACCCCTTAAGAACCAAATGTTTTAAAAAAAATGTATTTGTTTGACAATGCGCGCGCGCATTGTTGTGTGTGTGTGTGTGTGTGTGTGTGGGGGGGTGGGTGCGTGTGTGTGTGTTCCATGAATCGAGTTCCAAAGCATTTATTCTTCTTCAGAATTCAGCGGCGTTTAATTGCCAGGTTTTTGTAAATTATTAACCACCCGATAGTTTCAATGTATATAGATATGTGTGCACGTGTTTTCTTCCCCCGAGCATAACGAACGGGTTCTGGAATTGGTTATAACGCAGGATTTGCGAGAGTTCTTCGAGTCTTCCTCTCTCTCTTCCCCCCGTTTATTTTTTTCTCTTCGTAAAAGGCCCATGCGACTTGGGCGCAACCGCGGCGAAAGAAAAAGAGAGAGGGAGGATGGCAAAAGATGCCAGGGGAGTGGGACGAGTTGAGGTCTCGGGCCAGTAATAATTAGTACAATTACCGCGCAAGGCCAACCACTGCAGGCTATACTGAAGTAAAAGGCGAAACATATTGTATATGTATATATTGTATGCGTATATATATATATATATATATATATATATATATATATATATATATATATATATATATATATATCCAGCGATAAAAGTCGAAGAGCACCCAAAGAGTTTTGCTTCGTGAACATTCGAGCCCCCGTGTGCTCGGTAATTACGGATAATTACGTCCTCGATATTCCTGAAAACATCAACCGTTGCGGATCTTCGCGATGCCAGTACATAGAGCGTTCCGCTCGTGTTCAGGCGACTATATCTCTCTCTCTCTCTCTCTCTCCTCCCCCCCCCCCCTGTGCTCAAACGCCTGCACGGTCAACTGGTTCGTCTTTGTATTGATACTCATCATTGTCGCTTTGTCAATCCACTAATCTCTCCACGATGAGAAACATACCCTGAGAGAGTGATTTCCGCACCCCGAGTAGGGGAACATTGTGGTTTTTTCTTAACGGCTTACGTGGGTTTTGAAGGACAAAAAAACCTTTTCGCTCATTAAAAAAAATATAATTGAATAATTATTTTATTCAGGCTTTAAGTATATAAAAGTAGAACATTTAAACAATATTTTATAAAATTTGCATCCAATTGGAAGAAAAGTATCCTCGCGATAGTCAGGACAACTCGTAATAGCTTTATCTGAAATCCAAAGAACCAAATATTCTCTGTTAGTAGGTGAGTATAGCTCGTGATTTAACGAAGGAATTTTTTTAATTGAAATTCGATTTTCCGTATTGTTGTATGCAAAACAGTACGATTTTCGGTCGAGTCTAGACCATTTATTGCCTTGTAAAATAAGTTGTCATGAAAGAAAAACAAAAATCCTTCGTTCAATCACTAGTCAATACTATCTAGAAGTGTGCAAAATTTCAACAAGATCGGTGCATTCGTTTTTGAGTTATCGTGTCCACCGGCTTCGAAAATACAGCTTTGAGGCAAAAACGATTAAAGTTTTAAGTAGGAAAAAAGGAGCGTTTTTGTTTTTCAACTTACATGTAATCGCCTATTCTAGCCCCTTTGGGAAAATGTTCTTGATATGTACTATTAGATCATTTATTAAATTAATTTTTGAAATTTTGAAAAATTAAAGAACGAATAAATTAAAAAGCGTTATTCTTTTCGATCGAAACGCAACGAAAGTCTTTTTCATGTTCCTATCATTGTGGCAGATCTTTTTTTTATAGATTTATATTGTAGAGTGCTAAACAAATATTTTGAAAAATGGTCGAAGGATTTTCGTAGGCAAAATTCACCAAAAGATATAAAAGAAATTCAGAAATATTAACTTTCGTTGCGTTGCAACGACGCAAACTTCAACCTCATAATTCCAGACACAGAGACCTGTCGTCCAAACGTAATTTTCCGATGTTTTCAAATACTTTGAACACATTTCCATTGGTAATGGGCCTAAGCTTGGGGTTCAAAAAAAAATTTTCAATATTTTTTTGTAATGATTCAGGATTCAGGATTTTATAGCCTCGGCAATTTGTCGTTTTTATTAAACTGTTAAATATTGATAAAAATAGAAGGTATTTTTATTTAAACAAAGTGTGACCGATGCTGCATATAGCCAATCATCGTGGGTGGCTCTGACGGCTCGGATAATTTGTAATAAACAATTCAAAAAATACACTTTCAGTATAATAATACAATTTTCGTATGGCCGGATACTTTTTCGAAATTAAAAAATTACAAAAACGGCAAACTGTAAAAATTAAGATTAAAATAAGATAGAAAAATATTAATTAAAAATTAGATTTTCGACACAAAAAATAATTCTTTGATCATTTATTGTGAACAAATGGATAAATATATCTTCTGTTCATACGATAGAAAGTTTCATAAATCATGCCGTGGTCGAATTTGAAGCAAATGGGACGAACAGATTTCGGGATACGACGCATACCGTTTCATGGAACCTACTTTCGAGAAAAGTGTAAAAAGAAAAGGACGAATCGCAGCGAGGCGGTTTGCCGTAGCGCAGTAGGCGATCTGATCGTCCGAAAAAATCGTTATAACTCAGTCAATTTTCGGATTTATTTTCAACATTTCTGTTGCAAATTGAAGGCGGAAGGCCCTAAGGCTACGAAAATAAAGGGTAAAAAAATGTATTCTCTAAATTTCAAGCTTATGCATATCTCTTGAAATCACTGAAAAAAAAAGTTTCCACGAAACAAAGCTTCTGTTATGAGGAATGAACAAGACACAGCGTTACACGAAAACCAATCTGGAAAAAAAGAAGAGCGTTATGCAAAAATTCATTGTACAAAGATAAATAAACGTTACTTGGAAAATTCGAAAATATATTGGCACTTCCACTTCTAAAGGCACACAAAAAAAAGCGCGGAAAAGGCGGTTCATTATGACAGAGTAAATTATAGCGGAGCGATGGAATAGAAAAAAGCAGGCAAAAATCATGTCTCATCTAGAATTCGAGACATGCTCGTCAGAAAGACGTAAAAATCCATACAGACGAATTCACGCCCGGTTTAGATGCACCGAGACGAACCGAGGCCTTGTATACACCCGTGTGTGTGTGTATATATATATATATATATATATATATATATATATATATATATATATATATATACACATATACATGTACATATACATATACATATATATACATACATACATACATATATATATATATAAACCCAGCAATTCAAGGAGTTCCTTCGTTAGGCAATTTTTTGGTTTAAGCAAGAAAAAGGAGTGGCGGAGAGGGTAAAGAACGAGGCCCTCTCACGGTTAGTTAAACACAACGCCTTTTTCCAATCAGACGAAAAATTCAGCACGCGTTCTTTCTCGGGTTCGAACTTTGACGACTGTTCAAATCATATGTGTGCGTGTGTGTGTGTGTGTGTGTGTGTGTGTGTGTGTGTGTGTGTGTGTGTGTGTGTGCGTGCGTGCGTGCATATCAGTTACGAAAAAATATTTGCACACCTCGCTTTGCGCTATCACTCGCTTTCGGAGTATTTTCTGGAAATTTTTCATTAACATATAATATTTACATATGAAATACCCTATCTTAATGAAATAATTTTCAAAAATGTCATTTTCTCGCAGGGTAAATTGAAAAAGTAAGGTTTGTGAACTTCTTTCGTACTTTTTGAATATATACGTACATACAATTTCAATATACATATATATATATATATATCTAAAAATTACATAAAGAAGTTCACAAACCAAATATATTGAAATTGAAAATTGACCGCAGGGTAAATTGTCAATTTACGCTGCGAGAAAATGATATTTTTGAAATTTATAGCATTAAGGTAGGTTATTTCATATATATAAATATTATATGATAATGAAAAATTTGTGTGAATGAAGTGAAAGAGCGAGGTTTGTGAACTTCTTTACATACTTTTTGAATATATATATATATATTCGCTTTTTCAATTTACCCTGTGACAAAATGATATTTTTGAAAATTATTTCATGCGTGTATATATATATATATATATATATATATATATATATATATATATATATATATATATATATATATAGGTATATACACGCATGAACCCATACGTAAATGTACACGTACAGGGTGGCCTGATATTAATGGATAATCCGGCAACTGTCTGAACTCGCATGCCATTTCTACACATGATATGAATCGACAATAACTAAGCAACTTTTTAATGTACTTGGCACCATATGCGTAGTACATTTTTTTACACCGCAGACAATATCAAAGTCAGAAATTCGAGTCGGTATCTATGAAAATTCTGCATAGGATATTTTTTTTATAACGTATTCGTTGAGGTTAGAAAAAATACTTTTCTAAATAAAACAAATAACCGAGAGTATTTATTAAAAATCGGGTCAAGAAAGTTTTTCGTAGAAATGGCATGCGAAAAACCGAAAGCAGATGATTTTTATCTCGAAAACCGTGGGACTTTTACTAAACTGAAATTTCAGCATATAGTAGGACATGATCTGATCTATCGACAGTAGCAGGATTATCCATTCGTAACAGGATACCCTGTATATATATATATATATACAGGGTGTATATATGTATATATATATTGGGTGTATATATGTATATATATATATATATATATATATATATATATATATATATATATATATATTTGTGAAGTTGTGCATATCGGAAACGAATATACAGCTCAGGGAAAACGTATACATAGATTTACATTAGTAATTTGATGTACACATTATTAATTATACTGCTATGCATATCATGAAAAATAAATTGTGAGTATTTTTTGTATCCTTTATGTGGATGGGTTAAGTACATGACCGGCGTTGCTTATGGAAAGATAAATACCGGGACCATCTCAAAGGTCATCTATCTTCTGAATGGTGGCTAAGATGATGGACAATATTCGAATAGAAACTATAAATAACAGAGAAATGCTTGTTTCAACATTTTAAACGTAATTAAAATATGCAAATTCGATGTTCTTCAGTCATATTCGGTTTTTTTTCTAGGTCTACGATTACTCAGTCTCTGATAACCAATTATGTATTATAAAGAGATTTTCCAAAAGGATTTCGATATACCTAGGAAATGCATTTGAATTCTTGGCAATAATTCTATTTAAAAGAAAAAGTTTCTCGAGAATCTAGGAATCGCAACCGCCAGGGGTGAATATCAAAGAAACGCCGAAAATTTGGTTTATAGCCGTCCCGCGCCTCCCCCACGCGACGCCTTGATGGGTGGGGGGAGGGTTGACGGGGGATGGCGATGGGACGCGAGAGGAGGGGAGGGAAAGCGAGGCAAGGCGAGAGAAAGCGAGATGTGGCGACTTATTTCTATGCAATTAGGAAAAGGGGGCCCAAAGCAGGCACTAAAGGAAATTAAGAAAAAAGCCGTTATGAAATGTCATATTGAAACATTTTTTTTGTTATGGGGTGCTAAATTTATCGTACTTTAAGGCGTTAGGCCACAGTAACGTGCATAAAATCATGTGCGAATTTAACAATTTTTTTACGTATGAAAAAGTGATTCACTAATACAATTAATTACACATCTATTTAGTATGAATATCAAACTGTTAGAAGATATATATTTTTTTTCGATGTACAAAATGGCCGAATACTAATATTTTATTTGGATATCTTTTTTTTTAGGTACCCCGCGACGTGACATTTAGCATCCACAATTTTTTACCTAGAACAAAAAACAAAAATTCTCGTTAATCTACATTAGAATACCTAGAGAAGTACGTACGAAATTTAAAAAATATTGTTTTATTCAAAAGTTGTGGCTATTTGAACTTAAGAAATGAATTTTCAGTGAAAAATTTCGTTATTACTGCTCATAAACTGCTCATAAAATGAAAAGTTTTCTATTAATCAGAAATTCCGTACGTACTTCTCTGCAAAATGCAATTAGGAACATAAATTTCAAAATTGAAGTAAATCGAGTGAAAATTGTGGAAGTTATTTGTCATGCCAATTGGAAAAAAAGATAACAAAAGAAAATATTAGTAGTCGGCCATTTTGTGCATCGAAAAAAAAAATGTTCTAACGGCTTGATATTCATAGTAAATAGATGTGTAATTAATGTGATGAGTGAATCACTTTTTCATAAGAAAAAAATTGTTAAATTCGCATATGATTTTATACCCGTTACTGTAGCCTAACGCCTTAATAGTACATCCACACATTTCCAGTAAATTTTCAAAAACTAGAGAATGACACCAATATCAAAACTTTAACGAATGCCCGCTTTGCCCAGGGGGTGGCCTAAAGCGGGCACGGCTTCTGGGCAAAGCGAGCACGCAGAGGGTAACGCGAGCACCCTGCTTTTCCCTGAGATTAGGTATAAGCAAGAATAAAATAGGGAATCACAGGGGAAAAAACTGTGAATATAGCCACATATTTTATTGCACACAAATCATTATTATTATCGTAGACGAACAAAAACTTTCCCTTTTTTTTCTTAACAGGTAGTAAACTTTATTTTCTCCTTCCCCTACAGACACTATGAATAATCTTGAGGAATGTGTCAACAGCTATATAATAATTGTACACTAAGTGCAACAATTGAAGATTCAGTTTTTGACAACAATTTCGACGTTGTTTTTAACAACTATATCTCCATGAATAACAGACAAAAAACATTAAGAAAGCATTTTGAAGCATGTAACTTCATGTCTGAAAATCACGGTTAGATTTTTTGTCAGCTGAACGACAAAAAGCGGAATTTGCATAAGTTTGTGCAACTTGCAACGAACATCACGTAAGTGTCCGCTTTTGATTTTGTTGAAACTCACATATGCGATAAAGCATTGGAATCTACTGGACTCGTACTTTTTTTTTTTGCGAAAAAACGTTTTTACGGAGGGAAACGACCCCTCAAAGAAAGGCGTGTCAGCCCTTAATTTGATTTTTATTTCAATAATTCTATAGTGGATTTTTCATTGCTGGCCATTAGATGAATTTTTATTTTTGTTTCATTTAGATCGGTGGACTGCTTGTGGGTAAATCTGCAAAACAGCCACCTCTCACACGCCTTTCTTTGGGGGTTTCCCCCGTTAAAACCGTTTTTCCGCAGATAAAAAAAAGACGTGTTTAAAACAGACGAAATTTCGGCGAAAAAAGTGATCCTTCATTTGTTGGGCCTTCGATTGGTTCATGACCACCAATCCACTTTTCCACGTGTCCGAAGAAAGATTATTTCGTGTTTCAAGGCCAATCGACCGTGTAACTGTGCCAGTTACATACAAACGTGATCGATCACGCGTAAAATAATTGTTTCTCTCTGGCGTCGCCGATGTGCGTGGAAAGAGAGAGGAGAGAGAGAGAGAGAGAGAGAGAGAGAGAGAGAGAGAGAGAGAGAGAGAGAGAGAGAGAGTCCTCTATAGTAGGGGAGACTCGGACTGGAAGTTACACGGGAAAAAGTTACAGCAGAAAGTGACACTCAAGAAATGAAGTTCCAGAAATGTTATAAAGAGAGGAAAAATGCGGCAACGTTGTACTTCATGTCACGATTGCTAGTTGTGCCGTATCTGTCGACAGGAGGACCTGCCTGCGTTGCGTTGGTGCGAAATAAATGCAGATTTGTAAGGTTTTTTTATATTTAGTCATTTTTATCTATACCTACCCCTGTTATTATTACAGTATTAAAATCGTTTCATGGTATGTATGACGTTTTCTTTATAGGCTAAAACCAAATTTTCGTAGCCAAGGTAATCTAAAAAAATATAGTAAAATTTTCGAATGGTCAATATTGGTGATGAAGCTGTGACATGTCACAAACGGCCCCACCTAGGATGTCCAGTGAAGAACGCCTCAGCTGAGGAGTCAAACAAAAAATGTAAAGCTAAACGCCCTTCAAAGAAAACGAAATATAAGAAGAAAGGCGTAAAATGGAAGATTCTGAACGATTCTGAAGAAGACGAAGATGAGGAATATTGTTGTCTCGTCTCTTGTGGTCCGTTCGATCAAAGTCGCTCTGGCGAAGAATGGATGCACTGCACTAATTTCCCAAAATGGTCTCACGTGAAATACGTCACTGGAAACACTACGTTTTATGTGTGCATTAATCGTGATAGTAGATATCACGATTAATTACTTTGTAGTTTATTATTTTTTTAAATCTTTGCTCACTTTTAGTTAATTTTCATTATTGTTTTCAAGATGAAAAAAATGATATTTCGTTGTGAAGTTGAAATGTTCTATGTCATCGTTAGTAAGCTAGGTATTTAAAGACTGACGCCTACATATTTTTTTTATTGAAAAAAAAACTGATTTTGATGATGATTCTCAAAATAAAAAACTGATTGGTAAGCCTGTCTATTTCTTGTCACATCTGACGTACCCTTATATCGTACCAACTGACCCCTGATGCAAGGCAAAAAGTTACACTGTCATTTTATTGTAAACATCAAACTCACATTTAAATGAGGCACATCTATTGAAAGTTTATTAACTCCTTTACATGAAAAATATATAAAAACATCTGATTATTCCAAAAACGACATATAGTCAGTGAATTTGACAAAAATGTCACAACCAGCCCCAGTCTCCCTACTTCGCTACTCTACGTCTCTCGCTAATCGAGTACAAGCTTCGCGAGAAGTATCGAACATAGAACCACTTCTACTTTAGTCGGAAGAGGAACAAAAGTTCATGGCCCCCGGGGCAGAAACCGTTTTTAGATTTTTTTTATGTCTGTTATTACCTTTTGCGCGATCCTGCGAATTTTGCTTGATTTTTGGCTGATCCTTCTTTTTGCGGCATGCGAGACGTAAAACTTCGGGGTCAGCACGGTAAACGACAAAAGTATCAGAGCTCTCATCGTTATAGCGAGAAACAGAGAACGAGAGATGGCCTCTAACGTTCTCCAGAACACGCGCACACACTCCAATATACATATTCAAATGCACACGGATGTGTGTGCCTGTGTGCAGAAGTGCACGTGTGTAAATAGTTACATATAGTCCCGCACGCGCACACACACACACACACACATAAGTGCACTTACCCGGCATATATATATATATATATACACACACATACATATACACGGTAAAATAGTGGGAACGTTCGGGGCGCCTGATGTACACTGCGAAACTCTTCGAATTCCTGAGGCGTGTCCGATCGCGAGTTAAACGCATTCTCTTCCTGTGCCATTATGTTATTGCTCGATTCCGCGGCTTATGCGTCCAGCTATCACACACCAATTCAAACACACACACACGCACACAAACACAAACACACACACACCCACACACACACACACACACATATCCATATGTATTCATATATATCTATATATATTTATTTAAACTCATTTATGTTTACATACACAAAACTGCATTCGCGTTAAATTGATACGAACATTGAATGATTACAATATATACGTACCCATGTATGTATGGATATTCAAGCTGCACGTATATGCTGCAACTCTCTCTCTCTCTCTCTCTCTCTCTCTCTCTCTCTCTCTCTCTCTCTCTCTCTCTCTCTCTCTCCCTCTCTCTCTCTCTCTATCTTTATTTCATGTACGTGCCTGCATGTATGAATGTGTATATATATATATTTGTTTATGAGAATCGTAGATTCGTTGCAACTACAAGTCTGTATGAACGTGAAACAAATATAAGACCGAGGGCGTTCGTGACCAGAGTCATCAGCAGCTATATTTTTCTCTCGTTGTACTTTCTTGAATTCCTTATCGTCCGTGGCAATGCACAGGTCGTCGTACCACCTCGATGAATTCAAGTCGTTGGCGCTCCACCAATCGAGCCTCGAAATTGAAAATTCAACCGTTTTCTCGTATTGCTTGAATTGATAATTGTTTTTTTCTTTCTTACTCCGTAAGTAAGCGGATCTCGTTGGATGCATGTGCGAACATTGACGGTCTTTAAGGAAAGAATGTGAAGAGAGTAAAATGCAGAATAAAAATGGCGTTTGTCGGTTGCAAGGGTAATGTTGTGCCACGAAAAATAAGCGGTTGAGAACTGGGGGAAGAATTTCGCGTTTTGATTAAACATTACTTTATGAAAGGCAAAACGCCTCAGGAGACTAAATAGGAGCTTGATAAACATTATGGTGACTGTGCACCTTCGATTAGAACAGTTTATAAGTGGTTTCAAAATCGAGGTCACTACTCCAGAAATTATTGGTAAAATGCATGACATGGTGATGGATGACAGGAGAGTGAAGGTGCGTGAGATTGCCAATGCTGTGGGCATCTCGAATGAACGGTTACATAATATTTTGCACCAACATTTGGACATGAAAAAGCAATCCGCAAAATGGGTGCCGCGATTGCTCACGATTGACCAAAAACGAAATCGTGTCAAGTTGTGCAAGGACGGTTTGCAGCTGTTCCAAAGGAATCCGCAGGACTTTAAGTGTCGTTTTGTCACTGTGGATGAAACATGGATGCATCACTACACTCCTGAGACCAAAGAACAATCTAAACAATGGGTTGGCACGGGGGAATCAGCACCAAAAAAGGCGAAGACTGTTCCCTCGGCCGGGAAGGTTATGGCAACTGTCTCTTGGGATTCGCAAGTAATAATCCTCATCGACTATCCGGAAAGGGGTAAAACTATTTTACCCCTATTACAGGCGCATATTATCAATCGTTATTGGACCGTTTAAAAACCGAGCTGCAAGAAAAACGTCCACGATTGGCCCAGAAAAAAGTCCTTTTCCATCACGACAACGCACCGGCTCACACCTCAGCAGTTGTGGCCGCAAAATTAATGGAAATAGGGTTCCAACTCGTTTCACATCCCCCCTATTCTCCAGATTTGACTCCCTCGGACTATTATTTGTTCCCCAATATGAAGAAATGGCTGGCGGGAAAAAGATTTTATTCAAACGAGGAGGTGATTGCAGAAACGAATGGCTATTTTGCAGACTTAGACAAATCCTATGATACGGAAGGGATCAACAAACTAGATCAGCGTTGGATGAACTGTATAAGCCTAAAAGGAGACTACGTTGAATAATAAAAAAGGTTTATCCCAAAAAATTAAGTAGTTTACATTTTTGCACGGCCCTCGCACATTAGGGCTGCAGAAGGTGAAATCTAATAATCGTCGGTTAAATACTAGGCACGAAGTCAACGAATTTTCCTGCCTTTTTTGTCTTTGTTTCTTTTGCACATTGCGAAAGGTGCATATGATCAATGAGTTGAGGAGAGATGAGAAAGAGAGAGAGCGATATTGAAAGCGATAATTCGCTCGTTCGTTCTGGCGGCGTTGGCACTGCGTCACAAACGCCGAGCTGGGACATGGGACGTTGATTTAGGTGGCTACGGTTTCCTACTGTGCTACCTGTCTTGTGCTTTGCACTGGTACACATCTCTTCTCACTGGTACACATATAACCTAACCCCAGAGACGTACATGTAACTGCAAAATCCTGAGAGTACGACGGAAGGGGAGGGAGAGAGAGAGAGAGAGAGAGAGAGAGAGAGAGAGAGAGGGGGCTGAAGGATGAGCTAGGAATGGAGAGAGCAGGGACAAAAAGAGAGAAAGAGAAGAAAGGGAGAGACAGAGAGGGAGAGAGAACTAGATGAGGAATAGTTAGCTACATCAGTGATGCCTTCTGGCGTCGTAAGTTGGTGTACAGGGAAAGAGAGGGAACCGTGAGCACCACAGAAGTCGCTACTAATGACACGAAGAGGAAGGAATGTTGTCCCTGGGACTCGCGCCCTCTCTGCCATAACACATAAGAACACCTGAGAACAGATACATAAAGGCCCCCTCCCCCTCACACAGCAACGCAGATATAAACCTTCGGGACAACTTGCACAGTCCCTCATGCCTTCGGCCCTGTACACGAGCAGCACACCAAAGGCAAAGCGTATGCACAAGCCCGGTAGCCGAGTCCCAGCCAGTCATTTGTTAGCCGCGATGAAAAACTCGACGAAAAGGAACGAAAAAGTACGAAAAACGTTGAATCAAAGTGTGATGATGGGAAGAGCGGTTACTCTTTTTCGCGCATATACGCCATAACTGCTCACACCGGGACAACGCGTAAACCAGCATGCAGGAGAACGAGAGAGAGAGAAACTTCTCAAAGCTGCAATTAGTGATACAAGCCCCCGGACACCGCGGAACCGCGCTCTCATGATCGAAGCTACAATTAAAATCGCCCGACTCCACTTCCCAACTTAAATGCACGTCGAGCCCTACTCCTTTTTGTTGGTGTGCTTTTTGTCATTTATACTTGGAAATTACTGACGCGCGGCTATGGCACTCTCTATTATTCTTCTACGGAGATTATTCCTTCCGCGTCATCCAGCTTGTCGTTTAATGACGAACTTCTTGCCAAGTCATCATTCATTCCAGTTGTAATTGCGGTTTAGGTGTTTGCGCGCTCGCGAAACTCTTCTGACGCCTTTTTTTCTTCAACTTGTCGATTTTTCAATACGGCCCGTTCCTTTTTTTGTCTCAGTGCCATTGTTGCAGCGGTAAATTATTTCTTTTATTTTGAAAAGCATTCTTTTTGTGCTGACACACCGCAAACTCAAGCTGCCTTGAGAAACCGTAACCTTTCTTCCATTTAGGCTAAATGTTTGCAACTCCTGTGGCAAAGAGAAACCTCGGGCGACCTAACCAACTCTTATAGTTAGACTTCCGGCGTTATCAAGTGCTTGCAGCTTTGATTTGGGTTGGAACTTACAGTGGTAAAGCAGCAGTGGCAAGCATCGTTGACCTAGGCGAATACTTGGATCCGCATAGCCAAATACTCGCTTGCAACTAAGTAGCAGGGATTCTTCTTTAGTCTTCTTAGTAACGGTTATCAAATCATGTGCAGATTGAATCATTTTTTCGCATGAAGAAGTGATTCACTCATAAAATTAATTACACATCTATTTGGTATGAATATCAAGCTTTTTGAATTTTTTTTTTTCGATGTACAAAATGGCTGTCTACTCGAAACGACTCGAAACACCTTTTTGCCAATTAGCGTGACAAATAACTTCAACAATTTTCACTCGATTTACTTCAAATTTGAAATTCGAAATTCACTGAAAATTCGTTTCTTAAGTTCAAATACCTACAACTTTTGAATAAAACAATATTTTTTAAATTCCCTACGTGCTTCTCTAGGTATTCTAATGTAGATTGATAAGAATTTTTTTTTTTTGGTTATAGGTAAAAAATGTTAGATGCCCAATGTCACGCCGCGGAGCACCTAAAAAAAAGATAACAAAAGAAAATAGCCGTTGGCCATTTTGTACATCGAAAAAATATATATATATCTTCTAACAGCTTGATATTCATACTAAATAGATGTGTAATTCATTTTATGAGTGAGTCACTTTTTCATACGAAAAAAAATTGTTAAATTCCCACATGACTTGATACGTGTTACTGTGGCCTAAGGCCTTAAGAAAGGTCGCCCGTACCGGTACAGGTTTTCCACAGTTCACCTGTACCCTCGTGGAAATGCGGTAGACTTGTGCATTTGGAAATGGTTGCTGTGAGGAGTACTTCTACGGAGACTCTATCGAACTGCAAGTGGTAAGGTAGCAACGGTCGGGTGAAAGCGAAAAGAATTGAATCCTCAAAGCCCTTACGAAGGAACCGCGGGAGAAAAATAAACACACTAGTGTCGTCACTATTTTATTCTCAAGCATTATTGTCATTGCATTCGTGATTGAATGTAAAAATTATCGAAAATCCGTATACGAAGAAGTTTACAAAAGTGGATAGTCCGGTGACGAGACTTTGCAAAAAGGTGGGTCTTGGACGAGAAATCGCGAAGCGGTTTATTTAAAAAGAGCTTCCGTCACGATCCCCTTAACCGTGGCCGGCTATGAAGGCATTTTGAATAAAAGGTTAAAATCTATCCCAAAGCGAAGGTTTAATCCCCTTTGACATGGCTTTCGATCCAAGGAAGCTACGTAATAAACCCAAGATGATTCTTCTCTTTTTTCTTGTCGAGTGCACCTGGTCGCGTTAATTACTCTCTCTCTCTCGATCACGACCCAACCTCCCTTGCAACGTTTTTTTATCTTCATCTTTATTCTCTCGCCCCCCTTCTCCTCCTCTCTCGTTCTCGCCCTCTCCCCCTTTTTGCCGTCTTCTTGCGGACTCCAGCGCGAAATGAAAGAGAATAAAAAGAGCAGAAAAGACAGCGAGATATTCGAAGCTTACAAAAAACTAGCGAGAAAGAGATGCCGTGGAAGAAACATTGACGAGAGAATACGCGGTAGGCAATAAGACGAGAGAGAAAGAGAGAGAGAGAGAGAGAGAGAGAAACCACCATCAGCAACAAGTGTCCCCCGTCGCGAGAGCAAAAGCATTCCTAATTATCCCCCAACCCTTTTTAGCGCCTCTTCGGCTACCTCGTCTTCGTTTTGGCTTCTTTTTCACTCTTCACACTTCGTTCTTTCGCGTAATAGGTGTACCCAGAAGCGTTGCAGCATCTGGAGTGAGAAGCAAGAGAAGGAGAGAAGGATAGAGGGGAAAGGAAGTGAGTGAGAAGTACAAAAGAAGAGTGCGGTTTGAAGAGGGGAGGATACAGCGGTTGGCAACCCCCCCGAAGCGAAGCGGGACAAAAAGCCTCCTGATTGCATTTTCGTATAATAATTCCCCATCGTTCCGAGAGTCTACTCGGGCGACGAGATGAGGCGAGACGCAATCACAGAGAGGGAATGTACCAAAGGCGCGAGTAAATTAAATCGATTTCGCCGATGCACTTCGGATAATTGGTCGTTATATTAGCGTGCCTCACGACTGCGTATGCCCTCGTGTACGTGTGTAACCTCGAATGTGTGCGAGCGTGTACCGCAAGCCTTGCAACAATGATTTTCTACGTTGTTATTGTTTTTTTTCTTCTTATTTTTCTCTCTCTCGTTTTTTCTTAATTGGATAATTATTATTTGGACCCTCGTCATGTCTCTCGGGCTTAAACGAATCGCTGATCTCGGTTTATGGCCAGGCGATCGGTCTGACCTGGCGTGGGTGTTGCTCCACTAATCACACGTGGTCGCAATACACGTTGCATCTTCTTTCGTAATATACATTTTCGTAATTGTCGTTTGTTCTGCTTACTGTTAATGATTCAGTGGTACACTGTCGACGACGGCAAAATTCGCGAAGACATTATGAAATTGTGGGTCCCACTTGGCGCGGGATCACACAGCGATCAGCCGGACAAGGTTGCGGAAAACTTTCTTACCCGATCGGCCGAGAGATCGGACTCTTTGCCCCTCCAAGCTTGGCACTCCCTGGCGAGGTCGGCACTATCCTGGTTCGTCAGTCAAACTTCCATCAATGGGTGAGTCATCCGTGCAGAGACAAAGATATCTTTTCATTATTGAGCTCACGTTTATGCGGTTTTGAAAATATACGTTCATCTATAGTTTTGTGTTGTTGAGTGAAAAACAAATCTGCAACTTGTTCAATGGCAATGCAATCGAAATGTATCATAATTGGTATGCAATATATGAATATTCGTGCGGAAATGTGTCAGGGCAACCTGATCAAATCCGGCGTTGAAAGGTTTGAAGGTACATGCCTCGATTGGGGTAGAAAATCCATAAGTCGAATATCGATAAGTCGAATATCCATGAGTCTAATATCCATAAATGCCAATATCCATAAGTGAATATCCATAAGTACGAATATCTATAATTCGAATATCTATAAGTCGAACATCCACAAGTGCCAATATCCATGAGTGAATATCCACAAGTGCCAATATCCATAAGTAAATATCCATAAGCCGAATATCCATAAGTACGAATATCCATAAGTGAGTATAGAGTAGAAATGGGTGACAGAAATGGCGGCAGGTAGAGGAAAAGTGAGTATAGAGGGTGAATATAGAGTAGAAATGAGCGCCTCAACGTCACTGTGGTATGCTTTTGGTCCAAAGCTTCAAATATTTGTGTTGAGACTTTCGTTGTTATTTTGTGTAAAGTCACCTATAGTATGTTGTATAGTTGATTTCACGCAATTATGCGAGGGGCTGTTCACTATTAAGTGAGGTGCGGAAGAGATTTCCGTGTGAAGTCGATTTCATATGATTTCTGTGATTTCATAAGTGATTCAAGCTATTTTTAAAGTCATGTGATTTCACGTAATTTCAGTTGATTTCAATTGATTTCATTCGCATTCATCAACTCGGTTTCAAGCGATTGCTGAAATCATTGGAGGGAGAAAAAAATCGTAAAATGGTTAAATTTCTTTTTTATTGACTAATCTTGTGACTCAAATTTGAATTAAAATTTTTTTAAATGAAAAATGTGATTAAAAAAGACACAGATATAGATATTAAAAGAAATGTTTAATTTTTTCATACAGAGTCACGTCAATTGACATGACTCTGTATGAACTGGCGCGTGCACTGGCGTTAAGCCGCAGACTAACCGCTCAAACGCACGGACAATGGACTAAGCTATGAAAAATCATAATAACATTTCTTTGTTTCGAGAATCCGATGATTTCTAGCGATTTCGTGAATCAAGTGATTTCATGCTGATTTCAGACGACTTCGAAAAACTTAAACCTGATTTCAGGGGATTTCAACCACATTCGGATAATGTTGATTTAGTAAGAGGGTTCGCGATTTCAGGCGATTTCTTGTGATTTTGCATTCGATTTCGAACAGAAGTGCTTGAAGGATTTCACAAGTGAATGGCCCCTCGCAATTATGCGCGTTTCACCAAAATTTCTGACATTTCATCCACTTCCATCTTTCCAGCTGATTCTTTGTGGTTAGCCTGGCAATTCTCTGTATGAGGTAGGAACCATTCGCGTATTCCTCGGTATGATGTAATTCATTCCAGTATTCACAACCTTTGCAATACGAAGATTTTATACCAAAATCTAATGCCTTTTAAAGTACGCAACACCACAAAGTGAAGAAAAGCCACGTTTTTGCCAAGGTTCATCCCCAGAGACAGTAAGCCCCGCAAACTTTCCACTTCCTCCATTCAACATTTTATCTCCTTTTGCTACATTTTTCATTGAAAGTCGAAGGCAGCTTCCGTGGCCTGCGGAATGTTTTCAATAATCCAGCCGTAAAATGTTTCGAAAATAGCCTCCGGCAAGTTCGTTATTAATTATTCAATCAAATTATCAAATTCAACGTACAATTATTCGCAAATTATTTAAATTCCACGTAATCGAAAAGCGGAATTCGGTGGTTTAAATCATAAGCTGGGCCAATTTTGGGACCGGCAGCCACTTTTCTAGGCTCACACACTAATGGAAATCCCAACCCGGCAATGTTTACTTCTGTAAATTTCACTTCATCACATGTTTTATATTTCGCCATATCACTAATAGCGGAAAAAAGTGTGAGAAAGCTGAAGATTCGATACCCAAACGCCGCGTCAACCTGACCTGTATCTCTAACTCACTTGTTTAAATTTTCGCGGCAATACTCGCGCCGTGACCATCTTTCTCGGATACCCAACGTTTCGTTGGAGACACCTCCCTTTTTTATTGGCGCCAGGACGTCCACTACGATCCCTCGAACTTTCGCGTTCGGAATGCGTTCATTCAATTTTCACTGCGTTCCCATACACTTTACACGTCGATTTGTATCGCAGCCCCAATTACAAATAACTGAGAAAACAAACTGAGAAACCTTCCTATTGGTGGACCGAGCAGCTACGAAATGTACCTGCAAGGGATCGTATCATTGGAGTCAATAAAATGCACACGATTGGGAATAACCCAAACCTTCAACCAGCCGAACACCACGTCATGTTAGAATTATCACCCAAATGCAGAATTCTCTGTCCGAACTATCAATTTTGACGCTGTCATAATTTTATTAAACAAAACAGACAGCAAAAAAAAAACAAGTAGCAAAAGGGAAGGATTCGAGGACGGAAACGGATGGCTGGTATGCTCGGAGCTTATCCTTGTCCATATGGGATATCAGCTTGCCTCGTGAAAACCTCCCTGGAGACGAGGATGAGGCTCGAGTTAGCCGAGGCACAAGATCGTTTGCGAGGTGATGAAAGGGGGCCTTACCATCTCGCCAGTTAATTAATAACCAGACGAGATACGATCTCCGCCTATCTCTCGGAGCTCCTCTCTTTCCCGTGCACCTCTTGTCCATATACCCACATATCTTCGCGCACAGATACGGATATATAGTTATACAGGCGCACACGGCAATGTATGGCATGCGCGTGTGTGCAACGCGCAGAGGGCCTTAACCCTCGACAACGAGCAGAAACCTCGTGGCAGGAAGAATCCAAGCTGCTGCTGTACGTTTCAAGCTGCCAGAGGGCTCTCCTCTTTCTTCTCCCTCGTACACCTTCGGCTCATCTCGCAGCTTGTGCACACGGAAGATGGTCCCTTCGCGACGCCTAGCACCATCGTACGCGGTCCACGTATGGACCACTGCCTACCGGTGGCTGGCTCCACACAAGATTATTGATGACCAGCTTTGTTTGTCCCGCGTTCTATGCCCACACCCCTCAGCACCGCCAAAGATTCATCTTCGTTTCTCTCTTCCCGCCTCTTCTTCCACATCCCGATCTTCCGCTACTTCTTCATTCGCCAACCTTCTTGTATCGAACCGTTTATTAAAACCCAACGTGTGCTGATTAACCTCCGTCGTCCGTGTTACCGATCTCAAATATTGCGCGCCTTTCGGGCCGGGTGCCTCCTTCGGACTCGCACAGATGGCGCTTCCGCCCGGTATCGCCTCTGATAATAGCACGTGTCTATAGGCCACGGCCCAATGAAGTATTCCAAATGGACAGTTATGAAAAATGAGCATTAGGGCCCTACGCGATGAACGCAATGATTAACAGCTGGCTCTCACTTTTTAGTTAACCTATCCATGGCGCGTTCGGTATAAGCTGGCACCAGCAAAAGCAGTCTACCTTAAAATCCCTGTTCGCTCACGCGCTCTGCTTAGCAGGACTCCTTTCAATACGAATGTTTCAGTAGCAAGCTATCACGTATACAAGGATAGCACTAATCTTTCGATTTCTTTCTCATCCACGCTGTTGCTGTGTACGGCTTCATCCTAGATGTTGGTTATTTGATTTTTTTAGCATTATAACATTGTGTGACAGGCAGCAAAGCACACTGCACTCTTGCTTAATAAGACGATAAAAAAGACATTTTCTAATACTTTCAACTTATTTTTTCTTCTGTCCTTTAATCATTCTTTTGTTTCAATTGGGTAGAAGTAACGATCAATGATATCACCATTTTGTTGATTTTTCTCAAATCACAAATTGATTCAGCCAATTTTTTTTGTTCTTGTTTCTTTAACGATTGCTTTGAGATTTTGCGTTTAGGTTTATCTATGAAACACTATCACAAGTAGTGACTGCGCTACAAGCAATAACGTTCGTCAATAAGCGAACCATCCCCCACCAGGGATACCAGGTCTAGAAGTATGAAACCGGAATTGTTTTGTAAAAATTACACGTCTATAGTTTGAAAATGATAAAAAATGGATGGAGACGGCTTTTTGCGTCACATTCAATTGATCCGCGAGTTCTTGGTGACTTTGAGTATCATCTCCATCCGATAAGGCTTGCAATTCGTTGTTTGCGAACTTTTTCGGTGCCTTCCCACGCTCTTCGTTTCTCACGTCAAAATCACCACTTTCGAATTTTTTGAACCACTCGAAACACTGTGTTTTACCAAGAGCATGTTCAGCGTAAGCTTCGACAAGCATTCGATGCGATTCTGCAGCAGTTTTCTGCAAATGATTACAGAAAACCAATGCTGTCCGCAAATTGTAGTTCGTAGGCACAAAATTCGACATTACGTACGGTACATACAATGTTATGTCCAATCTCGTAACTCCTTTTGTGTTGAAAGTCTGATACAAATAATAAAGAAAACCCGCTCGTTCTTTACATTTACCATTTACGAGTTTCCTTAGCAGCTGCTTTACAGAAGATTTTGCCTTTACAAAATTCCCTTGTTACTCAACGCTGAATCTTCATTCTGTTCTTATCGTCCTCATAACAAGATCAGTTGTTGATTGTTCATGAAAGGTGCGTTCGAATTGTTTGAACGGGCAGTTGCTTTTTTAGCTCCAATATTACGATATAATTAAAAGATATTTCAGCAGTTAGCAGTGCCATTTGCTAACCTCAACAAATTCAGAACAAAAACATCAGCTGTCAAGTTTTCATAACTTTGTACGCATGTGTACAGACGCACACACACGTACCAGATATTATATATACAGGTCGACCCATTTTGAAAGAAAAAGAATTTTAAAAATCGAAAAGATGAGGTACAAAAACAGTTTCCTACAAAAGTTTTATGGTTTTACGGTTTTGGTAATACAAAATATTTTCTTTGTCAGCACGTCTACGAGATGCAAAAGTAACTTTCAATGCTTTGAATGGAAAGGCATGGTGTTGATTTTTTTTTAAAGACGAATAACTGATTTTGAGACAAACCCAACGGAAAAATAACATTCTCTAGCTCAAAAATGAAAAAAAGTAAAGGCAGTTTGAAGTTTTCGGAAATATTGCACGCTAATTCCGTATTCTCGGCGTCTTCTCTTTGCGCGATGCTTCATACGTTCCCCACTACTTCGTTACTCGTGAGTCGCTAGACCCATGCGAGGAGCCCGCGTTCAACGCACTCACCGGGGACGTACTATTTTTGCATCCCGTATTGATCGATGGAATCACGTTGCTTCGAAATTTTTGCGATCCAGCCGTTCTGATTGAAGAAAGTTCAGTACGACTGTTCATTTATTTAACGACAAGTTAAATAAATGTGGCCTTTTTCCCCCGGGTGGATCCGTCAATGGTCAACGGTATTTGAAGTTTTTGCAAAATAACCTGGCGGAGGATGTGGTTCCAGCGAGATGGTGCGCTTCCACATTATGCGCGTGGTACGAGGGTTCACTCGAATGGAACATTCGAGAATCGGTGGATTGGTCCTGGAGGTCCGGTCTCCAGACCTCCCAGGTCACCCGATTTGACATCCCCGGACTTTTTTTCTGTTGGGAGCTCCGCGAAGACGTCTGCCGCGAACAATCAATGACGATACTCAACACGATGAACCGCATCGAGACTACCTGCCAATGAATTTCTGTAAATTCAGTGACACCATTTGAAAGACGCACTCGACTCTGTTTCGAGGCAAATGGCAACAATTTCGAAATACTACTGTGAGGTATGTGGTTGGTAAACGGTTTGGAGTCACAAAATACCGCAGAAATGACGAGCCGTGGGGTCTGATAAGCCAGGTACTGAATAGCCAGAAATATGAAATTTTGGGACATTGCTAGAAGGCAATCAAAAATGTATATCTGCAAGTTATCGAGGAGCCAAAAATATGGATTTGTCTCGCGGTTTTTTTTTCTTAAGGCGTTACCCCCACTTGTAGCGCAAAAAAAGGCCTTTTTCATCAATTTTTTAAAGAAAACTACAAAACTTTTTTAATCGATCAATATACCATCTTAAAGAACACATCTTGAAGAACTTTCAGTAATTTTTTTATTGAAAAATATTACATTGTTTAGTGACCGACAGAGGTAGGCGCGCGGTCGGTGTGCGGGCTCGGCAGTCACTGAAGTTAAGCAGCATTGGAGGCTGCCAATACTTGGAGCGGTGACCGCTTGCCCGTGCACTGGTTTGCGCGTCAACCTTTGAGCGGGAGGCAGTTTGTCTGAGTTTCTGATGTTTAATACAACTGAAACTCAGCCAAATTAGCCGCCTGTATCGGCCCAGGTTTTCCGCAGTTTCCCTGGGCCCTCGTGCAAATGCGATACAGTAGTGCATTAGGAAAGAGTGGCTGCGGTCAACACTCTGCCGGGGAGCTCTGGAAGGATTGTGAATGTCGGAAGGGAATGGAAGGAATAAAAGGAGGGGATGGTAAAAGGGGAAGGACCCCGTACCTCTGAGGAATACAAAAAAAAAAATATTACATTGTTTAGTGGCAAATGGCCGTCAATGAAATAATGTTTTTATATACACGGTTTGCGGTAACCAACATTGCGGCGAAGTGGATCATCTGAAAAGAAAATTCGGATGGATTTAGTCAAATATAAGTATAAAGCAGTCTTTAATCGAAGGATTTTAAAAAATATTCATTTTTCACAAAATGGCGGACAGTCAAAGTTAATGGTTCGATTTTAACGAAAAAAAACGGCCGTTTTTTGGCTATAAAACGGCCATTTTTTTCGAAAAAAAAATCGAACGATTAAAGACTACATTTTTATGTATTAAATAAGCCTGCAAAATTTCAAGAAGATCGGTTCATTAGTGTTCGAGTAATCTTGGTCACCGACTTCAGAAATGCCATTTTGAGAAAAACGCGTTTAAAGTTTCAATTTCAGTTCTTCAATTCACGGATTCTTCTCTTTCAACGCTCATATCTCAGTCAATTTTGTTCGGATCGACTTGACATTTTCAGGACATATTCTCAGATACTTATACTTCAAAAAAATGCAATAAAAAAAATCGATTTTTTCAAAATTGCAAGTGGGGGTAACCCCTTAACCATGCACGCCAAGACCTTGCACAGCATTTCCAATGTACTTGTGTGGTTCATACGTCGTCATTTTCTCTAATGGTGATATTAATGTTGTGTTATAATAACATGATTCTTGTAATAAAAATAAACCATTTTCAATACGATTGTTTCTGAGGCTTGACAATTTTGTGTACATTTCTTGGTTCGATTCGTGGACGCATTTTCGCATGGCATTTATTTTAAAAAATCAAAAACGACCAGTAAGGCGATGACTTTGTGTAAATATTAAGGATGTTGAGTCCCTGTGAAACATGTTAATGTTAATTGTTCAATAAATAGCTTCTTAATCGTCATGAAATCTTTACACGACCTCCTGAATACTTCATGTAAAAACATACCAAATTTTCAGAATTCTATCATCATTACACCAACCTTCTTAGGGGTTGAAATAAAAAATGATAAGAAAATTCTGAAAATTTGGCATGTTTTTGTATGAAGTATTTAAGAGGTCGTGTTAAAGTTTCACGACGATTAGGAAGCTCGTGATTAAAAAATTAACATTTTGTTAAGAACGATTTTTACAAGAAATTAAAAAACAATTTATCAATAAACTTCGTTTTGTTTCCGTTGCTTTCAGTATATTGTAGATATTACAAAATTGAAAGGTCAAAAAAAAACTTATTGCATCAGTTTCCATAAGACAACGTTTAATTCGTGAATGTTAATTGTTCAATAACGAGCTTCCTAATTGTCGTGAAATTTTTACACGGCCTCTGAAATACTTCATACAAAAAAGTACCAAATTTTCAGAATTTTATTATCATTTGCGATTTGGGACTCAACATCCTTAACCATCCTTATACCAATTCTTTCTCGATGTTTTAAATGGAGGTCCCGCAAATGGCGACTAGGTTGAGTATTTGAACCTCCCTTTCGGAAGTTGAAGCTGACGGAGTGTCAATGTTAGATCGCGTTGGCACTGCATAATGCAGGACTCTTTTTAATCATTTCAAAATGAAAAGAGACACGAGAGCTCAAGTCTTACAGCGTACTTTTCGAGGGTTTTAAGGAGATACGATCATTACTCCGAATCCAACTTTCGGATTTGAAATTTTTATATGATTTTGGCGAATACTTCATGCGCCTATTGCCAAAATTTCAGCTATTTTGACCGTTTAGTTGTTCTGCAATAAAATTGCAAAGCCGAGCACTTTGAGTTGCCGAAGCACGTCGTCTTATGGAGACGGTCAACCGGAAGTGCGGTGATCACGGTCTATCTGCTCACGTATCCAACTAAACCCGTTGGAAAACTGAAATGCGATAGATTAGCTACAATAGATATTGTAAAAAATAAGAAAATTAATCTTCACCGTGTAGTTAAAGCACTGCATTACAAGAAAGTTTCCATTTCCGGTTGAAAATGGTCAGAACGACGAAATAGCACCTACAGCTTAGCAACGTCGCGAGTAACGGCTAATACGTTTGACGAACATAACCTAGCTATGTTTTGCAATTATTTTTAATATAAGCCGCCACGAAATATGCAAACACGAATTCATGGAGTTTTATCATTTATCACGTATCAATAATTTGTGTAATTATATTCTGCCTATCGCGTTAATTCCGTTGAGGTAATTCAAGCCTATTTTAATAGGTTTCCGGCTGATTTTTCGATATGTCTTTTTAGTCCGCTTCCAAGGTGGACATGTTAATATTATTATTATGAAGACTACTACCGAGTCATCGACAACGTAATTTTTCAGTTTTTATTTGTTCATGTGCAATAAATTCATCATTCACCACAACATTTGGCACATTATAATCGACGATACGAATAATCAACATAAGTTAACATAAATCAGAGCAGCTGTGGGTAAAATAAATTTCGACTCGTTTTTGACCCCGAGGAAGTGATCGTACCTCCGTGAGTTATGCTTCCAACTCTCATACGAGGCTTTTTTTAGTGGGCTTCTCATTGACACTCACGGACGGCGTGGATATTTTTGCAATACAACGCCTGCTACTGAACGTCTTTGGGCAAATTGAATTAATTTCATTACCTTCGTTTTTTTTTCTATCAACACTGACAAGAATGCGAGACACCGCTTGGGAAAGTTACTTTTACCCTTAATGACCGTGATGCCCATGACGCGTTTGTTTCTCCCGAGTCACGACAAATCCACGAGAGTCCACGACGAAACCCGTATGCACATACGGTATAGAGATGTTGGACATGAGAAGCTCACGAGTAAGATCGTGTGATGCGAGAAGAATTCTCGGTAGTAACAACTCACCAAATGATGATGGATTTTACATCTGACCGCCCATGGAATTATCACATCAGCATAAAGTATAATGAATTCTCCCTCATTCCCTTACTCGTTTTGCCCGAGCGTTTTTCGCCGAGGAATTTACATTGGGACGGGACGAGTAATTATCCTGTCACTCGCAATGATTATTACGACTTTCGCGTCAAGATATACATTGTTTTTTTTTTATATTTCACCCGATGTGAAGAACGAGGTGTGGGAAATTTGCATCGGTCTACGCGCTTGTACTGCGGTAGGTCTCATCTAGATAATTTAGCTCGGATAGATATCAATCATACGTCGAGGCGATGCTCCGGTGAAATATTTTGATTAATCGTCTGAAAATAATTGGTGGCAATTTCAATACTCGGAAAACATTAGTTTCCATGTTCACTCAATTGAAAATGCAAATATCGTGGATTTTCAGACATCTTTTGGTAAATGGAAAAAAAAGCACACACGATGACCATGATTTTAAAAAAATAGCAGCCTACACATTATATTACGTGTCCTGCAGTTGATTTTTTCCCTCTCCTCTCTTTCATCGAGCCTGCCAAGAATTACGAATCATAATCGCAAGAAGCGCGAAGTTTAATCCACGTGTGCATAATTTCACATGTGTGAGTTCAAACCCAAGGCACCTGGGATGACGTGCGTTCCCGCCCGTCTCCGCTCTCGCGAGACGCTCTGTATCCCACTGGGAATATTAATTACCCGCTCTTGCGTCCTCCCCTTTCTTTCTTCCGTACACCGAAGAGAGCTCCCGATTCGCACCGCGCGCATCTTTCGAAGATTAATCATAATTACGGGCTTCTCCCGAATGAGACGAGAAAAACGACTCCGAAAGAATACATCTCTCGAAAGGTTCGGGCCGTCCTTATCGGCATTGTTTTTTCTCTTATCATTGGCCAACTGGCGGGTGAATTGCCCTGGCGATCTAGCACGCGCTGGCTCAGCGTGGCTAATTTCAGAGGACCTAAATATTCCTCCGGTTTATTTATTTTACGGGTATTAAGCCGTTACCCCCACTTGTAGCGCAAAAAAAGGCCTTTTTCATGAATTATTTTTAAAGAAAACTACAAAACCTTTCTAATCGATCAATATACCATCTTAAAGAACACATCTTGAAGAACTTTCAGTAATTTTTTTATTGAAAAATATTACATTGTTCAGTGGCAAATGGACGTCAATGAAATAATGTTTTTATATGCACGGTTTGCGGTGACCAACATTGCGGCGAAGTGGATCATCTGAAAAAAAAATGCGGATGGATTTAGTCAAATATAAGTATAAACTAGTCTTTAATCGAAGGATTTTAAAAAATATTCATTTTTCACAAAATGGCGGACAGTCAAAGTTAATGGTTCGATTTTAACGAAAAGAAACGGCCGTTTTTTGGCTATAAAACGGCCATTTTTTTTCGAAAAAAAAAATCGAACGATTAAAGACTACATTTTTATGTATTAAATAAGCCTGCAAAATTTCAAGAAGATCGGTTCATTAGTGTTCGAGTAATCTTGGTCACCGACTTCAGAAATGCCATTTTGAGAAAAACGCGTTTAAAGTTTCAATTTCAGTTCTTCAATTCACGGATTCTTCTCTTTCAACGCTCATATCTCAGTCAATTTTGTTCGGATCGACTTGAAATTTTCAGGACATATTCTCAGATATTTATACTTCAAAAAAATGCAATAAAAAAATCGATTTTTTCAAAATCGCAAGTGGGGGTAACCCCTTAAGCCTCTTGGTGACTGGCTAATACCGCCGGGAAAAAAAATCGCGGAATAAACATCACGGGAACAGCGCGTACGACACTAATCTGAAGTTTGCATCGTTTAAATACAACGAAAATGGTTTTTTTTTACTTAATTTTTTCTTCATTTTTATTATTATGAAACATTGCTTCCTGCCAGTTGGTATCGCAGATTTCTATTAAGAATTCTGTGAAACGTGCGAGTGATTTTCATACTCTAAATCTAGCAAGGAAAATGAACAATCCGATAAACATTCATTTTCATTACATTCCAACGATTCAAACTTCAAAATAATTATTTTTACTGCTGCGCTGGTGGGGAATATTTATTGAAATCAAATGGATGTATTTGATCGTTTTTATATGAATTAACTAAATGCATGCATTTGATCGTTTTTATATGAATTAATTAAAACTTTCGTACAATTAAAGTTAACAAAAAATAGAATTCTACTGTTCCAGAGATTTCTTTAACATATATTTGTTTATTCGTATGTGTAGGGGTCACGGTGAATAAAAATGAAATAAAAATACAAAAGTGTCTTTTTTTATTAGACCGTAAAAATAATATTCTATTTTTAATCATATATACATACGTGTAATTTGTAATAATTTATTTTCATGTTCCTTCGTATGCCCTTGCCAGCTTTAACGAATCACTTTGTAAAAATTTACGACACTGTGTGAACCCTCGTGAAACCTTTCCTGATACAAGCAGCTATGTTTTGAATTTTAACTGTGCTGCAATCAAAAACGCAGAAAAACTGAAACCCGCTTAGTAGTCGGACCGCGAGCCAGTGCGCGGTTAAGGCCGCCGTCTACTATGACGATAGAGAAACGCAGTCATTCTTTGAAACATTTTTCTCGAAAACCATCAGGCATAGGACATTTCAAGATTTTGCAGTTTATTAAACAAGAAATGAAGAACACAAAAGCTTCTACGGATTAAAAAATTGTTAATTATTAACAAAGTTACACGTATATTGTTATGGCTAGAAAAAATAAAACCGCCGTTTTTTGGTCACGATATCTCGGCATCCAGTGGCCTGATAAAAAAAAAATAGAAAATTTTTATAATGTGTATGTCGCTATTACGCTCACTACAATGAGAGAGGAAACAAAATTAAAAGAATGGCGACGGTGCAACTCGCCATAACGATTGTTCATGCAATAATTATGAATTATGATACATGTTAAAAATAGTTAATATATTTTTATCGACTTGATTCCCGTAATAACGGTTATCAACGTATCTTGTTAACTAAATATTTGATGAAACCGGGCCGACAAATCGTACCGAAAAAATTATTTAAGAGGAATTTTCCTGGGCAAGTAAAATATTGTACTCGTGTTTACAGGTGGAATTTTATTTAAATTTAAATTTTTTTTAAATTTTGTTTAAAAACAAGTAGAATCTCAAACAAACCGATATACGAATAAATACGTCGCCATCTCTTCATTTAACATATCCATGACGTTGTTCATGCGTATGTAATGTAATGTTGTAACGAATGTAACGTCATGAATTTTTTAGCACGAAAAGAAAAAAATGTATATCATATTGTACAATACCTTAGAAATTATCAAATGTATAAATGTCTCGCCCAAAAGTCAACTGTTTTCTCGTGTAGAATATAACCTTGCCATAAAAATGTAGGTTCCAGTTAAAAAAAAACAAATATGAGCTTGAAATCGCCTCGTCGACTTCAGCCAAATAGAAAATGAGTTATGCCATTTTATCCTATACCAATGTTGTAGACTGTACGTTGGGTTTTTTTCAGGTCAAACTTTCACTATTCTATTCAAGTTTGGACAATTTATACGGTTAACGTTAACTTTGAATATAATTTGTTAGGCCCTATGAAAAGTGAGTATTCGAGAAAAATTACGGCATTGTTTACTTATAGCGAAGACGGAAATAATTCGCAGAGTCTTACAAACTGTTACATAGTATGTCTCTGTAATTGCAAAAATAGGGCATCAGCCCACTAGTTCTCACAGTGCACCTTCCGGTCGTGAAGGAAACATTACTATGCACGTCGTATCATAATACCAGGTGTAGAAGTATGAAACTGAATTTTTTTGTAAAAATTACACTTCTGTTGTTGAAAAATGATAAAAACGAATGGAGACGGCTTTCTGCGTCATTCAATTGATCCGCGAGTTCTTGTTGACTTTGAGTATCATTTTCATCCAATAAGGCTTGCGATTCGTTGTCTGCGAACTTTTTCGGTATTTTCCCACGCTCTCCGTTTCTCACGTGAAAATCACCACTTTAAAATTTTTTTAACCACTCGAAACACTATTTTACCAAGACTATAGAAACCTATTGTTAACCTTGAGAGCGCAATTTCTTTTGGCGGATTACGCCTACGAAAGTCCTCCGGCCATTTTTAAAGATATTCATTTAGCCGTAGACATTATAAATCTATTTAAGGGGGGATTGCCTTTTTTTTCGCAAAATTTACCGCTTTTTGGGAATTTTTTTGTGAAGAAAGTATACAACGGAAAACTGGTGAAACTTGGCTTATAGTTTTATTGATCTGTTTACTACATACAAAAAAATTTTTAAACAATTTCATCAAAAAATCCGCCTCCCACCCCCCTCGACGCGCGATGGTCCTTTTTTGATGGTGTGCACGATTACAGCCTTCACGTTCATCCTGCACCAAAAACCCAGAAAGCATTTTACTTTAGACACATATAACTATCGTTCGACGAAGGGAAAAAAAAAATTGACGATTTGGTGACGTTTTGAACTTGAAGTATCGATTTTTCGAAAAAAATTGATCGATTTTTTGTTATAAATAAAAAACTGTTAAACGTATTGCTTTTTTGCTTCATCAAACGATAAAAGGATGTCAGCTGAGCATTCTGTCCAAATTTGAAGGCAATCGGTTGAATAGTTTTTGAGAAATCGTGCACACCATCAAAAAAGAACCATCGCGCGTCGAGGGGGGTGGGAGGCGGATTTTTTGATGAAATTGTTTAAAAAATTTTTTGTATGTAGCAAACAGATCAATAAAACTATATGCCAAGTTTCACAAGTTTTCCGTTGTATACTTTCTTCACAAAAAAATTCCCAAAAAGCGGTAAATTTTGCGAAAAAAAAGACAATGCCCCCTTAAAAAATCACCTATAATAATAGAAATATGGAAAACCAAATATTAAACGGAACTTTCGTTGCGTTCCAACAATGTAAACTTCGACACCGTGTATCAAGTAGCATCGAAGAACCAACATTTGCTTGCAAGATTGGTGGTTGCGGTTAACATATGTACATAATTTATGCAACTGCTGAAATATCGATAAGCAGTACTATACTTTTGGCAGTAACTATGGCTGTCAAATATTATCGTCTCCTCAGGGAAATATGAAATACGGTTAAAATATGGTTGTGACACCGCACATTTCTGCCAGTGCACGAAACAGAAACGGAGACACTTTTCAAAACATTTAGAAACAATCCCCGATACACAGGTCAATTATTTCGTTCTCTTTTCGTCTCCACTCGTCTGTCGTATTTTTCTCTGCTTTTTCACCACCGACCGTACCCTTGCCCGGTTCTCGCCTTCGTCCGTGGCGTGGAGGGTAGAATTGAAGCAGTGTCTCCCGATTGGTCGCCACGTTCGTGTGGACCTCGTTGGTCAGTAATTATCATTAGGGCGTTTGCGCAGCGAAAGCCCCCATTCTCGCCAAGGCGCAGCTTCGAAAGTACCTCCACACACACACCCGCACTCCCTTGTATGTACCTCGCTTTCTCGTCTATATAGAGCTCCTGACGAACTGTATATAGTACTCGACGCGGTCGAGGATCAGGGTGTGTTTCCCCCGATTGTAGCAACCCTCTCCTTTTCATCGTAATTAAGACGCCGGACGCATGCGCCACTTCCCACCATTCGGTCTATAAAAACATAGACGCTGTGCACGATCGAAGCAACTTCACCCT
The DNA here is from genome assembly GCA_951751655.1 of Ophion costatus. Classification (NCBI taxonomy): domain Eukaryota; kingdom Metazoa; phylum Arthropoda; class Insecta; order Hymenoptera; family Ichneumonidae; genus Ophion; species Ophion costatus. The sequence continues at coordinate 25,680,433 of OX632364.1, read as the reverse complement.
CGGTTCTCTTAAAGATATCTGTATAGACGCGATTGCGGACTTTTTGTACTTTTGTCCCTGGGTGTCGTGGAAACCAGTAATTACGAAGCAGGGGCGTAACAAACTTGCGCGTTTCGACGGAACGAAAGATCCTCGACCTCCTAACGATTGCGAGCTTGCGCTCTTCGACGATGACGTACTTTTTTTTTCCTTCGCTAATTACTCGTTAAAGCCTTACCACGGCGTCCACGCCCATGGCACCGGCCTCTGGGCCGAACCATCTCTCATCAACGCGCCACGGCATTCTCATCGTTATCGCCGCGAGACTCGACCAATCGCAGAGTCTCGACGATAGGCCTCGTTGACGAAATGAGCGCCATTGGAACGCCGCTAATTATGGCATTTCCTCGATTTATGCAAAATTAACATCGCTCGCGCGAAAATTATCCTCGCGCCCGCGCAATGCCGCGCGTGATTTTGTTTATTTTTATAAGGTTGAAAAAACGTAAGCCAACGATGCAAAATATATGATATAGGCGCGTGAGCGTTTTGACACCTTAATTTTTTATACTGTTTTTAGATGAATATGATACAAGTTTTTTATGGTATTGGTAATTTTATTATATTTTAATGCGCTACCATGGTCTGTGCAATTTTGTAACAACCATAACTTTACGATGAAAGAATAATGCAATATTAATGCCACAGTTCAACAGCCGAGGGGCTGTTCACTATTAAGTGAGGTGCGGAAGAGATTTCCGTGTGAAGTCGATTTCATGTGATTTTTGTGATTTCATAAGTGATTCAAGCTATTTTTAAAGTCATGTGATTTCACGTAATTTCAGTTGATTTCAATTGATTTCATTCGAATTCATCAACTCGGTTTCAAGCGATTGCTGAAATCATTGGAGGGAGAAAAAACATCGTAAAATGGTTAAATTTCTTTTTTGTTGACTAATCTTGTGACTCAAATTTGAATTAAAATTTTTTTTAATGAAAAATGTGATTAAAAAAGACACAGATATAGATATTAAAAGAAATGTTTAATTTTTTCATACAGAGTCACGTCAATTGACATGACTCTGTATGAACTGGCGCGTGCACTGGCGTTAAGCCGCAGACTAACCGCTCGAACGCACGGACAATGGACTATGCTATGAAAAATCATAATAACATTTCTTTGTTTCGAGAATCCGATGATTTCCAGCGATTTCGTGAATCAAGTGATTTCATGCTGATTTCAGACGACTTCGAAAAACTTAAACCTGATTTCAGGGGATTTCAACCACATTCGGATAATGTTGATTTAGTAAGACGGTTCGCGATTTCAGGCGATTTCTTGTGATTTTGCATTCGATTTCGAGCAGAAATGCTTGAAGGATTTCACAAGTGAATGGCCCCTCGCCAACAGCTGATTCGGTGTTGCGAAACTTCATACTTTTTTTTAAATCTTACGTCCATGCTGTTCCCATTGTGACATACGATTTTTTTAATGAAATCTAATTTTATTGAAAAGTTTGAGTATTATTAAATATTTTTCTATCGAATAAGCTTATATTTCGTGACCGTCTTGAGTGAGTCTCGTCCAGCCAGTCGCTCCTCAAACTCCAAACGTAACGAGCCATCATGTGTGTGTCCCATCTTCCCTTATACCTATCTTCCATGATTTTTGTGTCTTGATAAAATCGTTCTCCTTCCTCTACACTAAAGGAGCCAAGATCTTCCGCGAATTCATCACGATCCTTCATTTCTATCCCGAAAATAAAAAAAAAAATAAAAATAAACAATAAAGCACTTTTCACGAAATCCGTAGTCCAATTTTTTTAAATACCATACTATCCACATATATAACAAAATGTCTAGGGTAGTTCGACCAAGCTCGTCTCTATACGCGTACACATATATACACACTTCCGTAAGCAAAAGGGCTGAGACGGCATCGATTCACGTGCGTTGAATCGTACGACTTGCGTCCTCCGTTTCGGGAGCAGGTAAGGTGCGCACACGTACGAGGGAGGGCGAGTAAACCTCATCTCGTCGAAGGGTACTCGTGCAGTCTCGCAAAAGAGCCCGGAGGGTTAAAAAAAAAGGTTGGGGGGGGGGGTTGGCTATATCGCCGAAAGAATGCGAGAGGCTCGCATATAACGATCCCGTTTAAGAATCCTCCTGGTTCCACTCCTCCCGATTCCTCATCGTCCCCTCCATATGGGCAGCCACCGTCCGTGAGTTGACACGTGTGTCTGCGAGATTGCGAATAGCACGTGTGCGTATGCGTGTATATCGAGAATTTGCCCTCACACCTCCCGATCGAGCTAAATAACAGGCTGCCCCCCGCTCCTCGTCTTTCAAGCGTCACCTCTTTTGCTTCACCCTTCGCTCCTCTTCCCGCTCCTACTCCTATTCCTTCCCCTCCTCGTCGTTCCTCTCCACAGTCTCCTCTTCCGTTTTTCCCTTTCATCCTGCTCCTCCGCTGTTCGCTCCTTCCCCCTCCCTCTTCCTCCCGCTCCCTTGCTCTCTCTCCCTCCGTCCGACCAAAGACCGCCCGACCACCCACTCGCGCAAGCTTTATGCGGCATCGCCGTGAGCCCCCTCGACTCCCACTTCCCCTCATTGCGTCCGCCCGCGCTCCACCTTGAGGGCGCGAGGGAGCGCAAGAGAGATAGAGAGAAAGCAAGTACATTTGCAAACTCGTGTGTATAATTGTCTGCTCGAGAATCGCGAGCTCTACTTCTCCTTCCTCCCCTCGTTTGCCCCCCTCCCCCGATACGCCGCCAGTGCCAAGGCGTGGTTTGAGCCCCCCGCTCCTTTCCCTCCATCTCCCACTCGATCTTTCGAACATTCACGCACGGTGGTCCAGCTGGCAACGCCCTCCGGATCCCCGGCAGCATCTCTTCATCTCGAGATTCAGTGTGCGAGAGAGAGAGAGGGAGGGAGGGAGATAGGAGACTCGTTCGTCAGTGAAGCTCGACACTCGTGCTCCTCCGTATATCTTTCTCCCTCTCTCCCTCTCCCCCCCTCTCCCCCCTCTATTTTCGTTCGTTGCAAGGCGCGCACGATCCACTTAACCCCCGTCACGGTGAAGCTTGGTTCCTCTAGTCGCGTTGTTCTTCCTCGACGGTCCGTCTCTCTCCCTCCAATGGCCGTACTCCTTAACCTTCTCCTCCCTTTGGCTTTCCCAACGTCTCTCCTCTCCTACTCGATCTTCGTGCTCCCTCACTCCCGCTCCTCCTACTCCTTTTTCTTTCTCCCTTCTTGCCTCGTCGCTCGTCGCGTACTCCCGCAGTTCACGATGGAACTGCCCGAGGAGGGAGCACGGAAGAAGTGGCTAACGAGACCCCGTCGTCGTCGCGCCATTGCCGCCCGGTGGGGAGAGAATGCTAAATACACGTCGTCTCCCTTTCCTCGTACTTTCTCCCGGACTTTCTTCCTCCCTCCTCGCACCTTCTCGCTTCTTTTACCCGCTTCTACAACCCCCCTTGGGGAGCATTCTCCACTCCGGACTTCCAACTCGTGGAGCCGCGCTGCGCTACCCCATTCGCCTCCTCGTTTTCTCATTGCTGTTCTTTATTCTTCTGTACACTGCGATACTGGCTTTCCCCTATATCTCATCCTTTTCCCCATCGCGTGAAATAAGTTGACCCTTCCCCCCCCCCCCCCAGTCGCCACCCACCTCCACGTCCAGCCAGAACTCCCTCTATCGCTCTCATCTCCTGCACCCGTCTACTTCTTTTGGGCCCTCGACTCGTTCTTCCCTCCGTTCTCCACGGACTCGCGCTTCCTCTCGACGAAACAGAAGAACGTGCCCGAGCGCTCTCGCGACTCGGATTCTCTCGACCCCCGGGGAGCTGGGGGGGGCTGAGAGATTGCGGGGGCCCAACCCCATTCCTCAGCCCTTCGTACCCGTCCTCGATACACACCCTCCAAACGGGCGTGCAGGGTCGAAGAGCGCATCCTCCCTGCTTTACACGGTATGGAGAATACCGGGGAGGCACACTTGCAGCACCGAATCCACGCTGCACCTACTTTTCTCTTTTTCCCTTCTTCCCTTCGGCAAGGCGAAAGCACGGATCAAAGCTGAAGCGAGCGAGGAGCATCTTCATCAGGTCGGCAATGAAGACATTACCCGGAACGATCGCGAAATTTCTCAATCGGACAAGTAAGAAGCACTGTGATGCATTCATAGAGGCAAACAAAAACCTTCAACGCAGAAGCCGGATATCCAAAAGCTGCAATATTATATTCAGAGCTCCCAGATCGGAGGACGTATCGCGAGAGTGACGTAGACGTATTTTGAAGGAATGCGGCAGAATGAAAGAGACGTTCGTTTGTGCGATGAGTAGCTGCCACTGAACCATTTTCGAGACGCCGCGTGGGCTCCTTGTTCGTGGCGAACGAAAAAGAAATTCGAGAATGTCCCCATGTCCTCGCGCATTATCGACATCACGCGATCTCACGCTCAGGAATCTCGCTAAATAAAATATACTTTACTGCTCGAATTTTATACCGGTAGGTACGTGAATTTGAACGTTGCCATTGATAGTCTACCAACTCCAAAAATCCATAAAACATTGGCGACTGCATTGGCTTTAACGCGAGTCTTCACACAGATACTTGACGATAACGCAAACAGTTATTCGTCTCGTACGTAGTGAGCAAGAATATTTATCAAAATACAGGATGTATAACGACACGTACATACATGAATGTGTTACTCGGAGCTTTGTACATGGTGTGCGTGTGCGTGTGCGTGTGCGTGTGTGTGGGGGTGAAGGTATATGTATATACATAATACATACAGACGCTACGAAACTTGCCACTTTACTCAAACCTGAAACGTACAAAATCTGTACTAGTAAATTGGTCACTTTTATTATGCAGAAGTCTATAAACCATGCAGCATACATGTGGTCATGTGTATAATATGCGTGTGCGTATGTATAGATAAACGCATATGTGTGTAGCGCCTTCGAAGGTCCAGCAACACGCTCGTGAAACTCGGATATTTGCAAACAATAGGAGCCTCGGGTCTGTCCGATAACGCGTGTGTGCTCCATCCCTCTGTCCCTCGTTCTTCGCGAATTCTTTAGATGGAGCTGCCGCGATATCCACGAATCCGATTACCATATTATTGCTATTATTAGGTAAACGATATTCGCTCTTTCTCTCCCGCTCACCTTCTCGCTCTTTTTTTCTCTCTGGACCTTTCTTTCCCTTATCTATCCTCATTCTTCGCCACTATATACCCCGTGCTCTTGGGTTCTTTTTTGTCAAACTCCTCTTTGACACGAGACTAATGAAAAACGGCAAAATATCGTGTGTTGGCCATTTCGGATCGAATCGGTAAACCGTGCAAGTCCTGCAACCCTGTGCGAGTCATTTCGGATGAAAAACACTCCCCTCTGTCCATTACCACCTGTGTCATATATTATTACGCGGTGATTGTATCACTTTTTTCCCGGAAATATTCCACGACGTTCTTTGTTTGGGTTAAAGACCAAGTTTTACAAAGAAAAGAATTGTACGAGTTCATCTCGTTCAGTGATATGGTAAATAGTGATAAAAAAATGTTATTCCAGCATGTATCGTGTTATTCTAGTGGCAACACAATTGAAACTCAGGTAAGTTAGAATACGATGTCGTCGTAAAACATTAATACAGCAATACATGAAGAAGGAGTGTGCACAGCACAGTTTGGGTTTTTCAGGGAACTGGAAATAGTGCAGGTACGCAGTATGGCGTAAGTGTAATTGGGATGGGATCCTGAAAACTTGAGAGGCCCTATAAAGGAACATGAAAAATTATTTGTGTATATTGAGCAACTCAATCGAAGCTACCTCTGCAAGACTTTACTTATATTATTTTACCTTCAATTTCCTAAGCTTGCTACACATCTCGTCTCCTGTATGGCCGAACGTGAAAATTACAATTGTATGCTGCAATCAAAGCTCAACATCATGATAGGTTATGTATTTCAACAGATAGCACATTCTGCATCAGAACTCGGCGGCGCATTTGTAGGACAGTAACAGCGAACCACGTTTGTAGGAATAATCAATGACTTTTCCATCTAAATTTAACAAAACGTAACTTTGGAACGAAGCAACCCCTTCGTTGGCATTGACGCAATAGTGCGTCAAATAATTTCGTGCCCTGTGTGGCATTGACGCAATAGTGCGTCAACCTTTATTTCCTTATTTAACTTGCTCTGATTCGAAATCGGAGCCTCACTCGGGGGTTTTTGGGCTCGCTGAATCCGAATTTGAAGTCAAAATTTCAAAATTGAAAATGGCGGTGCCAATATGGCGGACAAAAATCAAAAACTTTACTCGATTTAGATGAAAATTAGTACTCCGGAATTTTTGAGGTCGCTCGTTACGAATCTGAACTTTAAATTTGAAAATTCAAAATGGCGGCGCTAGAATGGCGGACCGAAATTGAACATTTTACTCGATTTAAACAAAAATTGGTACTTCGGGATTTCCGAGGTCGCTTATTATGAATCTGAACACGAAATTCGAAAAATTTTAATGGCGGATCTAATATGGTGGACGAAAGTGCAAAAAACGGAACGGAACTGAAAATGAAAGAATGTTTCATGGTAAATTCAATATCATGGAGCATAATGCAATAAACATGTGAAAATATATGAAGCGTGAGTATCGAGTTTCATGTAAATCAATCTGTATTATTTGTATTTTCATTCGCCATATTTGTTCGTCATTGTGAATTCCTGAATTTTGAATTCAAATTCGTAATCAGCACCTTCAAGAACCCCAGAGTACAAGTTTTCGGGATAAAAAAAATTTCCTGCAATTTTGGGCACTTTTTGTCGAATTCTCTCTACCAACGAAGGGGTTAACATACCAATTGTGAGCAAAAACTTTCATTGTCAAGGAAAGTAATTTTATTGGCTTTTTTATATGTAAAACAAGCCATTAAAATTGTAAGTTGGTCGGTGCAATCATTTTTTAAATATCCTTGGCAACGATTGTGAAAAAGCCGTTTTGAAAAAACGAGTTGAAAGTTCGAGGTTCGCCGATTCGTGCACCCTACCCATAACGCCCTCAATTTTTAATGGACCGACTCGAAAGTTTCAGAGAATATTTTTGAAATGTTATATTTTGAGAACCCGTCGAAAAGTGGCGAACTTCTGCCGCTGAACCATTCTTCAACATTCTTTCAAGAGCAGAAAAAGTCGAAAAAGAAAGTTCAGATAATAATAAACTTGGAGATAAACTTGGAGATAATGGACGGGCTTAGAATTGCAAATTAGAAGTCAACGTTTTTCGTTGATTTTTCCAATATATGCAACTTTAAACGCATCGTTCTCGAACGTTTAATAACTGGTGGGAGGACTATCTGAAAAACAAATTTACCGAATTTAATAATTTTTATAAAATTAAAGACTATAAATACTTTTTGCTAGACTGCGAAACGGCTAATAGAGTCAGTTCATTATAATTCACTCATTTTTGAAAAATGTTTGACGTTGAATTTTCAGACGAAAAATATTTTTTTTCAACCTTGGTATATTTAATGCCTCTAAAATTTGTTATACGTTAAAAATTTGTTTTTTTTTTCTTTCAAATTAAACGTTGAGGCGCTCAACTTCCCAACATGAATTTTTTTTTCAAGATCTACTGCACGACGCACCACTAACTCTTTTAACGTATTCATACATTAAGTGATTACAACTCTTGTTTCGTCCCAAGAATAAATAACAAAAACCTCAGATGGTTGTTTTCGTAATTTTTTCAAAACCTAAGAAGAGTCTTCGTCACTGTTCTTAACTGAGTATCCCCTTAAATCAGCAACTAAAACTCCACACAAACTTACGAGGAATAAGTTCGAAGGTTATAGCGTTCCCGCTCAGAATGTGACGCACGATACGATTTTCTTTCACCTACTAAACATTGATTTGAATCCCATAAATTATTTCGTGAACGAATGGATACTTTACTAAAGTATTTATTCAATTTGGATAAACAATTTTTCGAAGTGAACACTTAATGAAAAGTTCATCTAGTAAATCAAGTTCACTTCGAATATAACATTTATTTAGGACTAAATAAATACTTTTTTAGATGTGAAGTAAAATAGCGTTTCTCCGAACTATCCAATGTCAGATATACCGCGTTTGATTGATTCAAGAAAATCTCTCGATGCGAGTATAGGTACAAGTAATGCGTACGGGATGAAGGGAACGAATTTCGCGCGCTCGCCCCCGCTTGCAGCTGCTTTACGAGGACCATCCTGGACACTCAAATACCCATACGAAAACGGTGGCGAGATGCTTGGTAGTTTTCTTTTGCGATAAAACAGAAAATACACACCCACACACACACACACACAAGTATCCATTGTAAATGTCGTCAAACGAACGTACATATATATCTATGGTTCGATCGTTTGTCTTATCGAAAAAGGAAAATCAAAATCCTTGACGGTCCACTGTGGCGTGTGCTAACATGTGCGTGTATGTGTGCGCGCTACGCGAAAAGGGAGAAAGAGGAATCTCAAGTTTGTGCGTGGGTGGTGTACCCGGTTGAGGAATAGTGAATGATCGTAAACGCGCCTCTCGCCCCGAAGAGGGATACGACGAAGACGATAAGTATCGATTTCTCGTGTATCGTACATTATATGCAGTTTTACATACGAGATGGTGCGGGAATAAAGTAAAACGAACGTTTCTCGGTTGTTCTCTTATTCGTTTGTTTATGTCATTGTGTTTTTTCTTTTATCAATTTTTCTTTGTTTTTATCTCATTGATTTAATTTTCCATTTGTTTTTCCCTTCCTCATAGCTGTTAAGCTCAAATCACCGAAAGTCTTTGTTCATTCGGAGCATACCACTTGCTCAATTTTTTTTATCAATCCTCTCTAATCAATACGTCGATGGCCATCTCAATGATTGGAAGTGACGTCGGCGCACTTTGTGAAAATATTTTATTGAAATTGAATCCCTAGATAGACAAACAAGAAAATGTAACCTTATCTGTAGCAATGTCAAGGCACAGTTTACATTCTATCTTGGACCATTCTAAACGGTGTCTCAAAATGACCTGCCATTTCAATTTATTAATAAAACGTATTGTTTATTCGAAAAGTCCGAAAAGTCGAAAATTAATGGTGCGTCCAATTGCTTCCTTGAGCTCCGGAATGGTCTGTGGATCATTGGCATGCACTTTTTATTTTGGAAAACTCAACGAAGTGCAATGGCGTCAAATCGCACGATTTTGGTGGCCTATTATCCCCTTTCTGTACTTTCTATGACCTTCAATGACCTTATGTTATAGGTCGTTGAACTCGTTTTAAGCTCCTCTTTCATGATACGGAAAAAAAACATACCGATCCATTAAAAAAAATGGAGTTGACATTTAAATGTCCAAAGTATCTCCACCTGCAAAAAAAAATATTATCGCTATCGGATGGCCCCTTTCGTACTGTGCAATTTCATTTCAGCAAATATTTCTGTGAACCTTATAGTTTCGAAGATATCCAAGGTGCTAATAGTTATTGATTCACCCTGTATAACAAAAAAAATAATTTGGCACAGTGTTGCCAGATCGGGGGATTTCCCCGTAGACTTAGGGCTATTTTTCTCTCCTTGGGGGGTAAAGAGGGGAGAGAATTATTTAGGGTATTTTTTAGGAGAAGATTCCTCGGACCGTTTATCCTGTTTCGCCTGTTTACCTCATTCCTGCGGTTCTTTTTACCTGCGCTACTTAACAGTTAAACCACGTTTAGCGCAATGTGAGGTCACGCGAATTTAGTAGCACAGAACAGAAATGACGTTTCTTTTATTATCAATAAAATTTATTGAGTAAAGTTCATTTAATTGTAAAGGGTACCGTAGCTATGCGAGGACGAGTAATATACATTGCCTTATGATGAGCCACAGCAACCTCTCCTATATGTATATACAATATGTATACATATATCGTAATCCATAGAAAAGAAAATATTTGAGTTATAGCTGCATATGATTCTAGTTTGTTTCTTTCTATTTTCAATCTTTTTATATAGTATCAGTCATCTAAATATTTGAGTATTTGGCAGTTAGGTTTGCTGTTAGTCTCCTCAACCCCTTCGTTGGCAGAGAGAATTCGACAAAGAGTGCCCAAAATGAGAAGAATTTTTTTTTCATCTGAAAACTTGTACTCTGGGTTTTTGAGGGTGCTGATAACGAATCTCCATTTTTTTGTGTTTTTTGTTTTCTTTCGTTTTTTTTTTACTTCTTTCTTTTTTTTTCTTTTCAAAATATTTCTATGATTTGTTTAGATTATAAATTTTTAACTAGAATAATTGAAAAAAATCTTCAGGCACAACTTTGACATCCGCAATAAGTGTTTTTTTAATAACCATTGTCGATTGAGATTCGTAATTAGCGACCTCAAAAATCCCCGAGTACTAATTTTCATTTAAATCAAGTAAAGTTTTTGATTTTTGTCCGCCATATTGGCGCCGCCATTTTGAATTTCCAAATTTTGACTTCAAATTCACCATTTCGGAATTCAAGCGTTTGGGCTGCTGTTGCTATAAATTTAGTGGGTTAGACATTCAGAATGCAGCGAACGTGTAAAATTGCTTCAATCATTACAACCGACATTTCGTTTGGGTTTGTTTGGCAATGTTTATGATGGAAAATGGGCGTTCGACCGCAGCATTCTGAAAGGACTAACTAAGAAGCCCGAGAAAGTCGTCCCAAAAGCTTTCAATGTTAGAAATATCGGGCTTCACAGCCCTGTGTTCATGAGAACACTTCGAATGACTAAAATAGTCATCTCTCTTGCACTCATGGTGCCTTAGTCGATGTGTCATTTCACCTTAAGCGCACATTCATCGATTTATCTCATCATCCATTTGACAGCAATTTAGGCTGGATAGGTTTGTTGATAATACATTAACCTTTCAGTTTAATCGTATCGTAACGTAGGCATAATTAAAAACACCATTAATGACTTGGGTACCGTGGTCTTTTTTCAAAATAACCATCCAATTCAAAAACCGCAGTCTTTCCACCGTCTCTTTGACGGGCATAGTTTACGGGTTTTTAGGGGGAAACGAAATCATTTCTGGGGGTACATCGCAGCGACCGTCTGACGTCACTGTTTTGGCCGCCTAATTAGCTTAAATATCCCTGTATCTCTAAAAAAATTTTGCCATTCTTGTAGTGAATTTTCGTAACTTCTATGCGTTGCTCGATCGCGTAATTCTCCATGACTAAACCTCAATACTTTCTGATGCCATTTGTCAAACATTACATCTCGATGTACGGCACAAAAAAATTGCGCGCAATTTAAAATGTCAGGTTATTTTGAGAAAACCCTTTATAAGAAATTCGCTGTTTTTCATATTTTTATCGGTACTTTGTTTGGATTCGAGAAAAATATAGTAAACGTTCGATCCTCTTTGCTTGCGCCGAAGAAGTTAATGCGGAGTAGGAGAGCAAGCGAGAAGACCGTATGTACCCGAAGATGTATCCTATTACAGTCTCGGATCTGGACACTTCGTTACGCGAGGGACAAAAAGTAGGAGAGGCAGAGAAAATGCTCGCTAGCCACCATCGACAGCAAAAAAGTTAACAATGATGCTCCTTCCTGTGCTCGCTAAGCTGTCGAGGATCTTGAGAGAGATAGAGTCAGAGCGGAGAGGGGGGGAGAAAAAAAAAGAAACGTCATTGTTATCGGGTAGCCGGAGGAATAAAGCGCGTAGCTGTGAAGATGGAGAGAAGGGTCCTGCATAGGTATCTATGCTGTAGAAGAACCGGAAGGGAGAGAAAGGAAGAGAGAGAGAGAGAGAGAGAGAAGGCTCAGTGGAACGTGAGCAAAGTAGCCAGACAGCGTGCCGCCATATAGTAGTCTCACCTATATACATGCATACATACGTACGTACATTAAAAAACGCGGCAGCGTCTCGATGTCAAGTAATTAGGAGACAATTTTAGAACATTGAAGAACGTCGCTACTTGCTTTTTATACTGTAAAATGGAATTCCAATGAGCCTTATTTAAGTTTAAGTTCATCTCGCGCCGCGGATATAATAGGCCACCAAGATCGTGCGATTTGACGCCATTGGACTTCTTTTATCGGGGCTTTCTGAAAGAAAAATGGTATGCCAATGAGCCGCAGACCAGTGCTAAGCTCAAGGAAGCGATTGGACGCACCATTAATGAAATTAGTCCGCAATTATGCCGACATGTTATTAAAAATTTCGTCAAAAAAGTGAACGCTTGCGAACAGGGACGAGGCGGTCATTTGTCGAATATTGCGTTTCACGCATAACCTGGATGTTTGTACTTTATATTAAAGAAAAAATATTCGTACTTTTCAAATAAATAGTAGGCTTTATTAATAAATTTAATTGTCAGGTCATTTTGAGACACCCTACATATTATATGTAGAGTCGCCTTGACCCTTAGGAAATATTTAACCCGAGAACGGTAACCTGTGGTGAAGAACCACCCCGGGCGAGTTAAAATCATTTGTCATTTTGACGAATCATGTTTTTCACCGTTTTACCTCATTTTTTACTAACTTTTCCTACTTCAAGCGGAATCGCCGTAGGCCTACGTGATTCTGCATTAAAAAACAAAGAGAATGAGCCCAAGTTGAAACTTTTTCGTGAAATTTTACCAGAGATATGAATTTTCAAAATTGGGGTGGTTTATCACCCTAGGTTGCCATAATAGGTAAAAAAAATAAGGTTACCATTCTAGGGTTAATGTAGGTAATAAAATTTTAAGGATTACACCATAATTAAATAAAAAGAAGTAAAAGTAACTTAAATGAAACCAATAACAATTATAATGATATTTTTATTCGTTAACTCTGATATCGAAATAGCAATATTATTCGTGTCGAATATCGATTTTTCAGTATCAGATTTTTGGTCCGATGTTCTGGTTTCTCGATATTATCGAAAACCGGTATCCATGCTCTAGTATAACTGGGCAAAGGGGATAGCTGAAACTAGCCTCACTCGTTAAGCGAAGTAGTGCAAGTCCGGGCATGCTCAGACGAAGAGAGCAAGCTCATGATAGAGGCATTTTGAAATACACAAAAAAAAACAATACTTTCCACTCATTGAATAAATTTTAGATACGGAAAGAAGCTTTCTCACTCGACAATTCCATGCATACGTATAATGCATAATGTCGAATGCGGAAGTTTTAAGGGGTTAGGTTTCTGTGATGACCCGAATGTCACCGTTGTTTAAAAAAAAAATTGAAGGAACACGATGATTGAAAAATTGTTAGGACATTTATTTGTGCGTCCATTAACAAAGTTGTATGCCAAATTTTATTTAAAAAATATATTAACAATTCAAGAAGTTATCACACACTGTCGTGATAACTTTCATTATATATAATCTCGTGAATGACCTTTGAACGTGAAGGAATAAAAAACGATACTATTTCTTTAAAAAGTTCATATCGACAAAGACTTGACCGAGCTTTATTGTTATCGTGATTCAATCGTTGAATTTTTTTTCGTTTTTTCGAGGATAGACGTCATCATTATTGTTAATAAGTAATGAAAAGTAATTTTGAGAAGAAAAACGTCGGTCAAGACCAACTTGATCTACTATTACACTGAATGTGTCCCAAATTTCAAGTCAATCCGTTCATTACCTACATGTCGCGAAATCGTGTAGGGCAGAGTAGGGTCTTATGAGCTAGGGGGTATCCTGTGCCACCCACACTAGCACACAGACGGTACATGATAAATAGAAGCGCTAAATGTCGGAAGAAGGGGGAGGGGTACGCGGCTCGGCCGCTGTTGCGTCGTCGCCGGCCGGTGTTCGGTTTGAGTGTCACTCCGTTGCTACTATTTTCGCGCCAAAACTAAAAAAGCAGTTCGTCGTATCTTTTAGTCTCCAGCTCATGCTTGTAGTGATACGGCAATCAAGTAAGTGTATTTTGATTTCATAATAGTGTACTTATACGACGACAGAATAAAAAATAATCTAATGTTAATAGTCTTGGGGTGGCTCGGTCCAATTAGTGGAGAAATGGGGGAGGGTTTATTTGAGCTGAAAGAAGCGGGGTCTTTTGAGGCGTTACCCCCACTTGTAGCGCAAAAAAGGCCTTTTTCATGAATTTTTTTAAAGAAAACTACAAAACTTTTTTAATCGATCAATATACCATCTTTAAGAACACATCTTGAAGAACTTTCAGTAATTTTTTTATTGAAAAATATTACATTGTTTAGTGGCAAATGGCCGTCAATGAAATAATGTTTTTATATACACGGTTTGCGGTGACCAAGATTGCGGCGAAGTGGATCATCTGAAAAAAAAATGCGGATGGATTTAGTCAAATATAAGTATAAACTAGTCTTTAATCAAAGGATTTTAAAAAATATCCATTTTTCACAAAATGGCGGACAGTCAAAGTTAAAGGTTCGATTTTAACGAAAAAAACGAACGATTAAAGACTACATTTTTATGTATTAAATAAGCCTGCAAAATTTCAAGAAGATCGGTTCATTAGTGTTCGAGTAATCTTGGTCACCGACTTCAAAAATGCCATTTTGAGAAAAACGCGTTTAAAGTTTCAATTTCAGTTCTTCAATTCACGGATTCTTCTCTTTCAACGCTCATATCTCAGTCAATTTTCTTCGGATCGACTTGAAATTTTCAGGACATATTCTCAGATACTTATACTTCAAAAAAATGCCAAAAAAAAAACGATTTTTTCAAAATCGCAAGTAGGGGTAACACCTTAAGCATGGCTCATAAAATTTGCATTAAAAATAAGGTGTTCAACCTACCCACCTCGGGTACCGACGAATCTTTCTACAAAAAGTATTAAATTTTTTCAGGATGCGAAAGTACAAGAGAAAAAACTGAACGACCTACAGTCTCCAAAGATCTGATTAAATGTGCCGCAGAAGAAGTCATCAACCGCAAAAGTATCCGAAGAGCGGCAAAAGCTTCTTATTTTTATGTTTCTCTTGGGGAAAAAACCTTTATTATCCCACTGGCTCAACTAGCCCATTAGGTGGGGTCAACTGAGCCACCTGACTTTTGTGATATTCTTGTGAGTTTAGTCTAGTGAGCAACGATTTTACTACAGTTTTTTGATGGGGTTACACTGCCAAATAAACAACTTATCCATTTTTAAAGATATCATTACCTATCACTTCATTAATTTGGAGCTATACTGCTAGGAACAAAATCATGATCAAGTGACTCCGCTCTGCCCTACGACGTTTTGAAAAAAAAAATAGTTTCAAGAAGCTGACGTTTACATTTTTACTAGCAGTTCTATTTTTGTAATCATAGGTTCGCCGCAATCCGCGTTTCCTGTACCATATGTTGGACCTGCCTCCTGCCTCTCCAATTTGTTAGGTGCCTCAAGCAACGACCGAGTGCTCGTCATTTTCACAGTAGCCTCACCCCTTATGAAAGCTGCATATTTTTTTCCAATCCATATTCTGATATGTCAAAAATATACATTTTATCGTGTGTTTTCCATTCCAATTTTCGCCACACGGACAGTACAACCTGTGTGTACAACCGGAACTACGTCACACCCGTATTTATTGTTCACCGGGTAATGGTTCTGGTTTAAAGGCCAGCACACTACCCACTAGACCAGCACAGCGGGCTCACTGTCACTTGCTCTTTCTTGGATCCATTCAGACCGTATTCTAGTGTGAACACCCATTTCCAAGGTGATTTTTTGGGAAATAAATTTAGACAAATGGTTGAATCTGCATCGTTAGTGTTTCACAGTTATACTTACACATGTTTGAAGCAACATCTTACTTTCTTTCAAAGCATTTCATTCGAAAATGTACATGATATTTTATGTCGCGCAGGTCTTGTCGCGTTTTCATCATCGGGCGTTGTGATTACGGCCGCCCTTGTCATCTGAAACAAACGACTTTCTTTTTCTACTCCTTGCGAATGTGATCATTCGACGCTCAGATAAAAAAAAATGGGAAGAATTTCCGAAATGGCGGCGTTCGAAAAAGAGTACTCTGATTTATACAATTAAATATTCACTTCTCGTGGCCCGCAAAAATAGCAATAATAATGCAATCGAAAAGATGGAGGACCAAACGATAATCACATTTGTAAAGAATAGAATTTCTTTTAAGTCGTTTGTTTCAGATTACAAGGACGGCGGGAATCACAACGCCCGACGATAAAAAAAATCGCTTCATGACCTGCGCAACATCAAATGTCATGTACAATTTCAAATAAAATGTAAGGCGTTACTCCAAACCTGTATAAATATGACTGTGAAATACTCACACCGTCGACTGAACCGTTTCTCTGAGTTCAATTTCCAAAAAATCGCCTTGGACATGGGTGTTCACACTACGATACGGCCTTAATATTCAATTTAGATCAATGTAATCGTTCGTATTATTGGGTGTGTTTCTTCGCGTAAGAATTGAAGTTCGAACAATCTGACGAGGCTGTGATCTCGACGAGACCGAAGCCATGCTCGATTATTTCGTCAAATTCGAGCCCAGTGAAGGACGACTATTGAGAGAAGGGCGATTATTATTTGTTTCTCAGTTTCAATATTAATTTGTGATATCCGTCGATTGTGCGGACTGTCAGGCAAGTAACTGCCAATGGGAAAGGGCCTCGAGAAAGAAGACGGGTTTTTGTTCGATTTATCAAAGTAGGTGGTGAAGCAGCAGCAAGTCGATTATTTTAATAAATAATTTGGGCGGTCAGTAGTCAGGCCCTTTTCTCAAAAGCTGTTGGTATTGCTTCTCTCTCTCTCTCTCTCTCGCCCTCTTCGTTTTTCTTACTCCTTTACTCCCTTTTCTTGTTTTTATTTATTATTCAATGGCAGACGGGGCGACGAGTCGGCAGAAAGGTGCTCCTTAATTGATGGCACTGCTCTGAAAGCAACGCGGTAGCGAAAGGATGTCGGAGGGAAAGAGAGGGAGAAAGGGAGAGGGAGAGGGAGAGAGAGAATTAAAGAACGAAGAGGCGCATCTCTTTTCCTCACATGGGCCGAAAAAAGCGACGATTTCTCTCCCCCCCCCCCCCCCTCTCTCTCTCACCCCTCGAATATATAAGCTCACGAGCACAGACAAAACTTGTTTATATCAAACGAAACGTTCCTCTAGCCGATTCACGATCAAAATCCCGCGTTCCACGGCATTGATGGATCGTCGTCCCGCGATCTTTGCTATCGCGCCGCCTCTGTAGATCGCCTTCTTTTTTTCACATCCTTATGCACCACTCTCGTCCTTAGGACGGACTCCCCCCCTCTCTTCCCAAGCGCGTAAATATTTTCAAAGCCCCGAATTCTTTTTTCTCCCGTTCTCCTTATTTTTCCATCTCATTGATCTCGAATCTCGTAAATATACGATCGATCGAATCGTCGTATGAGCCCCCGAACGCCATCTTGCGTCACGCGTCGACGTTGATCGTCTGTTTGTCTTTTCTTTCACCATTTTCAGCCTGCTCGGCAGAGGCTCGATGCACGTGTTCTCCGCTGAACAATTCCAAAAGATCATGGATGCGAGCCGTTTCGCTGGACCGTGGCATTCCGTGGTTGATCTCGGTGCCGGTGATGGCGCCACGACTGCCCACATCGCTCATCTCTTTGACAGAGTCTACGCAACCGATATATCCACTCCCATGAGATGGGCATTGTCCAAACGAAAGTTCACGTGAGTACAACACCCTCCAGGCAATACTTTTTTACATATTCCCAACGTCAGCCTCGAACGGCAAACCATTAAGGGGTCAGGCTACCGCAACGACCCGAAAATCAGGATTACTTTTAAAAAATGTTTTTTTTTGAAGAAATGAATCGAATTAAAAATCGTGCGGACATTTATTCGTATGCAGGGAAAGTAGAGGCAAGATGAGAATGCTAAGGTCACGTTCAAATGAAACGATACATACGAATCAGTGAACTTTAATTATTCCTTTAAACTAATCAACATTTGTTAGTCTTTTTATTTTGGAAACAGAAAAAATCCGTTTTTCTGATTGTTAGCATACGATATATATTTTTAATTAAACCTTTATTTTCCTTTATTTAATTAAAAATTATTGCCATCTTTCGCAGATGAACGTTGTTTTCATTCCCATTGCCAGCAGTTTGATAAGCCAGTCGTCTAAGTTCTGTAGTTCTTAGTCCAAATAATTTTTCCTCCATACCTTCCATTTGTTAGTTCTTCTTCTTCCCCTGGTAGAAATACCGGCTGAAGAGGAACCAAAGGCCCTAGTAGTTTTATTTCACCGTTTCTTATGGCGTTAACACGTATCCTTACGGTTAACGAATGAACAAAAAAATCGGTAAATATTCGGAAGTGGGGCTCCTGCTAGAATCAGGCTAATTTTCTTCAAGGGTTCAAACAAACCCGAACAAACCCGAACGAAAATTAGTCTGATTCTATTGATTAGAATATTTACCCAAAAAACACAATAACTTTAAATATTTCTGGCAAACCGTTCTTGTTATTTTTATTTATTTATTTATTTATTAAAGGGTGCCTCAAAATGACATCACATCTAAAACTGCGCGCCATTTTTTTTTGTGGCGAACATAGAGATCTAGTCTTTGACAACTGGCGTCAGGAAGTATTTAGGTTTAGTCATGCGAAATTACACGGTCGAGAAACGCATAGAAAATGTTATTTTGAAGGTAAGGTACTATACTTTGTTAAGGGGGGAAATCACAGTAGCACGCAAAAAAATAGGCATATTTTCGGGAATTAATTTTGGCTGAATACAAGTATCAATCGAAAATCTGTAAAGTAGGTTTTATAGCAATACTAAAAAAGTACAAAATGTAATTTTTTCAATAAAAAATATTTAAAAATGGCGGCTGCGCAGCATATGCCCCAAGGCGCCTATTTTTGAAAACGTGTCGATGGCCGAAGACGTAGACTCCTTAATTTTTTACCTGAAAGAAAAAACCATTGTTTAGTTTCCATATAACAACAGCTAGCGAGCTACGTAGGATTTTTTCGATATATTGATTTTTCGCAAAATGGTGCATGTTTGAAAATAAAGTTAAATTTTTAACAAAAAAAAACGCCATAAAATCATCGATAAAAAAAACTAAGCCATGTAAAATAAAAAATCCTACGTAGCTCCGTGGAGAAAGATGTTTCGAAGCTACTGTCAAAATTGCAAGTCGATCGGTAAAGATTTGCTCGAGTTATGTCTTCGGCGAGCTCAAGAAAAGTGGTTTCGAGAAAAACGCGTTTAAAGTTTTAAGTACTGAGAAACCATATGAAAATTTCATATACCTCTAATCTGCAATGCCTGCACCGTACAGTCGATTTTCGTACGCAGTATCCTTTTTCGTCCCTTTTCTAACACGACTCGACGATGTGTCACTCATAATCACAATGATTTACAAATATCACTGTTTTTTATCACTATTTATGTTATATATGTATGCACGAAAGTGAAGCGTCGTGAAAAAGCGTTGTATTCAACGCAAGAAATTTGGGCACTCGGACACTTTTGCCGTATTCCATCATTTGGTATATTATTTTTAAGACCCTAAAGCACCATTTAAGCGAAATTTTTTTTTTTCGAAAAATTGAAAATTTTACTGTGATTTCCTCCCTTAAGGTAAAGTACTGTAGTACTTTCATTGTGTTCACTTACCTGTTTTTCATAAATATCAGCAGCTCAAACGAACTGAAACGATGGTAAAGTTTATTAAATTAGCTCGTCATGGGTCCTTGGATGAAACAAATGAAATTGATCGACTATTTACATTCAATGATTTCGGATCGATCTTTTCCAGGTGAGCCCTCTCCTGGCTCTACGCCAATGCTTGACCTTGAAAACTCTCAAGCGCTTCTTTCAAATCTATACAGAATTTGCAAATTTTTTCCCCAAAGGTAATAGATTCAAAGATACTTCAGATGCTGATAGTTATTGCCTCGCCCCGTTCACCATACAAGGTATTTTTATTTCTCATTTGTCCGTCTTTTGTTATTTGCGGTCTTTACGGGAAAGTTCGCAAAGAGGAGAGGTTACACTGGGCATAATAATATTCGAAGAAAAATGATTCAATTAACGGAAAACTAACAAATAATGACATTAGGTCGAAAAAGTGGGATCAGCTTTAATAAAACTAAAGAATCGTGGTGCCAATTATGAAGCAGCTAAAATACAACGACATCAGCACCAATAAAAGTAAAAAATAACGTCGTTAGCTCCAAGAGTGAGATCTTCAATTAATCTACAATATAAATTCGAGTGATGCCTGTGATACTCAATATTTGCGCGGTAACGCTAGCTTTCGTTTCCACTTTATTTATTATTCGCGTCATTAAAATTGGACTCAATCACTCAGAGTGAGACGTTAACGAGTGCAACGGTGTGATGGAGCTTCTAGGTTTATCGGAACGCGAAGCATATACGTTTTTCCGCATTGAACCACCAACATCTTTATACTGGCAAACGAAGCAACTGATTGGAGTACAATTTTACAGCGCTTTTATGCGATACGTTCGAGACCACTTCAACAACCATCACACACAACTCTCGCGCGCTGTAGACTCTATGCAAACACTGGCGACCAGCGTTTATTTTTCCACTACGCTTTTAATCCTCCCCTCCCACCTTACGTTTCGTTGCATTTTATATTCACCATTTTTGAAAAGTACTTTTATTCGTAATTCTGTATTAATGGTACTACCCAATTATTCTGCTCCCTAAGGTTTCATTGCAGTATATTTCATCAAATAAAATTACGTACCACGTAACGTGGTGAGTAATTACATTAACGCGTTACCCCCACTTGTAGCGCAACAAAGGCCTTTTTCATGAATTTTTTTAAAGAAAACTACAAAACTTTTTTAATCGATCAATATACCATCTTAAAGAACACATCTTGAAGAACTTTCAGTAATTTTTTTATTGAAAAATATTACATTGTTTAGTGGCAAATGGCCGTCAATGAAATAATGTTTTTATATACACGGTTTGCGGTGACCAACATTGCGGCGAAGTGGATCATCAAAAAAAAAAATGCGGATGGATTTAGTCAAATATAAGTATAAACTAGTCTTTAATCGAAGGATTTTAAAAAATATTCATTTTTCACAAAATGGTGGACAGTCAAAGTTAATGGTTCGATTTTGACGAAAAAAAACGGCCGTTTTTTGGCTATAAAACGGCCATTTTTTTCGAAAAAAAAATCGAACGATTAAAGACTACATTTTTATGTATTAAATAAGCCTGCAAAATTTCAAGAAGATCGGTTCATTAGTGTTCGAGTAATCTTGGTGACCGACTTCAGAAATTCCATTTTGAGAAAAACGCGTTTAAAGTTTCAATTTCAGTTCTTCAATTCACGGATTCTTCTCTTTCAACGCCCATATCTCAATCAATTTTGTTCGGATCGACGTGAAATTTTCAGGACATATTCTCAGATACTTATACTTCAAAAAAATGCAATAAAAAAATCGATTTTTTCAAAATCGCAAGTGGGGGTAACCCCTTAATGTGCCAAACGCTACTTTTTTTCTTCTTTATTTTCATCATTTTCCAAACCCGTTTTTCGCAAATTGAGGTCGTAGACATCCAATAAGAATCCGTAAAAACGTTCAAGCGATTTTCACGGCCTAAATAGGCCAAAAAAAATTAACGGGTTACACTTAGTTCGCGGCTGAAAAAAAAGAAGCGTTATTGTAAATGTTTTTTTGGGACATGGGTGCAGGTTTTTAACTTCTTTTCATAGTAGAAGGTACGTTTCAAGTATCTTTGACAATTTTTTATTGGGAAATGTTTGTAAACGATGAAGACACAGTAAACTGCACAGACCGCTGTGCAAAAAAGGTCGTTCGCGGTCACCACTCCTACTCTGGAATAAATCATCTGAAATAAAAAAACCAAATGAATTTAGTTTTTTACCGTATTATCTATAGCCTTTAATCGAAGGATTCAATCAGATAATGATTTTTGAAAAAATCACTCTATTTTCCTTTATATGAAAAAAAGTATGCTTTGAAAAAAAATCCTATTAAGGACTGCCTTTTGATATGCAAAAAACCGAAAATCGATATTTTCAAAAATTTCGACTAGGTGTAAGCCATTAAGGCTTTATATACGCGATGTCACCGATTTTCCGAAGGTACTTTTCTAGACGGGGTTAAAAAAAATGACGCATACATTGACAACATTTTCTTACAGATCATTTATGCACATGGTCAAGTATACGTATAAAAAAAAATCAGAATATATTAACAAATGACGGAGATGTAACATAATAAAGCAATTTATTTTTTTTTTTTCGCTTGTTGATGGTGAAAGTTATCGGCATCGATGTGGGTGTCTGAAAAAAAAATGAACACGTTTATAATTGCATAATGAATGTATCTTCAGTGTGAACCAACAATATTATTTTTTTTTAATTATCATAATGAAGATTCGAAACTTAAAATCTTTTTACTCAATTTTCTGTCGGTATTTTATTTTTTATATTTTTTTGTGTCATTGAGATTTTTGTTTCCGTGGTTCACGCGATAGGTGATGATACTAAGAATATGTCGTAAAAATTTCAAAGCGATCGGAACCTTCGTTCAAGAGTTAAAACTTTCACAAGGTTCAAAAAAGTGAATCGTGGAAAAACGGCTTTGAAGTTGGCGTCCGGGCGCGCCGCGCGGTGTCTATTATAAATGCAATCTAACTGAACTTTAACAATATGTGGAATTTTTTAATTCTGTAAAGCTTAAAATATTCCCAACCGTTCAGGCTAGTGGAATAAAAAACAAATTTTTAATGAAAGATTTCGAAATTTTTCGCGTATATGAGGCCTTAAGGTAGTACGAGCGCGCAATCTTGATTTCTATAGATTTTGTTCAAATTTTAACGAGACATTATTCATATCGTTATGCACGTTTCAGTGAAATTTCAGAACAGTCGGCTATTTAGATTGGGAGATAATGGGTTTTGAAATTTCAACTTTTAACACTGCAGGGTCTGCATTGAAATTTAGACAGAATAATTTTCGGTAAAAAATATTTGTCCCCTATAATAAGAAGAAATATGGCAACATCGCAGAACAGTATTGTTCAATATTTCGAGAAAAAAATAATTATCGTGTTCCTAAAGTTAACAATTTTGTCATAAAAAAAAAATATTTGCATTATAAATATCAATATTTTATATTGTTTATGTTATCTTTATTAACAAATAAAAGTGTTGGTTTATTCATAAATAATGAGAAACTTTGTTCGATCAAAAATTACTTCCAAATAAAAATGTGTGTTGCAGTATTATTTTAAATATACCGCGCAAACTGACGTCATGAGGCTCTTCCGTAGCTACGAAGCACTAAAGAGACACGCGATTTTTTACGAGTATGAGTGAACGTGATAAAAATGAAGTCTACGCACGAGTTCAGGTACGATTTTATTGTCCCAAAGGGTTCTGGATATCGAGAAATGGCAGGAGGCCGGCCCGTTCAACGTAGTTCTTTGTCTCAATCTTTTGGATCGTTGCGACCGCCCGGACACGCTTTTGCGACAATTGCGAACGACACTTGCGCCAGGTGGTCGTTTGGTAGTGGCGCTCGTCCTCCCGTTCAGCCCGTACGTCGAGGTTGGCCAGCGGGGCGATCACAAGCCGTCGGAATATCTGCCGATAAAGGGCAGCGGGCTCGAGGGTCAGATAGCCAGTCTCGTAGATCGTGTATTCGCTCCCGTTGGACTCAAGTGTCTCGCTTGGAGCAAACTGCCTTATCTCTGCGAGGGAGATCTTGGACAGTCGTACTACTTTTTGGATGACGTCATTTTCGTTCTCGAAACTCAACAGGTAACACGCTGTTCAATTTTCCGTTGCCCTCCCAACTTTTATTAGGACGTCGAGCAGGCTCTCGCCGTTTTCCAACAGATGGCGTTACCGCAAGTGCGTGCGTGTACCACAAGATGGTAACGCCTCTGTAACGAAGTACCATAACCCTTTGCGCCATAGTCTAACACTGGTGGTACACCCAATTATATTCAGATTTTGACGATCCAAAATTGTTTTTTAATTAAATATGGCGGTTGTAAATGCGTCTCAAGGTTCCTAGGACTTCAATAACTACTAAAACATACTTATTCAATTTTTATTTTTCACGTAACGGGTGTTTGCTGCCCGAAAACCCCCGAGGACAAAATGTCAAGTCAATTGCACGTAAAGAAAAATGTATGCTTCAAAGGGATAAGCAAGCTTGACATTCAATGCATGCCAGTTCGCCGAAGTGTAAACAACTATTTCTTTCACAGTGTTAAGCATGTCGAATTTCGTGCCAGAGAAAGAGTATTTGCGGGAAATTTTACTGCATTGTTTTTTTTTATTTAAATAATGCAGAGATCGGTTTAGACGCTGCAAAAATAATGATTTTCGTGTGTTGAATTGGGAGCATTACTCCATGGAGACTCGTCTCAGACGCTAGCTGAACTTGCAGAATCATTAGATCGCACAACAGTTTCGAAACGTTTGCAACCATTAGGAATGACTTTTCAAAATGAAGCATTAATTTTCACGAAAAAAATGGCGAGTACTTATTCAACATCCCAATATAACGAGAGTGCACACTAGGGTGGCACTATTTTGGGCTCTATTAATTTTTTTCCTTTTTCTCGCCATCCAATTGTGTACTTAAAAACAAATTGTCGCAGAAGCTGCGAGCGGTCGAAAAATCTTTAGAGGTCACTCAGGCCTCCCAAAAATTCAGTTTCCTTTAAAAAATCGATTTTTTTTCGCTGATGCTAGCCGTCCGGTTATCGGACGAATAAGCGTATGTTATTCGTCCGGACAGCGGCTAATTTCACGCGGTTCACGCTGTACAACGCCCAAAACAAACAATCCCAAGCACAGAGACCCAAACAAATCAACCCAAACCCAAAATGACAAACGCAAACAAACCACCGAAAAAAAACAAACCCAAACCCAAATAAAACCAACCAACCCAAGCCGAACAACACAAACCCAAACGACACAAACAAAAAAAACCAAACCCCAAAGAAAACCAACCAACGCAAACCAAACAAACCCAAACACAACTAACCAATGCCAAGCCCAAACCCAAACCCAAATAAAACCAACCAACCCAAGCCGAACAACACAAACACAAACACAAAAAAAAACCAAACGCCAAAGAAAACCAACCAACCCAAACCAAACAAACCAAAACACAACTAACCAACCCAAACCCAAACACAACCAAACAACCCAAACCCAAACGAAATTATAAAGCTTTTCTTCGGATATTGACTACGTATTAATTATTGAGCTTGACTACGTATTCATTATTCTTGACTACGTGTTAATTATTCTAATTATGACTTAATTACGACTTGAGCTTATTCTAATTATGACTTATTCTATCTAATAATTCTATCTATTCTATTCTATATATATATATATATCTATATTCTATCTAATAATTATTCTAATTATGACTTAATTACGACTTGAGCTTGACTACGTGTTAATTATTCTTCCAAATAGTTTGTTTAACAATTTAACACAATCTATCCGGAGAATTATATATACATGTTATTCGTCCGGATACACTAGCTTACGCGAATCACAATAATATGTACGCCTACTGGAAATACGACGTGAACTGAGCCGCTATCCGGACGCATAACATACGCTTATTGGTCCGACAACAGGACGGGGAGACATTCCGTTTTTTTTTTTCGTCTACTTCTCACTTATGAATTTTACGCTTCA
The DNA here is from genome assembly GCA_951751655.1 of Ophion costatus. Taxonomy (NCBI): domain Eukaryota; kingdom Metazoa; phylum Arthropoda; class Insecta; order Hymenoptera; family Ichneumonidae; genus Ophion; species Ophion costatus. The sequence goes on along the minus strand of OX632364.1, from coordinate 25,654,772 downwards.
TAATTTTTAAATTAACCTCGCAAATCTCTAGCCGACCAACGAATATTTAGTGGTCGCTGAAAGTTTTCGAAATTCAGAATTTTCGCCAAAAAATAAACCTCGCATTGCAATCTCGAATTGCATTGGAAAATATTAGTAATTGAAGAGGTCATAAACAATCTCGCGAAGGCCTTTCGAACGTGAGGGGCTCAACGGTGTACTTGATTTTGGCCATCCTGTTGATCCGAAACGAAGAAAACGAGCTTGTTTTTTTCTTAAAACATATAATATTAGTTACGACTTGATCGAGCGTTTTCTTGTCGTCGTGTTTCAATCATTAAAAGAACGTGAATTTGTTGTCCGTCTTTTCGAAATAAAATTACTCGATTGTTGTTAGTAACTAAAAAAAAATGTTAAGAAAAACGTCCGTCAGAATTAAACTACTATTACACTGAATAAGCCCAGCAAATTTTGAGTCAATCCGTATATTAGATGTCGAAAAATCGGGTACACCGTTTTGAAAACCATAGCTACGTGGCAGACGTGTTTGAAGTTTTACCAGCAGCTCTATAGTTGTAATCATAAGTTACCTTCAAACTGCGATTCCTGCAGCGTACGTTGGACCTTCCTCTTCAATTTGAGTTGCTTCAAGCAACGAACGAATGTGTGTCATTCTCACCGTACACCATTCTCACCCCTCGATAAGAATTTACTCACAGTATTCATATTTTTTATTCCTAATGTTCCTTCGTATACCCTTGCAGATTTTGATCCATTCCATCGTTTTCACTTTTACCCCTTACTTGTCACTTTGCTACTTCCGGTTTCTCGGAAACCCCGCAGTGCTGGCCAAAGTTACTTTTTCTCAATGCGCTAATTGCACTCAATGCATTTGTGGGAGGGCGAAACTTTAAATAACCTCTGGTATAGACAACTCTATTTTAAGGGGTCTTCTCACCTCAGGTGCTAAAAAAAAGACTATATTCATGAATTTTTTTGATAGGTTAGTATTATAGATATTGATATGAAAGTTGTTACACTTAATAAATATACTTTCGAAATACTTTTTTTAAACTGTTAATGTATTTATGTACCCCAAACAAACTTTAAACGCGTTTTTCTCGAAACAACGTTCTTCGACGGCTTGTTGATAAAATCTTCGAAACTACTGAACTGATCTTTATGAAATTTGAACCACATATTCCTCACAACTATAGCTATAGCGCATATAAATGATTTTTTAAATTTTGATATTTACCATTTTGTTTGCCAAAAAGGGTGAAAAAAATAGGATTGAAGTAGGCTTGAATTACCTCAGCGGAATTAACACGATAGGCAGAATATAATTATACATATTATTGATACGTGATAAATGATAAAACTCCATAAATTGTTGTTTGCATATTTTGTGGCGGCTTCTATTCAAATTAATTTCAAAACAAAGCTGGGTTATGTTCGCCAAACGCATCAGCTGTTACTCGCAACGTTGCTAAGTCTGTGGGTGCCTATTTCGTCGTTCTGACCATTTTCAACCGGAAATTAAAACTTTCTTTTAATGCAGTGCTTTAACTGCACGGTGAAGATTGATTTTCTTATTTTTTACAATATTTATTATATCTAATCTATCGAATTTCAGTTTTCCAACGGGTTTAGTTTGATACGCGAGCAGAAAAACCACGATCACCGCACTTCCGGTTGACCGTCTCCATAAGACGACGTGCTTCGGTAACTCAAAGTGCTCGACTTTGCAGTTTTATTGCGAAAAAACTAAACGGTCCAAATAGCTCAAGTTTTGGGAATAGGCGCATAAAGTATTCGTCAAAATCGTACAAAAATATCGAACCCGAAAGTTGGATTCGCAGCAATGATCGTACCTCCTTAAATGCGATTGTTGTGAACCTCACATTAAATAGTTTGTGTGAGAAATTCAAATTGATAATGAAGAACAAATTTATGTTGAATTCAAAGAATCTGTTTTATTTCGGAGCCGGACATGTCCATAAGATCTTCATTCAAAAGCAAAGTTGTGTCCACCATTCTCATTCAAACCCGGACTTGTCCAAAATGAAAATAAACAAATGGTAGTTCGTATTTTTATTAAACTAAAGCCAGGTCCAGGCTTACATTTTGATGGAGGCTTCATATGGTAAAGCTTAAAAATTCTAACTCATCTGCATTTGGTTATTTTGGTTTTTCACCTCTCCTGTAAAAAAGTAATTCATGAACAAGTCCGGTTCTGTTCGGCAGCTTCTCAAATATGAATGATGTGTCCGACAGGAGGAACCGTACAGCAGTACCAGTGACAAAGAGCGGGCAAAAAAGCCTTCGCCGAGATCGAGCGGTATTTGAAGATTGGGAATCCACGGCGGACAGGAATCGGTACTCTTTTATTTTTGGCTTCATTTTTCTGGCCGATAAAATGCAGGCGAGTTCACACTTGTAAAAACTTTAATAATCGATACGTTGAATTAATAATTGTGCAAGAATACAGGAGAGTAATACTGGCAAGCGACGTCAAGTTCGTTTTTTTTTTAGCAGTGCAGACACAGCAGTAGCGTTTTGGTATACAATATCGTTATCATTATTATAACTATTATTATTTTCGTCTTAACCGCGGTGAAGTTCCAAATCGAACTTCGATTATTGTCGTTGTCTCATTATCGCAGATTCATCCTCAAGTTTCATTGTCCAACGATTCTGCGACAACTGGACAAACCAATGTTACGCTTTGAATTAATTTCTTTTTTTAATTATTTTTTATTTCGATACATGGATTATTACTGACGATGATTTCTTTTTTCTTTTACTCCCATTTGAGAATTTATGAACGACCGATATACACACTTAAGTGTAACGATAACAGGTAATAATTGTAGGATACGACGAAAGTAAGATAATCGATGTGTCGTTATTTGTTTGGATTTGTTCTTTTTCCTTTCTCGCCTTTTTTCCCCTTATACGACTATAATAAATATTGCAGCAGCTTTACGCCGTTTTCATTATACCGCGGAAAGAACCGTGAATAAACGGCAGGTTAACCGCGTCGATCAACGAATAAATAAACGTGTGTAATATATACATAAAAAGAAACGTCCTATCATCAATCAACTTTTCGATGCTCACGCTTTGTTCGATCAATTTGCTATTTTATAGCCGGAACAAACGAAAAATATAAAAACTCACCTCCTCCGAATAGACGCGTTACGCGAAAAAAAAGAAATTAAAAATAAGACGAAAAATCGGAGAGAACGCGTTGATACAATATTCCTTCTTAACAAATGCTGCCATTATAAATCGACGATAAATAGACGAGAAATCGCACGAGGACAATAGTCGATCGGAGCTGAATTGTTTCGTTTGCTCATTAAAATTTCTTTTTCCAAAATTCAAACGTTGTAAAATATTCTCAATGACACTGGTGTGTTTCGACCGATAAACCGTTGTCCCATCGACCAGCGGTGACTGATATAACCCGCCCGTGGAGCTTATTCCTTCAATTTCGTTTCATTGTTTTCTTCTTTCTTACTTCTCGTGTTATTATGTTGTTTTCTTTTCAATCACAGTCGCGTTAAATATTAAATACGAACGTCGTAACAGAAAATATACATATCAATATATTCGTCATAAGAATTAAACAATCATAAATTTCATTGGCCAAGACTAGAAAAATTCTTTCCTATATTTTCCTTTTGTTTTTGTTTTCCCTCTCTCGCTCCTCCCTTTTCGTTAATCACTCATTTAAAAACACCGGATACATACCGAGATTCATTGATATTTTTCCTTTTCTTTTGTTTTCGTTTAAAAAATAGACTTTTTCCTTTTAATACTGCGTGTAAAAATTCCTCAGTACATTGCCAATGGGTGGACGTCAATCAAAGACCGCAAACGCTCTAATAAGCACCACTGGCTGGTTATGCGAACTCGCATAGGAATCATTGTTTTCTTTCTTCTTCTTTTTTCCCCAGGTTCTTCGGTTTAGAGCAACCGGAGCTTAATTTCATCGCGCGCGCGCGTATTTCTGGATATGCTCCAGTATTTCTACGGACCTGGGTATTTGTTCTCCTCGATTAACTTTTTTCCCTCGACTTTTTCTTATTCTTCCACTACCCACGTTTATCACAGTCCACGCATGACTCAGTTTTGCCTCCATCAACCTCTAAAGTCCTAAATGCCAACACTTTTCGCTATTTTTTAAATATTTTTCCCCCTTTTTTTTCGATTTTGAGCAAACAGTCCGGACCTCGCGAGGACCCGAATCCCATCCATTCGTCGAGAATGACCTCGTCTGACTAGAACACTGTATAGCACGGTAAATTTAACGACGATTGTACCGCGAGCGCTCAGTCCAGCTTGCGCTGCTCGCACATCTCCTCCAGCCCACCAGCTTTTCTGTATCGGGCAGAAGAAAACGGTCGATTGAGAATAAAAAATAACACACTGCAAGCAGCGATTGTCACATTTGATTTTTGACGGAATTTTATTTTTCGAAGCGACGCTCTTGTCGTTTCGATTGAATTATTTACAATGCTGCTTCCGCCCTTCGAAGTACCATTTTGCGAAGAGTTAAAATCAAGATTTCTTATAAGTGTTCATTACAATGAAACGGATGACGTTGAAGTTTGCATGGTTGGAATGCAACGATATCCTTTTTTTTCTTCATTTTTTTGAATTACTTTTAACATTATCCAAAGCTTCTTCTCGCCTCTCTTTATTTTTATATTTTTGAATTTATTTTCATCATTGCCCAAAGCTCCTTTTTGCAAATCGAGGTCGAAAATGTCTGACAAGAATCCGTCGAAACGTCTGAGCGATTTTCACGGCCTGAATCGGCAAAAAGAATGTTAGTGATTGAAAAAAAGAATTAAACTTCGTTGCATTTCAACGATGCAAACTTGAAGATCATCGAAACGGTTCTTTCCTCATTGATCGTACGAATTTCTTTTCGTAAAACTCGCGCAGGTGTAAACTTCGAATGTATCATCCACGCGTTTGCATCGTCGTTTCATTAACGATATTTTTTGTTCCCATTGTTAGAACTTTCTTATGAGCGAAAGAAACTAGATTTTCTATGTTTAATTTTATCTCCATTTTACTCACAGCGTAGATATATACGGCCCAGTGTTGTGATCTAATCTGTGTTTGTCCTCGTTTTTCCAGCTGGACACGGGGATATGAGGTGGCGGAAGAAAACTCCTCAACGACTGTACCAGCTGTATCGTATCAACCAGAGCTGTCACGGACAATGCAAAATGCGTCTTGAATTACTAACAACTCGAAAGCATTCAGTACCGCAGGTTCAGGACAAGCGCGTCCAAGTACACATATCTCGATGTCGCATTTAATTCTTTTTTTTCTTCTTAATTCTTAATTCAATTGACGTACTTTTCTGTAATACTGACGAAATTTACATGATCTTGTGTAATGGTGAGGGATTGGGTATATGCATAATTTGCAGTTACATGAAGAAAGAAAACAACTAGCTTTAGAATTCTGTTACTGCTTTAAAAGCCATCGAACTGTAGCTAATTTGGCGGAGCTGAAATTAGGTGCACTGCGATGCTTTTTTGGCATTTTATTGCTAAACGATGATACTGTAAACGATATCAAAGAGTCTCAGGACAATTGACGATATGTTACCATTTGATTCAAATTTGTACAGTAAATTCTTTGTTGTGTACCGAATGCCCCCTCTAAATTTCAAATCGACCGTCTACGCAGTTGTTAAAATCAAATTTACCACGGAAGAGACACTTTTTAACATAGGGCGATGCCTAATTGTCATAATGTAAAAGCTGACGAAATTGTCATAGCGGAGCGAGTGATTTGACAATTTTTCATAACATCTTAATCATTTTATCACCCTATTTCGTTCGTAAAACTGCCATTCAGCGATGAGTAAACATCTTCCAATGTTAAAAAGTGTTTTTTCAATTGTAAATTTTATATAGGATGTCTCAAAATGACCTCACATTGTAGTTTGTGAATAAAACGTATTATTTATTTGAAAATAACGAATACTTGTTATTTCAATACAAGGTACAAACATTGAGGTTATGTATGGAACACAATATTCCATAAATAGCCGCCTCGTCCCTGTTTGCAAACGTTCACTCCTTTGACGAAATTTTCAATAACATTTTGGCATAATTGCGGACTAATTTAATCAATAGTGCGTCCAATTGCTTCCTTGAGCTTCGGAATGGTCTGTGGATCATTGGCATACACTTTTCCTTTCGGAAAAGCCGAAACCAAAGAGGTCCAATGGCGTCAAATCGCAGGATCTATGGCAGGTTTCGCCATCTCGAAAGAATGTGTTCCAAATCCATGCCGTTTGTGCCATTTATCGGATATTGTGTTCTGCACATAACCTCCATGTTTGTACCTTATATTGAAATAAAAATATTCGTACTTTTCGAATAAGTAATACGTTGTATTAATAGATTTAAACGTCAGGTCAGTTTGCGAGCTTCAACACCCTTTAAAAACGGTGTTGAAGCTCGATTCGAAATTTGGAGGGTGCATTCAGTATAGAACAAAGAATTTACTATATAAATTTGAATCAAAAGGTGGCATCTCGTCAATTGTCCCGAAACTCCTTAATAGAGCAGTTCGGAAAACGCTTCCCCTCCACATCTTCCGTACCTCAAAACTATTCCCATTAAGGGAATATGGCACATGCCGACCGAACGGCCATGAATTCGAGATAGATAGCTATTGTGCAAATGAAGTGTTTCCTCAACAAAAAAAACGATGTTTAAAGAAAATAAAAAAAACTTCCGTTCTGTAAAAAGTAACGCAAAATGTATCGCGTCTCGAAAACGTTGCTGCAGAATTTTAACGGACGGTCGCGTGATACATCGGCTTAGGGCGGCGTGTCGCACCGATCGAGCAGCCATGAGTGACGGAGGGATAGCTGATTTGCAGATTGCCAGTGTTCTCCGGGATGACTGATTTTTGGAAAAATAGAAAGGAAACACGACGAAATAATTGTTTATAGTGAATGTGCAAAGCACGGTTGTTACGCATCATCGACTCAGAAATTCCCCGAGTCTCTCAGTTTTTCCGGAAGATTGGGGTCAAATAAAGAACATAATTTTGTTTGACACTTCGACTGCACACTGGGTCGTTTTGATCCCTTGATCTTTTTCTTGCAAGTACCTATTTTTCATCGCATCTACCATTTTGAACGAATATGTGGGCACTTACTTTTTTGTTTTTCTTAAAAAAATACATTTCGAGCCATAATATAAGGATCATTGACTACAAAAATCGTCTCTACGAATAAGATGCATATTACCGAAATACAACGATTTAAAAAACGTCCGGAGTCCGGTCGAGCCCGCATGCAGTCGGAAGTTCGTGGCGAAAGTGTGCGGTCGCAGGGTTAATATCAAATATATGAAAACGTTGAATATTAAAATAAAATTTAAAAAAACTGAAACTCGTATAATAATTCAAACACTGGAAAGTAAAAAAACACATTGAAAGTAAATATAGAATCTGTTCTTTATCATAGGCAGACATTTTTATGTCGGTGCCAATAAATGAAAAATAAGTATAAACACTTACCTACAATAATAATTGTGTGTTATATGTATCGACAAATCGAATGCAAATGGATAGAGCTTTGAGTAAATTCGTTTTTAGTTTTTGAAATTTTCTACGTTTCGCACTGACATAACTTTTTTTTATATAGAATGAAGAACAAATTGAATATTAAAAGTATACAAAAATATTTATTTTTATACTTTTAATTTTTTTCACGTCGGTTTAATTTTTCGTAATTCTTGCAAAAAGTAAATTCTGGAAAAAATTCCAGAGAATTTTCAAAATTGCCCGACTTTTCCCTGTTTTCCATATGCGTAACAGCCATGCGAAGGTCAAAGACGAAGCATTTTCCTCGTTGATGATAAATCTATATAGTTATGTTGAATGTTGCTATTTTCGTAAAGTAATTATATGTTTCTTTCATCAGAGAACAAAACGCTTGATTCTTCATTCGGTTAGCTCCGATCTACGAATACACGTGAAAAACAACACATCTCATTTATCGATTAATCCGCATACTCGATGAGATTGTACATCCGAAAAACCCAAGTTGAATTTGTCAGAAGATATTTTCAAGTGTATCTACGTTGCGGGTTGCGATTCAATTTTGTACTTTTGTTAAGTGTATTTTGGTGATAAAGAAACACTATCGGGTCACAATTGTACCATAATGCTGTATATTTACTTTTTTGCAATGCCTCCGATTGCTTCCCATACGGTTTACACATTGCCGGTCGTACGCAGGCCTTCATCCTCGCCATATTCTTCATTACCTCGGCAAACGCGCGAACCACCTTTTCCTGACCCCCTATGAAACAAGCAAACGCACGAAAATTGCCAAGATTAATAAGCGACAACTTGTTTAAGCACTCTATTTCCGGTTTCTTTTGCACAAACGTTATATTCATATGACGTTACCACTCATAAGTTGCTGAAGATTAGTTAGGTTGAAGCGTAGAAAACAAAAATTACGATTTACATGAACAATGCATTAATAATGGCAACAACAAAAGTTCATTTATGGATTATCATTCAGCGCAATTAGTTTTGAAGTTGTGATATATTTCTAATATTAGGATCCGCCAAGGATGCTTTTTCAAAAATGTTAAAGTAGTATTAGTACACACGACGCCTTAAGCTTATAAAATGTATATTTCATATTTTAAAAATAACTACATTTATGTATCTTTTAAGTACTTGCACCCATGATGGGTGACCAAGGAAGGGACTTTCTTGTAGTTATACTCTACCGATTTTCAATTTTACTGAACATTATTTTTTACTTTTCAGTACAGTACCTTTTAAATAAAAGCTTGTTTTCAAAAAGTTTTTCATGTCTATTTTATTTTATACTTTTAGGGTTAGAATTTGTTTATTTATTTGCCATACTGGACCCCCATGCCATTCAGACACGGGCGTAATGAAAAACCGTGCCTTAGGGTATCAACGTTTCGCGAGAAACTTTACAATAGTGTAATTATAAATAGTGCTCAAGTCAACAAAGTTAATGAGCCCAAACTCGATTGTCCTACCATTTGCCATTAGGAATTTTCAGTTCCCACCTCCCACCGCCATTATCAGACTCTATCATGTGTAATGAAAAGTGCCCGTGATAAAACAAATGAGCACAAACTTGACTATCCTTGTACGAGGTTCGTTTAAAAAATAAGGTGAATCTTCAAATTTCTCGGGCTTCGTACATTCGATTTTCGATTTTTTTTTTTTGTTACGTTGGTACACATGTCCCCAACATATGTTGACACTATCAGCCATTTTGCATATTTAGTTTGTTTTTGACAGATATAAAGGATAGACGTGTTTTGGTGTGCTTGGCGATTTTTTACTATCGATTTGTGGCAAAAAAAATTCATGGCTTTTGCATCACGATAATGCTCAAACATCGTAGCTTGTTCGTGATTTTTTGACCAATAACAACACCGTAATCATGCCTCAGCCACCGTATTCACCGGACTTGGCCCCCTGCTACTTTTTTCTGTTCCCAAAACAGAATGCCACGATTGAGGAGATAAAGACCGCATCGCTACCAAAAAGCGCATTACAGAAGTGCTTCGAGGATTGTAAAAAGCGCTGGCCCAAGTGTATCTTACGGCGATTGCTTTGAAGGGGACCAAATAGATACTGATGAATGAATAAATATTTTTCGCGAAAAATAAAAAGTCACCTTATTTTTTTAACAAACCTCGTATACGCTATTAAGGGGTTGCATTGCCCACCTCCCACCTCGATCATCGGACCAGCTCCATGGTACCGTATTATTGCATTGTCACCGAAGCTACATAGGTATGCCAAATTTCAGCTCAATCGGATGCCAGCAAGTGCTCGAAAAATGGATTACAAACTTTGAACCGAAAGGAAAGACACGAACGAAGCAAGTTGAATAAAAGATTGTAATACTTTCGAAAAAAAAAGATTACAATACCATTGAACATAGCTGTGCATGGTGAAGATAAGAAAAAGGGTGACAAAATGAAAGATACCTTCGGTATTCGAAGATGCGGTACGCGAGGATTTTTCATTGTCGATTGTCCACGCGCCGTTGTGCAGTGCCAGAAGATCCTTGTTCGCGTTGCCGAGACTCTGAAGATTACCCAAGCCCAGGCCGCTCAGGCCTTCGAGATTGTCGATATTGGATCGCAAAAAGTCCGTTATTTTGTGATCGTTCAACGGCACCGGTGGCACCAGAGACTCGTAATGTTGTTTCACGGTAGGTTGTTTCTTCTCTTGTATACTCGGACGATGAGGAATATTCAAGGATGGACGACTCGGTGGACGTTGTTGAAGGTTCATTTGATTTCCGCTGGATCGTATGTCGCCCATCTCGTTAGGTGGCGCGCTCATGTGAGGATTCGACTGATTGTTCGCCAGGGCAGCTTGAAAGTCCGTACTGTGAGGAAAACTCGAGCGCAAAAGGGACGCTGCAGCCTCGTTGTCCTGTATATACGTCGGACCCATATGTACCATCTTCTGCGTCAATTCAAGCTGATTTTTGTAGTAACGACAAGCCGGATTCGGACAATTTTGAACGACTTCGATTATAAATTCCTTCTCCATTCCGAAACACTCGCGACCGATCGTGTAAGATTCCATCACGGCTCGTACGGTGCCCTCGAGACCCAGATGCATACCGTGTGGCGTATTCATGTGCTTCAGCATAACCGCGTTCGCAAAATGCTCGTATGGAAGTATTATCTTGCCGTTTTCGCGAAGTACCAATCTTCCCTGAGCATCCAGAGCCACTCTCGATGCCATCATTCTGCAAGTAACGTCATATTCTACAGCAACCAATTCACATTAATGGACGGAAATCGTGATTATAAGGATTGCACTCCGCGGAAAACGAAATTCCGCAAGTACGATTTTTTTCTCGCTTCCTCGTATAATCGTGCAAAAGTATTGGGTCGAGAGGTTAGGCTACTGTGAAAATGAAAAAAATCGTTCGTCGATTGAGACAACTCGAATTGAATAGGAAGGTCCAACATATTGTGCAGAAATCACGTAGACACGATTTCTCGACATCTAATGAACGAATTCACTGTAAATTTGATACACTTGTTCAGTGTAACAGTATTAGGACGTTGAATAAGTCCTCGCTGTTTTCCAATAGATGGCACCAGAACTGTGTCGGTGTAGTTTAAGATGGCAACGCATCTATAAAGAAGTACTATAAGCAAGCTCGAAATTCAGTGTACATCATTTCGCCGAAGTGTAAACAACTTTTTTTCTTCATAGTGTCAAACATGTCAAAATTCGTGCCAGAAAAGAGTATTTTCCGGGAATTTTACTGCACCAGTTTATTCAACAAAAATCTGCAACTGAAGCACACAGAATTCTTGTTGAGACTTGCATGCTCTGTCGGAAACAACATGCAGAGATTGGTTTAGAAACTTCAAAGATAATGATTTGCATGTGTTAGTTTGGAGGCTTTACTTCATGAAGACTCATGCCAGACGCTTGCTGAACTTGCAGAATCATCAGGAGTTGATCACATAACAGTTTCGAAATGTTCGAAAGCATTAGGAATGATTTTCAAAACAAAGCAACAAGTTTCACGGAAAAACAGCGAGAAATTATTCAACATCGCAATAGTTTAGGCTTGGTCCACGTTTTTCTGCTTAACTTTTTTTTCATTAGTTATTAACAATAATAATGTGATTTTTCTCTAAAAATCGAAGAAAAATCAAACATTTTTTTGATTATTGAAATGCAGCAAGAAAAAAAGCTCGGTCAAGTCTTGGCAAATATGATCTATTTCAAGGAATAACTCGTTTTTTAAATTTCAGATCAACCGATCCTTCTCGAGATTATTCGTAACTTCTCCCATTCATATTTTCTTATGAAATTCGGTACACAACTTCATTAATGTACGTACAAATAATGACATTGAAGTTTGCATCGTTGGAATGCAACGAATTTTTATTTAAATTTCTCCGATTTCCTTTTGCAGATTTAAGCTACGAAATCAATTTTTTAGGATCCTTTTTAGCGGTCGGTAACAAATCTGCAAAATATGATTGAGGATAGTAAAGAAAATAAAAATTGAAATGAATTTTCGGTGCATTCCAACGATGCACACTTCAACCCCATTCACGAATAAACGCCCCAACGATTTTGCAATCATCTCACTTATTCCTTCAAAATTCATTTTTTTTATGTCATTTTCTCTAACGGATGCCTTTAGCGTGAAAGTGTAAGCAGATCAAAGCGATACAAAGAAGGTTCAGTCTACGCCTCAATGTACCCCCAGACAAATACATTCATTTATATATTGAGGGTAGATTGCGGGGCAGATTGAATTATTCACGGTTTGAAGGTAGTTGAATTACAATATATATATATATATATATATATATATACACATAGTGATTTACTGTTACTGCGCCTGTACATTGAGGAAATATCGTTTTGCAGATTTTCTATTCAATATCCAAGCAATATCCAGCTCAACATTCGCTATCCAAGCGTTCAAATACCTGCAACGATTGACCATGAATAATTAATCCTTCGTGATTAAGTCATCATTTCGGAATAAGCTCGATATGTTAGACCGAACAAAACAACCTCAACAGGATGATGAAAAAAAAAACGAAGAACATTTTGAGTCGGAAACGTACTGCAAATAAGCTCCACTGGGTAGCATGGACGCCTCTTTCAGTTCCGTGAAGCATTGTAAGAGTTCGATGCTCGGATTCCAGCCTTTGTTCTGTAGGTAAAACTGCAGAAGCATGTACATTTTCTCTGTGATGTACCCGGCGCTGCCAGCAGAGCTGGGATAATTTGAACCACCACCCGGAGATCCCATGTCCGTTTGCATACCTTTAGCGACTATGTTCTTCATAGTTTCTGCCAGGTCCATACTGCAGAAAAAAATGATTTTCGTTAATTTTTCTCACTTTGTGCTTTGTGCTTCCTATCGGATTTTTCTGTATTATTCGTCCATTTTTTTCGTGCCAAACTCTAGCTTATTCGCTGTTCTTACCGATCCATGAGTTCGCCGTGTATACGTTTTCCTGATTTATATACAGTGCTGAAACCGTCGAACCATTGATAAATGATTGAATAAAATTGTAGGTTCGTCGATAGAGAATAATCACGAGCGACATCCTTATTCACAAGTGATCCCTGATAATTTTCTGTACAAAATACTGAATTTTATACTCAAACTAGTTAAATTCTGTACAATTAAAACTTAATTAAATACTGAATAATTATTTTTTTTCAGTAGAGAAGACAATCTCTTGAAAGGTTATACACGTGCTAAATTATAACAATGTCCAGCCTTGTATCGGTCTTAAAATGAAACATATTTTAGAGACAGCTAAGAGATACGGTCGCCAGGAAAAGTAGCAGAAATTGGAAATTCTCAAATAAGTGTCCAAGATGTACAGTGAAATGTACAGTGAGATGTACAGTGAAGCTGGAAGTGGTACAATATGCAATGTAAACCTTGAACTCTTTGCAAAAAATGTTTTTTCTTCATTGATTATTTTACTTCTGTGCATTAGTACAGTAATCGAAACCATTGGATCACATTTTACTCCTGTTTCACAAAGAAGCTAGTAGATGTCCCGACCTCGGTTAATCGGAGTTGTACTGTATTTAACTTTATTAAAAGAAAAGTTATTGAGAATATATATCTCTAGCCTCATGCATGCCATAAATTTCGAACAGCCGAAACGTTTATGATATTGAAGTTTGCATCATTAGACCACAACGAAGATTCAATAGAGCAAACTTTTTTTTCAATGTTTGAGCACAAAAGTGGCCTTTTAGGATTATCATCAGACAACTGCAGCCCAAATTTGCAGGATAAGATCTTGGATGATGCAGAAACTGAAGACATTTATTTTTACTAACTTTTGTTGCGTTCTAACAATGCAAACTTCAACATGAAGTTCAACCTTTATAAAGTTCCTGTACAATTACTGACAATATATGAGAAAGCCAGCTAACAAGAAAAGAGGAGTTTTAGTACGTTACAACTGATTACATGAGAATTGCGTAGCAAATGGTCGTAAAGTTTTCTGAAAATTTTGTTCAAGTATTATTTATTCCTCAAATCATTCTGTATGATTTTTCTACTATGGCGCTTGATAAAAGTGAGTCACAATCAACCAGTATACCAGACAATAAACTGGAATTAAAGCATTCGTGCAAATTTAGTAGATTGACATTTTCATATTTAGTCTGAAAAGTCGTGGCTACGAAAATTCTGCTAGCCACATTTTTCTAAGTATAATCATTAATATTTTCTTGAAACGTTCGGTGGTCCATGATACATAAGCACTTTATATCAGGCATCTAGAGTTATTTAGTATATACATTTTCAGATACAAATGTAGCTATCAAATCTCCATGAACCGCCGTAAAAAAAAGATGATTTTTCGAGCGTAACTTTCCGTTAAAAGTTCCATAACTCGGCTTGAAATTTTCCAGTACAACGGGATGTATATTTACTTGAAATAGACGAAAATCAGTTAATTGTTGAATATTCGGGTTCGTGAAAGGAATGCACCATATAAGTGTCACAAGTCTTCAATGAGCTAGTGGACACATCTTGAACGTTGCGCACAGGCTTGCAGTGAGAAGAAACAAACCTCCAAGAGATATCACTTTTTTGCGATGATAGTATACATACAATAGATGCTCAATAAATTGATAACATTTTGGCACTGCACTGTCCAACTTACTTTTTATGAATTTTCCCTGCAATTGCAAGTATATCGAAAAACGTAAACAACCCTAACAACGAATATAGGATAAATAACCATGACAACAAAATGGGTGAAAACTTTCTTCCGATGGAGAAACAGAAAAACATAAAATTGTTCAGTAATTACCATGTTATTAACGCTTCGTACTAGACGTACTCCGATCGCATGTTAGTGGGACGCAAGATATCGAATTTGAAGAGCTTCGAGAATTTGATAATTGATGTAGCATCATCGCGGGATTGAATAATAGAAAAACGTCTGAACGAGAGAAAGATTGATGACCTCTCTCTCCCTCCCACTCCTCACTGTGGTTCTTAAGTGATTCGATGAATAACTATAAAGATCCGTCTAGTCAAATCCGTTTGCTGCCATTGTTGTTGTTCCAGAGAGCGGATCGTTTTCCTCTCTCACGGAACACTGTCCGGGAGCTCTTATCCGCGGGATTCGCTCATTGAAACATATAATGGGGGGGGGAGGAAAGAGAGGCAAAAAAGAGTTGGGTGAGCCACCGCCCCCTTTAAAAATCGCGACGCGCGCGGGGCGATGGCAGGGATTGGGGGGAGGGCGGGGACGACACATGCAACAGCTATATACTTACCCCGATGCCCGGCCACTTCCCATCCAGGATAAAAATCGACAATTTGATTGCGCACGATCGATAGATAGTCTCGCCGATTACACGGGTCTCATCGTTCGCCTAGCAACATTTGTGGTCCCGGGTTTGCACACACGTTTGCATTTACAAATAACAAAACCGGGAGATAATTATTTCCGCGAGGAGTACTTTGCGAGTTTTGCCGCCAGAGGCGCGGACGCTGCGTGAGCTGCGCGCGCATTTCGTCGGCCCGGAACGAACGTGAAAATACTTTTCATCGGTGTATTCGCAAACACGAGAATGATATTAGCTTTAACCTCGTTAGCAATACTTTTTAGTAGATTTTTTTTTCGATATCTCAATTCTTCTTTAGGCAAAGAAGCGATTGCGAACTGTTAGAGATTCGTTAATTCTCCCATTTTCCCACCCATGGCAATTATGTTGTTCGCCAACTTCGTCCTCGCTGCCATCTTGCAGTTTCTAGTGCTGGGTAGTGGGGGTACTGATAGTGTAGTTAATGAATTAACGCAACTAATCCTTCGTAAACATTTTTTTTTAACCCTCATCTTGCTGATCGTAAATCATATATATATATTCAATATTGAGTCATCAATGTTTGATGAAAGATTACGAATCTTGATTGGCGAATCAAGGGCATTTGCTGCCAGCCTCAATGTCCGCGAAGTTGCCGTATTTCGGCAACACTTAATATTAATTGATGGTAATAATAAACAATCTGGTGACATCAATCTAAATAGGCATGATTCTAAATTACTCAAAATTTCATTCTGCGTTGTATACAACATTCGTTGACTTAGTTTTTTTTATAATGATCATCGATAATGTTATACTTTTGAAATTGGTAGAACACAATCGTTTTTCTTATTTTATTAATAAAAATATAAAAATACACAGTTTTACCCTTTTAATTATATATTTTATGAAAAATGATAATCTACAAAATAAATCTAACCTCGTATGCATTTATTTGAGGTTCGTTGAAAAAAACATCATAACCGTCATTTGACTCGACTGAACCGCTCCAATCGCCTCAAATCAAGAATATCATGATTAACATGATACTGAAACGTAATTTTTGACTGCTTCCATCCCATTTGGGTCGTTTCGTCATTCCGTCAATTAATGTAAAAAAAATTATAATTGTCATATACGCGCGTTAAAACTTTCCCCAGATAAATTATGGGATTGACCGCTTGGTGGCACTGTCTAATCTTATTTCACCTAATTGGATAATTTTGTGGCCACTTATTCGATATTAATATTTATTTGTTAGGTGCACTTTCTCGATAATTTTGAGAAGAATGTACAGCCCCCGTGTACGTTGGCAGCACTGACAGGCGGCGTTTCTCTAACGCGGTAAAATACGAATATCAAAAATATATACAACAGACCAAAGACAATGTGTAATCGTTCATCACCCAACAAATGGCAGATGTACACATTTTTCGATTCGAGAACGAATTTCCATTAGATGGTTAGTATTAAAGAAGCGCTTTTATTTCGATTCACCCTTGCGAAAATGAAGTTTTCGAAAGAAGTAGCCAAACCGTTCAAATTTGCCGCTCACGTAGCAGCTGATTCATATAGTGACCAATCATATAACGCTATTCGCCAGGCTCTCGACGCAAGTTTATTGTTCAACGAGTGAAATGTTCAACAATTAAAAAATCGACTAGGCCAAGATTCCATTGCATAATTGAAAACAATACCATTTTCTTTCGATGTACGCTAACAAGAATGATTCTCCAATAGAAGTACGAAAGGCGTTCGAAGTTCCCGCTTATTCGACGGTGCATCCATGCAGTGACCTATAGCAGTCCTCCATTCGCGTATTGAATGAATCGTGCAAAATTTATAAAATATATATTAATTGAGAGACTAATGAGATCGTGCAATTTGTAATAAGCCCTTTGTATCG
Organism: Ophion costatus; assembly: GCA_951751655.1. NCBI lineage: Eukaryota > Metazoa > Arthropoda > Insecta > Hymenoptera > Ichneumonidae > Ophion > Ophion costatus. The sequence continues at coordinate 25,637,479 of OX632364.1, read as the reverse complement.
AGTTATACATTTTTTTATTATTGTAAAATCATAAAGTACTATGAAAATAACAAACGATAATAGTTCGTCTTTCTTTCGTTTAGTGTTATAAAATTATCGCAACACAGCTTGTCGGTCTTCCTCCGTTCGTCACAGGAATTTCAAGGGCTTACAATCGTATAACCTCGCCGCTGAATCGGGATACAAACGTAACATCGTGTAGCCTGATAATTTTCAGTCTCTCTGAACGTGTACTTCGAAGGGTTATGCCACTATGAAAATGACAAACGCTCGTTCGTCACTCGAGTTCGTGACTCTGCAATAACTATGCAGTAACGATACAGCAAACATTTCTATGCATTCCTCGATCGTGTAATTCTCTATGACTTGCACCTCAATACTTCCTGATGCCAGTTGTCAAAGATTAGTACTCTATGTTCACCACAATAAAAAATGGCGCGCAAATTTAAATATCAGATCTTTTTGACACACCCTTTAGTAGTTTAGTCTTGGTCGACGTTTTTCTTGTTTCCATTTTTCTTTCATCGGCTATTAACAATAACAATGTAATTTTTCCTCGGAAAATCGTTTTCTTCGATGATTGTAACACGATAACAAAAAAATCTCGGTAAAAGACAATATTATCTATTTTAAGGGGGAAAAAGCGTTTTTCCGTTTCTGACCAACCGGGTGGCCCAAATCAAGTACACCGTTGAGTCCCTCACGTTCAAAGGTCCTTCACGAGATCGGTTATAACTTCTTTAACCATTGATATTTTGTATGAAATTTGGTACAAAATTGTATTAATGTACATACAAATAAATGTCCAAACGGTTTTTCAATAATCTCAATCACTCCTTCACGGTTAATTTTTTTAAATAACTCCGTTTATGAAGCCTCCGCAGTAGCCTAACCTCTCAACAAGGTTAAATCTGCCTTTTTCGTAGCACTCTTCGAAAAACTATGCATTCGAGGTGATGGTATTCATAAAACCCTGTTGTCTAACAAGCAACAGAATATTCACAAATTTATTGAGAGTAATTAAGTCTTAATCCGCAATATTACAATTACGCACGTACTCAATTAGGTACTTCAATGCGTGGTCCGATACACGCCTCGCCGCATTTTGAAATATGTACAGTGCAGGCTTTGAAATATGCACAATACATTTGCACCGATCGTATGCCGAAATTAGTAGAAAGATGATTTCTTAAATTTGGAACTCTATGAGATAGTACCGCAAAGGAAATAACGGTGTCCAGACCACGGTCTTACATACAGGTCTTGAAACTCCTGCAATCTTTTGCTGATGGGGGTAGTTGGCTAAATAAAAATGTTTGTTTCTCGAAGGTGCCACTACTTGGCGCCGTTGTACAGTAGTGTCGCGGGCGCGGGTAACAAACAGAACCTTTAATTCCTGTGCTTACCTCGTGCTTGAGTGATTAACTGCGTACTATTAATTCTAGTTTTGTTACTATTTGCTTTTTGTCATCATGAATGTGAACAATTCTGGAAACCGCGAACCTGAAAAAGTGGATATCATACCGAGGTCGTGCGTCGTACCTAAGCCTGCTATTGTTTCGAGAATTGAACGTTATATGATATTCAAAAATGAGTGACCATCAAGATTTATAAAAGTAAGTTGTAGATCAGAAAAAAAAATTAAATACCTATCGGGTTTGAACCTAAAAAGTCGACGTTACAAGTCGGACAACATACTGATGCGGCCATATAGGTACTTTGGTAGAGAAGTTTCAAAACTGATACATGAGCACTCGCTTAGGGATTGAAAGTCATAACGCTTCTGTTGTATTGTATTGGAGGTTGTGTACATTTGACGATGAACTAACAATATAACGTGTGTGCTTTGATATTGCTTTAAAGTGGTAAAACGTATTAATTCATCATGCGCTTAGGTTATTAGAAAGAGATCGAGAATCTGTTTCCATCTCTCTTCGAGCGCTACTGCACTGGTGGCGCCCTACTTGTGGCGGCTACGGGAAAGAAACTTTTTTATTGAGGTACTAACCAAATCGTCGGAGTTTTAAAACCTGCATGTAAGACCGTGGTCCATACTGGACGAGGCAAAATCCGAAGCAGCTTCGCCCGGCACCGCCTCGGACTATGTGGACATGCCTCGCTCGCTCGTTGCCGCGTTCGCGAAAGGGTTTGGGCCATCGGCGATGGCTCGGCTCTCGTTTGCACGTCGCGCAAAGGTGCCTTAAATCATTTTCCTCGTGAGGTTAGTACGTGTTGTGCCATTTGGGCTTTCGAAGATACTGACATGCCGCGGATAACTTATGGATCGCACTTGCCGCGCGAGAAAGCCTCATGATGATATACCGCGAGGCCGAGGCTGCTGCGCCCGAGGCAGGCGTACCGAGGCTGCCTCGCGAGGCCGCTCGGTCAGTCTAGACGCGGCTAATGACTGTTACACTCTGATAGACCTTATTACAGACGCTCGTTATGAAAAACGATTATTGTCAAAATAGACACGACATCGATTCTACAAATTGCCTCGTTTCTCCTGCTCGGCTTCTATGGCTTGGAAGAGAGCTTGGAAATTGCCAGCGCCGAAACCCTGGAACGAAGAAAAAACAAATGTAGCAAGCGAACGTGAATTTGTCTTTTCCAAAGAAAATCTAATATCACTTACGTTGTGGTTTCTGCGCTGTATGACTTCGATGAAGAGAGTTGGCCGATCTTGAACATTTCTAGAGAATATCTGAAGCAAATATCCATTCTCGTCGAAGTCTATGAGAATCTTCAATTTTCTGAGTACTTCAATGTCTTCGATTACTTTTGTGGCACTTCCCTCGAGACGTTTCTTGAGCATTTCGTAATACGTGTCGGGAACATTGAGAAATTCGACGCCGCGGGAGCGCAAATTTTTCACCGCAGTAATAATGTCGTGAGTATTGAGAGCGATATGTTGAATGCCAGCACCGCCGTAATACTCGACAAATTCTTGGATTTGCGAGCGTTTTTTGCCAGGCGCTGGCTCGTTTATCGGTATTTTGACAGTTTCCTGCCAATTCGTCATGACGATCGAACGAAGCGCCGAAAATTCCGTGTGCAATTGAGTATCGTCGACCGACCAAAATCTGTGGAACTGAAGAATCTCCTCGTACCTAAAAACATTGAGGGTCGTGTTGGAATAACATTATCATTGACCGCATCTAGATTGCATCGTACATTATCCTATACGATTAAGGGCTGACACCACTGTGGAATTTTCAGAAAACTGATCATGTTTAAATTGGCTTAAGAGATACTTTGAAGCATCTAGATTAAGGGGGGAAAAGTTTGGTAGTTGTAAAAGAAAGGTCCACAGGCCAGTGTGGATCTGCGGTGGCCGTGGCTGACTCGTGTGTGTACTATCATATTGAACAGATATAATTCTATGTTACCAAATTGGTGAACATGATGAGGGTCAGCTCACGCTTGAACGGATCAATTAAATCTTAAAACAGAGAAATGTGACAACCACAAGCTCATGTTCTATGGTAAAATGGTAATGTAAACAAGCAGTCCACTGATCTGAGTAATACAAAAACCAAAATTCTTCTAATGTAAAGCCATGAAAAATCCACTATAGAATAACTTTAAAAAAAATTAAATCGGGGATGACACGCTTTCCTTTGAAAGAGTCGTTTACCCCTTTAAAAACGTTTTTCCGCAAGTAAAAAAGAATACATGTCCAATAGTTTTCAATGCTTTATCACGTACATGAGTTTGAACAAAAGCGGAGGCGGACACCTAAGTAATATAGCGTGTTAGTGACACTGATAGCTGTCAGCAAGCTTATAGGTGCGCGCGAAATTGCCTTTCACTTCCTGTATTTATTAGACAGAAAAGTTTCGTAACTTCAGCATAGACGAACTGATAGGTGTGTTTTTATGAGCATGCCATTTTGTCACGTAGAGGTACGGAATCAAAAAAATTCGGGACATTGTCGTTTTCTCCATTAAGCGGGGATTTTACATTAAGATGGGAAACATTTTTGCAATTTGAGAGAGTTTATGAACTATGAAATAATTTTTCTACGTTTATGAAACTATAGGTCTACTTTAATAGTATACTTAACAATAGTGTAGCCACGACTAAGCCGCCAATTTTTATTTCTTGTCGTAAATTTTCCTTTTCTCTATACTTCAACACATGAAGAATCACCCCTCCGAACCTCATTTTCATTAATCTTCCAGCTTTTGTTGAAAAAACATCTCGGAGAGTCTCAGTTTTTGGTGAACCATATAGATGTAACGCCTTAAGGAAATGGTATTTGGCCAACGAGGAAATGGTATAATATCTACGGAAATATGCTTCACATTGTACTCATCGATGAAGACACATGCATCGGAACTTACTGCATTTCCAAAACTTCAAACATCTGTGTTTTTCAGGCACGAGAGGTGACTACTTTGTTACATTGATTTTAAAACCAGATTTTTTTCGACCAACTGGAAACTACACAGTGTCCTATTTTAAACAACAAATGTTGCTGCACGATCTCACACGTGCGACAGCGATTTTTTATTATTGGGAGTACAAATAAGGCTCCGCCGTTTGACAAAAGATGTAATACTCCTAATAAAATAACTCCATCGTATGTCTCCCTCGAAACCATACATGTTTCGTAGGAAAAGTTTTTCGATTCAACTTTATTTTCACGTTTTATTCGGGCCGTCCGATAGAATTGAGACAGCCTGCATAGATCTAGACACAAAGATGCACCGTAACAAAAACTCACCATTTGGCAACTGGTTCCATCTGTTGATCCGGCTGATTGCCCACGCAGTGATCGATAAAATCCAGGTGAGTGTCTGGTCTAGATTGAAAACGTTTATTTGCCAAAGTGCGAGAATGTGAAAAAATTCCACAACAAATATCGAAAAACTTACAGGAGTCTCGATATAGGATCCGGTTGAACATTGACGTAGCCAGGAAGAAACCGAGACTTGGAATACCCCGTACGATCAATCAAAGTATGGAGAGTCTCTCCGAACTTACAGTATGAGAGACAGAAACCGGAAATAAATTTTTAAACTTTTATTCCATTCGATTTTACTGAACATCCTGAATAGAATTTTTATTTATATCTTATGCAGTCGAAATATTTCTTCGCCTATCACCTATCCCACATCGGAAAAAATGTTCTTATTTGTGGCGATTGTCATCATGTGTGACAAAAAAAAACATTAAAGTTCCGATTAAAAATCGACAAAATTAGTTTGGAACTTTTCGTTCTATTCTTTGGCAGCATAATACGTTTTTCAGTACATTTATTTTCGTTAGCTTTCGAACACAAATAAATTCGCGCGTCTTGCAATTCGGACGACGTAACGTAATAAACAGTAAGCAACTTGTCAGTCGCGGGTTTTCTGAATAAATTACTATCGAATGCGTCACACAAAATATTAAAAACAAAGAAAAAACAATTTTTTTTTTCAATTAAGATGACTTGTTAGCTACGTTTACTGATAATGCCGAAATTGTAGCTTTACTATAGTTAGTTCCATGTTCAAATCGTAATTTTTTAAATGAATTTTACTATCCGAATTATCCACATTCAATTGCCTTCATTATACGGATTCAAAAAAAATACGGATATCCGGATTGCGAGACCTACACTAAGTATTAGGCGTCTTAAGATAACCTCGAACAAAAGCTTAAGCTGTATATCTTCCGCTTCGTGTTCTAGTCAATCACGTGGTACATTGTTGGCTTTGCTTTAAAAACTTACGAGCCCCGATGCAATATGTAAAATGACCCGAATCTGTGGTTTCAAATTACTCTCCGAAAAGTGTATACAATAGTGAGAATCCGTCAGATTCTTAAAAATAATCCGATTTACATACTTAACATTTGTAGTAATCCAATGCACTCAGGAAAAAATACGCTCATTGACCTAATTTTCATGTAATATCACGTTTAATTTGAACTTCCGGTATTGAATTTATTACCACTTGTTATGATAGAGACGTGACAGCAAGGCAACAGCTGACTGTAGTCGTAGCCTCATCTCACTCATTCGAATTTCCACACATTTTTAACCGACATATTTCGCCGACACAAATTTTCCCGCTCTTTTTTACTAGTCGTGGCCCGAATAGAATGCTTTACATTTCCCGCACCTGTCATTGTTTTGACAAATCGACGTTGAAAAGCATGGAGGTTAAGCTCGCGTGAATGCGTAAAAAGAGACGGAGATAGAACCAATGTTGCCAAATATCAAACCTAGAAATACTACGCGAATCGTTGGAATAGCTATTTTTTCATTTTTCTAATTAAATGTGAATATTCATTAAACAGTTTACAAATGGAAAATTTGAGTTATCACAAATGATTTTTTTTGCACATGTTGAAAATATAAATTGTACAGATCTCAAGTATGATCAGTGTTAAGCGATAGAACTACCTCAATGTACGATAAAAGAACATGTGTCATAGTATTCTTAGGTTATGTTCCTTACCGTCTTTAGGGTGGCCATTCTGACGACGCCATACTGGTCCCTCTCTTCCCAAACGTCACGTACTATTTCAGCACCTCGTGCCTTCGCCACTTTCACTATAATATCGATGTCCTCAACTGTAAAAGCCACGTCTCTGACGCCGTCGCCATGGACCGACAGGTGTTTCGACATCTCATCGTGATCAGGCTCGTACGCGGATTCGAACACGAAAATGATCTTTTAAAAAATGGAAAATTCTCGTTAGGAAAGATATGTGATAAATGCGCTTCGGAAAAAGGTATGTAATAATTTCGAGTCGTTGGACCACGCATTAAAGGTTCTCCATGTAGCTTATTAGATTCACGCATAATTATAATATTGCAATAAAAAGTAATTATTTTCAAAAAGTTCTTTACATTGACACACTGGGTCATTTTGACCCGGATGAACTTTTGGTAAAATGATCACTTGCCCAAAATAGAAAATGTACAATAATTTTTTTCAATCGATTTAATTGACATTTCCCGATTTTTCATTATGCAAACATATTGAGAAGCGCTTATAGTGATTTTTTTTGGCTATTTGGCATCAAGACAAACCATTCCTAACAAGGAATTAATGCAAACTAAACCATTGTAAATATTTTGAAAAAAAAACCACTCTTGGCCATCGTAAATTCAATATAACATCAAGGTTTGATGGAAGATTACGAATCTTGGCTGGCGAATGAAGAGCATTGCTGCCAACCTCAATGTCCGCGAAGCTACCGCATTTCAGCAATACTTTATGTTAATGAATGGCAATAATGAATAATTTCGTGACAGATAAAAATAGGCATAATTATAAATGACTCGAAATTTCATTTTGAGTTGTATAAAACTCACGCTGACGCAGTTTTTTCATAGTAATCGTCCATAATGTTATACTTTTTCAAGTTGGTAGTATCAAAAGATTTTCTTATGGTATTCTTGTTACGTAATGAAAATATAAAAATGCATATTTTTGCCCCTTTAATTTTATATTTTATGAAAAATTGGCATCTGCAGAATTAATCTTCGTATGCATTTTTTTGAGATTCGTTGGAAAATAATTCATGAACCGTCATTTTATTCAAATAGACCGCTCCAACCTCCTCAAACCGAAGGGTTACAAAAGTAGAGAGGGAGCGAGAGGGGGGAAGGAGGGAGGGAGAAGCGTGACACTTTGCTGAGACGGACGAGGGGCTATGACGAAGTTATAAAATCGCCAGTAGCATAGAATCTTTAAACATAGACGCTCATGGAAAAAAAAAGTTATTCTACCTTATTCTGCTGGACTGCGTGCGAAGCAACTTCTCGAGAGCCAGTTTCCAGACCCCGATAGCACAGAGGCTCGAATCCGAATCTGCTCGTGTAAAAACTCGCAGCCTAACAGAAATTAAAAAAAATGCCATTCAGCAATATACCCTTGAAGATATTGACCTTGAATATTATTTTCTTCCCCAAACTCACCTGTTTTGCATTGCCAACCCATAATTTGATGTGGTCGAAGCATACAAAGTTTCCACCAATGGGCTAAAATATTTCATTAATTGCACATTAATTAAATACGTAGGTAAAGTTGTTGAGATTGGGTTAATTCTTAATGATGATGGTGTTACAAAAAGTTCGTTAAAAAATTGGTTTTGAAAAATGGGTCTATCAACCATCGACATGACATTAGATTTTGCAGTAAAGAAAGAAATTTCGGTTTTTCAAAAGATATGCCAATATTTTTGGAAAGTTTTTTTTCGTGTTCCGTATTTCAAATAAAATTGCTCAATTAATCATCGGAAGCCTTTTAAAACGCAAAAAAACAAATACGCTTTTGGAAAATACTTATGGGATGATTTAAAAATGCATTTTCGCTACTTTAGTACTTCTGGAAAGACAATCCCGTCTCAAGATTGTGGATGATAAGTATCGCTCTCTCAATGAAAATCTTAAAAAACTAGCTCGAAAGAATTTCCACGAAAAACAAAGTCTTTTTGTTGTACAAACGCATATGTCAGACTTGTTTATCCGTTCTCGAGCGTATTGATCTCGATGGTATTGTATATGCTCAGTCTTATATACGCTCGAGGATGGATGAAGTATCAGACGAGATATAGAAACGTTCAATACCGAATTTATAAAATATGCTCGTAAAATTCCAAGGCCATCGAATAACCCGTTTCATGGATACAAATGTTCAAACATTCCGAGATTCTTTTCATCGGGTTTTTTTTTACAGTTTAAGAAGTGGTGCTTTAGTTTGGACGTTTCTACAATCGTCTGACAAATAATAAATAAAAGAATGGTCGCTATAAAAATCGTTGGGTCGCAATAATATTCTGACAATACATTTTTCAAAAACTTTTCTGAGAAAGAGAATGAGACTTTTCACACATTGAATAAAAAAATATTTGCGATGGACATTTTCGCATATTTATTTCGAGGACGAAGTCCGAAGTGCACACTGAGAGAAATGTATCGTATGCTCAACCACATTTTAATTATATTTTATATTTCCCTGAGGACGCAATAATACTTTATAGCCATAGTTACTTCCGAACGTATAGAACTGCTTATTGATATTTTAACAGTTGCATATGAATTATGCACATATGTTAACCGCAACCATCAATCTTACAAACATACGTTTATTCTTCAATGCTATATACAATAGTAGGTTCTCTTAAGGATGTTGAGTCCCTATGAAACATGTTAATGTTAATTGTTCAATAAATAGCTTCTTAATCTTCATGAAATTTTTACACGACCTCCTGAATACTTCAGGTAAAAACATACCAAATTTTCAGAATTCTATCATCATTACTTGAACCTCCTTAAGGGTTGAAATAAAAAATAATAAGAAAATTCTGGAAATTTGGTATGTTTTTGTATGAAGTATTTAAGAGGTCGTGTTAAAATTTCACGACGATTAGGAAGCTCGTTATTAAAAAATTAACATTTTGTTAAGAACAATTTTTAAAAGAAATAAAAAAAAAATGTATCAATAAACTTCGTTTTGTTTCCGTTGCTTTCAGTATATTGTAGATATTATAAAATTGAGAGGTCAAAAAAAAACTTATTGCAAAGTTACATCAGTTTCCATAAAACAACATTTAATTTGTGAATGTTAATTGTTCAATAACGAGCTTCCTAATTGTCGTGAAATTTTTACACGACCTCTGAAATACTTCATACAAAAACATACCAAATTTTCAGAATTTTATCATCATTTGCGATTTGGGACTCAACATCCTTAAATTGGATATTCCCTGATACTATCAAAAATGTACTTCCCCAAGATTCTAATAATGAACTAAAATATATATACATTGATTAAAAATGTTGCCTGTGATTTACCACGATGTTTATAGTAATCTGTACCATATTATAAGATACGACCTGCTTCATGCGCAATTGGTTTGTTATTCAAGTGTCGGTACAACGCATCAATGCCCGTCTACTAAATGCATAGAATATATCATAAATCCAAAATAAAATAAACACGCAACTGAGAGTTCTATCTCGATGATTTTTTATTACAATTCGCCATTCCCTGACCTCCTGCAATGATTCATTTCGAAAAAAATATTTCGCCTAATCTAAATCGAACTTAGAAGCTAACTGCCTACCTTCTGCCTATCCTACGCACGATGCCACTACGCTACCGAATACTTTTGGCATCTTTTGCACAGATATGGCATACCGGACAAAAGTAATTCCGGCTGTACTTCCGAATAGCTGTTACCTGCGATTTAGGTCAAATTTTGCACAGATCTTTTTTTTATTATATAAGTCATTGTTTAAATGGATTTTTGGTGCTTCGCAATAGGTTTGTACGATATAATAGTGAGTTATACGATATTATATGATACGACCTGCTAAATGCATAGTAATGTGTGTCCTACAAGAGCAGAAGGTGAACTACAAGAAGTGTTGGACTGATATCCTATTTCCCCAATGGAACAAACAGTTTGTGAGACATGCGTAGTTCTTTAAACAAACTGCACTATAAAACAAACAACAAAAGCAAACTGTACTATAATTTTTTTCGAATAGTCACTTTTCACAGCTATACTCCAAAAACGTTAACGTTAACCATATGAATTGTACAAACTTGGAAATAATAGTAGACGTTTGACTAAAGAAAACCTAATGGATAGTATACAACATTAGTATTTGTAAGCCGATTTTGTTATAGCACTGAATTAACAAGATCTACATGGTCAAACTTTTTACAATAGGGAATAATCATTTCGGGGATAATAAATAGTCGAACGAACCACCCAAATCGCATGTTAAGGTATTAATTTTCCCTTATAGTGGTATTAGCCATATTATGATTGCGATGTCAATAAACTATAACGAATTTTACTATCCCCTCTTTTCTCATGGGCGTTTGTTTTTTATTTCGTCGTAAGGTATAAGCTTTCTCACCTCTGGTCCTTTATCGGTATACGTGGTCTGAAATAAAGTGAAAAACATAATAGTTTTAATTCATCGATACTCAAATCTAACAAGATCAAGCGTACTAAGAAATCTGTAAAAATATATACACGCATTTCATGAATCTTACCATCCTGAATAAAGTTCCAAAAAAGGAGCTCACGACAATTAAATGCGATTCGTCGTGAAATTTCGAGCACACTGAATGCTTGTGCTTCACACGTTTTCTATTTAAATAAGAGAGCCTGGATGAGAGTAAAAACGTTAAGTGATCGTTGATTGGTCGAGTCGTGGAGGCATGTTTCCACATATATTTGTTGTTTGGAGCAAAAGATCGTAAATTGAAACGGTATAAATTAATCGAGAGTCGTGCGAAGCCGGTCTAGCCGGTATGAACACGCCGTGGATGGCTGATCTCCGTACCTTAATCCCGTGGAGGCTCGTCTCCCTCCCAATCTTTCTACAAGACTTTTCGGAAGACATGAGAATATTCTGCTGATTCACGAATTTCGTAAATTCGTAGCATCACAACAATTTCCTAAGGTCCGAACGCTCGTGGGACGTGAAATTTCACGTCTCCAACTCAAATCGATATTTTATATTCCGTAGGAGCGGCGGTACACGATTCGCGATTGAATTGTGATGCCAGTACACCGGAAAAACGTCGTTTGACGAATATACCCTGAATATTCTGGTATTTTGAACTACGAATTCGATCGCTGTGACTAATTTACAACAGCAAGTAATGAAGAAACGAAGAAAACATTTCTTAAGGGGAAGATACTTTTGGGCGAGTACAAAATTTTCTGATTTTCATGATTTTTTTTCGAAGAAAAATCTCAAAAGGAACCTTTTTGAGATTTAAGGCATGTTTTATTACTACTTGTAGCTGTTACATGGTACTTTTTAACGCGTTACCCCCTCTTGTAGCGCAAAAAGAGGCTTTTTCATGATTTTTTTTAAAGAAAACTACAAAACTTTTTTAATCGATCAATATACCATCTTAAAGAACACATCTTGAAGAACTTTCAGTAATTTTTTTATTGAAAAATATTGCATTGTTTAGTGGCAAATGGCCGTCAATGAAATAATGTTTTTATATACACGGTTTGCGGTGACCAACATTGCGGCGAAGTGGATCATCTGAAAAAAAAATGCGGATGGATTTAGTCAAATATAAGTATAAACTAGTCTTTAATCGAAGGATTTTAAAAAATATTCATTTTTCACAAAATGGCGGACAGTCAAAGTTAATGGTTCGATTTTAACGAGAAAAAACGGCCGTTTTTTGACTATAAAACGGCCATTTTTTTTCGAAAAAAAAAATCGAACGATTAAAGACTACATTTTTATGTATTAAATAAGCCTGCAAAATTTCAAGAAGATCGGTTCATCAGTGTTCGAGTAATCTTGGTCACCGACTTCAGAAATGCCATTTTGAGAAAAACGCGTTTAAAGTTTCAATTTCAGTTCTTCAATTCACGGATTCTTCTCTTTCAACGCTCATATCTCAGTCAATTTTGTTCGGATCGACATGAAATTTTCAGGACATATTCTCAGATACTTATAGTTCAAAATAATGCAATAAAAAAAATCGATTTTTTCAAAATCGCAAGTGGGGGTAACCCCTTAAACGCTAATCTTTAAAAATGGCAGAGATATGACACGGTCTTCTAAACTGCATTTTCAAAACTGGCATGACGTATAGACAAAAAACTAATCGACCGATTCTGATGAAATTCGGTATCAATATTTCTAACCTTGTTGTCTAAAATATGACTCTAAATATTCTTTAAAATAAAATAAAAAGTCTTTTTGATTGCAAAATATAGCAATCTTTTTTGGAAAATTCAATCTTTTTGTTTCAAAGCGTACTATTTAATCGATTTTGAACATTTTTCACTTTTTCTTGGTTCATATCCTGCGTACGAGTGTTAACGAAATAAAAAAATTTCGTTGGTTTTTTTTCGGATTAATCTCGCTGACGCGACGTGTCACGGACAACATCCGTCGCAACCCGTCCAGAAGACCGTGCCATACCTCTGCCACTTTTAAATACTAATAAAAAAAATAGCATGCAATACCCAAAAGTAGTAATAAAACATACTCCTTAAAAAGTCTTAAAAATAGTAAAGAAATCTTTCATTTTAAAAAAATCATGAAAATCAGTAATTTTTCTCTCCCCCCTTAAATGAACTGCGAACGACACTCGCTACGAAATAAAAATTCTCTCGAAAGCCCCGTGTCGTAACTTGAAATATAGGTCGACATAGGCCTCACTAGTCACTTGACAAAATATCATACGGATTTTGCCGGTACCGAGGTTTTTTTGTTGACTTGCGTAATTGTATGTTTTTTTTTTATTCACCAACCATCTGTACAGAATTAAAAAAAAAATCATATTTCGCGGAGACCATCCAAATATTTCGGAGCTCTTTTATTCGAAGACAAGATATATTCTCATACAGTGTAAATGATCAATTTTTTCAAAACGATTGTCCAAAAAAATCCGACAATCCCGACGTATGGTCAAACTATTTGATGCCAATAATCGGCAAGAATGTGCGAACGATATAAAAGAATCAGAACTTCGTAGATCTGGATAGACATTTGTACGTATATTTCTGGAATCCCAGTTGGAAAATTAGACAAATCGTGCATGCGTAATCCTGATGAATTATGTAAGTGTGAAAAATATTATCATCGCGAGAATACTGCGTGGAGAGGGACACTTTTTATCCCAGAACACGCGATTATTCCAATGGAAATTAATATACGACGTACACTCGCTGCCGTTGGATAAACATTTGCGCTGTATCGTAAAAATAAGAGTATAAATATTTGAAGGATTGTTTGATTTGTCGTAAAAAAAAAATCTCGCTCACCTAGCGATAGCAAAACTTGCTGTATTTGCATGCATTCTCTCTCTCTCTCTCCCCCCCCCTCTTTCCCTCTGACGATCGCAATTTCAATAATTACGGTTTTGATCCTTTGCCGAATGAAAGTTACTAAAAGTTATAGCACTATTTTCCAACCAATGCAAATGATCTAGTAAACAAGAAAATCTAAAAAATTATAGCGTTGAACAACAGTGTATACTGCGAAAAAAAACCGAGTCGTTAATGCCAAACCGGTGTGCCAAGTTTTAACAGTGCTCTCCGATAGTTATTGAGATATTAAGGATGTTGAGTCATCATTACTTCAACCTCCTTAAGGGTTGAAATAAAAAATGATAAGAAAATTCTGAAAATTTGGTATGTTTTTGTATGAAGTATTTAAGAGGTCGTGTTAAAATTTCACGACGATTAGGAAGCTCGTTATTAAAAAATTAACATTTTGTTAAGAACAATTTTTAAAAGAAATAAAAAAAAATGTATCAATAAACTTCGTTTTGTTTCCGTTGCTTTCAGTATATTGTAGATATTATAAAATTGAGAGGTCAAAAAAAAAAACTTATTGCAAAGTTACATCAGTTTCCATAAAACAACATTTAATTTGTGAATGTTAATTGTTCAATACCGAGCTTCCTGAATGTCGTGAAATTTTTACACGACCTCTGAAATACTTCATACAAAAACATACTAAATTTTCAGAATTTTATCATCATTTGCGATTTGGGACTCAACATCCTTAATAAGGGTTAAACATTCGTTCAGCTTGCACGCGTAAACACGCTCGCGATTATGTATATTTGTTTATTCACCCGCCTTTCTCGCTTTCTGAGAGTTTTTCGTGGGTACAGGAACGAAAAACGCAAATCACACCCTGAAAACGAATAGTACTCGATAAACATAATGTAAGCAATTAATTCATGACTTAAAGGCTAGGCCCGAAAAACAGATATTAATCAAATTTCCCAAATTTGTGGGTGATTGTTTTACCGATCGGTAGGTCGGCGACTGATAAGGAAGATCACTCGAGTGTCCGCCTTCGATTTTGTTGAAACTCGTGTATGTGATGAAGTATTGAAAACTATGAGACATGTATTTTTTGATTGCGGAAAAACCGTTTTAAGGGGGGTAAACCACCCGTCAAAGAAAGGCGCGTCACCTCTTAACTTAACACTAAAAAAGTGTTTCCGCCGATAAAAAAGAAACACGTGTCTAATAGTTTCCAATACTTTGTCACATATATGAGTTTCAATAAAATCGAAGGCAGACACTTAATTCATGTTCCTTGTGAGAGCCCTATTGATCTTTGCTCATTGTTCGACTGCTTGTCAATCCATCCACTATGGGAAAATGTCTTCTAATAGGTATAAGCTTCGAAGGCAAAATTTTGCACCAATATGTAAAACTTATATAGAAAGGTATACGTGTTAAACGAGACAATCGAAAAAAAATCATTGGTACGAACAAAAATCAATTCATTTCGGGCTCACACCACCGTAAACGTCTTAAGTCAGGTGCTTTTGCGCGATTTTTTTTTGTGGAAGAACACGTAAGAGGATCATAGTATTCAGGGATGTTATGAGTCATATCTCCAAGTGAATAAAAAAAAATTATATTAAATTTTAATCAAATCAAATTTAATTATATTTACTTCAATCAATTTTAAGTTAAAAAATTATACATAATGGTGACGCTGGAACCATTCTCGCGAGGCATGTCGAATTTGAGACGCTCTGCGGCACGCAGTATAACTGACATAAATGTGAATTTGGAAAAAAAAAATTGAACTCGCTTAATTTACATGAGTATAGCTAGAGAACTACGTAGGCGATTTGGAAAATATTAATTTTCGTGTCATTGGCAAGGGTTTTTAAACTCTAATGTAAGTTTATAAGTTTAAGTTTAAATTTAAGTTTTTAAACTCTAATATAAGTTTAATAACTTTAAAATCTAATATAAGCTTCTAATATAAGTTTCTATATAAGTTTTACTTTAGTAAAAACTCAATTTTCGACAAAAAAAAGGACAATCATTTATTAATAAATAATGTTATAATTGATTAATGGAAAATCCCGTACGTATTTCTCTTCGGAATGTTATTTTAAAGATGCTCAAAATTTGCTCAAAATTAGGAGTGAAGCGAATGGAAATTGTTGGAGTTATGCTGCGTGCCGTTTTGAAAAATTGTGTTCCGAGATAAACGGTCGACGTCTCTCACGCGGGCCTGCGGGCCTTTTTTTACAGGTACCAAACTTTTTTCCCTTTATTCTAGCTGGATCAAAGCATCTCTTAAACCATTCAAGCCTATTTTAATAGGCTTGAATTTTATTACGTTAATATTATTACGAAGATTACTACCGAGTCGTTGGCAATCTAATTTTTCAGTTTTTATTTGTTCACGTGCAACAAATTCGTCATTTACCACAACATTTGGCACACTATAATCGATAATACGAATAATCAACGTAAGTAAACATAAATCAGAGCAGCCGTGGGTAAAATAAATTAAGACTCTTTTGTGACCCCGTGGAAGTGATCGTACCTCGTTAATTGCTGTAAAAAACATGCACGAAATCGACATTTTCCCCGAAATTCCGTGATGACGAAAAAGCGTCGTCTGCGACCTGCCATTAGAAGAAAGAGTCCGAAGTATTGGATAAACAAGTAATGGAGAAAAAAAACATACAACCGAGCGTGGTAAAGCGTGAGGATTGCATTTCTGGCGCATAATTATGCTAATGAAGTGGTCGAACCGGGAGGCTCGTCCGCTACGAGTGACGGTGCCGGTCCGATCAGTTATACGAGCAACCGAACAACCCTGTGGCTTAAGGCCACTTGCGACGCTGTTATTACGCAGCCAAACAGACAAATAACCTTCGGCCATTATATCGTGCGACGGAAAATGATGTCGTCGGATAAACCGATACGACAAGAAAAACGTCCGTTTTCCATCTACTTTGAAAAAGATTTCTTTATTTTCGCTTATCTCTTACGAGCCTACGATTATTTTGTTGTCCTTCAGCTCGTTCATTTCTAAAAATGATTGGCTGTCTCATGCATTGCAAAATACTGATTTAGCGAAATTTACGCAAAACTTCCATTACCGTTATAACGACGATTTGAAGTGGCTCGTGTCAGTGAATTATCAATACTAGGAACGAGCCCGGGAATGTTATTATAATTCGTAAACAATGACGATATCTTCCTCGAGACGCGTATGCTTTAAAGAAAAATTAATATCTAATTAATCGACAATACAACGACTCGTTGCTCAACGAGAATAAAATATGTATCAACAAAAATAACTAACAGGGATGAACCGTCTATCTCGCTCTCTTTCTCGCTCAGTGGACCAACATTCGAGTACCTTAATAACTATCACAATCACGCCTCCGCAGCTCAGGTATGTAAAGCACATTGTTACAAATTTTTTTGTCGGCTGTTGCTGCTGTTTTGATTTATACAAAAATACACATGGAAAATAGCGAAGATCGGATTTTTAAAAACGTCTTTCGTCGAATCCTCAATCAAATTTCAATCGAAGATTTTTGAGAAATCAAACGTTTTTTTTTTGATACGTCAATTGGCACACTTTATATTGCGGATAACTGCATGGGTAAATCGAAATTCCTTGTATTCGTACAAAAAAAAAATAGGAATGTCGAAAAGTTGTTGGGAAAGTACAGCTATTGCTTCCTTGTCAAGACAGTTTCGTAATAAGAGTTCAAATGACAGTTGCGTTTACTGACCTCGGCAAATGTCGCTAATGCTGCATTTTTTATCTTTGAGTTATCGATCAAACCAAACCCTGTTTATTCCGAGGAACTTTTGACTTAAGAGATCATCACAGTGTAAAATTGATCTATTTGCATTATCCGATGGTATAGACGGTTATAAACATGCTGTTCGATTATTGGGACGAAATTCGAATTATTTGCAATTGGGATTCCACCAGCTGTCCTTTTTCAAAACGGTGTATAGTCTCAAAGTAAGAGTTTTCAAGCTCCCTGTATCAAATTTTTCAAATTTTTTTTCGAAGACATTTTCAAGCGTTAAAAATAATGTAAAAAAATAAAAATAAACGTTTAAAAAGTTATTTTCTGTTCTTCGTGGGTGCTTTGATTTGACATGAAAAAAAATCAGACTGGTTGGCGTATTTTAACCATCGGAAAAAAAATCTCGAAAATCAGCTATTTTTCGACCCGTTACACTGTGATGATCCCTTAGATTAGAAAAATAGGGAAAACCGGTGCGTTGGCGTAGTGGTTAACGTGCTTGCCTCTAAACCCGGAACATGGAAAGCTTGCGGGTTCGAATCCCAGCTGCGTAGTATGGGAGAAAAATAAATACGGGCGCGACGTAGCTCCACTTGTCAACGGACGTCACGTACACGGACCGGTATGTGTGTGTGTGTGTATAAACAAGTAGCCCGTGATTAATTTCCCGACGAAACGCGACGTAGCCCCGAAACTGGAAAGCGAACCTGGGACCGGCTGTATTGGTATAGGTTGTCCGCAGTTTCCCTGTGCTCGTGGCAAATATGTCATCGTAAATGCGATAAAGAGGGGCAAGTCCTCGGCGGCCGCAAAGTGCGAAGAAAAATGTAATGAGATGGGCACGTGAAAAGAGGGAGCACCTCGTACGATGGAACAGATCCACAATAAAAAAAATGGGGTATCAATTTTGAATCTTTTGGTAATACGAAAAAGTGTTAAAAATGTTTAGACTAGCGAAAATCTTTAACGGGTTACATCTACCTCGGTGGGCCAAAAAATTGCGTTTTCCAAAAAAATGTTTGTTCGATGGACCTTTTAACAATATTCCTGGAAAATTTCATTGAAATATTCCTAAAATTGAAACTTTGAACGCGTTTTTGTTGTCAAAAAGTCGGTGGACATATCTCGAGAACCACTTGATGGATTGTTTTCAAATTTACAGCAGATACGATGAGAAACCTTTAAAGGTATTTGACGATCTCACTTTTTTCAAATCGATCTTCATTTTTTAATAGTCGCGTAAAAAAGACGACTTTTTTCGTAGATTTTGTATGGTCGAGTTGCAATTCATCGCCGCGTTGTTAAAAAAAAAGATTTTAATAATCGACGATCGTCAACGACTCGTATTTACTGTTAACTTGAATGACCCGTTTGGTTTGTAGATTTTAGATCGACCGTTTAAGCACTGCCAAACATCACGAAAAAAATTCATCCTCTGCCGGCGGCCATCTCAAAAAGCTTTTTTCAAAGGCTCTCAATATATATATAGCTTTGTGTTAACGAAAAATTCGTTTCTTTTCCACCAATCGTCTCCCAGATTTTTTTTTCCAGAATTTGACTTTTTTCGGGTTTCTAGGTAGATGTAGCCCCTTAAGGACATCATTTAATGAAGCGTTCCCGCATAGGCGCGTTTTTGATCGGAGTCAAAGCACGCTCAAACCGTTTATGCTTTACGCCCACTTCAATTCTCACATCCAACTAGAATCGAAGCTACATTGATTTTTCGAAAATAAAAAAGTCGTAAGAAGCCAGCACCGAATTGTGGAAAACAAAGCTTCGGCTCTGTCCCAAAAACTCAAAAAATGTCGACATTTTTTTATCGGATGCTTTGTCGCGGAAAGTCGATATTCAAACCTCATTTCGATCATGGCTGTAAATTTACAGTGCCCGTATGAAAAGAAATCAACGTGAGTCCAAAAAGTTAATTCCGACTTCGCACTCTATCCTCCTGAGGCCCAGAATCGGCAAGGGTAGGTTGAACATACGCCGATTGTACTAATATGAGAACAAAATCATTTAGTCATTCAGACTCACACATGAAAGTATTAAGGAATCGTCACAGCGTAAGATTTTCAAAGCCGATTTTTTGTTTGCATTATCCAATCGTATAGATGGTTATAAACATGGACCTCGCATCGCCGATTGGTCGTAAGTAGACAACTTATATGAAAATTCCACACTCGAAACTTCAAACGCGTTTCGCTAGAAATGTCGTTTTTTTCAGAACGGTGCACACTTTCAAAGAGAGAACTTTTAAGTTATCAATCTAAAATTTTGACACAACTATTTTTTAAATGAAAACTGGCTAAATTCGATACCTTTTTTTCAAAGCGCCGCCAATTTGGCAATTTTAATTTTTTTTAACGCCATTGCAAGGTAGCGGCTTTCATCCTGATTAATAATCTTTTTACAAATTTTGTTTCAGATAATATTCACAGCCACAATCGCGTACACCGTGAAGACTCCTTTTTTTCAGACATTTTCAACCGTTGAAAAAGTGTAAAAAATATAAACGTTTAAAAATGTACTTTCTGCTCTCCATGAGTGCTTTGAGTTGACGTAAAACATCAGACTGGTTAGCGTATTTTAACCATCGAAAAAAAAATCGCGATGATCAGCTATTTTTCGACCCGTTACACTGTGATGATTCTTTCATATCTCCGTAACGAAAAAGTGTAAAAGTAAAAGTTCTTATATTGATTTAGGGATGCCAGAATGTAGAAGAAAACACTCAAGTTATTTGTTCGGGTAAACAGACTAAGCAAATGTGCCAAGCTGCCGTGTAATCAAAAACTTTAAACTCAGTTTGACAATTAAGTTCCAGTGGTAGAAAGTGTGGTCATGGTTCCAACGTTGTCGTTTTAAAACTGGGTCCATACGAATCTACGATCTTGGTCTAACACTACACGGGGCCTCAGGAGGCTATTGGAACTTGAAAATAAAGGTCAAATAGTACGTTTTCGAACCCTTGTTAACCCTAGGACCCTACACATGGGTACCGCAAACCCCATAATTAGTGAGAAATGCTAAAATCATTTTTCTTGCTTTGCTCAATCGCATCTTTCACAGCGAAACATTTATATCAGGTTTTTCTCCCCTATTCGATTCTATTCTTCAGTCTTTCAGCATTCGAACGAAACAAAAAAACTTTCTACGACAAACAGTTCATTAGCAACGTTGATTTGAAGTGTTGGGGTGCGCGTAACCTCTGTGTAGGTTTTTTTTGTGCAGATAGTGTAGGGTCCTAGGGTTGAAGGGTTAATTCCGTCAATTTAGTATCAGCGTCGATAGCCATATCCAAGCTTAAAAAAGAGTTGCCAAAAAACCTTCTACCTCAATTCTGACTAGGAAGAAACAGCCTTACTTCTTTGATTTCGCAAAATTTTCTACAACATCGGGACGATATGTTTTTAGAGAATTATTATGCCGTGATCTCGCTCAAGACGGCGTTTAGCTTTGAGGGGAACGACACCCATGAGATCAGCAGGCGTCGGCAGACCGCCCGACACATTTGGAGCCATAGCTTGTTGATAAAAAACTTCGGTCTTGCCGCACTGACTACCATAAACTACTGTATCTTCGGTTCTCACGATTATGTCGGTAAGATTTCTCGCTTTCGTGAAACGGTTGTGCAAAGAGGACACTATTTCGAGTTCGGTGACGCCCCAAAGACCGGAACGGTGCATCGTGTCCCACTGTGGATCCACGCTCAGTACACTGTAGAGTTCCTTGTTCTCGTTCGATGGCAAAGGATCGAGACACTGCTGCAAACGATTCTCCAATCTCCCCAGAGTGTTGATACACGTTTCCCACTGAAAGTATCGCATACACTTCTTAAATTCGACACTTTTCACAATGTGTTTTCTCATGGCGGATGCTTTTGTTGCAAAGAAATCTCAAAGACCCAGTTCGCTGATAACAGAATTTTCTCACACTCGGAAGAATGTAAAAAGCAGTAATGTTTGCTCCAAATTTCCCATTTTAACCTACCATTATGTTCGAAAAGTTCAATTTTTACAAACTCTGATCTAACTCGGCTATCTGTCAGATGCAAAACGCAAAATCGATATTTCACCCACTTCCCGACTACTTAGAGCTCTGAAATTTTGCAAACAAACATCTAAAAAGGTGACAATGCACGAATCAACTTAAGAAAAAAAAAATATGCATCTCATTTTTAAATTTTCATGTAAAATTAGCGATATCGGGAGGGGGGGCGGAGCCTCCCCGTTGACACCAAACATGATTTTGAAATGTATCACATATCTCTATATACTATCTTATTAATCATTTATAATGAGGCGTTGACCGTTCACACGCACGAAAAAGCGAGGAAAACATAATTGCGTTATATCAGAGTACTTTTTTTAATGCATCATTATATTTGAATGTACTATTTGTAAAGGTAATTTCAGGATGAGTAAATATATGTTATTTATCCCGATACAAGTTTGTCGCGGTGTCAGGTAAAAGCGACAGCTCAAAGACGCAATTTTTAAGGCCCAGGCCCTGAAAGACCATTTTTAGGTCCTGCTTATACGCACGAAAAAGCGAGGACAACATGGTTGTGGTGAATAAACAATTAAAAAAAATTAATATATTATGAAAATGGCGGAGCTGTGGCAGAGTGTTACAGCAATGTTGGCGCGGGAGTTGCGAATTGGCGTGCAGTCTAACTTCCCGTAAACTTTGATTTGCAAAAAAAAAAAACATTTATTTCAGTTGGAACCTGTAGAGTATATTTTTGATAGTGATTAAAATGGAGAAAATGCAAATTTAAGATAATGGCTCGCATTTACAAAAAAAAAAGTTCGTCATTTAACGCAAAATTACTGTAATATTTTGATTTAAAAAGTCGTTTTTTTTTTCTAATTTTTCAGAAACTATTCTCGTCACGTAGAAGGTAACAGTATCAATATTTCTACCAAGTTTCAACTCAATCAGCTCAATAGTTTGTAAGTAATCCTACTCGCTAATTTCGAAAACGCAGTTTTGAGAAACGTAACGTTTGAGGTTTTTCGAATTTCGCTTTGAAACTTTGGGAAAACATTCTACATACGTAGTTCTCTCGTTTAAGAAAAAAGATGAAAAAAACGAAATCGATTTTTTGACCATTGTAAATGTACACTGACGGCCGAAAGTTTGGGTACACTAGTGCCAATTTCTTACCGCACCAGATAGCACACGCGTGTGGCGTTTAAAGAGGACAAATTTACTTTTACTTTGCTTTTTTTAGAAAATACTCTACGATCTTTTTCGCCCCGATACGCACTTTTGAACGTGGCAATTATTCGGCTATTTTTATTTAATTAAAAATAAAAATGCAAACATATTTTCTTTCTTAATATATTATTCTAGACCCAATCATTTCCAAATGAAACCTCTCCATTCATCAGAGTTCCAACCAAAAATGGTAAAAAAACGTCCAAAAAAATTCTGAAAAGTTTCTAGCCTCTCCAGTGTGAATCCATGAAACTTTTTACCGTCTTGACATTTCCTCGAAAACCCGACAGTTCTTCGATGGCACCTTCTTATCTAATACATGTATTTTTAAGCTGAAAATGGAATACTGGGACGAAAAGAATCGTACGAGACTTTCTAAAAAAAAACAAAAATTAGGTTTTGTTATCCTTTTTAAGGTTACCATGGAAAAAACCGAGAACATTTTTTCCCACAAACCCTGCAGTTATTTTATAACGGCCAAAAATGGACACGTTCAAATGTGCGCACCGGGGCGAAAAAAAATCGTCGGGATTTTTCTTTAAAAAAGCAGAATTAAGGTAAATTTGTCGTCTACGCTACTTGGGAATTCAATTACCTTTACTTTTAAGTCTGCTATCTAACTTTTGATGCGGTAAGAAATTTCGACCGCAAGAAATTTCGAAGAAATTTGTATATTCCGCCTTAAACGAAGTCGCGCGTCGCTTCAATATACGGAGTAGTACTCACGAGATTGTGTATAAGATCTGGATTATTGCCGGTACCATCCTCCATCAGTAAAAACAGTACCATGTTGTGATGTCCGCAAATGAATAATTCCGTCTTTTCAAGGCCGAAGGAGGTTGGATCTTTCGAGACCGATTCGCCGCTGAGCCAAAAGATATCATCCTCGAGTGCCGAATCCTCGTCAGCGGCCGATCTTCCGCCGATCGTACGGGCGGTACTCTCAGATTTGTTTCTCGTCAGGCGGCTCGATACGGTCGACGCGTCGCAAAATTCACTCGGTGTGCCGTCTCTGCTGCAGAAGCCGCTGGTACGCTCGTCCGCGAGTAAGCTGAGTTTCGACATCAAAGGCGTCAGTTGAAGACCCTCGAGTTTCTTTTTCTTCTGTTGGGAGAAGTCGAACGCCAGAGCACACTCGGAGGTGGACTTGCGTCGATCGTTTTCGTGCTCGCTCTCGCTGGCCGGGGCATTCAACGACTTTAACGGTAGGCTCATGGAGCGTCGATAATTCTCTTGTCGACTTTTGTTCTCGAGCCTAACGTCGAGCCCGGAATTCGTCGTTTTCTCACCGCCCAAGGTGAACACCGGCGGGCTCAGCTCCCCGATAACTTCCAAATTCTCGATATTTTCAGCTTTCTCGCGACTGGGGTCTCGCGAAGTGTTTTGACCAAGCTCCTTGCTCGAGCCGTTCAAAAGCTTCGGCACCTCGAGGCCCGTAATCGTCGTCTCCGCTTTCACGAGTTCCT
The DNA here is from genome assembly GCA_951751655.1 of Ophion costatus. Lineage (NCBI taxonomy): Eukaryota > Metazoa > Arthropoda > Insecta > Hymenoptera > Ichneumonidae > Ophion > Ophion costatus. Next base: position 25,613,238 of record OX632364.1, on the reverse strand, counting down.
GGTAATGTGACGCGATGTAGTGATCGTAGAGCGAACGGGAGACCGGCGTCCCGTCGTTGCGGAATACCGGATAGCAAGGGTCCGTTATCGTCGTAAGACGATGCTTGCGAAACATCTTTTTACTCGTGGCATCCGGCGAATCCTCGTTATAATCGTTTTTCCCAGCACCGCGATGAGACAATTTGGTAATCGCCAAACGATTATTCGGGTCGTCCCGTGAATCTTCAAGATCCGAGAGACTCAAACTCTTTCGATCACCGGCGAATTTCGCTTGACTCCTCTTCTCGATCTTCTCGTTAATCACACCCGTCGAGTTTTTCAACTTGTTGATACGCTTGCAGCGCAGGGCTTCCTTCACCACGTCCGGAATCTCGTCGGGATTGTTGCTCGCGCTTTTTTCCTCGGCATTTTTGAATCGATTGTTTTCGAGTTCCTCGTTGGCGCTGCATATCGAGACCGCTGTGCCGTGCAAAATTCGATTAACGTCTTTCAACGGTGTCGAACAGACGCTCGGTGTCAACGGTGGAATCGCGTACTTCGGACGTTCAACATTGCGATCGTTCAATTTTCGCGACGCCGTTGACGATAACGCGAATGTGGCGTTTGTCGGAAAACCAGTCATTGGCACGATCGGAACTTTTGGCGGGTTTTCCTCGGGGTTCGATTGCGCCGTAGACTCGCCGGACTCCGCCTCCTCCGGAACGGTAAAAATCCTCGAGGTGTCCCGCTTCATACCTGACGAAGCGATTATTTTCTTGTAAGCGTTCTTCCGCGTCGTAGCGTCACTGCCAATCCCGTAAGTAGACGGATTTATTTTGCTGCTCGGGCCGCCCGGATCGTCGGCGAGGTCGAAGGACTGCCTGCGCTGAACGTACACCCGGAGCAGTTGAACGCCGACGGGAAGATGAAAACTTGTCGGTATTCTCTCAGCGGGAGCCTTTTGTGGTGAAACATAGTTAAAATGTATTTTGTATGTAAATATTATGCGCATAAGCACGAAGAAAAAATGCCAATTGTGTACGGGTACAAATTGTCTCAATAATTTATCACCCTAACAAACCTTCTCTCGACAGCTATCTTTATTAGGTTGGTACGAAAGTCTTGCGACACTAAAGTGCTCGGTTAAATATTTTTCCTAGCAAAGCAATGCGAGAGCATTCAAGAGTAGAAATTGTTAGAATGTTCTTGGAACTTCCATGTCGCAGGGTACGTAAGGGGCTCGTTGCGATCAGACAGAAAATATGGATCGAAGAACACTTAGAGTCATCGCCTATTGCAAATTTCTACAACGACGTTGTGCAAGATCTTCCGCTACTAATACGTGCCGCGTGTGGCAGCAGTAACGTAGTTCATCATTCAACAGTATCCCGTTGGCTTGAACGTTTCCGTTCTGGCGATATATCCTTTGAAGACAAACCTAGGTCCGGCGAGAAAACTGTTGTTGACGACGAAGCATCCCGATCTCTTCTACGAATGAAACCTAATGCACCGTCACGAGAGTTAGGAAACGAACTCGGCTGTAGGCACCCCACGATCCGCGAACGTTTGAAAGAGCTGGGATGTAGAAAAGTAATATCATCTTGGATACCCCACGATCTCAGTGAGTCGAACAAGGCGACACACGTTTCTATTTGCCTTGCATTTGACTGTATCGCAAAACGGGGTAATCTATTTGGCCGCAGTGCGGCGCTCGAACTTCCCCCCACTTCAACTCTATAGGTGGACATTGGGCCCCCAACCTACCCCTGACCGTGTACTAAAGACGGTTGTCGAAAAAGGACCTGGGGTCGAATTGACCCCGTTTATGCAGTCGTGCGGTGGAAGGGAAAACTTTTTTTTCGCGAAATTTGGAATTTTATTACTACCTGTAAGTGAGTTACGATAGAAAATGCTCAGAGTTTTTTTCCTTTGCGCTACTGTAATAAATTGTGTATTTATAATTCCGATCATAAAACTAAAAGCAAGTGTCCGTTATGCAGGGGGGCCATGTGCAACGGGCACCGAATGTGCTTGTGCGTCGATGGCGGTAAATGTGAATAATAATAAGTCATTGAAGTAAAGAAAATGCGGAAAATATACGTTTTCAACAATTAATCTGCCAAAGGAGTCGATTTTTTCGATTTTTCACTATCCCGAAAATGCTCAAATTCTAACCTCCGAATATACTTTTTGAAAAGACGGTCGACATCGGCTTCTTTTCGTATCTAAAAATCTGCCTCTTTAAAAAGCCCAAAGGGATGTTTTGTACTATGAAAGAAAAAAAATATGATTTTTGCTTCGAGCAAGTGCGTATTTTTCAACGCATCTTCCGCTTTGAACGAATGTTTGAGCACTTATTTTTTGTTTTCCTTAAAAAATGAATTTAGGGCCATTAAATATGGATCCTAGACTACAAAAAACGTCGTTAGAAAAAAAAATGCAAATTTACTGAAATACAACGATCTGAAAAACGCCTGGGTCGACCCCATATGCAGTCAGAGGTTCGTGGCGGAAATGTGCAGTCGAAGGGTTAATAAAACGTTGTGTTTATTTAAAAAAGGTGTCATCTGTGTCGCAAGACTTCCTACCAACCTAATATTTTCATTTTGAAAGTCATTTTGTGGATTTGAGTATAGATACATCCGTGAACGACAGGAAATAATGATAATCGGCAATCTGACACGAACGACCTGTGTTATCTCGCGCAACGGATACATCCACCTACATTATCATAGCCACTTTGTTCAAGTGCGCTTTTGCGATTAATTATGATTATTGCGAAAGTAAATCGGAATGATATGCCGCAATTTGACATGAACGATTTGCGATATTTCACGCAACGAATCCACCCGCGTACGTTATCTGGTCACTGTTCAAATGCGTTATTCTTCGATTCACTAAGCATATATTGTACTTTGATAGTGAAAAAATGGCACACGTGTGCTTTTACGGAACAATTATTTCGCCGCGACGAAGCAATGAAAAATAGAAGACATCTGAAACAGCTGAGTCCGTTTTATAGGGGTTTTTGTTATCGTTGACGCGGGCATTCCGCAACAAGCGATTCAATACCTTTATTCTGTAGGGATCCGTGATAACCAGTTGTTTCGTCAATTCCGCGTTTAATTGCGTCGCGACGACTCTGCAAATGTAACACGTCTTTCGCTTGATTATCTTTTTTATTGACACAGATGCCGGTGATTTTGCTCACGCATTGACTCACTTGTTGTTGTAAAAGAGAGCACCTCCCATAACACCGGCTGTCTCCTGGCAGTACTGTAAAACTTGCATTGCCTCGAGAAAAACGTTACTTGCACCTTTGGGCAGTTTTATCATGGGCATGTTGGAGAACAAATTCGCACTGTATTGCAATATCGGCAAATACGTTTCCAACATCTGATAAAGCTTTTCCGTAAATCTATTTCTATCGTGGTTGAACGAAGCAGCTATAGTCTCAAGATCGCTGTGAAAAAATTGCAGTATCGACTCCAGAGTGTTTGCCCTTCTCTCTAGTATCCAGTCTTGTATATTTCTGTCTGTTCCAACAGCCTGCAATGAAAAAACATTGTTCGTTTACAAGTTCAATGACCGATCGGACTATGAAGCTGTGGTTCGTCAAATATGAATCGTTACAGTTTTCAAGGTCTCATAAATGTTTTGTGTCCTCGCAAATTTCTTCCTCTCAGTTATTTTCAGCGAAGTCTCTGTTTGTTTTCACGGTAACGAAATTCTGAATATATGCATTCGAAGTTTCCAAGACTGTGTGTAACTTTAACGAATAATGAGCAATATATGAGCCTTGAAATTGTCCAAATTATCTGAAAACTGATACGAAATAGAGAATTTGGAAGTGCTTTGTTAACTTTTTGTGAAATTATTTTTTCAGTGCAAATATGTTGAATACGTTTCAAAAAGAAAAAAACATGTCAAATAAAGTCTGTAATGTGAGAGCGTATGTGCACTCATATGCAGCTATAGTATCATTGGTGTCTTCTAGCAATATTTATTCCATCGCCATGTTTTTGAGCATTCGGTTAATCATTTTGTAGACGGTCTAATTTCAGTACAATTTTTCATGTCCAATGAGAACCCATGGCCTGCTACAATATTCCGCTACATTCTTTCCTGTCCTCTAATTTTCTCAAAATCATACTTTTCATTGTTACATTAAAAAGCAAAATTTGGTGAAAGAAAACGCAAATAGAATCCATAAAGCGCTTTTCCGCACCAGCAATGGAAAATAAATGCTCAATCTCTTTGTTATTTCTTAGACTGTTTTTTTGTTATTTTTTGTTATTTTTTGTTATTCAATTTTTGACTATTGCAAAAAATTCAAACGTTCAATTTTTTCGTTATTCAAAATCTTTTTTGTTATTTCTCAGACTGTTCTTCGTTATTCAATAATTATGTACAATTGACTTCTTAATTTGTTGAAGCATAATTCTTTGACTAAAAAAGGGCTCTATTTGATCAGAGATGGAGATAAAACAATGCAGTGCCTTTAACAAACTCACCAAAATGTACTGGCCGAATTTCTTCAGGACGAATTTGCCACCCTGGAGCGATATTAAATTGGGTGCTGAAAAAGCTGTACTGAGAAAATGGGAGACGCCCATGAGTTGTCCCGCGAGAGCAAGTCTCTGAGTAGGAGAAACCCAGGCTGGATGGAAGTACATGACAGCATCGGCTGGATCATCTTCTTCTTTACGACACCTCAAGGTGTCGTAAATAAAGACGATCATCATTTCTCTGAAACAAAACAAAGCGCGCAGTGTTCGAATTCGGCAAATACAATTGCTGTCAACAATACTTTTTGCTTAAACATGAAATAGCGTAGGAACAAGCAAAATAAGTTAAGATGTAAATAATGACTCACATTAGCTTAAAGTCTGCATTGTCTTTGAAGTAAATGAGCGATTTAAAAAGGGATGGCATATGGAGACGGATGAATTGAGAAAAAACAAAGAAGAGGTAAAAGACGTCAATGAGAAACAGAAACGAAGAGCGTACTGCAAAGAAATGAAGGATTCTGGAGAAAAGTTACACATGCACTGATACACGTACACGAGACGAGAGGTGGGAGATTAAAATCGAATATTGTGCTACGTAGTTGATAAACAATCCATTGTCGTCGAAGGAGTGACCCAAAGTTACGACTCGCCGAATCGGCGACGAGGCTAATTAGATAACGGAAAGAACGGAAGAAAAAAAAGAAAGAAATGACGATTACGCAATAAGTGTAACGTGCATGTATACTTTGCCATGGTGATGCGATTAACGTGGACTTCACGGGTAAACTGTCACAGACGTAGCTGTCAATCGTAAAAGCGCGTGGCGGTGGCGATGTTTTTCCTTATTTTTTTTTACCGAAGGAACTCGCCGGTACGGGAAAACGGCGAACAAAATGGTCACGGAGGATCCAACTACTTTGCATTCTCATCTTACGAAACGAGAATTACGCACTTATACTCGTTCTACAATTAAAAAAACATTTTTCAATTACGTAAGAATGATTATTATTCATTGCTGCCCTTTCGCAGAAAACATACATTCCTGTCGCCATGTTGTTTATTGATTAACGCAGGAAATAGAAACGTAGTGGGCTAGTGGACTCCTGATCTTAACGAGGTTATAGACATCGCTATAAGATGTCACCACAATTGCGGCGGCAAATTCGAATTTGAACGTTATCTTCCCAGGTAGCATAAATTTCTGATTTACGTCGATAAATTACCGTTTTCAGGTTATCTTTTGGGCATGACTCTTTGATGAGTATTTTACATCGTTATAATAACATGCCGTGCAATGCTGTCGTGAAGTTATCTTTGTGATATTAAAAATATTTTTGAGCTCGTTGGTGAGATTTTTTTCGCGTCGCGAGACAAGTCGAGACGAAGGACACAACTAGGAGGAATATTGTAAATGTTTAGCGTCAGGAATTTTGTAAGATAAGACGTGACACATGTATGTGTGTGTCAAAAATGGAGAGCTCTCCATGTACAGAATAACGTATAATAAACATTTCAGAATACATAATTTTTTCAATAGCCTATTCTCTTTTATACTGCAAAGACTGTATATTTTTATGGTATATTTCGGTGACGAAAATCGATGTCTGAAAGCTATAACAACATATTATCCAAATTATAAGCTTTTCAAAGGTATTGTATCTACCTAAACGTTGTCCGAGGGATATAATAAAAATGAATTACATGGGATGACTTTTTTATGACTTTTTCCAGATATCAGTAATATGCTGCCTTTCAAGAAATATTGTATTGTCGGGAAATAGTAATGTCGTCCAAATGTTGTCCTGAAGGTGACACCCAACACGACCGTGTTGTGGCGGTCCTGCTAGTTCCACCATCTCACCGCTACGCGGCTACACATCGTTCCAGCGTTTCTCACAAGCGGTCGCAGGGGCATGCGTTACAATATATACAACCGTCTTTCCCCTAGATCCTAACACCCAGCGCGTCTAGGGCAGGGTGCAGTGGCACAGCCCTACTGATGAGTCTGTCACTGTACCCGAGACGAAACGCACAATCTTTTCCTGCCTCTTCCTACCTTACCGACTTTACAGACTGGACAAGCCGCGGACAAACAACTACAGGAGTAGAGAGCCACACAGGCCGAATCTCTACAGTGTCGTGGATGAACCCGCCATTATTTCACGAGTTCCGATACCGTTCTTGGCAGCAATAGTGCAGATGAATTGAGTTTTCGGCAGGCTGCCAACTTATTGCGAATAAAATTTCATGTAAAAACGAATGATTTATGGGTAATATCCAACTCATAATATTGTAGAAATTTATTTCACCGCCGGAAAATGATATTAACAGTTATCATTTTTGCAATTAAACATGCATATGTTGCAATTTTATTGAAGAAAAAATAACCGCTGAACTTGACGATAGCGACCGTTTCTGCTATTGGCACGACTGACTGTCGCTGAAGCGTCGTCCCTTCAGGTTATATACACGGTGAAAAACCTTCAACGTTATTCAAGGAGTTTTTGTTCGACAAAATCGAGAAAACGGTAAACCCGTTAAACATGTCGAACAGATGAATAAATTCATCTTATTATACAGTTCGAATACTATGTATGTTTTAAGACCCGCCGATCTTGAAACATCCGCCAGTTAGTGCTTGACTGGTAGTAGCTCACTCAGCAGTAAAGCAATTCTGTAACTCGTTATAACGCGGTAGCGACAGTTTTCGTTATCGATAAATAATAACAGCCAATCGCATGTGCGATCACAGAAGAAAGAGAGCCTCTTATTGGCTGTCGCTAGCTAACGATATCAAAAAATGTCGCTACCGAGTTATAACGAGTTACAGAATTGCGCTACAGAGCCAGTTAAGAGGGAATGATACCTTATCGCGGTTGGTATGGTAGAACGATTATAGATTCCCACGAATCTCTGAAACGGCTCTTCAGATCCCGTCGAAACTTTGCCAAACGACGTCAAATAGATAGACGAACGGCTGTCTTCTCCTCAAATTTTCCGAATTTGAGAAAAAAAATGTAGATTGGGTTATCATAAGCCAATCTACATTCTTTTTCTCAAAATCAGAAAATTTGAGAAGAAGAGAGCCATTCATCTATCTATTTGACGTCGTTTGGCAAAGTTTCGACGGGATCTGAAGAGCCGTTTCAGAGATTCGTGGGAATCTATAATTGGTCTACCATACCGACCGCGATAAGGTATCATTCCCTCTTAACGCGGTGTTGCCACGTTTAATCTACAGATTTAGTTAATATCCGAAAATAAACAGTTCCAGCTCAAAATTCACATCCCTTTTCAAGTATTATTAATAAAGGAAGCAGAGAAACCGCTTAAGTTTTTGACAGAACATTCCCGCCACTATAATCACGGTTGTCTCAATTTTTAAAATTTTAATCGAAGTATTATTTTAGCCCCTACAGCCTAAGAGGTGCCATGTGTATATATTACCGAATGGATAAAAGCTCAACTTGAACATTAAAAGCTTCCGAAACTACACTGTGAAACGAACCAATTTCTTGACAGTTAATGCATCCTCAATTAATCTTTCGGCGATATAAATTTCAATCGTCTACAAGCATTTCGATTTTAATCGCGAACTTTCTCAAACATATCCCCTCCCATGATGCGAGAATGCGATATCTGCAGCTGCACGGCAGTGCAGCCAGATCGCGCGTAAAAGTTACCCCCTCTCTAGTCTCTTACGCGCCCATCACACAATCATAGTAGCGCGATCCGTGAGCGAGCGACGCTCGGACATCTTCGGAAAAAGCCGAGTGCGGTCGAAGTGTCCCGAAACGAAGGCTTCAAGGGAAAAAGCAATCTGAGCACGACTCGCGCGTGACGTCACCCGACGGCACGCGCGAGGCTTTTAGATGATTTCGATGCTTATTTAGCTCTTGATTCTCTGCGTTATTAATGTATACAAAAAAATGTATCGCACACTCTGATCGCTTATTTGTTTAGTTTATACGTTAATTTAAATATAATAATAAATCTAAATTACAAATGATTTATCTTCTAAAAAATTGTTTACGCTTTACTTACACCCGTCCTTATGCGAAATAAATTATAATTCATAAAAGTAAGCGGAAATATATTTATATTCGTATTATTATATTAATTCTCATACTTTCATCAAGCGATAAAACATTATCCCCAAAAACAAATCAATCATCCATCCGGCCGCAGATCGTAAGTGCCAGAAAATGCATCTTTAACACAAGCGATAGGATGGTCCCGTTGGTAGCGTCCCTGGCTTCGGTCCGCAAGGGCGCAGGATCGTTCCTCGCGCTCAGTCCTTTTTTTTTTTAATTATGATTACTATTAATTCTTATTTGATTAGTTATTTTTATTAGTTATCATTATTATTTTAATTAGTTATCTTTTAGTGTCGAAAATTTTATCGCGCACTCTGACCGCTTATTTTATTAGTTTGTACGTTAATTTAAATATAATAATAAATCTAAAATACAACTTATTTATCGTCTAAGAAATTGTTTGCGCTTTACTCACACCCGTCCCTATGCCAAATAAATTGTAATTTATTAAAGTAAGCGGAAATATATTTATATTCGTATCATTATATTCATTCTCATATACTTCCATCAAGCGATAAAGTATTATCCCCAAAAACAATCATCCATCCGTCCGCGAATCGTAAGTACCAGAAAATGAACATACATTGACACAAAAAATTAAAGGAGCAAGAAAAGTTGAACTTTTTTTCGTTTTTTTCCGAAAGGCTGTAACTTCGTCAAAAATGGTCGTACAAAAAAAAAGGATTTTGAAGCTTGAAGTTTCTAGTTTTAGTTCCGACAATGATTTTTTTTTAGAATCTGATTGCGCGGTCGGAAGCAATATCATGGCAAAAAAAATCTTGCAAATTTTTACGTTTTTCAAAGTTTTGCACGGGTTTTGGAGATTTTTTTCGGACTTGACCAATATTAAGGTCGTTGAGCCCATTCAATTTGCTTTTTTGTTCTCCGTACGACCATTTTTCGCTAAGATATCGGCATTTGAATGAAAAAACGTCATTTTGTCTTCAGTCATCAATATCTCAGGAACTAATGGTTCTCAGGAACAGTCAAAAATGCACTTCCTGGCACTTACGATCCGCGGCCGGATGGATGATTGATTTGTTTTTGGGGATAATGCTTTATCGCTTGATGAAAGTATGAGAATTAATATAATAATACCAATATAAATATATTTCCGTTTACTTTTATGAATTATAATTTATTTCGCATAAGGACGGGTGTAAGTAAAGCGTAAACAATTTTTTAGAAGATAAATCATTTGTAATTTAGATTTATTATTATATTTAAATTAACGTATAAACTAAAAAAATAAGCGATCAGAGTGCGCGATACATTTTTTTGTATACATTAATAACGCAGAGAATCAAGAGCTAAATAAGCATCGAAATCATCTAAAAGCCTCGCGCGTGCCGTCGGGTGACGGCACGCGCGAGTCGTGCTCAGATTGCTTTTTCCCTCGAAGCTGAAGCCTTCGTTTCGGCTTGGCCGCACATGAACGTGCTCAGCGTCCATGTGTTGGTGTAGGTGCCGAATGCGTGGTCGGGACACTTCGACCGCACTCGGCTCTTTCCGAAGATGTCCGAGCGTCGCTCGCTCACGGATACGCGCTACTATGATGTGATGGGCGCGTAAGAGACTAGGGAGGGGGTAACGTTTACGCGCGATCTGGCTGCACTGCTGCACGGTCTCATATACATGCAGTTCTTGAAACAGAAGCGAATTTCAGTGGTGAAGATTAGATCTCACCAAAGTTAGCCCCCCCTACTTCAACTAATCGAACTTTTTTTTTTACGAATCGTTTGGTAGCGTTTGGTAGTCCATTCAAATCGTTTGGTAGTTTCCCGTTCTTTCGGAAAATCAAAAAGAAAATTCCGATCCATGAGATAGGACGATAGGTGGCGGAAAACGATTGTAGAGATTCGGTCTGTTGTGTGGCTCTCTACTCCTGTGTTGTTTGTCCGCGGCTTGTCCAGTCTGTAAAGTCGGTAAGGTAAGAAGAGGCAGGAAAAGATTGTGCGTTTCGCTCGGGTACAGTGACAGACTCATCAGTAGGGCTGTGTCACTGCACCCTGCCCTAGACGCGCTGGGTGTTAGGATCTAGGGGAATGACGGTTGTATATATTTGAAACGCATGCCCCTGCCACCGCTTGTGAGAAACGCTGGAACGATGTGTAGCCGCGTAGCGGTGAGATGGTGGAACTAGCAGGACCGCCACACGACTCGCTAACCAACGCCATCTATGGCAAAAACGTCGTATATTATCGCGACCAATCACAGCCTTCCGTTTCGGATATGCGTACTTTCTTTCGGTTTGGTCGGAGTTTATTAAAAAATTTAATTCGAAAATGTTAATTCGTTTGCATACAGGTCTGGAAACTGCCAGAATTCGCATGGTGGGGGTAGGCCGCTTACTGACGACAATTTTCGTTGAGTATTGACACTACGCGGCGCTGCAATCTTGCCCTCAGTTGAACATAACCACCACAAATAATTTTTCTAAACAAGCCCACTCTTCGGGGATCGAACTCGGCTCCTTCAAAACGGTAGCTCAGCACCCTATCCGTGCGACCACGATTATCATTGCGTGAATAAGACAGTTTTCTAACATCTAAGTTATAGCCACGCTTGGGGTTGAATTAGATTTGGCGGCTTGTTGGGTTGGTTCACCGCTTAATTTTATTCATTATAATTAGCTATATTGGTAGTTATACCACCAATATATATATATATATTGGTGGTGTATATATATATATACTGCGGAACCAATAATTGAAATGAGGTGTTACGGAGACAGGCTGATGTAGAGTATTGCAGCGATTAGCTCTGTCTTTTCAATACCTCCGTCTGCCCCCGTACCACACTTCGCGGCTAACTCTTTTAAGATAGCAGCGTCCCTAGCGGCCAGTGTATTAAACAAATTTCGTCAGTAAGCGATCCTCCTCATCCGACGGAGTTTCCAGACCTGTATATAAGACCGTGGTGCAGTCAAAAGTAGCCAAAGTCGAACATTTTTGTGACCGCTTAGCGAAACATGTATTCCTATGTTTAACGACCCGGGCAATTCGAATTTCTACGAATTTTAACTATTAACAGTGAAGGAAAGAGTTGAAAACCGAAAAATATGCATTATTTCGAGAACGAGGAGGAAATCGCAAAAAAGTTTCGAACAAAAGTTGTAGAATGGAAGATTTTACCTCGTAAGTATATACGATGTTTTTTCTCTATCTCCAATAGTTTAGCCGTAAAATCGAAAAACAAATGCACACCACTATCAGCGAGCGTGGCACACGGACGTGACGAAATCGAGAGGTATGAGCATCGCTGGTACCTCTTCTCTCTCTCTCTCACTCTCCCCCCACCCTCCCAGGCCGCCGCTCGCGCTCTCGCACGGCCGCTACACGCGTGCGAGGCAGTGCAGCCAGCCGCGCGCAAAAGTTACCCCCTCTCTAGACCCTTGCGCGCCCATCCGCGACCATAGTAGCGCGTGTCCGTGAGCCAGCGACGCGAGGATCTTCGGAAAGAGCCGAGTGCGGTCGAACTGTCCCGACCGCGCCTTCGGCAGCTACACCAACACATAGATACGCTGAGCACGCTCATGTGCGGCCAAGCCGAACGAAGGCTTCGAGGGAAAAAGCAATCTGAGCACGGCTCGCGCGTGACGTCACGCGACGGCACGCGCGAGGCTTTTAGATGATTTCAATGCTTATTCAGCTCTTGATTCTCTGCGTTATTAATGTATACAAAAAAATGTATCGCGCACTCTGAACGCTTATTTGTTTAGTTTATACGTTAATTTAAATATAATAATAAATCTAAATTACAACTTATTTATCTTCTAAAAAATTGTTTACGCATTACTCACACCCGTCCTTATGCCAAATAAATTATAATTCAGAAAAGTAAGTGAAAATATATTTATATTCGTATTATTATATTAATTCTCATACATTCATCAAGTGATAAAGTATTATCTCCAAAAATAAGTCAATCATCCATCCGGCCGCTAATCGTAAGTGCCAGAAAGTGCATTTTTAACACAAGCGATAGGATGGTCCCGTTGGTAGCGTTCCTGGCATCGGTCAGTAGGGGCGCAGGATCGTTCCTCACGCTCAGCGCTTTTTTTTTTAATCATGGTTACTATTAAGGATGTTGAGTCTCTATAAAGCATGTTAATGTTAATTGTTCAATAAATAGCTTCTTAATCGTCATGAAATTTTTACACGATTTCCTGAATACTTCATGTAAAAACATACATAATTTTCAGAATTCTATCATCATTACTTCAACCTCCTTAAGGGTTCAAATAAAAAATGATGAGAAAATTCTGAAAATTTGATATGTTTTTGTATGAAGTATTTAAGAGCTCGTGTTAAAATTTCACGACGATTAGGAAGCTCATTATTAAAAAATTAACATTTCGTTAAGAACAATTTTTAATAGAAATAAAAAAAAATTTATCAATAAACTTCGTTTTGTTTCCGTTGCTTTCAGTATATTGTAGATATTACAAACTTGAGAGGTCAAAAAAAAATGTATTACAAAGTTACATCAGTTCCCATAAGACAGCATTTAATTTGTGAATGTTAATTGTTCAATAACGAGCTTCCTAATTGTCGTAAAATTTTTACACGACCTCTGAAATACTTCATTCAAAAACATACCAAATTTTCGGAATTTTATCATCATTTGCGATTTGGGTCCCAGCATCAGTAATTCTTATTTGATTAGTTATTTTTATTAGTTATCATATTTATTATAATTAGTTATCTTTTAGTACCGAAAAATTTATCGCGCACTCTGACCGCTTATTTTATTAGTTTTTACGTTAATTTAAATATAATAAATCTAAAATACAACTTATTTATCTTCGAGCAAAATGTTTGCGCTTTACTCACACCCGACCCTATGCCAATTAAATTGTAATTCATAACAGTAAGCGGAAATATATTTATCTTCGTATTATTATATTCATTCTCATATACTTTCATCAAGCGATAAAGTATTATCCCCAAAAACAATCATCCATCCGACCGCGAATCGTAAGTACGAGAAAGTGAACATACATTGACACAAAAAATTAAAGGAGCAAGAAAAGTTGAACTTCGTCAAAAGTAGTCGTACAAAAAAAAAAAGGATTTTAAAGCTTCAAGTTTCTAGTTTTAGTTCCGACAACGATTTTTTTTTGAGAATCACTGATTGCGCGGTCCGAAGAAATATCACGGCAAAAAAAATGTTGCAAATTTTTACGTTTTTCAAAGTTCTGCACGTGTTGTGGAGATTTTTTTCTAACTTGACCAATATCAAGGTCATTGAGCCCATTCAATTCACTTCAATTTGCTTTTTTTTCTCCCTACGACCATTTTTCGCTGAGACGGTTACGATCGCCCTAGCTCGACGAAAATCCGCACAAAGCGGAGAGCGCGATAATATATATAGGTATAGCCAGAGTCGAGCCCGTTAGCTATAGATATAGTAGGAGCGCGGTAAAGAAAAGTAGCACTGTGTTTCTATCGTCCACGGTCAACGAAAATCCGCACAAAGCGGAGAGCCCGATAACATATATAGGTATAGCCAGAGTCGAGCCCGACCGCTATAGATATACTAGAAGCGCGGTGGACAAGAGCAGCAACGGTTTTAATCGCTCTAGTTCGACGAAGATCCGCACAAAGGGGTCGTCCATTAATCACGTGCCGCTCAAATTTGAGGGGGGCGGGGGGGGGTGGGTTTCGGATAACATCACGATTGATCACACTGGGGAGGGGGATTGATGGGACAATCACGTATATTTTTTTTGGTAACTGCGCGGACAATGCCATTGAAATATACTGAAAACATACATTACTTCGTTTTTCACAATAAAATACCGTACTCTCTATAGCTTGTGGCTGACATTTTGTAACAAAAAAAATACACGCGATGCTACTGGCGTGGGGTGGGGGGCGAGTACCCTAGAACCTCACCACATATGACCATAGGGTGGGGGTTCAAAAAGTGGCCTAAAAAACCTCACGTGATTAATGGACGAGCTCAAAGCGTAGAGCGTGATAACATATAAAGGTATAGCCAGAGTCGAGCCTGTCCGCTATAGATATACTAGAAGCGCGGTGAAGAAAAGCTGCAACGGTTACGATGCCCTAGCTCGACGAAAATCCGCACAAAGCGGAGAGCGCGATAATATATATAGGTATAGCCACAGTTGAGACCGTCAGCTATAGATATAGTAGGAGCGCGGTAAAGAATAGTAGCACTGTGTTTCTATCGTCCAAGGTCGACGAAAATCCGCACAAAGCGGGGAGCGCGATAACATATATAGGTATAGCCAGAGTCGAGCCCGACCGCTATAGATATACTAGAAGCGCGGCGGACAAGAGCAGCACCGGTTTCGATCGCTCTAGCTCGACGAAGATCCGCACAAAGGGGTCGTCCATTAATCAGGTGCGGCTCAAATTGGGTGGAGGGGGGTGGTTTCGGATAACATCACGATTGATCACACTGGGGAGGGGGATTGTTGGGACAATCACGTATATTTTTTTTGGTAACTGCGCGGACAATGCCATTGAAATATACCGAAAACATATATTACTTCGTTTTTCACAATAAAATACCGTACTCTCTATAGCTTGTGGCTGACATTTCGTAACAAAAAAAATACACGCGATGTTGTAGGCGGGGGGGGGGGGTACCCTAGAACCTCACCACATATCACCATAGGGTGGGGGGTTCAAAAAGTGGCCTAAAAAACGTCACGTGATTAATGGACGACCCCAAAGCGTAGAGCGTGATAACATATAAAGGTATAGCCAGAGTCGAGCCTGTCCGCTATAGATATACTAGAAGCGCGGTGAAGAAAAGCTGCAACGGTTACGATGCCCTAGCTCGACGAAAATCCGCACAAAGCGGAGAGCGCGATAATATATATAGGTATAGCCACAGTTGAGACCGTCAGCTATAGATATAGTAGGAGCGCGGTAAAGAATAGTAGCACTGTGTTTCTATCGTCCAAGGTCGACGAAAATCCGCACAAAGCGGGGAGCGCGATAACATATATAGGTATAGCCAGAGTCGAGCCCGACCGCTATAGATATACTAGAAGCGCGGCGGACAACAGCAGCACCGGTTTCGATCGCTCTAGCTCGACGAAGATCCGCACAAAGGGGTCGTCCATTAATCAGGTGCGGCTCAAATTGGGGGGAGGGGGGTGGTTTCGGATAACATCACGATTGATCACACTGGGGAGGGGGATTGTTGGGACAATCACGTATATTTTTTTTGGTAACTGCGCGGACAATGCCATTGAAATATACCGAAAACATATATTACTTCGTTTTTCACAATAAAATACCGTACTCTCTATAGCTTGTGGCTGACATTTCGTAACAAAAAAAATACACGCGATGTTGTAGGCGGGGGGGGGGGGTACCCTAGAACCTCACCACATATCACCATAGGGTGGGGGGTTCAAAAAGTGGCCTAAAAAACGTCACGTGATTAATGGACGACCCCAAAGCGTAGAGCGTGATAACATATATAGGTATAGCCAGAGTCGAGCCTGTCCGCTATAGATATACTAGAAGCACGGTGAAGAAAAGCCGCAACGGTTACGATCGCCCTAGCTCGACGAAAATCCGCACAAAGCGGAGAGCGCGATAATATATATAGGTATAGCCAGAGTCGAGCCCGTTAGCTATAGATATAGTAGGAGCGCGGTAAAGAAAAGTAGCACTGTGTTTCTATCGTCCACGGTCAACGAAAATCCGCACAAAGCGGAGAGCCCGATAACATATATAGGTATAGCCAGAGTCGAGCCCGACCGCTATAGATATACTAGAAGCGCGGTGGACAAGAGCAGCAACGGTTTTAATCGCTCTAGTTCGACGAAGATCCGCACAAAGGGGTCGTCCATTAATCACGTGCCGCTCAAATTTGAGGGGGGGGGGGGTGGGTTTCGGATAACATCACGATTGATCACACTGGGGAGGGGGATTGATGGGACAATCACGTATATTTTTTTTGGTAACTGCGCGGACAATGCCATTGAAATATACTGAAAACATACATTACTTCGTTTTTCACAATAAAATACCGTACTCTCTATAGCTTGTGGCTGACATTTTGTAACAAAAAAAATACACGCGATGCTACTGGCGCGGGGTGGGGGGCGAGTACCCTAGAACCTCACCACACATCACCATAGGGTGGGGGTTCAAAAAGTGGCCTAAAAAACCTCACGTGATTAATGGACGAGCTCAAAGCGTAGAGCGTGATAACATATAAAGGTATAGCCAGAGTCGAGCCTGTCCGCTATAGATATACTAGAAGCGCGGTGAAGAAAAGCTGCAACGGTTACGATGCCCTAGCTCGACGAAAATCCGCACAAAGCGGAGAGCGCGATAATATATATAGGTATAGCCACAGTTGAGACCGTCAGCTATAGATATAGTAGGAGCGCGGTAAAGAATAGTAGCACTGTGTTTCTATCGTCCAAGGTCGACGAAAATCCGCACAAAGCGGGGAGCGCGATAACATATATAGGTATAGCCAGAGTCGAGCCCGACCGCTATAGATATACTAGAAGCGCGGCGGACAAGAGCAGCACCGGTTTCGATCGCTCTAGCTCGACGAAGATCCGCACAAAGGGGTCGTCCATTAATCAGGTGCGGCTCAAATTGGGGGGAGGGGGGTGGTTTCGGATAACATCACGATTGATCACACTGGGGAGGGGGATTGTTGGGACAATCACGTATATTTTTTTTGGTAACTGCGCGGACAATGCCATTGAAATATACCGAAAACATATATTACTTCGTTTTTCACAATAAAATACCGTACTCTCTATAGCTTGTGGCTGACATTTCGTAACAAAAAAAATACACGCGATGTTGCAGGCGGGGGGGGGGGTACCCTAGAACCTCACCACATATCACCATAGGGTGGGGGGTTCAAAAAGTGGCCTAAAAAACGTCACGTGATTAATGGACGACCCCAAAGCGTAGAGCGTGATAACATATATAGGTATAGCCAGAGTCGAGCCTGTCCGCTATAGATATACTAGACGCACGGTGAAGAAAAGCCGCAACGGTTACGATCGCCCTAGCTCGACGAAAATCCGCACAAAGCGGAGAGCGCGATAATATATATAGGTATAGCTAGAGTCGAGCCCGTCAGCTATAGATATAGTAGGAGCGTGGTAAAGAAAAGTAGCAGTGAGTTTCTATCGTCCAACGTCGACGAAAATCCGCACAAAGCGGTGAGCGCGATAACATATATAGGTATAGCCAGAGTCGAGCCCGACCGCTATAGATATACTAGAAGCGCGGTGGACAAGAGCAGCAACGGTTTCGATCGCTCTAGGTCGACGAAGATCCGCACAAAGGGGTCGTCCATTAATCAGGTGCGGCTCAAATCGGGGGGGGGGGGGGGGGGTTTCGGATAACATCACGATTGATCACACTGGGGAGGGGGATTGTTGGGCATATCACGTATATTTTTTTTGGTAACTGTGCGGACAATGCCATTGAAACATACTGAAAACATATATTACTTCGTTTTTCACAATAAAATACCGTACTCTCTATAGCTTGTGGCTGACATTTCGTAACAAAAAAATCCACGCGATGTTGCCGGCGCGGGTTGAGGGGAGTACCCTAGAGCCTCACCAAATATCACCATAGGGTGGGGGTTCAAAAAGTGGCCTAAAAAGCCTCACGTGATTAATGGACGACCCCAAAGCGTAGAGCGTGATAACATATATAGGTATAGCCAGAGTCGAGCCTGTCCGCTATAGATATACTAGAAGCGCGGTGAAGAAAAGCCGCAACGGTTACGATCGCCCTAGCTCGACGAAAATCCGCACAAAGCCGAGAGCGCGATAATATATATAGGTATAGCCAGAGTCGAGACCGTCAGCTATAGATATAGTAGGAGCGCGGTAAAGAAAAGTAGCACTGTGTTTCTATCGTCCAAGGTCGACGAAAATCCACACAAAGCGGGGAGCGCGATAACATATATAGGTTTAGCCAGAGTCGAGCCCGTCCGCTATAGATATACTAGAAGCGCAGCAGAGAAGAGCAGCAACGGTTTCGATCGCTCTAGCTCGACGAAGATCCGCACAAAGGGGTCGTCCATTAATCAGGTGCGGCTCAAATTGGGGGGAGGGGGGTGGTTTCGGATAACATCACGATTGATCACACTGGGGAGGGGCATTGTTGGGACAATCACGTATATTTTTTTTGGTAACTGCGCGGACAATGCCATTGAAATATACCGAAAACATATATTACTTCGTTTTTCACAATAAAATACCGTACTCTCTATAGCTTGTGGCTGACATTTCGTAACAAAAAAAATACACGCGATGTTGTAGGCGGGGGGGGGGGTACCCTAGAACCTCACCACATATCACCATAGGGTGGGGGGTTCAAAAAGTGGCCTAGAAAACCTCACGTTATTAATGGACGACCCCAAAGCGTAACTGCGAGGGTCACTGAATCTCGGTCGGGTATTTTCGGCAGCCCAGAGTGCGTCAGCGGCTTCCCCTCGTGCCGGCGCGGCGCTCCAACCTGGAGCTTGGCTCGAGAGTCCCCAGGACCAATCGGGTGCGTCGAGGGGGTTACATTAGTATAGGTAGGGAGGTCGTCCATTAATCACGTGAGGCTCAAATTGGGGGAGGGGGTTGGATAACATCGCGATTGATCACACTGGGGTGGGGGGAGTAGTTGCGACATATGACGTATACTTTTTTTTGGTAACTGCGCGGACAATGCCATTTAAATATACTGAAAACATATAACTTCGTTTTTCACAATAAAATACCGTACCCTCTATACCTTGTGGCTGACATTTTCAAACAAAGCAAATACACGCGATGTTACAGGCGGGGGAGGGTCCCTAGAACCTCACCACATATCACTATGGCGGAGAGGAGTTCAAAAAGTGGCCCAAAAAACTTCACATCATCAATGAACGACCCCAAAGCGGAGTGCGCGATAAAATATATAGGTATAGCCAGAGTCGAGCCCGTCAACTAGAGATAGAAGCTAGATTAGAAGCGCGGTGGAGAAAAGCAGCGACGGTATGTTTCTATCGTCCAAGCTTGACGAAAATCCGCAGAAAGCAGAGGGCGCGATAACATATATAGGTATAGCCAGAGTCGAGCCCGTCAGCTATAGATATAGTAGGAGCGCGGTAAAGAAAATTAGCAATGTGTTTCTATCGTCCAAGGTCGACGAATATCCGCCCAAAGCGGAGAGCGCGATAACATATAGGTATATCCAGAGTTGAGCCCGTCAGCTATAGATATACTAGAAGCGCGGTGAAGGAAAGCAGCAACGGTTTCGTTCGCCCTAGCTCGACGAATATTCGCACAAAGCGGAGTGCGCGATAACATATAGGTATAGCCAGAGTCGAGCCCGTCAGCTATAGATATAGTAGGAGCGCGGTAAAGAAAATTAGCGATGTGTTTCTATCGTCCAAGATCGACGAATATCCGCACAAAGCGGAGAGCGCCATAACATATAGCTATAGCCAGGGTTGAGCCTGTCAGTTATAGATGGCGTTGGTTATCGAGTCGTTTTCCGCCACCTATCGTCCTATCTCATGGATCGGAATTTTTTTTTTGATTTTCCGAAAGAATGGGAAACTACCAAACGATTTGAATGGACTACCAAACGCTACCAAACGACTACCAAACGATTCGTAAAAAAAAAAGTTCGATTAGACAAAGTAGGGGAGCCAACTTACTGCCCAATTTTTGATTATCGATTTTTCGAAAAACGGAGAACTATCAAACGATTTAAAGGGACTACCAAACGCTACCAAACGACCACCAAACGATTCGTAAAAAAAGTTTGATTAGCCAAACTGGAGGAGCTAACTTTGGTGAGGTGAAGATTAGTACCCTTATAGAGCAAGTTTTTCGTTCGCCTCAATGTCACTGCGCGTCGCTGATGTCGATCGATACGGTGAGGCCCGGTAAGAACGCTTTAAATTAGGGATGATTCAAAAGACTTTCACAACATAAAGAATTATAATAAAAATCATTGTTGATAATGCAGGGTAATAATTCTTCGGTAATTTTTTGGCAATAATTATTTTAACGATTCTTAATACTCAATTGCAGTGAAAATCGAGTTGTTTTTTAAATATAAAGTCCGCTCAAAGTGATTTGCGTACATCGCGGAAATAAATTCAGGACGAAAAAACGCTGATTAGGGAATTGAACCCAAAATACTATGAGTGTAAGCGCGGAACGAACAAATTTTGCAAGTGTTCAGTTTACATTTTAACATAAATCTGATGAAGCGTTTATTAGTTAATTATCTTTGATCGTGTAGAACATGAACATTCTTCGACCGTAAACTAAATATTGTTTACGAAACACGGAATAAATACGGCTAGAATAAATAGGAATAAATAGGTTAGAGTTTACAGCGCATGCATTACATGTGGTAGACAAAGAGAGAATGCTACTCTGTCGCGTGCTGTGTATCGTTGCACAGTGTACCTATCTATCGCCACGCACCTCGCGCCCGTAGATCGCAACGCAAAAAGTACGTTCGGCGAACGTACCCCCACCACCGTTTTTGCAAGTCCTGGATGTAAGACCGTGGTCAGCTGTGCTTGACAGTCGAAACAACTCGAGCGTTTATCTCAGCGCTGTCCGCAAACCTTTGACTCATTGTCAGCCAACATGTAATAATAACTTTACATCCGATTATCCGGATATTCGTGGGCGGCACTTCGAACGTATAGCCTCGAAAAGTACACGCAAAATGTCCAGTAGCCAAAGAAAAGTAAAGTGGCCCCTCTTCGATATACCGCCAAATCGTACAGTGTCCTTAACCTTGTTGCCAACTTTTTGGAGAAATATAGACGTGTAAATGTTACTGTGAAATGAGTCATTCGTAACGTAAAAGGAAAATAGGCATTTAAATTCGACGATGGATATCTTGAACGTGGAGCTCGATATACCCACCAAATACATGGAACTGTCAGACGGAAAAATATGCGCCACCGTTCACAGAAATTGGTTGGCCAATTTATGGTCCGTGGGCCCTGTACATTTTTTCACCCACGATCGTTTGTCCATGGACGAGATAGCGGCTAGCCCGTCACTGGACGATTTGGGACCTAATTGGATGAGGATATACATCAGGGTGAATATACTTCTTTCGAAAATTTGCTTAAAAATTGGTAAATTCGTCGTCGATCTTCCAACGAAACGAATGTAATTTTTATATTTTTCTCGAAGGTTTACAAGAAACAAAATAAGAATGCTATACCCTTACCGAGGGACAGATATTCGACGAGTGCGAAGGTACAACCGGAATTGACTTTTGCTCAATTGTTGCGCTACGTCGCTGAAACTAATTACAGAAATTTGTGGAAGGAGTCCTACAAGAAGTATTACAGTGAGTTTATCAATATTGCATTAATATTATGTCATCATTATCGAATGAATCAATCAATATCCAGATATCAACGTGAATAAACATCAAGGGGTTAGGCTACTGCGATTATCGGATAATCAGGATTCTTTCAGAAAAATGAGTTTAATGGAATAAGATGACTGAAAAATTCTTTGGACATTTATTTGTATGTACATTGACAAAGTTATGTACCAGACTGTATAAAAAATATTAATAATCAAAGAAATTATTAAGTCTCGCGAAGGACCTATGGACATGAGGGTGTACTCGATTTTGGCTACCCGGTTGATCTGAAACCGAAAAATCGATATGTAAAAAAAATTCGTTTCAAAACACGGTTTTATTGAACGTACTAAAAAGTGGAAAATAAATTGTTTTACCAAGTCACCTATAGGTGCCTATAAATACTAGCTTGGGGCGCTCAACATTAAAAATGTTGAATAAATTTGATCAATTCAGTTCCATTAACCGTATTTAATTTGGCAGAATAGTAAGAGAAATTATTATCACATTTATACTCAGTTTCAGGATTTTTATTTAAGAAATCTACAGTTGTTTTACAGTAAATTAAATTCAGTTGATATGTTAACGGATTTATTTAAATTAAACATTATATGCCTAAATTTTGAGCGCCCCAGCTCTTATTTATAGACACATATACGTGACTTGGTAAAGAAAATTATTTTCTACTTTTTAGTTCATTAAATAAAAGCTTGTATTTTTTATTTTATTTTTACATATAAATTTCTTTCTACTCTTTATTCTTTAATTGATTTAGTAGTTAGTCGTTGCTGGTAGCTTACTAGTTTTTACGAGTTTGTACAGGAGGCACATGGAATGCTTGTAAAAAATAACAAAAACTGTCATTGGGATTGAAGGCACGACTGAGGGCCACATATTTGAACATAGCCCGGTGTTGCTTTCACGAATGATCTCTACTGTATATGAATAAATATTCGCAGGTCTATGGAACTCGTCAGACCAGAAAGAGCAATCTTATGCTGTACCGAGCAGCAGCGATGTTGCTGTGATGCGGGAGGTCTTGTCCCGCATGTATGCCTGCTCGCTGATAAAAATTCGCAACGGCCAAGTGATCGCCGTCAATCCACGAGCTACGAACAATTCGCACTGCAATTTGTTGCCAGCTTTGCTCGCTGTAGAGACACCCGTTGCATTCATGATTTTTCATGAACAAACCGCCCGATACTCGTTGCAAGAGTGAGTCTATGGATTTTTTGACGTCGCTGTTAAATGTGCAATTCCAAATTCTTATCCTTTCTTAAGGCGAAAAACCTGTTTAGATGACTCAAAGAATGGATTCTTTTTTTAATTCCATAAATTGTTGGTAAAAGCAGTAGAAATGATTCATTACTGCCGTTAATGTTTTGTTTTCGGTAACTTTCCTCAAACGCGTCTTTCTCGAAATGACTTTTTTTCCAATTTGTCTACGCTAGCTCAAAAGTTTGTAACCTATAATTTTATCAAGTGATAGTTTCTTTATATAATTGGGCTATATATGAACCTAAATTTGGGCAATATCATTGTTTAAAATATATTTTTATAGCAAAAAAGTTCATAAAATAATGGCAAATTATAACTCTGACCAAAAGAATGCCATTTTCAATTTTTTGGTCAGAGTTAGGTTTATGTAGATGGAAAACATGTTCTTAAAGTAATCTTCAAACCATATGTGGAACCTTCCTCTTCAATTTGATCCGCAGACAGAAATTGGCTTAAGAATGTTAAACACGCGATTGTTTAAAATCCTCTGTCCGGATACAGAAATAGTAAGATCTACCTCTTATTTATTTTGGAATACAAAGGAGTACCGTCAACAAAAGAAAATGGAACAAATATTTAAAAACATCGAATACTTTGTATCATTGGCAATGATGCTTATGACGCAATATTCCTATTTCTTCCCTAAATCATACTAATATTGCTTGTTCGAAGGCTTTGCTATTCCTTCCGGTTATTTTTTTGTGTAACTAAAAATTGTTCCAGATGTGTGATGTACAGTCCTGCCGCTTTGTCGACGAGCTACAACAAGCCCCTTTTCCTGATCTATCAACTTCTTCGCTTGTCCAGAGATCTTTACGATCAGGGTCTCGCTTTAGGCGAAATAACTCTCGGCGATATATTGATCATGGACAATTTTACTATTCAGGTGATCTTTCATATTTCGTAGCAGGAATTTTGAAGCCAACTACGCCGATCTCGTGCAGGTCGCATTTAACGATAAAAATCATTTTGTATGCGTGTGCATCCCAATGCAGTTAAATGAGAATCAACTGCTTGTGACGTAGGGTAAGAGCATCAGCACACAGGCCCTAACCAGTAGTCAGCCGGTCTTATACTTTAACATTGACTCAAAAAAAAAATATATATATATAAAATTTAAAATGAAGTGGCCGTCTACTGGAAGTTATTAAAAAAGTACTGCGAAAAAATTGGCAGGCCAGACGTTCTAAAAACTGGATCCTCGTTTATTGGCAAATTACTCACCTCTCTAACTACCCAAAATTTCCGATCAATCTATGAATGCATTACTTATTTTTTACCGAACAATTAAACTGCCATTTTCCTCAAATACTGAAAACGCCATTGATTTAAGTAATTAAACTCAGTTAAATTTTCATTCAACTAAAAAAAGAATATATTATCGATATTCCTGAGGATTTATCCATAAATGTAATAAGTTAACTGCACATTTGATTACATAATTCGTAGAGAGTCTGAAATATATAGAAAAAGAAGGTGACTTTCCCTAATTTTTTGCATTCTGAAATAACATTTTTCAAAAGTCGAGGTAAATACAAACAAATCAGTTTTCGTTTGTACTGTAAGAATAAACTATTCCGACAGTTTGAATTCTATTTTCGCAGGCCTAATGTGGCCGGTTTTTTTAAATGTCAACTTTTGATCCGTAGTTTGTTGTGAGATACAAATTGACACTTTAGGAATCGAAACTCGACCCGTTCTCTCAATTTTTCAAAGGTCATGCCAAAGCTGAGCGACAATATTTACCTGAAATCCGAATTGGACGACGAACAACAATCGACAAGGCGAGAAAACAATGCTTCATCGTTGCAACAGGAGAACGCGAAGAGGGTTGGAAACTCTTCGAAGCACGGTGTGATGACACCCGGGAACCCCGAATTCGGACGAAACGAGAGTATACTAAAGCTCTGCGAATTGTGGCTTCATGGTCACATAAGTAATTTCGATTATCTGACAGCGCTGAACAATCTCGCTGGTAGACGATACGGTGATCCGAGTTGTCACCACGTGATGCCGTGGGTTACGGATTTTAGTTCGCGCTGCGGCAGAAACTGGCGCGACCTCACAAAGTCGAAGTTTCGATTGAACAAGGGCGACAGACAGCTGGATCTTACTTTTGATGCCCAAACGATCGATGCAAGTTGAATTTTTACATGTAAATTAATGGAAATTCCAAACGATTTTTTCAATCGAACGCACAGATCTGAGATCGAGAGCTCAGATCCCGTTGCAGGGACATAAAGTCCCTTTCACATTTCTTTGCATTGCCAGTTTTTTTTTGCATTCTAATATACAGGGTTTCCAGTTACGAATGGATAATGCTGCAACTGTCGGTAGGTCAGATCATGTCCTACTATATGCTGGAATTTCAGTTTAGTAAAAGTCCGACAGTTTTCGAGATGAAAATCATCTGCTTTTGGTTTTTCGCATTCCATTTCTACAAATGATAACTTTTTCGACCCGATTTAAAGAAAAATACTCTCGGTTATTTGTTTTGTCTAGGAAAGTCTTCTTTTGAAGCTTAAATGTTAAGGAAATTTTATGAAAAAAAGATCTTATGTATAATTTTCATACAAACCAATTCATATCGTGCCGATTGCTTTAAGAAGTTGTTTAGTTACTGTCGATTCATATCATTTGTAAAAATGGCATGCGAAAAACCGAAAGTAGATGTTTTTTTTAAATAACGTAAAATCCAAAATCTTGAAAAACCCAGGACTTTTACTAAACTGAAATTCCATGATATAGTAGGGCATGATCTAACCTATCGACAGTTGCGGGATCATCCATTCGAAACAGGACACCCTGTATACTAACTTGAGTGAAGTAATATTTTCCAAAAGTTTAAGGAGATGCTGCTTTGACGACCCGAAAATTAGGGTTAAAAAATGTACTATAATGGAATAAGTAAGATGAGTGAAAAAGTATTGCATTTATTCGTGTGTACATTAGCAAAGTTTTATACCAAATTTCATTTTTTTAAATATGAATTATTGAAGAAGTTATGGACAAGCTCGTGGAGGATTTTTAAACGTAATGGGCTCAACGGTGTAGTTGATTTTGACCACCCGGCTGATCTGAAATAGAAGAAACCATTTTTTTCTTAAAATTAATAATATTGGCTCAGACGTGACCGAGCTTTTTAGTTATCGTATTTTAATCATAAAAAAATGTTTGAATTTTTAGTTTTTTTGAAGAGAAATGATATTAATCAACCCTTCGTTGACACGCTTATATTTGGCCACAGTTTTGACACACTGGGTCAATTGGACCCGGATCGTACTTCACCCACCTGCCATTAACAACCCTTCGGTCGGTTGTTATTGACAAAAAATCAGGGATACACTTTAAACATCATTCAACATGTCTGCATAATTCAAATTCGGAAAGAATAAATTTGAAGTGTCGTAAAAAATATATTGAAGACATTCAATTTTGGGAAAGCGGGCACCTTATTTTAAATGTGTCCGTGTCAAAATGACCCAGTGTATCAACGTAGGGTCAATAACTAATGAAGAAAAAATCTTAAGAAGAAAAACGTCGGTTTAAGGTACTAAACTACGATTAACCTGAATAAATATACCAAATTTCAAGTCAAACCGTTTATTAGATGTCGAGAAATCTTGGACACCGTTTTGAAAAGCATAATTTCGAACAAAAAAAGCGTTAAACGCTTTACTAGAAGTTCTATCGTTGTAATTTCTTCTTCGATTTCTCGAAATTTTCACAGTGGCCTAACTACTCAATATCACAATAATACCAAGTTTAATCTCATTTTGTATATTTTTTTCAATCTTGATGTATATTATATATATCATCTAAATTCATCTACAATCGGATTTGAATACTTCTGACTTTGGTACTTCTGGCACTTCCCATTTTCATCGTTACATTTTCGTTGCAGGTCGGACATCACGTATCGGACGTTCTCTCCGAAATAACTTACTACGTCTACCTCTCACGACGTTACACGAAATCGGTGCTGTGCAAGCATGTTCGGTCGCATTGGGTCCCTTGGGAGTATCCTGTTTCCATCCAGAGACTTCACGAGTGGAGCCCTGACGAGTGTATACCACAATTTTTCACTGATCCCAGAGTCTTCAAGGTAATTGATACCAAGTGTTCACTACAAACTTCATTCCGTTAGCGAACTTAGTATATTTATTTATCGACGGTAGAAGCTCTTAGAGTGAGCAATGTCACAACATTTTTCAGTTTCACTCACAAGCAATCCACCGATTTAAGCGACACCGCAATAAAAACTCTTCTATTGTGAAGTGATGAAAAATCCACTGTGGGTACATTGAAAATAAAATCAAGGGTTGAACCGATCGTTTATTTTTATTTTTCTCAACCTACGTTTAAATGTATGTTTAATTACATAAGGAGGACCGAAAATATTTCGTTAACTTCGGTTTCGTTCGATCAAGAACCCAATGTGAAATACCTGGTTGTAATCATATAGCATTTGTAACGGGTGCATAGTGTAAGAAGTCTGTGTTTAAAGCATTTTTTGATCACTAACATGGTACATGCAGAAGTGTACCAACGAGCCGTAATTGCTGATGATTGTAATAGGAACGACAGCAATGTGACACAAAAAGGTGATTTGATTACATATGATTGATATTTTCGAACAGTAGTATAAAACGAGTGGCTTAGGCAACTAATATAATTAACAAATGAAACATGTGAACGTACACTACCGCCCAAAAGTTTTCGGACACTTCAGTTAATTGCAAAACTTTCCATCACTTTGGATAATTGCAGAATTATATTAGAATAATATAATTCATTGTATAGTAGCTTCGTTATATAGCCATATAGTATTTTCGTAAAATAACAAATGGAATTAATTATATTGTAGAAGTGATAACCTCTACGAAATAATTTATGACGAAACTGACGAACGATGAATTAATTTTTTCTCCATTGTTTATAGTCAATCCACGAGGATCTTCCGAATTTGGAGATTCCAGGATGGGCACGATCACCGGAGGATTTTATTGAGAAACACAGAGAGGCGTTGGAGAGTCTTTACGTATCTGAGAGATTACATCACTGGATAGATTTAACATTTGGCTATAAGTACGATTCTCATACTTTGTCGAGCCATTGCGTGAAAAAAACTGATAGTAAATTACTGATAGTAAGTAAATGGTACATAGGGAAAACCCGGAAAACTCAGAGAATTTCTTTCGTCCCGGAATAATCAGTGAAAAGTCATCATGGGAAAAGTCAGGGAATTTCTGAGTCAATAATGCGTAACAACCATGAAAAGAAACATCCGGTTGACAAGTGTGCTTGAAAATGTTGTCCATCCATCGTCATGTACATGAACGGTTGTAACGTACTTAAAAAAAATCTTTTTTGGTCTTTCAGATTGTCGGGTATCGCTGCTATAAAATCGAAAAACGTGTGTCTTCAATTGGTCGACAATCACACCAGTCTCATGAGTTCGGGTGTTGTGCAACTTTTCACGCAGCCTCATCCCCAGAAAATCGTTCCTTCGCCCTACTGGAGCAAAATGCCACCTCGATTGCGCAACTCCGTGTCCAGTCAAAAAATAAGTACGTCGAAGGGAGCCTTCCCAAAGGGCTAGACTAATTCATTGTGGTTCTTCATAATGTACAGCCCATACGATGATCCCACGGACCGCATCCCATTAGATTAGGGAAAATATTTATAAAATCAATAACAAAAACCATGCTAAGCGTATTTATTCAAAATAATAATCGTATCCAACAGTTATGGTTAAAGAAAAGAATGAGCATTGAGTTTAACAAATATGTCGAACATTTTGTATTGTTCGTAGGAAATGCACTCGTTTATTTACGCCATTTGCATAGAAACAAATCTGCATTCTTTTAAATTAACGTTTTTTAATATTTCTCTAAGGGGTTGGGCTACTTTGACGACGCAAAAATCAGGATTATTTTTAAAAAAATCATTTTGCAGGGGCGAGTAAGATGATTGAAAAATCGTTTGTCCATTTATTTGTATGTAGATTAACAACGTTGTGTACCAAATTGCATTTAGAAATATTAATAATCAAAGGAGTTATGAACAATCTCGTGAAGGACCTTTGAACAGGATTAATGAAACGGATTACAGGAATGAACATTCCGAATTAACGAATGAACGGGATTAATGAAAAACGAGTTTGTTTTTTTAAAATAGATAATATTGGCTAAGACTTGACCACGCGTTTTTTGTTATCGTGTTTCTTCATAAAAAAAAGTTTGAGTTTTTTAAGTGCCCTAAATTCTTAACCTTTTATTTACAACACAGTTCGTTCGATGGTTTGAGCATTTATTTAGTGCACAGTAAAACGTTTCTACGGAAGAACATAACTATCCATAGTATTTGTATGCATCTTTCCAAACTTGAGTAAGTTAAATAACACAAACAGAAAAATGGCAAATTGTTTATTCGTTAATCGAATGTCTTTAAGCAAATTTATTGATATCTTTTCGAATTGGCATGCTTGAAAATCGATGTTCTTAAGGATGTTGAGTCCCAAATCGCAAATGATGATAAAATTCTGAAAATTTGGTATGTTTTTGTATGAAGTATTTCAGAGGTTTTGTAAAAATTTCACGACAATTAGGAAGCTCGTTATTGAACAATTAACATTCACAAATTAAATGTTGTTTTATGGAAACTGATGTAACTTTGCAATAAGTTTTTTTTTGACCTCTCAATTTTATGATATCTACAATATACTGAAAGCAACGGAAACCAAACGAAGTTTATTGATACATTTTTTTTATTTCTTTTAAAAATTGTTCTTAACAAAATGTTATTAATTTTTTAATAACGATCTTCCTAATTTTCGTGAAATTTTAACACGACCTCTTAAATACTTCATACAAAAACATACCAAATTTTCCGAATTTTCTTATAATTTTTTATTTCAACCCTTAAGGAGGTTGAAGTAATGATGATAGAATTCTGAAAATTTGGTATGTTTTTACATGAAGTATTCAGGAGGTCGTGTAAAAATTTCATGACGATTAAGAAGCTATTTATTGAACAATTAACATTAACATGTTTCATAGGGACTCAACATCCTTAACATTGTTTAAATCCAGTAGATCCTTCTCCGAATTTCGTTGTATTGCAAAGTACTGAAATTTTGTTTTATTCAATATTCACGCTTTGATAATACCAACAAAACATCCTCGGTTGAATTTTGCCATGGCTCCTTCCCAACTTGCTCTTTTTCCCGAAACTTTCATTGTAACCACTTTGGAATAGCGCATCTCTTTCCCATGGACTCCACTTT
This sequence comes from Ophion costatus, assembly GCA_951751655.1. Taxonomy (NCBI): domain Eukaryota; kingdom Metazoa; phylum Arthropoda; class Insecta; order Hymenoptera; family Ichneumonidae; genus Ophion; species Ophion costatus. The sequence continues at coordinate 25,582,715 of OX632364.1, read as the reverse complement.
GCGCTGGAGAATCTCTACAGGGTTGTTACGCATATGGAGAACCGGGAAAACCGGGCACTCAGGGAATTTCTTTCCTTCGGGAATAATCAGGGACTTTGAACATTTTCTGGAATTTTCTGAGAATTTACTTTTTGCAAGAATTACGAAAAACGAAACGGATTTGACAAAAAAAATGAACAGTATAAAAATGAATATTTTTGTCTATTTTTAATGTTTATGTTATTCTTCATTATATACGAAAAAAAGTTAAGTCAGTGCCAAATATTAAAAATTTAAAAACCTAAAAAGTAATTTATCTTAAAGCTCTATACACTTGCATTCGATCTGTCGATACACATCCGCATCATTGTTACTATAAATAAGTGTTTATATGTATTTTTGATTTATTGTCACCGGCATAAAAATTTCTGTTTGTAATAAAGAACAGCTTGCGCATTTGCTTTCAATGTATTTTTTCAATTTTACAATGTTCAAATTGCTTTTCGAATTTCAGTTAAAAAAAAATGTTATTCCAATGTTTAACATTTTCGTACATTTGATCTCTAAAAAATGACGTTATCCAGTTCACCATCATTTTTCAATAGAAGGATCGAATTGAGAATTTCCGTTGTTTTTACAAGTCGGTTGAACCGTTGTTTTCTCCCCAAAAATGATTCATTGCCATATCTGCGTATATAATTTCTCCTGTATCGTTTGTAACGTTTACAAATCCTAGTATGGTTGAAACGCGACTTAACTTGTGTTTTTCAATTTAAGAAAAATATACATTTGATGAAAGCAAAGTGTTCTTTGTTCGACCCTAATCTGGGTAATTCGCGAAACTTGAAATGTTCGCCGAACCTGTATGGAAAACCTGTATGATTCAAGACCATTGTACTTTATCGGCAGAGAGCGAAAAATCGGGGGAGAGGATGAGCGAGGACGAGGGTCTCAGTTCGGGGATCGACGAGGAGGATTCTCCGATAGCGACGTTAAACGTGGCAAGATCGTCGCCGCTCGCGCTCAGTCGTTTGCTGAGTCGTTCGAGAGGTTCGTTGCTCTCGGTGGATGATAATTCGAGCAAGCCTGAAAAGCCGACCGCGCAGACGATCGTTCTCCCGAAAGACTACAATCCGATCGCGGCGATCGTTCAAGTGGAGACAACGCAAATATTTATGAACAAAGTATCTCATCGTGCGTACAAACCCGAGATTACGCACCACAGTTCAGCGGCGAATTACAAACAGATCGTGGCGTCCGGTAGAATAAAGGAGCAGCAGGTAATAGGTTGCCTCATAGTGGAGATATTTCTAGCCGGTAAGTTCCGTGCTACGTGGAACACCGGCCGTGTCTCGTTCGCCACTAGACTCGAGACTTGTCTAAACGCGTTGCGAACAACGTCGGAACCGTTGCCGAGATGCGTGAGGAACGCGGTCGCTCTGCTGCTTCAAATTGACGCAGTAGCCAAAACTTACGGAATGTTAAACGACGTAAGCGAGGCGTCGAGAACGAGCACGACGGGTAACGGATGTTTCCGTTATCCGATGGTGACTTATATGGGATTGCCACCGCCATCGGCGCATCAATTTTTGCAGCCGATATTGTCCGGCAGTCTCTTTCCCTCGTCGCGCTACTTTCACTGTCTCTTCAGTCTCGTGGAGATGCTCCAGGAGTACAACGAGCTCGTGCGCGAGCTGAATTACGCCCTGCAGGACGAGGAAGATGTGGACGGGAGTGCGACAAGAACGAGAATCCGTTATCTCTGCAAGATCAGCGAGTGCAAAGTGAAGGCCGTGGCGCGGGAGCTTGAGAGGCTTTTGCCTCAATCGGGGGGCAACGCGATGGACACGTGTCTCCAACTGATCGTTCCTCACGTCAAGCAAATAATGAACGAGCCTTACAGCGCGGTATTAGCCGCGTGGCATCTCTTCGACCCCATAGCAAAGGCGCTAGGACCGCGGGACACGTGTGAAACGTTTCTCTCTTCGATATTGCGCCTGTACGAGAACGGCTCCGTGATGGATAGTCTCCATTGCACGGACGCCCTCGCACCTGGTTCACTAGCGAAATTCCGCACGATGAGACTCTATCATCGTAGTTTTCTTCTCAAGCTGATGGTGCGTTTGGGTCTACGGAGGTTTTTGGAGAATTTCGTCACGCCCCTGGTCGAGGCGGTGGGCGGTTACAGGGATTACGCGCAGGGCTCGAGCTCGCCGAGCGCGCAGAGAAGCGGCAATTTGAAGAGTTGCGATTTGAGCGGTAACTGCGGTGACGGCGAGGCTGTATTGTCGCCGATGGAAGAGGATTCGTCCCTCGATTCGGACAACAACCCGACCTCCTTTTGCGAGCAATCTACCGAAGAGCATTCCAAGAGCATTCCGCCGATAGTTCTCGACACCGAGATCGAGGAAGTCTTCACGATGGAGACGGAGTCAAGCCCGTCCCCATCGGAGAACAATCGTCTCCTCGGTATCGACATGAGAGCCGAATTGAGTCTGAACCTCGCGGAGGATCTTTGCGACGAAGTAACGAGAAATTCGCCACCGGGTAGCGTCAAATCACCGACGATACCGATCCCCCGTAGATCGGACGGTGGCATCACTAAATCAGTCATCGATTTCAACAGTATCGGTTGTCACGTTGGCAGCAAAACCTCGAGCGAGGATATGCCCCTCGGGAGTTCATGCGTTGCCGGTAACAAGTTGCAAGGTGCCTGCGGTGCGAACGATTGCGACGAGATCGAGGTGCACAAACGTCCGGTCATACGCGACGACGAGACCAAATCCGAGATGGACGACGTAATTTCGCCAATGGAAGCGCGCAGATACGGGCCGTGTGAGTGCAAAGTTTCGGAAATGAGCGCCGAATCGGTAATATGGCTGTCGCACCGCTTGGGACCGGTTCTAACCGCGCGACACTTGTCCCGAAATCTATTGCGCATGCTCACTCTCTGTTACGTCGGGAGGTCAAACTTGTCGGTATACGAGGGTGACGAAGGCGAATGGAGCGACGGTGCTCTAGCTGGTGATCGCAACGCGGTCAAAGTTCTCGAGTGTCTCACCGCTATAGCCGGCCTCTACGGCGAGCAGATCATTTTGCTACAGTATTTGGCCCACATGACTGAACTGTTGACCCTGTGCAAGCGGAAATTAACGCCGAATCTCGAAGGCGGTCTGGTATCTTCTCTGGCGCTCCTCGTACACATAGCGCCCTGTCTCGGTGATTCCTTTCTCATGGAGGCTCTCCAAGAGACCATCGTTAAATCCATACTGCATCCGACCGTTCGAGTGCTCTCGACAACCAGATACAACTTTCCCAATGGCTCGGTGGCTCGTTCCGCACTGGCGGAGAAGTATCTCGACGCGATATTCACACTGAGCTCGAGACTCGGTGGTCCGATGACGAAGAGTCACCTGGCGGTGCCGATCCAACGTTTTTTCTTGGCCTTTGACAAGTCATTCGCCACGAGCACGAACGATGAAAAGGTCAGGCATTCCGCTGGCTATCCGTCCAAAAGTGACAATCGTAGAAGCGACGTGAGCGAGGACGATCTCGCCCGGCACGACGATTGGACTCTGATCGATACTTCCGGTACGCAACTCTTGCCCGGTGTCAACAGCGAGGTATCCATCTCGTATTCTCCACCGGTTATGGAAATCGACGATCGCGCCAACACATCGAGGAACGAGGCTTTCGAGGAACTGCGGCAGGTATTCACAAAGTGTTTCGCTCACCGAGCTTACCTGCTGTTCTATCGTCACGTCGACGAGGACACGATGGAAGAAATACTGAAGAATCATCGCTTGGTTAGGGACTTGTGCCACGAGTACGAGAGGGAAATGAAGTTGAACGACAACGAGTACAGCAATCGAGTCGACGATCGTTCGACTCGCGAACAGGAAACCGACGATACGGCGGAAACTTTTAACAAGGGCATCGGAAGTTTCGGCAACATTTCCGTCGTGGGAAACAGAATAGAGGTGACGGACACGGTGGCATTGAGATCCCAAGGGGTCGGGGAAAACGAGGAGAAAACGGCGAATCGCGATAGTACCGCGGCCTCATCGAATGGCCGACAACTTCGTGGCAATTGGTTGGCTTATTGGGAACACGAGATCGGACGTCCCGACAAAGATACGAATATTAATCTGAAACAGATCAAGCTCCAGAGCTTCGTAGGTCACGCCAACAGCATCAGATGTATATACGCACTTGACAATGAGAACAGTTTCATGAGCGGGGCCCGCGACAAAACCGTCAAGCTGTGGAGTCTCAGGAGCCAGGGTGACGGGAACACGTCGTCGTCGTGCCAGTACACGTACACTGGCCACAAGAAATCAATATTGGCGCTGACCTTCCTCGAGTCCCTTCGTTACGCCGTCACCTGCGACAGTACGGTACATTGTTGGGATCCGTTCATGGGCTCGCTACTTGGATGCCCGGAAAGCACGAGACCGGCTGCCGTCAATACACTGGCGGCTAGTCCAGCACCCTCGACAACCCTTCTCGTCGCCACGACCGATATAACGGTGAGGGTGATCGACTGTCGTAATTTTCGTTACGTCAACGAGATGAAGGTGTCGATGAATCCGACGGGCTTGATACGTTGCATCGCCATTGCGCCAAGCGGCTATTGGATAGCACTGGGACAAGCTTCCGGTATTCTCACAATTCTCGATATACGCACCGGCCTTATAATCGCCTCGTGGAAGGGTCACGAGTGTGAAATATTGCAGCTCGAGGCCGTCAACGAAACGACCATAGTGAGCTCGTCGTTGGATCAAACGATCGCCGTTTGGAGCGCGATCGATGGAAAATTGAAGTTTCATATGAAAGGCGCCACCGAGCCTGTTCACTGTATGGCCGTTTACGAGCAACAACTCGTCTCGGCCACGACCGCTAATAGAATCGGCGTTTACACCGCCGTCGACGCTAACGCCGATTTCTCCTCGTCGAAATTACGTTCGGACGCTTTCAAGGGTGTCATAACTGCTATGGCTGTATTACCCCTCAATAGACTACTACTACTCGGTGCAGACAACGGTGGAATCACCTTGTTATGCTGATTTTATACCCATTGTCAAGGCTATGTGAATATTCCTCTTGTATTATTTATCGTCAGATTACTCGAAGCATCGATGAAAACGTGGGCGCAGTCAATGTAGGATTAAAGTTTTTTTTTACGGCAAGTGTAAATTAATAAAGCAATAAGATTTGAAGAAAGCCCGATGGATACTTGTGTCACGCCGTTCTCTGCGCTTTCACACCCGTTTTAGGAACTTCTCGTTTTTATGTAGAAACGGCCCATGGTCGTGCAATTCTAGTCAATTCCTTGCATGGACAACTTCCGGAAGTAGAGAAAAGGTGTACGAGATGAAAGTGTCTACTACTGGCATATTTATCTATCTTCTGATTGGCGTATTCGTAATATTCAATTTATTAGGGTTTCAATAAAAAGATTTCCCTTTTTAAAACCTTACCTAAGGATCATCTTTCCCCTGTTTTGGATTTTTTTATGTTGGAGAAATTAGGTAAACATAAATAAAAATTTGCGTGGCTTACAACACCTTTATACACCTACACAGACACACACATATATACATATATATTTATATATATACAAGTAATAAATTATCAGTTATAAGTTTATTATTTATATAAGTTTATTATAAAATTTATAATGAATTATAAGTTTTATCTCACCCGACTAGAATTAAACTAAACCAGTCTCAAATCACTTCGGTATATTAAGTATTATTTGTGAGATAAATTATACATTAGTTATGTAGTTTCAACATAAATAGATAATCTATTTAACAAAAATAGAGTAGGTACGTTATTTATACACCTAGAACGGAATCATCTTGCTCCAAACTCAATCTTTTCATTCATTGCTCGGTAACATAACCTATAAGTATTCCACTGTTACAACGCCAACCAAAATCCAAATGGAGCATATTATAAAGCCACAAACGCGACAATGATTGCAACTGACAGTACACAATAAAAGTTACCTAAGCTTAAAGTCAACATTGCCTTAGATCAACAGCTCACGATTTTTATTTTTTTCTGTCGAAACAAGTGCGTCGCTTACATCGCATCAGGAATATTGACCAACGCGGTGGGGGGGCACCATTTTACCAAAGGATATCACTAAATAGCGTTCATAGTTTTGTCGCTATTGAAAATTATCATCTTACCTCATGGGATCTGCTCGTACACCTTTTCCCTATTTGCGAATGTTGAAACAGTAGACGAAGGAAATACTTTTAAGGAGTTAGGCATTTCGATTGTCATAGCACAATGCGCAATAAGGTGAAAAATTGAAGTACTTGGTAATGCAATGAACAATCTTCAAAAACCCATAATAAGAAACATGCTAAGCGGATTCATTCGAAATAACAATCATATCCAATAGTTTTGGTTGAAGAAAATAATTGACATTGAGTTTGACATGTATGCCTAACATTTTGTATTGTTCGTAGAAAATGAACTCGTTTATTTACGCTATGAGTATTAAAAAAAAATACGTTTATTCCTCTAAATTACCGTTTTTAAGTTTCTTTAAGGTGTTAGACTACTGCGGCCACCCGAAAATCAGGGTTATTTTAAAACATTAATTTTGGAGGAATAAGATGATTGGTAAATAGTTTAGCCATTTATTTGTATGTTTGTTACCGGCAATCTGTACAATCTGTACAATATTCTATAGAATGCCTGCGACGTTCAGGCAACGTATAAAATATCATTTATTCCATACGTTACATAAGCATTCTATACACTACCAAATGTACAACCGGCAAAGTGTTTAATAGATGCGGTCGGCGAGAGGGCGCACGGGTATAACTCAAAGAAACCCAAACAACATATCACAGTATTCCAACATGTAAGAACCATTCTATTGAAACGATTTGTTGAATTCATGATTTTGGGCAAACAAAAGATGTTTTATTCGTCCATCGATTTATACTTTACCTGATCTGCTCATGGCATTCTCTATAATCCCTAGGTATTGCATACATTACCTCGGTACAGTATGTAATGGTCAGTGCCAGATAAAATATTTTATACATTGCCTTGACGAACCCGACATCGTATATAATAAGTAGCTATGCAATAGAATTCCTGCATCGTGCACATTGCCATTGTACATGTAATTTTTCGCATAATGGCGTAATTTCCGATACATTTTTTTTTCTCGTTATAAAATCGGCCTTAATTGATTCATAAAAGCGTAAACTGTGATGATTTACTGATGAATCGTAAAAATCACGTGTACTTCTTTAGAGAATGTATCCTAGAAGCAACGGTTAAAAGTGCAAGTAAATCGGATAAAAATTGTCCGAACTATGGGTTCTCCAGATTTCAAAAACGTGGTTTCGAGAAAAACACACGACGGAATTTAGGCTCTCAATTAAATTGTGCGCGTACTCGCCGAGGTATTTGGATAGTAGATTGTTCTTTTTTTTTAATGCCAAACATTTAAAAATAAAAAACAAATTTTCTCCAACTTTGTTCGCCTCTGATTCCTTTTGTATATCATTCTTGTTATGTTTATATACATCGTTCAAGCCAATAAAAACGGCTATATTTTTTACTCAGATGTAAGACACCTCGAGACGGATCGAGCTGGAGTTTTATTTCCAAGTGCATTAGAATAAGATTCTTCTCTACCAATTTTCATCATTCATTACACATGGTGCATTAACCTTCCCCGGAGCTTCCAGTTCGAGTTGCCCCAAGCGGAGAACGAGCGTTCGTCATTTTCACAGTAGCCCAACACTGCAATAACTCTTGCGAATTATCATTGAAAATTGTCAAGCACGTAGGGAATCGGATATCAGGGTAAATCGCGCAATGATTAACTGCAGTTGTTCAAATTGTACATAAAGACGATTTTTATTTTTAAATACTTCTTGGACACCGATACTTTTGTTTGCGTGTGTAAGTGTTCATCATCGGTACTTTTGTTTGCGTGTGTGAGTATTTGTGTGTAATTCGTTTTTCTCTTCACGTTCAAATACGTATTCTTTTCTAATTTTATTATCTCTCTCTCTCTCGCACTTTCTCTCTCACTCTCGCCCATGTAAGTGTATTTATTTGACTGTATTAATGTAATCCTGGTTAGGCATTTATATCATTCATCAGATCATCAATGTTCGTTAATCACCGTATAGGCGCTATATGCGTTTGTTTATTTTCGGCATTGTTTTATTTATTTAATTTCGTTTTTCTTTTTCTTGCGGTGAGAGTTGAAAGTCTCTGTACTTGTTGTTTTCATTTACTCTTAGGAAAAAATGGTAGCGTAAAACGGCCGCGTCGCCGTCATAGTTTTTTTTGTTCTTTCGGTTCTTCGTTTCGTTCTTTCTGTGCGATTTACTGCGCAAATACAGGGCGTCGCCGCGGTGGGCAGGACCCTTTAAAAATCTGTCTGTTTGAACGATGAAAGGAGACGAAGGCCAGAAAATAATCGTTATTATTCCCTATATGTAAATAATAATAGGAAATATTTAATTCGATCAGTATTATCCACTATTGGTAGAATAAATATGTGACAAAAATCAATGAGGATGAATGAAAAATGGCTCAAAGTAAGATATTCGTTCCCCGAGACTGTACAGACACGTGTAGTTGTTTTTTTTACTCCTGTTTTAAACTTCTACTGCACGAGATAATTCATATGCGACTTTGATCGGTTTGGGTAAAAAATTTCACGACGTCTTCTGTCGACTTAGATTCCATTTTTCCCTCCGCCTCTCTCTCTCTCTCTATCGAGTTTGCGTTCACTTCTTTCTCCCTTAAAAAAACGAGCAACGTGGCGTTTCTACACTCATACCCAGAACCGATGAACCACTTGAAAAACGATCTCGGTCTCTCTCACACACGCATGATTCTCGAGGAGAGAAGCAACCGCCAGTCATGTGCTTCCTTCGACCTCGTCGATCCGTACGCAACGTTTTTAGCCGACGGATCAAGTTTTCCTCCCTGTGATGCTTTTGATTCAGATCTCATTTTTTCTCTAGTTCCGAGTGATGCATTCGATTCGGAAAAGGAATACTTCAAAATAAATATACGAAGAGAAAAAAATCTCGTACACGATTTCCGACGAGTTCGGACAAAAGTAGTGTTATCTGTGCAAGGTGCCTCGGACATTGTATATGGTAGATTTCAAGGGTTTCGTCCTGGTTGATATCGGATAATAACCCGGATACTTTTTACTTGCGCTCTTTCGATTCTCGGCCTTTTCTTCGCTTCCTGGACTTTTTTTCGATTCTCCATTTTTGTTTCTCCCCTTTTCTTTCAATTATAATTCAAATGCGGACGTCACGTTCGACCGGCGCTCGAAGAAGAAGACGAAGAAGAAAAACGCGTTATGACGACGTTTACATGCATTCGCTCTTTCCCCCTCTCTCTCTCTCTCTCACACACACACACACACACACAACACGCATCGTACTCAATCTTTCTCCCATATTTTTTTGCTTAAAACATTCATACAATATTCTTCACTCCAACGTCGACGGCACAAACGCCTCGACAAATATTTCATTAATGAATTTATCAATTATCAGCAGCTTCGAATACGCACGTCGGCCGAACTTAAGCAACAATATATACACATTAAAAAGCTTCGTTTACGAGTACCATTATTATTATTATTATTATTATGAGAATTCTTTTCGCACAGGGGGACGGGTAACGAGAGAATAGGTAAAACGGAGGATTTAATCATTTTTCTCTTATCAGAACGTATGTTGGCTCTTGACATTTTGTGCTCGCTCGAATTGACAATTTGATCATTCGCGGTAGTCTTTTTTCTCGGCACTCGTCTCCAACCGGCATTCCTCCCGTTTTAGGATTTCATCTTGCGATTTTCGCGTACAATATATTTTTTTCTTCTTTTTTGTGTGTTATCAACTCTTGTCAAAGGACCCTCGCCATTTTAGATGTTTAGCACATATTTGTGTGTGTATATACGTTTTTTTGGACATGTATACTAGGACGATTGAAAAGGTTCCTTTGCATTTTTAACGAGACGACGGTTTCGTCAATATATTCGAAGACTCGAGTCCTCGCCGAGTTGCTTGTCTACGATTCATTGCATACTCCACCGGAATTACGACCCACACGATAATATTCAGCACTACCGCCTCGCAGAGTCAATTTTTGCCAGTTTATAAAACGCGAGTATGACGCAGAAAATAGAAAGTACGTGAAGTTGACTTGGATGTGAATTGAATAATATATACGAGAAAACGAAATACAAGATAGCTAGGCTTTGATGATTTCGTTTGTTTGCTTGATGAAACCCTGAGCATCAATTTCCTCGAGGCCAACACGTCGCATGTTTTTTTCTCCTGATATATTTGGAATTTATTTGGTCTTTACGATTGAATCAGTTTAGTGTTTGAAGAATATCGACAATGCAACACGGAATAAATAAATATAGTGTCTCCATGTTCACATTTGGTTTTTTTCTCATAGAGAAAGTCCGGATGCTTGCAATCTTGGAGGTTAATTCGTGCACTTTTGCATTTTTGCCTTCTCCACATGCGAAAAAAAGTCGACGCCCCTGAGGTAGTTGTGTCTACAAATTATCGTGCCGGTCCTAGATATTTCGAGGAAAAATGCAGTATTTCGCTTTGATGAAAGAGCAATTTGATCAACACTCGAATCTTTCGATCCTACATTAGGCTCAGGGGCCTGTGAAGACCGCAGGTTCTTGCATTATCGCCGTTGTTACAACGATGTTTTTTTAAATCGGCCGACATCTTTAAACAGTGTTAACATGCGTAGTCTCTCGATCCTTGTTGCAGAATGTATGGACGATCATAATTGACAGTGTAAACTCCTAAATTTTTTTTAGAGATAAAAGTATCGCATTGAGCAAATGGGATTCCCAGAGATCGTACGCCCTTACTGGCGTTGTAAAACATGACGCTCCTAATAACGGGTTTTTACTATAAGCTGAACAGCATCTGGATAATCAAATGTCGACCGATTTGCACAATGAAGTAACATCGCATACCGCATCAAATGAAGTATTGCATCCCAGATAACCAAGCGTACTATTGGTACGGGGTACCAAGATTGTACCCCGGAACGGCATTTAAACCCCAACAAACCCTATACGGCAATGTTTGGGTTTGCTTGGGTCTAAATCTAAACAAACCCAAACCAAATTAACTATACGATTGCAATGCACACAAACAAACCTAAACGCACACTATAGTAAGGCCTTTTGGAGTTAGACACAAACATATTGGGTCCGTTCGGGTTTAGACGCAAGCATATTGGCTGTGGTTGGGTTTAGACCCAAACATGTTGGGTTTGTTCGGGTTTAGTGCCAAACACATTGAGTTTGTTTGGGTTTAGACCCAAACAAAAACAGCTAAACCCAAACACACTATCGTAGGGCGTACTGTACACTATCGCATTGGGTTTGTGTAAGTTTCGATGCGGGCGGGCGCAACCAAAAGATTATTTTCACCATCCTAGTGTACAAGTGAGCCAGAAGATATTTGTTTTGTTTTTCGTTTCACAAATAAACGATGCGCACTTTTCTCTCCTCTCTTCCTGTCAAAAACGAAACAACGATTTTTGTATTCATTCGCACCAGGATACGAAGAGAAGAAAGTTTCGCGGTTTTGACTTTATTGTGCGGTACATGTCGCGCTTCTTTATTTTTTTCCCCTCAATATGTTCCTCTCTTTGCATCGTCCGGAAAAGTTCATTCTCTTTACGTGGTTTGTCGACGAGATGACTATTAAAAAAAAAAAACCGTCGCGAACGAGACAAAAGTGTACGTACGTCGAAAATGGCTCCGTGATTGAAGTATCTTTATCCGCTATTATCAACATCGTTATTATTATTATTATTATTATTATTATTATTATTATTATTATTATTATTACAATTAGGAGGGTACCTTACGTTTTTTGTTAGTCTCATTGTCTTTCTTTTCTTGTGTTATTTTCGTTTGTTTTCGATTTCGGCGAAATAGTATCACGTGTAGACCACGTTGGTCTCTCGTTCAACTCGCCTCTCGATCTTCGTTACAACGTTACACGAATGTTACATTACGTACGAATGTATAAAACCTCGTTATGGCTAAACGGATAGGGCCGAGGGAGGGTACCGGGAAGTTTGAGCGATCGAGGCGGGAGCGATTGCTCTCCCAAAAAATTCTTAACATCTCTATCTGTCCTCTCTCTGTCTCTCTCTCTGTCTTCCTCTCTCGCTCTCTCCGCTTCACACTTTTTTCCTTAATAGAGAAAACTTTTGACTCCTCCATGTTCCTCTTACTCTCAATAAATATTTAATATGACACATTGCGAAGCTCTGCAAGAGCGTCTCAAGCGCGTTTTCTTCTCTACTCTACTTTTCCCTTTTTGCCTCTTTCCATATGTCGCTCGATGCGAATATTTTTTTTTCAACACACAAGCGAAATCCCCGAAAGCGTATCAAAGCGGATTTTTCATTCCATATGGCGATTCGTCACGAAAAATGAGGCGAAAGATCGGTACACTATTGCTTGGTTCGTGCGATACGTTATCAGTATTCCGAGACAAAAAATGTTCCCTCCGTAGACTTCGCTTTGAGGCTTTTATCAAAGTCTCGTGATGCTGGAGCCTTTTGGCACTCGTAATCAGTCCCTTCGACTTCAAACATCAACACGACAATCACTCGATAGATATATTGATAAAAATTAAATTGTTGCTACAAATGTGGCGTATGCACAAACTTGCCAAAACATTTGTTTTTCTTTTTTCTCTTTTCGTTTGTCATTGTTGCTTTCTATTTCCGTTGCAAACGATTTCCGTTCATTCTGTGTTACGAGTTGACGAGTATAACTGGAAAAATGTCACGTCATTTGAATTGATACAAAAACCGAGCCATGCCTTAAACTATGCTGAGTTTCTTCCTTCCGCCAAAAATGTTCAATATTTTCTAACGAAGGATAAGTAAGTACATCGAAATAAGCTTGACCTGTCCCGAATCAAGACAATTATAAACATGGACCTTTTTGCCCGTGCGCAACTCCTCAACGAAGCCCTCAAAGAACGTCTGTTTCGCGACTAATTGTATCTCGGGGAAAACAAAAATATAAGAACCGGATATGAAACGGAAACTCCTTACGTAAGTCGAACAAATTTTACGTGAGTTTTCATAATTTAATCAATCAAAAGCATCTATTGCGAAAGGTTGAAGCGCTTTTGCACATAAACAAGGAGAGCCGCATAGCTACAATTGTTTTGCCACTTATGCATTTATTTTGTCACATTGAAGTTTCACGCTCTATGGCACACGTCCGGTAGAGAGACCACATTTCGTGAGCTGTGATCGCGAAGAAACGAATCTTACAGAGACAAAACTCGAGTAGAAAATATTAATAATCTTGTAAAAAAACAAGTTTGTTCGTTAGTTTCATGACATCAGTGGGTGAGCCGTAAAGTCGCGAGATTTAATGCATTATTTACATAAGATTCCTTAATTGTGAAAAATCTCGATCGAATTTACCGCAAGATCAATGAAGCAGGAATATTTTCTCCGCTTTCTCCGTTTGTGCAGTAACTCTTTTTTGTCGAAGAATTGATCGTGCGATGATAATCGAGGACTGTGGATGCGGAATGGCGTAAATATTTTGTCATGGCGATAGTCTATTCGTCACACGAGCGAAAAATAAATGAAAAATATGCTTCAGTGCGACTAAAGTGTTTCTTGAACAGACGAACTTTTCATGCTCTCTTCATTTGTGATATCTGTTATGTTACGAGGATCAACCGCCATACAAAGTGCCTTTTGGCCTATTAGGTTTTTCGGGTATTATAAAAAGTCCCTCGTGCACCCAAACCAAAACGTGTTCGATCATTCAAACTCCAATTAAAATTCCTGACAACTCTCCTAAAATTAACATTTTTAGAAAAAGTGATGTTACGCAAGGTTTCTCATTCGACGAAAATCTAGCTCATTTTACAACAGAGACACTCACACGAATTCCGAGTGCCGAATTATTGAAAACATTTAAAAAAACATTACGCCAGCTTTTGAGTGCACTATTTTTGATATTTTTCTTTCATCGAGATGTTAATCATCGTGTGAATCGTGAAAAAACATGAGTAATAGTAATTGCCGCCATCCTTAAGATTGCTACCATGTAAAAATCTTAATTCGTAAAATTTAGGATAATCATTTTGCCCAAAAATCGTACAATTTCTTACATAAAAATGGCGAGTTCGAATTTCCGCAACTCTTCCAAAAATGTTCAATGTAAAATATCTTTTTCCTCATTCTGTCCTTCGATCCTTCCTAATGTGTTTGCGCTGATTTTGTTGCTATAGACGTTTTTTTTAACTTTACTTTGAGAAAAATTATTCGAATGAAGAACCAAATAACGACACAGGAGAAAAATAAAGCTACTATGATTTTCCCGATCGCGCTTACTTACTACAATTTTGCCAATATTTGCATATCAATAATAAATAGATCGTTTTACCCGATACATCCAACATGACACATTTATACGCTATTTTTTCTCGCTCGCTCGCTCGCTCTCTCTCTCTCTCTCTCTCTCTCTCTCTCTCTCTCTCCCCCTCTCTCTCTCTCTCTCCTCGTCTCTATGACACATATGGATTGACTCTCCGTTATACCATCGACGTATATTAAACTCGCGTACGCTTATAACCTTCTCCCAAAACTCAATAGACGGACGAAAAAAATGAACAAAAAATATCCATCGCTATTGACTCCCGACGCGATGCGCTTCAAGGTTGGTCTGTCGTACAAAATCCATAGAAGCATCTTTTTTTTCGTGTTCGTTATTTCTCTTTGCGCCATTCTCTTAGTAGTACTTATTCTTTTGAATCGTTATGATAAATGGGGCCAAGCACTATGTGTGATTGCTAATTAACAGCTATCGAGAAATTTCGTTTCTTTTTTCACCCTTCCGCAAAGTTTTTCATCCCAAGCTTCGGAATCGGATTAGAAGAAGATCCGCAAGAATTCGCACGGTTCAGATTCAAATTTCTGGACGCGACTCACGCAGCGAGGAAACCTTCTCATTTTGTCATCCTCTACTAAACCATGACGATTGCTTCCTTATCGCAAAAGAGGAATGGATATTGGTCTATCATAGTTTGCACTACGTCTTCCAAGTAAGGCCTCATAGCCTCGAACCTTCCAAGATCATTGAACTCGATCGGCAACAACGTCGGCCACCAACAAATCGCCAAATTTTTGCTGTCCATACTGTTCAATTTGCAATTCTCGGCGACTCTGAAAATATACACGATGTCAATTGAGCTTGCTGAACTGCCAGACGTACTCAGATTTTTCGAAGGTATTAACCATATGTTTTTTTTTCGATACGTCTTCTGCGGTATCGATCGAGCCGTCATTTTGCAAAACAAAGGTACGTACTGAGATATTTACAGAAACGTGAACGGCTGAGCACATAATCATTTGGAGAGAAAATGTTTGATTCATGGAAACTTTGAAAAGGCATCGGAAAAAAAGATCGATGATAGCTAGGTATTTCTGCTGATACGTTATGAGATTCATTTTAAGAAGTTAAGAAAACGATTTTCTCCCCTCTCGTTGCCCCAACTTTCATTGGGGGATTAGGCTACAGTGGAAATAAAAAAAATCGTTTTAAACTTTACACAGTAAAACTTTAAACGCGTTTGTCTCGAAACTATGTTTTTCAAACGGCTGCCTACGAATTCTTGGCATCTAATAAACGGATTGGCTTGAAATTTGGTACACTTATTCAATGTGATAGTAGTTCAGTTTTGACTAACGTTTTTTAACATTTTTTTTCATCAGTTATTTACAATAATGTCATTTTTCCTCGAAAAAACGAGAAAACACATGCAAATTTATTTTTAATTATTGAAACACCGTAACAAAAAAATTCGGTCAAGTCTTGGCCAATATTATTTATTTTAAGAAAAAACTAATTTTTTTTTCTTCCGGACGAACCGTGTGGCCAAAATCGAGTACACCGTTAAGCCCCTCACGTTAAAGGTCCTTCACCAAATCGTTTATAACTTTTTTAATAGTTAATATTTTTCAATTGTTTTACCTATTCCTTCAAAATTATTTTTTCTAGTAAACCTCATTGTCGGGTCGTCACGGTAGCCTAGGCCCTTAAAGTAAGATATATTGAAAGTAAGCAAATACAGTGTGTTACTATTTCAATATAATATATGAGACAGAGGTACGTACCAAACGACATAAAATACAAATCAACAATATAACAAAATATTTAAATAATTATAATAACTGTAACGTTGCCGAAATCCTTTTACGAGTTCGTTTAAAAATTATTCCTAAGCGAATATGCGAGAAAACTTTCTTTTTCAGCAAAGATAGTTTTTGATTCTTGTACTCGCGATATTTTCAACTACCAAATCTCTACCTCCTTGTGGGGTTCAAGTTTGCATCGTTGGAATGAAACGAATTTTTTTTAAATCTCTTATTTCCATTACTATCTAAAATCATATTTTGCCAGTTTGTTGTACATCGCTAAGAACCCTGAAAAAAAATATGCTTCTTTTTCGTTCCTCAAATCTGCCCAGGGAAGTTTGAGGAATTAAAAGAAAATCATTTTCGTGACGTGCCAACGATGCAAACTTCAATACCACACCTCCTTTGAATTGTCACGAAATGTAATACTTTCTTTAACGGTTGATCAATGAACACTCGCGAGTCGTTGCAAAATTCTTGACTATCGCCTATCTTTATTTCACTCACTTGACGAAATGTTGAAAGATGAATTTGAGAACGTCAAAGTTCACTGGATTAAGTTTGTTGAGCATGAGACGTAGAGCGAGTAATCTGCAGCTTCGATCTTCCATATTCATACAAGTCGCGGACATGGGTTTGCTGATACCACGAGCACCTGATGACGCAACGAGAATGTTAAGCGCAGTACTAGTTAGTCGGAAAAAATTGTAGATACATTGAAAAACATTGTGTACGTATTTTTCGTATTAAATTACGTGAACGTGTACGCGACGAAAAATAAGCTAAGAATATTTAATTCCAGAAGATAGCAAGTGTACCCGATATGTCTTCAAGCTCAGACATCCGTTCCTTGTCGATAAGGGGCGGCAGCCTCTTGGAGAAAAAGTCTTTTAGTGCCGTTGCCACAGCGTTAACCGGAATGTCCAATGAGTGTATATCGACATTGCCATCTGGATTGAAAACGTAAAATCACACATGAAAAAAAAAACAGACATGATTTTGAACACATCATAAACATTCATTAGAAACATTCTTGCATAAACTCGAGAGCCACAAAATTTAGATACTAAAATAAATTACGCTGTATACGCAAAAGAAACATTTTTTTTCGAATCTTAAAGTTTATTTAGAAATTTGTCAATCGAAGTATATCAGCTATACAAATAAATTGTGCTTGAATGTAATCATTCTTTGCCTCAGATACAATTCTATTTTGAAGTTCTATCCATTTTCGGCTATAAATATTTGCATCACAGTGCAAAAATAACAGTTTTAGCGTTGAAGAAGCGTGGACGAACTTTTCGAATCTAGGCTCTGTCCAGTTTATGTGAAATCTAAACTGTTGATATATTTAGACTATATCTCGATGAAAGATGGTGGTTTCTTTTTTTTCGCAAATGTTATTTTCCGCCATACCTTCTTCGAATTTCTGAAAGAGCAATTCCACGTGCGCTCGATTTCCGGGAACCCTGTAGATGCCTTCGGAATCGAGACCCTCGTCCTCGATGAAGCGAACGCATTTTTCGAGGAAAAGTGGTATCCGATTGGTGTCGCTCTGGGCAAAGTCTTCGATCAACGACTGTTGGGTTTGTCCGGAAATCGTTCCACCGCTACCGCCCTTCGTCTGTTTTATCTTATCCTGTTTCTTTTTTTCACGTTCCTTCTCCTTTTCCGCGTGTTTCTTGAGTTTTTCCTCCTTCTGTCTGCGCTTCTCCAGTTTTTCATCCTCCTTCGCCTTCTGCTTGTCCTTCTTTCTCGACAGCTTGTCGAGGTCCTTTCCCTTCGTTAGAATGCCGAACTGTACGAAGGGAAAGTTCAACTTTCAAGTCATATGCGGTTAACGTTTTTGTCTTGCGCGTTGGAAAAATCATACATATGCATTTGGGGGGATTCTCATTTTACTTACACTCGGCGAGTTTATCTCCCTTGGCGACGAGACGTCCAAGCTCGACTCGTCATCTGGAATGTTACCGAATATATTCTCACCCCTCTGCTTGGCTATAAGAGAAGATTGGCAATATTTATGAATGCAAGCCAAATGTATGCGACGGAGAAGTATTCACTACCCACTATAAATCATAACACTCCGATAGACCTTATTTGAGACTTGTTACATTTTTTTGCCAACAAAAGAAAAACATTTTCAGAAATATCTTTCACAAAAACTATTCTGTAGAACACTTTCAGCATTCGAAGATATCCTCCATCAATTTTCGCTTCAACGCGTTTCTACTCGATTGAAAAAATATGAAAAATACTTCGAACAATCAGGGTTCGAAGAGTCCATTACAAAGGAATAAAACTTCAGGGAACGTTTCGAAAAAGTCTTCTCGTTAAGGTCGTAGGTTTGCTGAAATTATTCTCCTAGATCAGAAAAGGAGGAATTTTTTTGAGCATTAATCGACTCTAAAATACTTTTTGCAATATGATATTTTACGGCTTTTTGCAATATATTTTTATAGACACAGTTCCGACGAGAATTTCCTAATTATATACAATCAGCTGTTTAATCGGCAGCTAGTGCTATTTTATCGAAAAAAAACTCTTTCTATTAGCGAAGAATTATTCTTCCTGTACTAACCAAATTCTTCGTGAGTATATAGAATGAGGAGTCGCAGAAAATTTTACACGCAGACTATTGTCGAAGGAAGTTTTCTATCGCAACTGATGAAATTCGACCAACATCTCTTCAATTTATGGCTTCACGACTATTCGAAAAGAACCAGCAATATAAGTTTTTGTGAAGATTCCCCTCCATCCATTTGCGACCATTAGAATATCATAAACTATTATTTCAATAGATATTGTACGCTTCGTCTTAAGTATTAACGTGACAGACATTTTAGGCATTTCAAAAATATCTTTTCCATTTTCTGACAAAAATATGTCTATCGAGGCTACACAATATTTTGAGTAATTAGCATACATTCTAAAAGACCTTGCCCTCGTAATTCCAGACATTTCAGGTATAACGAAATTTTTTCTCATCATCTATCCATATAAAAAAACATATCCTGACTGATTCATCAATGCCGAGCCAAAACCGCTGAAGCTTACTTGAAATTCGAACAGTAGTTTTGCTTTTATTACGTAAGCACCCACTAAGAAGGGATATTTCGAAGTTCAACCCATAAGGGGAGAAAAGGGGTGGCAAAGTTTGTATGGAAATTTTGAAAAATCTGGTCGGATTCACTCGAAATTTGGTATTCGTGCTTCTTGGCACAAATAGTGAAACGTGTATTTCAGCGTTTAAAAAAATTTAACCCCTAAGGGTGGAAGGAGGGTGGCAAAGTTTCTATGTAACTGAAAAAAATCTGGTCAGAAGATTTACTTTAAACTTAGTATTAATGCTCTTCGACACAATTCTACGTGTTCCTTAATGAAACATTTCGGGCGCACGTTTCATTAAGGAGCATTCGACGCGAGTTTACGTGAGCGAAGCCGTCTAAAGCTAGTCTAAAATAAATCGCCCGTGAATGCAAACAAAACTCCAAGAGGAACTTCGACGTTATTATCTTGTTGAGCTATCCAGATATGATATACCATTGAAAATCAAGTATCGTATCGTCGGACCTTTGAATTTCTTATTCACAGGCAAAATAAGTGGATGGGCAAGATTAATGGGGACCAAAAATATGAAATAATTTCTATGACTCAGCAAATAAAATATGCAGTTTTCATTTGTGTCTTTAACGCTTGTTTTTAAACATTATTCTCGTTACTCACAAGCGGCACTGAACATCTCCTGGGTCATATGTTTAAGATTGAAAGGATGCTGCAACGTTGCTGCCAAATGTTGCTGCTGGAGAGAATTTCCGAATCTCTTGCGCAAGCTAACCGCGGCGTGCTTGTTCTGTTTCGATCTTGATCTGGATGCGTGTTCCGGCTCGCTTGATTCTGAGCTGTCTGGCGTTTCGCTCGAAACTAAAAAAAAATAATAAACTATCTTTGCAATACGGAACGCATGTAACCAAAATTGATAGAGGCCATCAAGACAAATGAGAAAAGAAATAATAGAGAAAAAGGACCTTTGACGAAAAGGATCTATAATGAAACAATAACTCCTTTAGATGTTTCGTTCGGGCGTTTTCTCGAGTTTCCCGGATGGTAAGGGATCATCAGTGTAAAATTTACAAAAATCGATTTTTTTTCTCACATTATCCGGTAGTATAGACGGTTATAAACATGTGTTCACATACCTACGTCAGTAGTAAACGTCAGTAGACAATTTTTATGAAAATTTCCCGCTCAAAACTTCAAACGCATTTTAAATCTTCATCTTTTTTTTTTTAATGAAAAACTGTCGAAAAAATAGGCTCAATTCGACACTTTTTTTCGAACCACCGCCACATATTGTCAATTTTGATTTTTGAAAAACCTCCATTTTCAAAGCGCTGTTGTAAACCTTTGCAAAATGTTTTTTTTTCATTTGTTCGTAAATATGAAATTTTAATCATTCGGATTTATTTTTAAGTTTTTTTTTTAAACGCGTTTCTTTTCCATTAAAAAGTACGCAATAATCGTACAACATATTATTAAGCTCATAGATTTTAATATCGTCCGCTAACTGGGTGAGATTCTTTATAATTTTCATTTGATCAGACTTTTTGTATTCGCAAGCCGCCAGATTATTTGTTTAGACTTTGTAGATCTTCGAAAGACGAAAAGACAGATGAATTTGAATGGTCGTGGAAGATGAGAATATGGAATTATTAGGATTTAGTATTATTACTGAATTATTGAATTATCGAGGCCTTCGAAGGTTCTGCATTCTGAATGCGAAAATAATTTTACGGATTCATACTCATTAGAATTTAAGGAGTTCGGCTACTGTGGAAATGACGGAAACTCGTTCGTCCCTTGAGGCATCTCAAATTGATGCTCCTACAGATGCAATAATCGCAGATTGAAGGTAAACTTATTACAACGACAGTACTGCTAGTCAAACCTTAAGGTATTCCTTTCGCGAGGGGCTGTTTTTTGTGGGGGGGATAAGCAGGGCCCTTCTGAATAATCGGTGAATTTCAGTGGCGCTCAATAAAAAATAAGTTAGTACCAATTATTATACCCAACGATAAACGGGCATAAAAAATGTGCATATTTAGTAGATTTAGACACTTTTACACTTTCTCTGAAAAGTCGCGGCTACGAAATTTCTTCTGCTACTCACTTTTTTCCAAGTTTTATCATTAATGTTTTTCCCAAACGTTCTTCACGAAACGAATCTTCAGAATTTTTTGCACGCCCAAGCAATGTATTACAGACATTCAGAGTTATTGAGTGTATCGATTATTGGAAAGAAAGGTGGCCAGTTTGTCATCTCCGCCGTATAAGTTACACGATTTTTTACTCTCGTAATTTTTCGATCAAAGTTCTATAACTCGGCTTGAAATTTTACCAGTATGCTGGGATGTATTTGTAATTCGTTGTAGACGAAAATAAGTTATTTGTTAAATATTCGGGTTCGTGGAAGGAATAGCTTGAACGCGTTTTTCTCCAGACTAATATTTTCAAACCGGTGTACACGATTTCTCGATATCACATGAACGGATTAACTTGTAATTTCGTACCCTCATTTAGTCTAATAGTAATTTGTGTTGACCGACCCTTTCATTCTCAACATTTTTTCATTAGTCATTAACAAGAGTGATATAATTGTACCTAAAAAAAATAAATAAACTTTCACCTTTTTTATGTTTAAAACACATAACAAAAAAAAAAGCTAAGCGAAGTCTTAGCCAATAGTACTTATTTTAAGGGAAAAAACTTGTTTTTCATGTTTCTTTAGATAATTCTTTACATAAATGACTTTTCTGAAAAATGAGCCAAACATTTTTTGCTTTTTTCTTATTTATTACTCAAACAAACCCAAACAAACTGTATTAAAACCCTCACGCCGAAAGGGGTTGGCTTCTTTTATAAATCCCCCCAATCCCAACCCCAATATAAGCGTCGAAATGTTCAAAAATGCCCTATTTTATCACGTGTTTTCACGAACTTCAAAACCCCGTGACTTTTTATGGAGGGGGTGAATTTCAGCTCCCCTCGACTGAATGTCATCATTTATAACCCAATAAATGAGAAAATGGCAAAAAAATGTTAGGCTCATTTGTCGGAAAAGTCACTTATCTAAAGAATTACCATACTGTTAAATAAAATTTAGTACACAACTTTCTTAACGTACATACATATAAATGTTCAAACGTTTTTTGCGATCATCTTGATAATTTCTTCGAAATTAATTTTCTCTAAATGACCCTGATTTTGGGGTCGTCGCAGTCGCCTAACCCCTTAATCGTCCGTCGGTAGACGTACAGAATTCTTTCAGAAAGTGTTAACAGGAGACAGTGAAGTTTAATCCATTTTTTTTCAGTCTATCAGGAGATTTATAATTTTGTTGAGATAAGAGACTAAAAAGACGACGGTTGGAAGTCTTACCACGTTCGGAGAGGTCGATCCGCCAGGTTTTGTCCTCCTTGAGACTGTAATTTAGACCGACAATGCCATCGCCGCTTCCCATACTCGCTAATATCGGCACTTTTGGCGTTGCCACTGGAATAGCCGTGCGTTTTTTGCGCGCACGTTTGTGATTCGTTGGTTTTTTGTTCGATTTTCCTATTACGTCGGCCACCCTCTGTCTCTCCAACGAACTCCATTCCGAGTCCGAGTCGCTGTAAGCTGCAAAAAGCAATAGAGCCGCAACGTTTTTTTTAGCAATCACAAGCCAATGACATGCCGCACGCAGCGAGCCAACTGTGTCACAAATTCAACTAAATCTGTCCTCGATAAAGGCCGGCAAATAATGTTGTTTGTTCTTGAAATCTAAATATTAACATTTCAGAATCTCGCCTGCAATAATCCCTCGAACATCAAAAAAATACTTGTTCGGACATTTTTCAGATAACATTACTACAAATATTTCGTATAACAATAAGGGAATAAAAAATATGAAATAGAAGTGTCATTGCATTGCAGCGATGCACAAATCAACACCACAACAAAGCTACGTTATTCCGTGAAAAAAGTAACAATTTTCGATACGTTGGACGGTGTCTCGAATACAATAATTAGAACTGTAACGCTTGGTCTACGAAAACCTGCTTCCATGAACATTTGATTCTCTACGTGTACAGATTTAGTCGACTGTGCAGGGCTTCTCGCTCGATGCAGTTTTGTTCGTTTGTTTGATACTTTGTCATTTATACGAGATCGCACTGCCATACACACGTGGAGAAAAAGAAAAGTCACAGTTAAATATTGACGTCTTTGTGAAGCTGCTTAACGATAATTCGACGACGCAAGATGAGCCAGAGATCGAAGTTACGATGGTTAACAACCTGGGACGAGGCATTCGAAAACAGACCAAATATCTCGGATGGAAGTTTTAACCCTTTAACAATGTTTACTCGGCTGAAAAACCAAAGTCATTCTGCTTCCTGAACGTAGCCTTTCCACGTGAACAACAAAAATGTCGAATATTGGTAATTTTAATCTAATAACACACCAAACATAGACAAGGATTTATTCCGTGCAAAATAGAAACATCGATATGAAAACACATTTATTTCGTATATATACCTGTGAATTGTAAGGTAGTGGGAAACTTACCTTCCCACTCA
Organism: Ophion costatus; assembly: GCA_951751655.1. Classification (NCBI taxonomy): domain Eukaryota; kingdom Metazoa; phylum Arthropoda; class Insecta; order Hymenoptera; family Ichneumonidae; genus Ophion; species Ophion costatus. Next base: position 25,558,869 of record OX632364.1, on the reverse strand, counting down.
TCGTCAAAGGGTTAATTATCCTCCTAAAATGAGAATCTAATTTTTCGATTACGTTCGACGAAATCATAACTACTAATTTTGCAGCTTGTATGGAATTTTTTCCATTGTCAGCTTTGAAAGCAAAATGAATTCATGAGGAACTAATGTTCAATTTTTCAACATGCACAATTTTACGTTCATAGTGAAATTCAAGTTTTTATCATTTAAAATCCTTTCACCATTACCCCTCCTTTTCAATTCTGAGTAATTAAAAAAATTCAAACGTCTTTAAAATCGTAATGTTTTTGCCGGTTCTCGCTCAATTGAATCACTACATTTCCCCGATAATAATCTACTCGGGAGCAAAAATTATTCAACGATTTCAAGTTTCAAGAAATGTGCACCGTGAACATGTTTTATTAAACATTCAAACCCATTTAGGACGACAGCATTGGACCTTCCGAAAATCTTTTAACCGATCAGCGTAACATCTGATTCGAGTTTACCTTATAGGATACTATATTTCCGTGCAAAAATGTGAGGAAATATCTTTAAAAATTGTAAAAGATACAACGGAAAATACGTTTTTCTAAAATTCAGACTTCAAATCTAAAACTTTCCATTGATTTCCAATAAATTTATTTAGAAAAAACTTCTAGCTGTGCAAAAATTTAGCCATCTTCGTCAAAAAGTTAATTGTTTGCGTTCGCCAAAAATCCGCACACACGCGCGCGCGCGCACATACACAGATATTTCGATTTTTTCGACGAAAATAAAGCTTCTCTTCTGAGGACGCAGAATACACACGAATTATTCGTTGAATAATACGTTATTGATATGGGTGAATCCAATGGATGTTTTGTAATCCCCTGATAACAGAGTCCCGCATTATTTACTTGATTGACCCGATCATTAATTTTTTTCGAAAGTCTCATCCACCACGACTAAGTAACGAAACGCTAGACATCCGAAAACGTTTAAAAACTATGATGATTTATACCAATTTTTGCTGCCCCATAGAGGCTTTGTTACCGTAAAAAAATACAATTTCAATGAATATATGTTTAGAATGTTTCAAAATATCGAATCGCGCCGTTTGGAGGAAAAAATGTATGGGTGCGCCGATTTTTCTGCACACAAAAAAAAACTATTTTTTTTATACGCGGGTGATTTTGTCCCCGTCTGCAACAGTGTATCATAAGTTGCGTTTGAAATCAGTTTGGAAAAAAATCGATTGAATGTTTTGGGGGAGTAGCAGTTTTCCGAAAAAAATGTTTTTCTGCGTCGTAACTTGCGGTAGTTTTTTAGATATCTGATTGAATATTTATGCAGAAATAGATCATCTTGAACCGTATAATCGAATAAAGTTTAGTGGAAGTCCGTGAAAGGTTTTTGATTTTCGAGATGTTCGAATTGTCTAATAATGAGATCTAGAGAGGGAAGGTTAAGCTTATAGCGCAAACAAAATTGTTGAATTTACTGTACAAAATAAAATTGTCCGACTTAGAAACGTCAACGTTGCTTACTCACTTTTCTACACAGAGCTTTCTCTATCCGGAAAGTAAGATTAAAAGACTGATGTACTAACGATTAAAACTCATACTTGAGGATGGATCATCAGAGTGTAAAATTGTCAAAAAATAGATTATTACCGCATTGTCCCATAATATAGACGGTTATAAACATGCTGTTCAATTGTTGAAGCAAAATTCGAATTATTCCGGTTGCTACAGCTTTTCTCAAAAAAAGGGATTTTCTCAAAGAAAGAGAAGTTTACGCGATTGCTCGTCGTTGCAGTAGAGTTTGTCGGCAAAATGGTAAATAACGAATGAAAATGAGGATTGTAATCGAAAAATTAGACTTTTGGCCATTTCGCTGCGGCTAAAATGAAACGCCTGAACTTACACGGCTGTCCCTTCTCGCGTCTGTGACGCAACTTGGACTTGTTGTTAGCGATCGAGTCCTGTACAAGCGCGTAAGCGTATTCGCCGTCGTAACCGGAGTAAAGATTTGTCACGACGTCCTTCGGGTGTGCGTACTCGGAGCCGAGATCAACGAGCTCCGGTATCGCGAGTGGGGCGTGTCCGAGGCTCATCTTCGACGCGTGCTCGTCCTTTTCACCGATAGTCATTCGCGCTATCGCATCCGTTACGTTCGAGAAATCTTTAAGATTTATTTTACCCGGTTGCTTGAGCGTCTGACTGTTTCCTTTTGGTCTCGGCTTCGTCTGCGATATATGTCGTCTGCCCGTCGTAAATGCCCGATGCGAATAACTGTTTGTCACCCCGTCTTGGTGCATAAAGGTGTCCTTGACCCAACCTTCCGGAACAAAAAGAAAACGAAACGCCACTCGCGTAAGCATTTGTTTTTTTTATCCTTATCCATTATCCATTTTTATCAGCTCGAGAGAAAGAAAAAATCGGCAGTATTACGATATCTGTGGTCCCTAATTCTGACCACGCGTTCTTCATATTCCACCCAAAGTGAGACTTTTTTCAACAGTCGTAAAAATCAAAATTCGACCCTCCTTAAGGGTCGAATTTCGATTTTTGCCACTCTTGAAAAAAGTCTTATTTTGGGTCAAATATGAAGGCTGCATGGTCAGAAGTGGGGGCCGGAGATATCGTAATATGCCGAAAAATCTTAAGAACGATTTTACGATTGCAGTCATTTTAAAGGAGAAAAAAAGAGAGCTCTGCTCTGATAAATTGCCTTAGTCAGAATTATTCATCGTATTAAGGCGGGAAACCAGTTTAGGAGTAGGTTTTTTAGTGATTTTTATGATTTTTTTTTTACAAGAAAGGAAATAATAGAATTTATTCAAACTTTGGGAATATTTTATACATATTTTCAAACAAATATTTCAATCAATTTGAAGCATTTCTTTTGGAAATATGGAACATGTAATCTGCCGCCCATCGAAAATAGCCATCAGGCTTTGCTGTTTGTGTACACTCTGGAGGCGACAGTTTTCATCGGAAATCAATACGGTTTGAAGATTACTATGAGAACGTTTTTCCCTTCTATATGAACCTAACCTGACCCCAAAATTCAATTTTCACAGAAATGCTTAAACGAAAGGGTATATTTTTTGCCATTATTTTATAACCTTTTTTACTATAAAAAATATATTTGAAACAATGATATAACCCCAAAGTTAGGTCCATATAGAGCGTAATTGTTTAAAGAAACTATCACTTTATACAATTATAGGTTAGAAACTTTCTGAGCTACAGAGTACACGAATTGAAAAAAGTCGTTTGCAGAAAAACGGGTTTAAAAAAAAATTGCGAAAACAACAAATCAAGGCAGTAATGAATGATTTATACTGCTTACCGGTTAATCAGCGATTATGGAATTAACAATTTATGGAATGAAAAACAAATCGATTTTTTTAGTCATCTAAACTGGTTTCCCGCCTCAAAAGTGTCTGTATTATATATAGTCACATTTTACTACGATTTTTTGCGGATCATTTTTAAAAATGCTTCATCTTTGTTCGTAAGCTAAATACTTCGCGCTATTTTTTATTCTCAGTGTTACTTTTCTATAATTGTAATTTCCATTTTTCCGAGCAATTCCTTGTTTCAAGTGCAAACACAAACGTTGTCCATCTATGAGGAAGAAAATTTCCATCGATGGATCTGAAGAAAAATTACATCTAAAAAAATGCAGCTAAAGAAAATTTTCATCTAAAATGTCCGTCGATGAAAAGAAAGGCTGTTCAGAAATATCTGAAACTTGGTGCCCTTTTCAACTTCTACGATTTTCACTTTTTCGGTGTCTTCTTTCTTATTTTCAAAATACCATTTTCCGTTTTGTTTTGTGCATCTTTGTTGATTCTTAGATGTTGCTTTGATTTTTCAGTACGTGAGAAAATGATAAGGACGCAAAGACAGTTACCGGACAACTTGTTGGCAAGATCGCCACCCTTGAGCAATTCGCGTTCCCTCTCCTCGCGATGAAAGTCGACTTGACTGTAAATGTCGCTGTCGTCGCTCGGCGTCGCTCTGTTATCGACGAATTGCTCGTTCAATCCTGTCTCGCCTAGATCACCGTCCGGGGTCAGTTGCTCGTATGATTCGGAACCGCTCCTAAAAGTTACAGACATACTACTTCGTGTTAGATTTGTACGCTCTTACGGAATCGTTGGTAATCTTGGAGAACACAAAATCTATACATTTTTCCTAGCAAGGTATTGAGAGCGTAGGCATTCTTATCACTGGATTTTTTTTTCACTCGGCGTTGTTAAAAGTCACTTACAATGTGCGTAAAATGAAACAGGGCGCAAATATTTTCCTGACAATTTTGTTTCCAAACACCCAATGATGCTGGCTCGCATGATTATCGGGGCTGAATATGAAAACCACGTTTAAGGGGATAGCCTACTCTGAAAACAGCTCGACGTCTAATGAACGGATTTTACTTCAAATTTGGTACACTTATTCGGTATAAACGTAGTTTAGTCTTGACGGACGTTTTTCTTCGTAAAAATTTTTCTCATTAATTATTGACAACAATGACGTCATTTTTCATCGATAAATAGAAGCAAAAAAATCATTTTTTCAACGATTAAAACACGATAACAACATAAAGGTCGTTTAATGAGATTAAAGCGTTAGCCACAATCCAAGATTAATTGTGAAAAAAATGTTATTGTCATGACTGCAGCGAGTTTTTACGAATTTAAAAAGAAATTTCATCACAACATACCAGAGATAAAAAGAAGTTTAATGTATTTCATTTTGCGTGCGGTTAGATGGCTAAGACGTTGACGCTACGGGTGATGTAATATTCAAATTAATAATTTATGTATCTTATAATAAATAATCTCGTGATATGAATATAAATAGGCATAATTATAAGTGACTCAACATTTCACTCTGAGTTGTATAAAACACTCGCTGACGCAATGTCTTCATAATTATTATCGATAATGTTAGCAGGAACACAACTTTTTTTTCCTATTTATGTAATAAAAATATAAAAATGCATAATTCCACGATTTTCATGTTAAAATCTCTTACCCGTCATCTGGTGTTTGAAGATGGTAGCTCTCGTGACGTGGTGGTGGCATTGGGTGCAGTGCTGAATACTCGAGCGTGCCTTCACCGCTGTCGTTCAAATTACCGGGTTCCTCCATATTAAAGGCTTGTTCGATTTCTGGCTTTTTTTCCCACACCTCTTTGAAGAAAGGAGTATAAAATGCGGCTGGAAACAGTTATAAGCCAGATAAATACTATTGAACGAGCAGTCCTTGCTTTCACATATGCTGAAAACAATAGCGTAAATATATCGTTTTTAGATGCGAAAAAGCGATTTAGACCGTCCTTTACAATCAGAAACCTCATCGGGGTCACAGTGCAAAATTTTCAGAAAATCGATCGTTTTTTTTTCGCATCATCCGATAGTCCAGACGGTTATAAACATGGACCTGGCATCGCCGATTGATCGTAAGTAGACCATTTATATGAAAATTCCGCACTCGAAACTTCAAACGTCTTTTTCTCGTATTTTTCAAAACGGTGTACACTCTCGAGGGAAGAGTTTTCAAGCATCCGTCTCAAATTTTTCATAACATTCTTCACGCCATTATTTATCGTGCTATCGAAGCTTTTTTTTAAACTTCATATCTTTTTTAACTAAAAACTGTCGAAAAAATAGGCTAAATTCGATACTTTTTTTCAAACCGCCGCATTATTCTCAATTTTGATTTCAATAAAACCTTCCTAGCACGATAACGGTTTTCTCCTTTTTATTCGAAGGCATTTTCAACCGTTAAAAAAATGTAGAAAAATAAAAGTATTTTAACCATCGAAAAAAAACCGCGAAAATCAGCTACGTTTCGACCCGTTACACTGTGATGATTTCTTAATCAAATGCGGTTTTTATCGAAACTACGTTTTTCAAAACGGTGCACACGATTTCTTGGCTTCTAATGAACGAATTGCCTTAAAACTTGGTACACTTATTCAGTATAATAGTAGCTTAGTCTTTGCCAACGTTGTTTTTCTTAACATTTTTTTTCAATAGTAATTAACTATTGTCGTCATGATGTAATTTTAATAGTTATTATATATTTATCGTATATTACATTTATTAACTATTAAAATATAAATTATCATATTTTATTATTATTTAATAGTTATTTAATATTTTTTAATATTTTTTAATTTATTATTTAATATTAGTCTACTAATATTAAACTATTTAATATTATTATATAGTTACTATTAAATACTATTAATACTATTAAATATTAAAATATTTAATATTAGTTAATAACAATAGTTATTACCTATTGTTGTTATGATGTCAAATGCAATTTTTTCGCGGAAAATAGAAAAAAAAATTCTTTTTTTTAGCATGGAAACGCAATAACAATAAAAAGCTCGGCCAGGTCTTAAGCAATATTACCTATCTAAAATAAAGAACTCGTTTTTTGTTTTGTTTCAGAACACGCCCCACGAGTGTAAAGGTCCATCACGAGATTGTTCATAATTCCTTCGATTATTCATATTTTTTGAGGAAATTTAGTACCCAACTTTGTTAATGCACATACACATAAATATCGGAACGATTTTTCGATAATCTTGCTAACTTCTCAAATTTTTTTTTTTAAATAAGCTTGATTTTCGGGTCGTCATAGTAGCCTAACCCCTTAACGTGGAAACATTAATTTCGCACGTATAGTTTCGGGCAACGTGAGGTTTCAAGGAAATTAAAATATTTCTGCCATGGTTGGAAGAAAAAACCGCTTCACGATAGTGATGTAAGCTTACTTTTCTGTTGACAACTCGAGGCAGACGTCATAAAATGTGCCTGCAGCCTGTCGGCAGTCGCGTTTCCTTCGGTTATGAGCAAATGACTGAGCTCGCTGTTGAAAAACGCATTGGCACCTCCCGTGTCTGTCACTGCCATTATTTGTATAGGCAGATTTGGAATGTTCATTGAAAATGCGCTGAAAAAAATGCGTAAAACGTGTCAGAGCGGTAATTAACGAAGTGACTGTTAACGCTTCGTAGTACAGCTTCAGTACACCGTTGGAGATATACAAGCTTTACACTCATGGCGAAGGGAACAAAAGGAAGCGAGACGATAACAGAGAACAAAAGCAAACATTTTATTAGAACATTTCCAAAATATATTTTATTTATTTAACGCAATGAATAATCAACGCATAAAAAATAAGTAACTATTGAATCATGGAGCAAATTGCCAGCTGTTACAATTGTTTAAAAAGCCAATTCGTATATGGCCATCTGTAAGGAAAACTGATCAATGTTAAAAAGTTTTAAGAATAACAGTTTTTTTGCGTTCTAAAATGATTAAAAGTATGATTTTGTAAAGTTTTAAAACATTGGAATGTTTAAAAGTGATGAATTTGTTTTATTTTTATTTTTCAAGGGCCTTTACAATTTCACCAAAACAGTTATATTTATAATCCGATGAATTTAATAACATTACCATAGTAAAACGATTCTACGAGGAAACATTTTTTTCTCACAGGCTCATACTCGGATTCGAACAACTCATGAGTTTACTTACGATATTTTAATTCATAATTAAAGGCCTCAATATAAGTGATATAAAAAGTTCTGCTTGATAATAATGAGTTCAATAAAACTTGGGTAGAGAAAAAGTGTAAGATTTGATCCCATAAGGTAAAATGATCATTTTCAATTGCGACGAAACTATTAACGCCATCTAGTGGTATTTTTTGGTAAAACATAGCCCCCCTCCCACCTCCCGCGTTAGTAAATTCCTAATGGCTGTTGGAGCGACGCACTTGTTTCGACGGAAAAAAAAATCGCGATCTATTGATCTAAGGTGAGGTTTAAGCTTAGGTAACTTTTATTGTATACTGTCAGTCGCAATCATTGTTGTGTTTGTGGCTTTATAATATGCTCAATTTGGGTTTTGGTTGACGTGGTAACAGTGGAATACCTATAGGTTATGTTACCGAGCAATGAATGAAAGAGTTGAATTTGACAACTCTTCAACACGAATAACGTACCTACTTTATTTTTGTTGAATAGATTGTCTATTTATTTTTAAACTACATTACTAATGTACAATTGATCTCACAAATAATAATTGATATACCTAAGTGATTTAAGACTGGCTGTAGAATACTGGTTTAGTTTAATTCTAGTTGGGCAAGATAAAACTTTTAATATAATGGTAATTTAACTTGTAAGTTCAGTTTATGTTGTATTCCTATGATCAATATATATAAAGGTGCTGTAAGCTCGAGAAATTTTTTATTTGTCTTTACCTAATTGCTCAAAAACAAAAATCGCGAAATAGGGGCAAGATGATTCGGGAGATCATCTTGTCCACGCCCTAGGGATCATTTTGAACACCGGGGTATCCAAGGAGATTCTTATGTAAGGTTCAAAAAAAGGAATCTTCTCATTGGAACCCTAATAAATTGAATATTTCGAATATGCCAATCGTAATATAGATAAATATGCCAGTAGTAAAAACTTTCAGATCTCAAGTACATTGAATTTCTTCGAAATTACGAAAATCAAGGGGATCATCTCGTACACCTTTCCCCCACAATTATTACATAAAACGTCGAACTCACTTGAGCGTGGCAAGAGAAGCTTTTCTCTTCGTGGAATAAACGAGAATGAAGCCGTGAACCAGCTCGTCCCTGAACGCATTGGCTCCGTGAAAACTGGATATTATAACCTCGACCCGGCGTTTCGATTCACCCAAAAAAGTTTCGAGTACGATTGATTTTTCGCCGCTCAGAAAGCAACATTGGTGACTCAACAGGGGCCCAAGAACGTTTTCCACCGAATAAGGATCACCGCAGAACATGCACATGATTATCCTATAAACAAGAAAGAACACATTTTTACTCGATCGCAGAAGAGACGTGAGGTTCGAACGAATTCCCCAATCCACATAGTTTTTCTCGCAATGCAAAAAATGGACGCGCCAGCATCTTGGGTGAAAAAAACGTATGCATACGATTAAATTTTTGACATTACAAGTTGTTGGAGAATCGGAAAAGTTATCCGAAAATATTTATAGACTGATCGACGTTTCGAAAGTGACTAGAAGTTTACGATCCACAACCGAAAGGATCTCACCATAAGTGTTCTAATTACGACGGGCGTCGAATGCAGTGGGACAAGAAAATGCGATGCAAAATTCAGATTGACTAAAGGTCTGGAGGGGTTTCAAAAGCATCACCTAATATCCGGCTCCAGACTCCACTCCATAACACTCTGATAAATATTAAGGAAACCCGCGCGATGATTGATTGACTGTATGAGCTGTTGGAGTGCATCCTTGACCAATGGCGTCGGGAATCGCTTGTCCTGCTCCAAGTCCTCGATGCAAACGTCGATGAACGGACATTGTAAACTGTCGGCGAGACTCTGTCCTTCCTCCCTGAGGCGCGTTGCCTCAATCTCGTCGATATTCGCGTCCGGCACGAACATAATGACTATCGGTAATCCTTGAAAAGGTAATCGATCCTCCTGTTCCAAATTTGACAGCAACGTTTTTTCCAGCGACGAGCGTATGTACTCGAACGAATCCTCGTTAGCGTAGATGCAGAAGGAGCCTGAGAATATCCACCGAAACAAATGGGAATTGTACGAAGCTTATCGTATTTGACGAAACGCCTACACGCGTTGCAGCTGATGATGTATCCATTTTCACATGATCAGGTACATTCAGGCTACGATAATCAATTTGGCTAACAATAACACATAAAAAGAATAAAGCTTTTGTAGTTGCCTTACAACGATGCGAAGTTCGCTACCACATGGATATGAGAGACGATATAAAATATACATATACTGGACAAAAAATAATAAACTGGGATATCCAGTACTGGACAAAAGTACGCACCGGTGTAATTTCGTTGTTTTTGCTAATCCGCATATGAAAATGATGAATGGAATAGGCATTAAGGGAGCTTTCCAGTGTGAAATTTTCAAAAAATCGATTTTTTTTTGCTTTATCGAATAGTATACACTCTTCCGAATATTCCCTGAAATATTCATGCCGAAATTCAGATTATTTCGGTTCCTGTACAGCATTTCTTGGAAGAAGGCAACGGAGCGCTACAGCTACAGCGAAACTTTGAACGCGTTTTTCTCGAAACAGCATTTTTCAAAACGGTGTCCAACTTGGAGGGCAGAGTTTTAAAGCTATCGAGTTGAATTTTTTACACAATATTCTTAACGTCATTGTTTATCGTGCTATGGAAGCTTTTTTTTTTTTGACATCTTCCTATTTTTTTGTAAAAAAAACTGCCAAAAAAAATGCTAAAATCGATACTTTCTGTTCAAACCGGCGCCATTTTTGCAAAAAAAAAAAAAGAAAAAAAAAGCCTCCATAGCACGAAAGCCAATTATATACCGATCAATAATCTTTTTGTGTTTTTTGTTTCAGATCAAAATTGTGACCCCCAACGTGGACACCACATCCAAGTGCATTTTCTGCAACAATTGTTTCATCATTTTTATAGATATTAATTAATAAATAAATCGATCTTTAAAAAATTGTTTTGTATTCTTCAATACCCAATTAATATACAAAAAAAAAACCAGACCGATTAGATTATTTTTTCTTTAAAAAAAAAAATCGCGAAAAACAGCGATTTTTCGGGCTGTCACACTGGAAAGCTTCCTTAAGAAGTATAGATGAAAGTTGACTGGTCTGCTTCTGTTTTCACAGAATTTACATAAAAAATATTCGATAACCGTGTAAGATCGAATGAGACTCGCGGACCGCCATTTTGACGTTGGACAAAAAACGTACGAACCGTAGTGTTTACTTATTTTCGTAGGTAACGACGATACGAAATCGAAAGAAAATATGAAGTCGGTGAAGGTGCATTGAGGAAAATGTATGAGAAATTTACCAAGCTTGGCTCAATAACGGTTAAGGACGGACGTGCAAGAAAAAGAAAGACGAGCTTATTCGATGATCGTACAATTATCAGGGAAACAATAAAAATCCGATGATCACCAGCCGTTTAATTGAAAAAAGCACACAGGTCTGAAGATTTTCGATGGTACAGTGCGAGAAACAGGACCAAAAAACCGTTTTACGCAACATCGCATTTTGACGCGTAAGGCAAATAAAATCAAACGCCTAGAATGCGCAAAAAAGTACGTCGACAAACCCATCGAATTTTGGAAAAAAGTTATCTGGAGTGATGAGAGCAAATTTGATGCCTTCGGTCATGAGCAGCGACCACGCGTGCGGTTAAAACCCGGAGAACAGCGGGGAACAGGTGTCGTTTGTAAATAGCGATTAGTCGATACAAAGAAAATCGGACGGGCGCCGGGGTCGTTGTGACCCCATGTGACCTGCACGTATATTTTTTCGTAAAAAATAGTCTTTTTTCCGCACGCGTTCACTCTACGTAATGTAAGTATGAATATGAGAACGGTAAAAAAATGTTTCTATCAAGTTTATACGAATTACTCCGAATTTCGAATTTTTCACGAATATCGTTCTTTTTTAACTCCGAATATGGGTCGTCTTCAAATGTCCAAATAAATACCTTTTTTGAAACGCCCACTACGAAGCCATTTTTTTCCTTCAATTATCATACCTCGAGAGTATTACCCTTTTTTTTAAATTCATAATTGCAAGAGTTATGATTTTTAAGTGAAAAATTACCCTTTTTCACGGATTTATCCCTTCCTGATTTTTCTCCGCCATTTTAAATGTCGATTACAATATTATATCGAGAGTACCTGATTCTAGAAGGTTCAAACTGACACCCTGCATTTTTGTAAGCCATTCGGAACAATAGAACCAACGTGACAATCGTTTGCGGCTGGGGTCACACGGACCCCATGTGACCGCGAAGTTACAGGCCGAGGGTGTGACCCCGAAGGGATAATGCCTATTCTTTTTATCACGTTCGTGTACATATCAGCACAAATATCGAAATTACACAGGTGCGTACGTTTTTTTTTCGTCCAGTAGTGTACGTAATGCAGTGTTAATAGCAGGATGACTCACCGTGAGGCATAAAATCCGACGTTGTAAATGAATTATGCGGTAAACCCACGTCACCGTCGATTACTCGGTAACCGAGAGTGTAAAGCTGACAATCTATCTCGACCTCATCGTCCTCCGTTTGGGTTTTGATCTCACGAGCAAACTCGCCACCGAGTCCGTTGCTTCCGAGTATAACGAGATTCAATTGATTGTTGTCGGATGTCAATTGCCACTGACTGCTATGATTCCACGACGATGGCCTAAGGCAATTTAAAGTTTAGAGGATCAATCGACTTATCAAATGCACAATTAACCTTCTCTACATCCATCTTCTAAAACGATTGACAAATTTACTACGTATTTCCGTTAGAATGTATAGTATACTTGTATACGTATATACGTTCTATATTTATCGAATAATTTGATTACTCTGAATGCTTAATTCGGGATACTATGGATTCAAAAATGGTTTCTTTAAGGGGTAAGGCCACTGTAAATTTTTTGAAAAATCGATTTTTTTTTATTGGCTTAAAAAATAGTTTAAACCCTCTAGAATAAGAAAAAAAAGGTCCTGTGCGAAAAAAAATTTGTTGTCCTTAGGAAATGAAGGTCGCCGCCAAGCGTGTCAAAACTTGCTCCGAAACGACTGCAATTATATCGGAGATGGCGATTCTAAAACTTTCAAAGGCATCGTGGATTCGAAGCCTTATGAAAATGTTGATGTTAAAAAAAAGAGTGCATAGATCACGTGCAAAAAAGAATGGGCACTCGATTGAGAAACTTAAAAAAAGGAACAAAAGGTCTCGGGGGAAGAGGAAAACTCACTGCCAAATTGATTGACGAACTAAGCATTTATTACGGCTTAGCAATCCGTCGAAATTCCGATTCCATAAAAAATATGAAAAATGAGATCTGGGCAACCCTTTTTCACAAAATGTCAACGGATGAAAAGCCTCAGCACGAAAAATGTTCGGAGAATTGGTGCAGTTGGAAGAAAGCGAAAGCAGAAAATGCCTTGGATGCGTATCATCACAATCAGCCAATGAGTGAGGAGGTTTATCAAGCCATCAAATCCATCTACATGGAATTGAGCTGGGACGAGTTGCTGGAGCGTTGCTTGGGGGCCTATACTCAAAACAATAACGAAAGTTTCAACGCTACCGTTTGGAGTTTGGCCCCCAAATCATCCTCAAGCGGAAAAACTGTACTAGATATTGCGACGGATATCGCTGTTTGCATATTCAATGGCGGCCTTACCAACGTCTTGCAAATATTCAAGATGTTGGAGGTGGAAATTGGTGTACAGTTATATAATTTCTGCATCGAAGCCGACGCCAAACGCATCACGCACGCGGAGACATCTCTGAGCGACGCGGCCAAAAGTGCGCGCGCGCTCCAAAAATCAACCAGGAAAGACGAAGAAGACGAAAATTTGGCTATCGAAGGACAAATGTATGGTGCTGGGATTGCAGACTAACGGTAAAAATTTTTTTTAACTTCTTTTTTTAATTTTTTCCAATAAAAAACTATTCGCAAAACTTTAAACGCGTTTTTCTCGAAACATGGTTTTTCAAAATGGCACGCAGCATAACTCGAACAATTTTCATTTTTTTTACTTGAAATTTTAACCAGATGTGAACATTTACACTATCTTGAGAATGTCGATCGGAATTTTCAAGAACTTTATTTATTGATTTTTTATTAACAAAAAACTTGCCGTTTTTTTCGTCAAAAATCAATTTTTTTTTCAAACGCACGCCAAATCCACAAAAATTGATACTTTTTAAAATCCGATCGACATTCTCTAGCTATAGCCCTCTAGATTAATGGTTTTTTTTTTGTTCTAGATTCAAAAGTGCACCAGTGGTGCTGCGTGCCGCGGAGCCCTGGAAGCAAAACATGTCCCGGGAAGATAGCTGTGGAACCGCCATTTTGTTTTTTTTTACTGTAAAAAAATTTTATAATAAAGTTTAATGTATGCCCGATAACACCATTAAAAGTTTTTTTTCAAATACCTTCAATTTCGGGAGCAAAAAATTAGTGAAAAAACCTTTTTTTTTGGGCCGTTACAGTGGCCTTACTCCTTAAATGAAATTTTCATGAATATTTGTAAAAAACATCGTGAATTTGGTAGTTCTGGTCTACGTTGCTTAATTTTGGTCGATTATTATAAAGTTTATTAAATACATTGCTATCTTTCCTTATTTCCATGTACACCCTTGCGGGCTTGTTACATTTGCTCCTTTCTTGCTTCCCTTCTTTTAAAGTTTATTAAATAATAAACTTTATAATAATCGATAGATATTATAAATAGATATTATAAGTAATAATCTAAATAGATTATTACAAAGATTATTATAAAGTCGATTATTATAAATTATGTAATTATAAAGAAACAATCATTATCATTATTATGGACCCTTTATGTCACCGTGTAACAGTTCTGCAACAAACCACCTGAGTCCTCGCAAAAATCCAAATTGACATTCAATGCTTTTTTAAACCAATGTCATACGACGGCTACGATCCATTCTGTGGTTTTTTAGTGCAATTCATGCAAACTAGGTGGCGTCAGTTGGATCAAAATTAGTTGGAAGTTCACGTATCGCGAGATTCGAGTGTGCGTAAAGCCCTAGACCTACAATAGCATTGTACAATACTTTCATTGTGCAATAATATTGAACAACACCTTGAACCCAAGCGATCAATTATTATCACGTAATAACGTTGACGGCCCATAAGCGTCAATGTTTTCGCGTGAGCAAGACCTCCCTAGTGTATGGTGCAATACTAAACCTACACGCTGCAATGAAAATATATGGTGCAGTCATACTTAAACTCGCTCAAACTTTCGTTCAATCGTTGCGCAATCTCCAATACTAACCCTTAACGATAAAAACATGGCGCAATCGGTAATATTGTGCAATACACTTGAGCGTTTAGGGTCCGCCTAAAGTGCTGAAGTTCTAAAGCGGAGATGAAAAAAAAATATCAAAACGACAACGGTGTGGGAAGAATGTGGCATGGCTTTGTGCTGCAACAAGCAAAACAAATGCTTTAAAGCATTCCATACATTATAAGGGGATGTTACGACACAATGTAACATGTCTTAAACACTTCCTTTACTGCTTTAGAACGAGACCAGTGATTAAACTTTCCAAAAACGTAATAATACGTGTTTTTTATTTATTAAAACCTACCAGCAAGTCAACTATTTTGAAAATTGTGCATTATTGATTATGAGAGGCTAATCAAATAAGAATTATTATAATATCATGATATTTACTGTTATTCAAAGTTGCATTGATGTTAAGGTAGTCCTATCGCTTCACACTAGTCATACCCACTGATCATACTCGAGACCCGCACAACTTATATTTTTAACGGATGCAAAAAAACATAATTTGTGATAACTGAAATTTTCCATCTGTAAACTGTTCAATGAATGCTCACATTTAATTAGAAAAATGAAAAAACAGCTATTCCAACGATTCGCGTAGTGTTTGTAGATTTGATATTTGCAGGGTTGTTACGCATTATTGATTCAGAAATTTTCTGACTTTTCCAGGTTTTCCATACAGGTTTTGCAAAAATTCCAGGTTTTGCAAATTAGCCAGATCAGGGCCAAATAAAGCCTACCTTAACCGTGCGATTTATTTCCACACTTCAGCAAATTGATAAATGAATACTAATAATTTGGTATTGATTAATATTCGTAGCTAACTGTGAGAAGTGCACTTTTCGATCATTACAAAAAAGATCATGAGTTTCTATTTATAAACCGACATTAATGGTTTTTGTAGCAGCGATGGTTTATCAAGAATTAGTTTTGTAGACTGTTGTGTTAGAAAGATGTAACAGTGTCAGATTTTGTAATGTTATAATAATTGATGTCTCTCATCGTATACGGTTTAAAGTAGCGGAGCAATCTTTTATAAATTCATTTGTCACAAGAACACGCGGAATCCTTTCTTTGAATTGATAAATACGTTTCCCATGAAGTTACAATTGCCGCGTGGTCAAGTAGCATATTAATATGACCAGCATGATAAAAAGGATCAATTTTGTTTACCTGTGAGCTTTCGTGCCGAGTATTCGTTCTATGAGGGCATCCATACAGTTCGGAAAGGCTGGACAGTGTTCCCTGATGGGACAATGCACGAAGCCAAGATGCTGGAAAAGCATCAATTTCCTATCTTGATCCAGCCGGTCCAATGCCTTGTACCTTTAACACGAGCAAGCGAATAAATCACGATTACACGAACCCTTTCTTTGGTACAGCATTAGAAAAGTTATTTCATGCCAAATAAAGTATTTCGATAAGTCGAATGAGGACTCACCTGAAATCGTCGAGCAACGCATCCGTTATTTCTTTTATGTCGTCTTGGGTAATAGTGCCAGATGGTGCTATACTCTTGAAGTGATAAAAGAGATCAGCGTGCTCCAGAAGCAATTCCTACAAAAAAATATTACACTTTAATCCCGTGGTTATTTCTGACTGGGCTTAATCTGACTTGTTTTTTCTCTTGTGGAAGAAAAAGTGCAAAGCATGTTCCGAGGCATCGAAAGTGAAGATTTCGTAAAAATGTGCGAAGTATTTGACGCATATTAAGAGGCTACATCCTCCGAGTCAAAAAATGGCACTTTCCAAAAACATTTTTTTTTCGGCTGTATCACTTTTTAGCTAGAGGCCTTGAGAATTTCATTAAATTAATACTAAAATTGAATGAGCTACCGCGTCTTAAAGTCGGGCGAGCGGGAGCAGCACCGTCCTTCAAACTTTAGACGCGTTTTTTTTTCAAAACACTTTTCAAAGTCGGTGGACATGATATCTCGACAACCGCTGGATGGATCGTTTCCAAATTCACAGGAGATACGACGAGAAACATTTAAAGGTCGTTGACGATCTCGCTTTTCAAAAAGCGATCTTCGTTTTTTAATAGTTACGTAACAAAGACGACTTTTTTCATAGATTTTGTACGCTCAAATTTCAAACCGTCGCCGCGTTATTAAAGATAACTTTTTTTTTCAATCGAAGATCGTCAACGGCTCGTATTTATTGTCAACTCGAATAACCCGTTTGGCTTTTAGATTTCAGATGGACCGTTCAAGCTGGAGGGTGTCCACCGCCAAAAGTCGCGAAAAATTTCAGTCCAATTTTATTATTTTTATTCCCACGGAATATTAATGCAGAATGTTCTGGATTCAATTGAACATTTATATGTTATAGGATTTTTCCGTCTGTCAAAAAACAAAAATATGGTTCATTCGTAACTTACTCGAATTTTGGGATATAGTCAATTTTGATACTCGAATAAAAGTGCATTAAAGTAAAATGGAAGCGTGCAAAAAACCAGCACGTTGCTTCCCCATCGTCGCGTTCTTGTAATTAGCAAAAGCTGCTTATCATAGAAAACAGAATGTAACAACAGTCTCGTGGCCGAAGTTTTCCGAGTAAAATAGAACGATGAGGAAGCAAATTACAACTTTTCATTTAGCACGCTCATTCTGGTTTCCATCGCGGCGTCTTTTGTCCCACCTGAAAACTGTGTTTGGCCCGTTCGATTATTTCCTTCTGGTGTTGATCGTAAATCTCCTGGCAATCGTGATGCGACAGAGCTTCGAAGCACTCGCGACCCATGAACAGAACTCTCACCTCGGACAAATGTTTTCCGGGTGTGACGTATCCGGTCTCCTCGAGCAGTTGCTTGAATTGTTTCTTCCATCTGTGAAAAATCATCATCATTTTTATCCAAATGTTCGAAAAATGCCATAATAAATACGAAACTTCGGAAACAGCTCTGTGCTTTCAAAGATTTTTATCATAGGCGGTGTAGGATGGTCTTGAAGTTTGCATCGTTGGAATGCAACGAAAATCCTTTTTTGCATTTTTATTTCCACATTTTTACGATTTTACGAAATATAGTTTTTTTTCGCATTTAAATTCTAGGATAATAAATTGTACAAAATAAAACCTAAGAAGTAATAAAAATTCGAGGATGAAAATAGAAAAATAAATTTCGTTGCATTCCAACGATGCAAACTTGAAGCCCATGTTGTAGGAAGAGGCGGAGGGGGATGTGAAAATGTCATAAAAATTAGTAGTTCGTTCGAGGTAGAGATGCATGTTTTCCGCATCAATCCGCACAGGCTCGGGTAACTACAAGACCGCAAACCACCGCACGGAATATCCCATTTCTTACGTTATTCGTAGTGTCCTGGAGACTTGACCAAATTACAGCAGTAGAGAGCCTACCGACCTGGCAATATTATAAAATGGCTTTATTTGATACGGTGATGATAATAATATAATAATAATATTTGAAGTATAAAGCACTGATCCTGGACTACACCATTGATAGACTTATCGGACAGAGAAAATACAAAACTTGACTAGCCAAATCATAAATTGTGGTAGCTCATTATTTACAGTGGGTAAAAAAAAGTATTTCTACATCACACACGATACGTTTGGTAATTTGGGTCATTCGTTTGTTCATGTTTTCCCAAGATTTTTGTACACAGACACCACGTAAATTTAGGATAAGCTACCGAACACAAAAACTTAATAAATCATTTTATTCTTTCGTAGGATAATTTGAAAAAGACGAAGTGGACAAATACTTTTTATCCACTGTACATTCTTTTCACTGCATCAAACCGACAGTTTTCAAGCGAATTAAGGAAAATTAACAAAATGGCGGCTTCCGACGGATAACTTTCGATTTTCGACGAAAAAATTGCTCGATTGTTTCAAAAAAATATAAATTTTCAACAAAAATGAAAAACGTCCGATTAGGAACTAGTTTTTAACGCTATCAACAAGCAACACCAAATCTCATCAGAATCCATCGAGTGGTTTTTTAATTATAGTGGTCATGTCAAAGCACTACATGCCGAGGGGGGTCCAACAAAGATGGCGATATTGGTTATAAATAATCGATATTTTTCTTTGAAAATTTGTACAAGTCAAGTTGAAGTACAACATAAAAAGTCTGTGTAACCACTTTTGTAAAACAAACTTAATTATTATGAAAAAAACAATCATTGAAAATGCGCGTTTTTTCACGCCTCTGACTACATCCAAGCCCTTAAGGAATCATCACAGTGTAACGGGTCGAAATATAACTGTCGCGATTTTTTTTTCGGTTGTTAAAATACGCCAATCAGTCTGATTTTTTATGTCAAAGCAAAGCACTCATGGAGAACAGAAAATAAATGTTTCAATGTTTATGTTCATTTATTTCCTTTAATTTTGCCTCCGTCCGCCTTTAGTTTTGTTGAAACTCGTGTATGTGACAAAGCGTCGAAAACTACTAGACACGTAATCATGGTTGTTACGGATTATTGACTTCGAAATTCCCTGACTTTTCCAGGATTTCCAAACAGGTTTGGCAATATTCCAGGGAGATCGGGATCAAGTAAAGAACGAGGTTTTTAAAGTCAAATATATGAATACGTTCAGTATTTTTTAACAACTGAAATTTGTCAAATAATTCCAACACTGTGAAGTGCAAAAAAATTAATTAAAAGCAAATACAGAACCTGTTCATTCTTATAAGCAGAAATTCATATGCCGGTACCAATAAATAAAAAATAAATATAAAGACTTATCTACAATAATAACCATTCGGTTATGTATCGACAAATCGAATGCAAATGTCTAGAGCATTAGAGAGAATTACTTTAAAATTTTTTAAGGACGTTGAGTCCCAAATCGCAAATGATAATAAAATTCTGAAAATTTGGTTCGTTTTTGTATGAAGTATTTCAGAGGTCGTGTAAAAATTTCACGACAATTAGGAAGCTCGTTATTGAACAATTAACATTCACAAATAAAATGTTGTCTTATGGAAACTGATGTAACTTTGCGACAAGTTTTTTTTTGACCTGTCAATTTTGTAATATCTACAATATACTGAAAGCAACGGAAACAAAACGAAGTTTATTGATAAATTTTTTTTTTATTTCTTTTAAAAATGGTTCTTAACAGAATGTTAATTTTTTAATAACGAGCTTCCTAATCGTCGTGAAATTTTAACACGACCTCCTGAATACTTCATGCAAAAACATACCAAATTTTCAGAATTTCCTTATCATTATTTACTTCAACCCCTAAGGAGGTTGAAGTGATGATAGAATTCTGAAAAATTGGTATGTTTTTACATGAAGTATTCAGGAGGTCGTGTAAAAATTTCATGACGATTAAGAAGCTATTTATTGAACAATTACCATTAACATGTTTCATAGGGACTCAACATCCTCAAATTTTCAATGTTTGCCACTGACATCGCTTTTTTGTATATAATTAAGAATAAGATAAATATTGAAAATATAGAAAAATATTTATCTTCGTCGGTTCCATTTTTCGTAATTCTTGCAAAAAGTAAATTCTGTAAAAATTCCAAAGAACTTTCGACGCGTCTTTGACGCAATTTTTAAGCGTCTATTAGTTTTCAATGCTTCATCACATACAAACTTCAACAAAATCGAAGGCGAACACTTGAGTGATGATCCTTGTTTGCAATGGGTCTCAAACGAGAATAGGTTTTTTCGAATTTGACGAATTCTTGATGTTGATGAAAAATCGTCAAAGTGAACGTTTCAGCCTTTGCGATTACATTTACGAAAGATTGACCAACAGTTTTTAAAGCTTTTTATCACAAAAAATGCCTGATTGTTCATAGAAATTAAAATATCACTATTAAGGGGTTACCCCCACTTGCGATTTTGAAAAAATCGTTTTTTTTTAATTGCATTTTTTTGAAGTATAAGTATCTGAGAATATGTCCTGAAAATTTCAAGTCGATCCGAACAAAATTGACTGAGATATGAGCGTTGAAAGAGAAGAATCCGTGAATTGAAGAACTGAAATTGAAACTTTAAACGCGTTTTTCTCAAAATGGCATTTCTGAAGTCGGTGACCAAGATTACTCGAACACTAATGAACCGATCTTCTTGAAATTTTGCAGGCTTATTTAATACATAAAAATGTAGTCTTCAATCGTTCGATTTTTTTTTTTCGAAAAAAAATGGCCGTTTATAGCCAAAAAACGGCCGTTTTTTTTCGTTAAAATCGAACCATTAACTTTGACTGTCCGCCATTTTGTGAAAAATGAATATTTTTTAAAATCCTTCGATTAAAGACTAGTTTATACTTATATTTGACTAAATCCATCCCCATTTTTTTTTCAGATGATCCACTTCGCCGCAATGTTGGTCACCGCAAACCGTGTATATAAAAACATTATTTCATTGACGGCCATTTGCCACTAAACAATGTAATATTTTTCAATAAAAAAATTACCGAAAGTTCTTCAAGATGTGTTCTTTAAGATGGTATATTGATCGATTAAAAAAGTTTTGTAGTTTTCTTTTAAAAAATTCATGAAAAAGGCCTTTTTTGCGCTACAAGTGGGGGTAACGCCTTAATATGGTCATCATTCTTAGATTGATTTCATTGCTGCAATAAAAATATTCGTATCTCTACTACTTTTCCTGGTAACGTTGCGAAAATAATAACAACTTACAACCGATGATCAAAGTATCGGACTTTGTCAACACAATATGGTCACGCTCGACAAACCTCTCGCTACTCTGTAAAGCATTTTTCCTCTTTCCGCTCGCTATAAATAGCCCATAAATGCAGTATGTGCAATATTGATACTATAAATACTTGGACATGCGATTGTTACATGGGAAGACACTTTAGAGACAGGAAAGAACGAGAGGAGAGAGGGAGGCTGGGAGAGAGAGAGAGAGAGAGAGAGAGAGAGAGAGAGAGAGAGAGAGAGAGAAGGTTACATTACCTTTTTGGAAGTCTGCATTAAGAAACGCCACCCAGAACGAAGCGAAGCATTAGTTAGTTACAAATATATATACACGCATGTGGGAGATTCATGGTCCACTCAAAACAAACACGACATCCTTGTTACACAATTTTTCAAGGTCTTCGAAAAAGTAACGACAATCAAATGATGGCCCAAAGAGTATGAGACTACCATCAATAGCTGTCACGAAAAAACACGACGAAGCTTGATGAAAAAGGGATACCATTTTTTTGTCAACTGTCTCGTTTTCTTCATTGAGGGGTAAGGGTACTCGAAAATGACGAACACCCGTTCGTCGCTCGAGGCAACGATTGAACTATTGAAGATGAAAGTCCAACATTTGGTGCAGGAATCGCAGATCGAAGGTAAACTTATGATTACAACGATGGAACTGCTTGTAAAACTTCAAACGTGTTTTTCTCAAAACTAGGTTTTTCAAAACGGATTCTCAATATCTAATGAACGAATACACTTGAAATTTGACACACTTATTGGGCAATAATCGTTTAGTGGTGATCGACGTTTTGCTTCTTGGCATTTTTGTCTTCATTGGTTATTAAAAATAATGTCATTCTTCCTCGAAAACCGAAAAAAAATGCAAAATTTTTTATTGTCGATTGATTCTCGATAAGAAGAAAGGCTCAGTCAACTCTTAGCCAAAATGATGTATTTAAAGAAAGAAAAAAAACTCGTTTTTTCGTTTTAGCTCAACCGGATGGCCAAAAGAGGTCCTTCGGAAGATTGTTTATAACTTCTTTAATTATTAAAATGTTTTTATGTATTATATTCCTTCAAAATGAATTTTTTGGTTCCCCTGATTTTCGGGTGGTCACAGTAGCCTAACCCCTTCGATAAATTTTCCATGTGAACGTGTGGCGAGTGAACTCGATGAACAACATCAAGGTAATGTTGTCATTCGAACGAGGGTGTACACTCACTCGAGTCGTCTTTGCTCCTGTTGCAGGGCATTTATGTGATTCTTAAATACGGTTTCAGCTTCGGGCGTTTCGAGAACATCGTAGGGCACCTTCGTGCAATTATTTTCACCAAAGTCGTAATCGATCCACGATATATCCTCGGGACACTCGTAAAAGTGCTGATGAAAGTCCGGATGTTCTTTTATGTATTGCTGCACCGTCGACCATTCTCTGTTGAAAAAAAAAAAATTAATCGTTCAGGCTCCGACCAAGGTACGTCAGGGTTCCACGGATCGCCGATCACGCTCCAATTTTTACCAATTTCTTCTACAGTGCAAAACTACAAATACACGTAGAAGTACATGGCAGGATGGACCAGTTCAGGTACAGGGTTGTTACGCATTATTGACTCAGAAATTTCCTAACTTTGCCAGGTTTTCCACAGAGGTTTTGCAAAAATTCCTGGTTTTGCAGACTAGCCAGTTTAGCGTCAAATAAAGAACACTTTCCTTTCATCAAACATATATTTTTTTGAGTCAGAGAGATGTTGGTCTTTGCAAACGTTACAAACTATACGGGAAAATTATATACATAAAAATTATTGAAGAATTATGTTGAACTGGATAACATAATGTTTTTAAGACCAAATATATGGAAATTTGATAAAATTGATATTTATTTTTTTTAACTGAAATTCGAAACACAATTTAAACATTATAATGTAAAAAAAAGACATTAAAAGCAAATACAGAACCTGTTCCTCATTATAAACAAAAGTTTGTACGCCGGTGAAGATAAACAAAGAAAATATGTAAATACTTATTTATGATGATAATGATGCGATAGTGTATCGACGGATCGAATACAAATGTATTTTTGTAGCTTTACTTTTAATTTACTTTAATTTACAAATGTAGCTTTACAGTAAATTAGTTTTCAGTTTTTTAAATCCTCAATGTTTGGCACTGACATAACTTT
Source organism: Ophion costatus (assembly GCA_951751655.1). NCBI lineage: Eukaryota > Metazoa > Arthropoda > Insecta > Hymenoptera > Ichneumonidae > Ophion > Ophion costatus. Next base: position 25,535,177 of record OX632364.1, on the reverse strand, counting down.
CTTTTGTGTATAATGAGGAATAATATAAATATTAAAGATATACAAAAATATTTATTTTTATACTGTTCAGTTTTTTGGTCAAGTCGGTTTCATTTTTCGTATCTCGTTGAAAAAGTAAATTGTGAGAAAATTCCAGAAAATTTCCAAAATTCCCTTACTTTTCCCTAATTATTCCGGCAGGAACGAAATTCCCTGTGTTTTTCCGGTTCTCCCTGTTTTCCATATGCGCAACAACCCTGAAGTAGTATTGGGATACTGAATGAGTTCACGTTTTTTTTTCGTGTAAATTAATGCTTTATGTGAAGAAAAAAATTCAACACAATTCAACACATCAAAATCTTCTCTCTTTTTCGGCATGAAATTTGACATGTTTAACACTATGAAAAAAAAGTTGTTTACACTATGGTAAGGGCTGTTCGCTGAATGCTTTTCGATAGGGCCGAATTTTGTCACCCCGAGAACGTAATCAATACCAACATATTCACGCGAAACCCATAGTTTCTAGATTTCTATAGCAATTACTTTTTCCGATAGCAGTAAAGTCAGCAACGACCTGGGTTCCTAGTGGCGCTCTCTCTTTCTCTCTCTCTTGACAGTCTATGAAGAATAAGGGGGCCAAAACGTCGAAAGAAAAAAGAATCAAAAAATTATTGATAAAAATTTCAATAAAAAAACCTTACGATAATTCGAAAACGTATAATAGAACAATGACATTTTTTAAAATTATAATCAAAAACAAAATTCAACACTTCTAAAGTACAAATGAATAGCAGTCTTCTGTATTAATAGTTAACTGAATATTATTTATTTTTAAAATAATTAAAACTAAGAGGAAAAGATACTCCTCATTATTTTCATTTTGAAACTATAAAATGATAGTTATAGAAGCTAAAGTCATCTCCATTTTCTCATCATTTATAGCAGGTGTCACGGTACTGAGTTGCATTGGAATAACATCAAGTAAGAGATATTTTCTGCCAGTCTTATAATCTTCATCCGTAAAATGACATTCGCAAACATGTTGACTGTCATGGAGTCATATAAGAAGTCTCCGTCTCCTATGATGCGGACCGAAAGCTTACAACTAAAGATAAATATTGATATTTAAATACCTTTGCATTTGACAAATTTAGTATAATACAAAATTAATATATGTTTTTGTAAAATAAAAATCAGTATTCTCCAATTGAGGTGTAATCTACACGTTTTATACTTATATACATCTGTACTTAGAGTTCTTCGTTTATTGTAAAACGATAAAAAAAACGCGCTTTTTCTTCTGCTGCGTTGACTACTTAAAACACGGCAACTTGACATTGCTAAAAACAATAACAATTTATCACAATTACCCTCTAATATACATTTAAAAAGACAACAGAAAGGAAGAAAGGAAGTAGGCTAAGAAAGAAAAGTATTAAAAGATTGAAGACCTATTTCCACATGAAATCGAAGTGAAATTGCTAACAAGAATGACGTAAGTAATATGTTTTGCCGGCAGAGGGACGCCCCTGTTATTATTATTTTCACTACTTCTACACTTGCGCTGTCGGGATATCGAGACTTTTATTCCGTTAAGTTGTCACTTGGATGTTCTCGGACTCTGACAAAATTCGGCATGGTGGGGGTCCCTGCACTATGGCGAAATGACATTGACTAAATTTCATTTCAGCTTGCTTATAATACTTCTATATTGATGCGTTACCATCTTAAACTATTTTTTTATTTATTTTTTTAACTTTTATTAAAAATAAAATTTGTTAGGCTATAGGTCAGACCTACTTAGCCAAGTACATAGTCAAAACGGCGGCTGCCATTTTAAACTACACGCACGGAGTTCTGCTAACGCCATCTGCTGGAAAACAGCGAGAACGTATTCAACGTCCCAATAAATCGAATTCAACTATTGTGACGAGATGGCGCTCGTAACGTTACCCAGTAGACACAATGGCCACAAAACTTTTCAAAATGAATATTCGATTGAAGAGTGTGGAGCCCTCGCTGTATGTTTACCAGGTTTTTGAAATATATATATGTATTTCAAAAACCTGGTAAACATACAGCAAGGGCTTCACACTCTTCTATCGAATATTAATTAATTTTTTTTTTAAATAGCTGTTACCTCACGGTGTTTAGAAATCCCATAATATAAAAAATACCAAAAATCTGTTTTTCGCATTCATAATTCGGGGAAATTTAAAAAAATAAAATAACGAGTGTCTTTCCTTGAGAAAAAAAATATTTTTGCATATTTTGCCCTGAAAAGGACGTTCGACTTGCTCAATAAAATCTAAATTAATTTTTTTCTGGAATGCCATAAAAAGACGCACATTTTCGTTTTTTTACGAATGTAAATACGTCAAATCCTGCCAAAGATACAGCCATTTTAATGGAAAAATGTTAAAAAATGGCAATCAACGGGAAAAAACGTCAGAAATTTTTTTAAAAATTTCGATACGGTGAATATTTTTCAGTAAAGTAACTCGATTTTTCAAAATTATTTGTGGATTTTTTTCTACTGCCTGAAGTGACATGGATCGCCTCATATATAATAATATATTCAATGAAGAAAACAAAATTCAAAGTAACGTCAAATTCGCGTTCAGTCAGTTGTCGAGTGAAGGTAGCAGCGCAACCCATCGCGCGATCGTAGCGCCATCCCTGTTGCCTTCATTTTCGGGCATAACTTAAGGAGGTACGATCATTACTACGAATGCAACTTTCGGATTCGAAATTTTTATATGATTTTGACGAACACTTTATGCGCCTATTGCCAAAATTTGAGCTATTTTCACCGTTTAGTTTTTTTCGCAATAAAACTGCAAAGTCGAGCACTGAGTTACCGAAGCACGTCGTCTTATGGAGACGGTCAACCGGAAGTGCGGTGATCGTGGTTTTTTGCTCACGTATCCAACTAAACCCGTCGGAAAACTGAAATTCGATAGATTAGATATAATAGATATTGTAAAAAATAAGAAAATCAATCTTCACCGTGCAGTTAAAGCACTGCATTACAAGAAAGTTTCAATTTCCGGTTGAAACCGCCACAAAATATGCAAACAACCATTTATGGACTTTTATCATTTATAACGTATCAATAATATGTATAATTATATTCTGCCTATCGCGTTAATTCCGCTGAGGTAATTCAAGCCTATTTCAATAGGCTTGAATTTTATTACGTTAATATAATTACGAGTCGTTGACAATCTAATTTTTCAGTTTTTATTTGTTCACGTGCAATAAATTCATCATCAACCACAACATTTGGCACACTATAATCGATAATACGAATAATCAACATGAGTAAACATCACTCAGAGCACCTGTGGGTAAAATAAATGCAGATTCTTTTTTGACCCCGTGGGAGTGATCGTACCTCCCTAAAATGCCGAGTTTCGCCTCCTGTATCTAGTCTCCGTGCGAGCTACCAAACACAATACACGTTCTTCGGGAAAGTAATCGAATAAATAAAAATTAAGGGGTTACCCCCACTTGCGATTTTGAAAAAATCGATTTTTTTATTGCATTTTTTTGAAGTATAAGTATCTGAAAATATGTCCTGAAAATTTCAAGTCAATCCGAACAAAATTGACCGAGATATGAGCGTTGAAAAAGAAGAATCCGTGAATCGAAGAACTGAAATTGAAACTTTAAACGCGTTTTTCTCAAAATGGCATTTCTGAAGTCGGTGACCAAGATTACTCGAACACTAATGAACCGATCTTCTTGAAATTTTGCAGGCTTATTTAATACATAAAAATGTAGTCTTTAATCGTTCGATTTTTTTTTTCGAAAAAAACGGCCGTTTTATAGCCAAAAAACGACCGTTTTTTTTCGTTAAAATCGAACCATTAACTTTGACTGTCCGCCACTTTGTGAAAAATGAATATTTTTTAAAATCCTTCGATTAAAGACTAGTTTATACTTATATTTGACTAAATCCATCCGCATTTTTTTTTCAGATGATCCACTTCGCCGCAATGTTGGTCACCGCAAACCGTGTATATAAAAACATTATTTCATTGACGGCCATTTGCCACTAAACAATGTACTACTTTTCAATAAAAAAATTACTGAAAGTTCTTCAAGATGTGTTCTTTAAGATGGTATATTGATCGATTAAAAAAGTTTTGTAGTTTTCTTTAAAAAAATTCATGAAAAAGGCCTTTTTTTGCGCTACAAGTGGGGGTAACGCGTTAAGCACTGACCATCGCAAAGAATGTCTAGAAAAAACAAGGGCAATTTTGCAGAAACTCACTCGTTTATCAAATTGGAAATGTCCGGGCATATTTCGTGAAGTATCTCCGGCAACATGTCGAGATATCCCTGAATCTTCTTGGCCACTTGTTCGTCCTTGAGTTTCTTGATGTGTCGTCGAAACAATCGTTGGGTGGCGTCGATCCCGAAGAGCTCGACGAAATTCGTGAATTCTTTGTGCTGACCGAGCTTCTTGGACGCCTGCGACCACAGGGCACGATAATCCGTCACGTGTATTCTGACGAGTCTCTGCAACGATTCGGTGGACGTATCGAGAAGTTCTTTGCGGGCTCTCGCCGCTTCGGCGAAGGGCACGACCTTGCTGCGTAACTTTGTTTTGTCGATTGTCTGTGCGAGCAGCATGAAAGCAAGATCGATGTTGATATTCTCGTGCGAGGACGTCTCTACGATGAATATAGAATTTTTGTATTCCTTCCTCATGACGAGTTTTTCCGCCTCTTTCACGTATTGCTCGTTCGCGTCGTCGTTCTTCGATGTCACGAGGACCACCGGTTTCTTCGATTTAACGAGATTGTTCAATATGTTCGCAACGATCTCTACTTGCTTCTCGATCGTGCGATTCGGCACGACGCTCACGTCGAACACGCACAAAAATCCATCGATGTTCAATTTACCGTCGGGCAATACCTTCTGCTCGTATTCCTTCTCTATGCCCAATTGATTTTTGCAAATGTACATTAACTTTTCGGCGCTCGTTATTTTCGTCGCGGCGCACCTCTTCGCGTAAGGCTCCATCTTTCCGCCCTTGAACGGCTGGAAGGACGCGTCGTCGATGAATTCCGTGTGTTCGATCACTTGAAATTGAAACTCCGTACCGTCCTCGGCCACCTTCACCACCTCGCCCCAGTACAAAAAGTGATCGTTGTTCACCACGCGACCGCTGAAATCCGACTGAAATACGCAGACAAGAATACGGTCCGTTGAACCTACCGAATCTTTGGGACGAATAAAAAAAAAACATTGCGAACCGACGTATTCGTCGGCCTCGAACGAATATTGCATTGTACTACTGCTTTCCGCCCGCAGCTTCGCTCGCGTAGACTTGTGTTGAATACTCCTAGGGGGCGTCCATAAATTACGCAACGCAATTGGTTCGGCCTGGCGTTACGGTATACGTGGGGAGGGGGGTGGAGGTTTGCGTTACGTTACGATTTTAGAACTGCCGGAAATAGCAAAGTTTCTGCATGTTCGAGCTTTTTAAATTTTAAACTCATCGTTCAGATTCGATGAAGTGCAAGTTCTTAGTCTTTTGAGAAATACAATGAAGATGAAAAACCGTCACATCGCCTGCGACTTGATACTTTAAGGGGAGACATACACCTAGGAGCCGGAAAAGAAGGTCATTTTTGTGAACTTTTTCAAGGAAAACTATTTGAAATTTCGGATTGAGGTTTTAATTATGTAAAAGTATATACATTCAAAAATATGTTTAATGTTCTTTATTTAAAAATATACAAGGATATTGTATGATCGTTGGAGCGTCGTAAAAAAAACGGTACACAAAATTTCTCGAAAACCAATGAACCGATTGCCTTGCGGTTATTTGTGGTTATTCTATACACCGTTGTCTAGTGCTTGTCATAGTCGATTTTGAAAATATGGATTTATGACAAAATGACGGACGTTTGAACATAAATAGTGATTTTTGGGCGAAAAATTAGTTATTATTTTGCCTATAAAACAAAAACTTAGTAACAGAAAAAAAATCCTATGATAAGTACTAGATAATGGCGTATAGAATAACCACAAAAAACGTCAAGGCAATCGGTTCATTGGTTTTCGAGAAATGTTGGGTTCCGATTTTTTTACGACGCTCCAACGATCATACAATATCCTTGTATATTTTTGATATTTTTAAATAAAGAAAATTAAACATATTTTTGAATGTATATACTTTTAGATAATTAAAACCCCAATCCGAAATTTCAAATAGTTTGCCTTGAAAAAATTCACAAAAATGACCTTTTTTTTCCGGCTCCGAGGTGTATATCTCCCGGTAATGTAAGTATCAATATTCTTAAAAAAAACATACCTTTATATCAAGAAAAACGGAACGAAAATTTTGATCGCGATTTTCTCGAAACTACTTTTTTTGACCTTGTCTCAGTGAATAGTCAAAAACGTATCAACCGATTTTCAATTTTTATAAAAACATTTTTTAATCGCAGTGACTAAGGTTGTACGTAGCCAATTTTTGAAATTTTGATGATTACTATTTTCAAAGATTGCTTGAGTTTAAAAAAGGGCCTTGAAGATAGAAAAAATGTCCAAACTGTCGGCATATTGTAAAAAAAAAAACAAAATAAAAAAACGGCTACGCATAACGATAGGTACATTTGTATGATATTGAAGTTTGCATCGTTGGAATGCAACGAAAATTCGTATTACTATTTTTATTTTCCAATTGACTATTATGATACTAAATCGTTTTCGCAAATTTCAATTGCCGATCTGCCAATGAGCATCTTTAGGAACGGGTGAGGGACTTTGGTAACTAAAGTCTGCTAAGAAAAATTTGGAGAAAGTCAAGAAAATGAATTTTCGTTGCACTCCAACGATGCAAACTTTTCAATCCCATCATTTGTATAGAGATAGCGATAAATTGTTGACTTTTTATTTACAGATCATAAAGATCATAAAACCTTTCATAAAGATATCGACGGGACAATGAAGAGAATTTTTTTTCGTCGCCAAATCAGGGTTAATTTTTTAAAAATCATAAAAATTCGTATAAAACTAGATGAATATATACTGCATAAAATGAGTATAAACCCGACCTTTTCAATATTAGTTATTTCTTTGAAAAAAAAAAAACGCAATTATTGAAGACAGAACACCTGGTACGTGACAGAATAGGCGGGAGGCGGGGGGACAAAAATTGGGAAATTTTGCGTTGCGTAATTTATGGACGCCCCCTTAATGAGATGGTCTCTTTAAATGTTTCATTGAGAAACACATAGTGTTGACGAGCATTAATACTGAGTCTCAAGTAAATCTGAACAGATATTTATTTTGGCATGCAAACTTTGCTACCCCTTTTTCCCCTTTAGGATTGAATTTCCAAAAACGCTGGAATTTCATTAATTGTGTCTAGGAGCAGTAATATAACGTTTCAAGTGAAATTGACGCGATCTTTTTTTATTTTCCGTGCAAACTTTGCCACCCTCTTTTTCCCTTTAGGGGTTGAATTCTAAAAACGCTGAAATACGCATTTCATCAATTGTGCCAAGAAGCACGAATTCCACATTCCAAATAAATCCGACAACATTTTTTTAATTCCCATACAAACGTTGCCACCCCTTGTCTCTCGTTAAGGGTTGAATTTCGAAAAACCCCTTCTTAGTGGGTGCTTACGTCACAAAAGCAACCTACTGTTCCAATTGCATGTACTTAGGTTCAGCGGTTTTGGCTCGACGTTGATGAATCAGTCAGGACATGTTCTTTTATATGTATAGGTTTTATCATATAATGGAATATCTTATTAATTACAATGATATATTCCGGTCATTTTTAGACGCTCATTATCGACTTGTATGATCAATCTTCCTCACGCACTGTGCAAAAGTCACTCGCGTCATTTGCAACTTCATGCTCTTCTCTAACATGATTCATTTTTACAGTTTGTGTGAAGATGAAATTAAATTCAATAAAGTCATCAATTTATTTAAATGAACGTATATGATTGTTTCGAATCTTCAACCCCAAGACGCCTGGACAATTATAGAACGTACGAGAAAATTCTCGATACGATGCAAAATTTCATTTTATATAGCCATTCGAAATGTACAAAAATAAAACAAACACCGGAAGCTACTTTAATTTAACGAGGATAAGAAACTTTAATGAAAAGACATTTTTTACAAAAATCTAATCATCGACCCCACAAGTTTAATAAATGAAATATTTCTCTCAGTGTCACCTCCGTGCGAACACACTCTTTTTCAATCGACATACACGCACTTGAACCAGTTCGAAGGGATTACATTTTTTTAAATCCCTAATATCTTGGAGTGTATTGAGGGAGGAGATACCTTTAGGAGAAGAAAAGATTTGTTGATTTTCTTTTTTTTTCACTATTTTTGAGACTTAGGGCATGTTTTATTAGTACTTTTGGCTGTTACATGGTACTTGTTTTTAATCTTTAAAAATGGCGGAGCTATAGCACGGTCTTTTAAATTGCATTTTCAAAGTGACGTAACCCATAACTAAAAAACTAATCGACCGATTCTGATGCAATTTGGTGTAAATCTTTCTAACCTTATTGTCTAAAACATGACCTTTAATGTTTTTGAAAAATTAAAAAAAAAGTATTCTTTTATTGCAACATGTACCGATTTTTTGTTTCCAGAAAATGCAACGTCCTGGTTCAAAGCGCACAATTTCGTCGATTTTCAACATTTCTCACTTTTTCTTGGTTCATATTCTGCGTATTCGTGTTAATGAACGAAAAATCTTCGTTGCTTTTCTTTTCGGATTAATCCCGCCGACGCTACGCGTCACGCCGTCTGACAACATCCGCCGCAAGCCATTTAGTGAATCGTGTCACACATCCGCCATTTTTAAAGATTAATAAAAAAATGCCATGTAACAGCCAAAAGTAATAAAACATACGTTAAATAAAAAAATATAAAAAAATAAAACATGCGTGTCAAAAATAGTGAAGAAATCTTTCCTTTTAAAAAAATCATGACAATCGGCATTTTTTCCTCGTCTAAGGGTATATTCCCCTTTAACATTCCCCATGTGTAATTTGTATACTTTATAATTGAAACAATCAATCCTCAAATCCTTTTCACATAAAAAAAAGCGACAAAAAATAAACGTAAGCAGAGCGAGTAATGACGAAACAATAATGGACCTTGGTTCTATTATTAAACGCCGTTTTTATTACTTACTCCACAGACCGTGAAGGAAAGGTTATCGTTTATTTTCCAAAGTCAAGGTACAAAATAATGATAATGAAGAAAAAATCCGATAAAAAACGAAGATTTTAAAATAATAATCTTGTTACGAAAGATGCATACAATAACTAACAAACGATGTGTATCCAAATTGGCACCCTAAATCATTGATAAGGGAAAAATAGTAATTTTTGTATCCAAATTGGCACCCTGAATCACTGATAAGGGAAAAATAGTCGTCTTTGTTGTGAATTTTTTGTTCATCCTCATCATAAAAAAACATTTCGCACCGGAGTGCGGAAGGCGAATCAGAACATTCGGAGTTAACTACGAGATATGCGAAGAAAAATCTTTGAGAAGTGAAATATAAATAAAAATGTACAATTCGATTGATGTCGAAGTTCGCATCGTTGGGACGCAATGAAAATGAATTCTTTTCAACCATCGAATTTTTTCCACCGTGAAAGGCATTCAAATCTTTTTAAAAAATGTTATAAGAGATTTACTACTTCAATTTGCAAAAAGAAGGCTTTGGATAAGCATACAAATAAAGAATGAAAAAACAAATTGAAAAAATCGTTGCATCGCAACGATGCAAACTTCAACGTCATCGATTCGAATAATTTGTTACGACATTGGGCTTCTCATAATAGCAAAAAAATAAAATATTGTGAATGTGGTGAACATAAAAATGAAAACGTAGATATATGATATTTGTGTATGAATTGAAGAATTAATTAAATTAAAAGTATACATTACACTCATACATATTATCATTGATTCCACGTTTCAAAATACTTATTTTGTATAATAGATATGGAAAAATCTATCGATATATTTTATTAAAGTGTGAATAAGATTGATACATATTTTTTGCTTATTCAAAAATTTTTCTAAAATTTAATAATGTCCGGCGCTAATTTATAACCGATTAACTGGTAAATAAAACATGCAAAATGCATGACGTAAAAAATTTTCATCGTTGCAACGCGACGAAAGTTAATTTTTTTAATGGTTGAATTTTTGTTGCCCCTTTCAGGCTGTGCGAATCATTCAACCGTTTGCACCTATTCTTATCAGAGCCTTATACCCTCATACAACGGTATAGGAAATCTATTGATATTTCATATAGATAACGGAACACAAAAATACTCTGGTAACATATAATTGGAAAATTAAGAATGATTTGTGCACTTCATTTTGTACTATGACTCGAAAACAAACTTTTCAGCATATAATACTTATTTTCATCTATATTTTCGTAAACTATAAATTAAATGATAAATGTCTATTGGTCGCATATAATAAGCAATTAAAAATACGCATTTCGTTTAAGTACGAATTGCGCGAAAAAAAAAGTTTTTGCATGCAATTGATTTGATTTATATTTTACAACAATGATTATTTCGGGTTTCAATATTTTGCGGTAATTTATAATTCCACACTCAATACGTAATTAGAACATAAAATACGCACCTCGTTTTACTATAAATCGTATGAAAAATAAACAAAAAGTTAGCACACAATGATTGTATTGACGTCTATGTTAAAAGCAGAATTTGTATAATCGATATATTTCAATTTGATTAACGCAACTTCAAAATTTGATTTGCGCGTATCAATTCGTACTACACTAAAGTTTAAAGAGCTAGGCTACTGTGAAAAGGACAAACACTCGTCGGTCGCTTGAGGCAATTCAAATTGAAGAGGAAGGTGCAGGAATCGCAGATTGAAGGTAAACTTATTATTACAACGATAGAACTGCTAGTGAACCTTTAAAAGCGTTTTTCTCAAGACTATCTGTTTCAAATCGGTTTACACGATATCTCGACATCTAATGAACGGATTGACTTGAAATTTGATACACTCATTCAGTGTAATAGTAGGTTATTCTAAACCGGCGTTTTTGTTCTTAACATTTTTTTCGTTAGTTATTACCAATAGTGATGTCATTTTTCGTCGAAAAATCGAAAAAAATGACATTTTTTTATGATCGATACACGTTAATAAAAAAATCTCGGTCAAGTCTTCGAAAATATTACCTATATGAGGAAAAAAAAGTCGTTCAGTCCCTCACGTTCGAAGATCATGGTTGTTACGCGTTATTGACTCAGAAATTCCCCGACTTTTCCAGGTTTTCCACACAGATTTTGCAAATTTTCCAGAAGGATTCGGGTCAAATAAAGAATTTCTTTTTCTAAAGATCATGAAAATGTTAAATATTGAAATAAAAATTTTCAAAACGAACTGAAATTCGAAAAATAATTCAAAAATTGTACATTGTAAATTACATTCAACATTGTAAAGTAAAAAGAAAATATAGAACCCGTTCTTTATTATAAACAATTTTTTTATGCCATTGCCACTAAATAAAAAATGAATATAAACACTTATCCAAAATAATAATTGTGTGGTCGTGTATCGACAAATCGAATGCAAACATATAGAGCTTCAGATTAAATTAGTTCTCAGTTTTTAAAATTATCAATAATGTTTGGGACCGACATCATTTTTTTGCATATAATGAAGAATAATATAAACATAAAAAATACACAAAAATATTTATTTTATACTTTTTCGCTTTTTTAAAATAAAGTTCCGAAAAGCCCATACCATAGATTAATCTGGAATTTCGTGTGCCCGTGTATTTTGACTCGCTGTTCACGAATATGATAGTAAAAATACCCGCAAATTTTAGTTTCGAGGTCAAAACTCCCATAAACTGATTTTCAAAAGGTTTTTCTATTTTATTTTAATAAATGTTGATCTTAGAGAAAAATATTCCCCACAAAAGTTGTAGCCTATAAAAATAATGGTCATTTATGTTCTATACAGGGTTTGTCTAAAACCATTCTGTTTCGAGAAAAATGGGATAATCCTCCGATAAGTACATTTTGTTTAACTCCATTACTTTCGATATTATCTACTTACGCACGTTTTTGAACCCAAACAAGAGAAAGCAACAAATAAAATACAAAAAAAATAAAATATAAAAAAAATGTAAAAAAAATAAATAAAAAAATTAAATATAAAAAAAACAAAAATAAAATAAAATGTAAAAATACAAATGATAAACATTCCTGACTTTTCCGTGTTTTCCATATGTGTAACAGCCATGAAAGGTCCTTCGCGAGATTGTTCATAACTTCTTCAATTATTAATATGTTCAAATGAAATTTGGACACCTTTTTTAATGTACATACAGATAAGTGTCCAAACGATTTTTCAATCATCCTGCTTATTCCTTGAAAACATATATTTTTCAATAACTCTGCTTTTCGTGTCGTCACAGTAACCTAACCCCTTAAATGTCCATGAAAGTATAAAAGCGTTGCATATTTTTTTCTTCCGATCGTCATAAGTGCGAAGGGGGCAATTTACCTGGGACAAGACGGAAATGTGGTCGACACTGTAGTCGTCCGAGAGGGACCTCATGAATCTGTTGCACAGACAAGATTTTCCAACGCCGACTTGGCCCTTGTCCTTCTCGATTCCCGAGAGGCCAACAATGGCCACATTTATCGTCTTCAAATTATCGCTCTTTCGCGCCATGTTTAGGATCTTGTTTAGTCACACGACGTTATGTACCAGCAGCCATGAAAATTTATTAGCGTACTTCTTCCCTCTAGCTCTCTCGCTATCTCTCTCTCTCACTCTCCCTCCCTCTCTCTCCTCCGCGAAAATCGGATGGAATCGAACGATCGAAAACAAAGCGAAAAGACTCGATATCTACTATACTTCGTCTTTTATTTATCGAAAATTATTTTTTCTAACTTTGTTTTTTTTTAAATATATATTAATTGTTTTTAAGCACTTTAAAAATTTGTAAAAATCCCCTTGGGCAACATCTTTGCCTTGACGGCGAAATACATTTTCACTTTATTTTTCCTCGTCCCATTCTTCATCAACATATCCGACCGTCGATCGTCGCTGGTAGGAGACAATATTCTTTCTCGACGAGTGCCACGTGAAAAATGTTCGTTGCATTTGATTTTTTTTCTCACTTTTTCAATCGGGCGTTTTTTTTTAAATCGTTCTTTATGCGAAAAGTCACTCGCGTCGTTTAAATATTACACTTTGTTTATTGAGTCGACGGTTCGTTTTTTATTAGTACACTCCTGAGCAATTGTTTAACGGCACTGTATTCACGTGCACATATGCGTGTGTTTGGATGTGTGAACGTACGTATATACAAAAAGATCTGCAAAGAATGAGGGAGAAACGCACGAATTAATTAATTGTATCGACGATGTTCAGAAAAATTTTTGAGATTTTTTTTATCGGACTTCCTTACGGGCTTATCGATCGGGTGCACTATTTGTCGTGAAAAAAGAATATTCATATGCTTTTGGGCAAAGGCCCTTCTAGAGCATTCGTACGATTCGAAAAACGGATGCTATTGAATATTAACGTTTGGGAAGAATACATTTTCAACCGCGATCCTCAAAAAGATTTCATCCATATTTCGTTGAGTATTTTTGGTAATGTTTTTTCACTAGAAACCGCACAGATGCCCGACCCCCCCCCCCCCTCCGCGATAAAAATGAGTCTGTCAAAAATATAAATTGGGTGAATATTCTAATGCTTCGAACGAAAAAAAAATCCACCGAAATCCACAGGAGCATCAGAGTATTTCCATCTGTTCGTTTGTAATAATTATTCAATTAAAATCCAATCGAATCCTCGCTCGTAAACGCGTGAGATTGCAAGCCACGCCGTAATTCATTCGCCGAATATTGTGAATTCGAGGGCAAAAGGACTCGCGTACAAGGAAAGCTCGAAAAGCCGAGACGCGAAAAAAAAATGTATCGCGAAATATTTTCGTTTCTGCGACGTGATCGATGAGCGATAGCGTTTTTTTTTTCTTTTTTTTTGGGCTAGCCGCGCGGGAGTGGTCATTTGATGAGTTTGATAACGTGGGGGAGAGAAGCCTGACACAAAATATACGTCACTTCAAAGGATAACGTGTTGATGAGAGAATATTCGAAAGACAAGTACGCGCAAGATGAGTACATGCATGCTATTCAACTCCCTTGTAACGCGTGCCGTGGCGAACTTTCACAGGAAAACGAATTTCGGATAACCCCCCGCCCGCATTTCTCGTTACTTTCGATTGGGGTTATGAAAAACGGGAATCAATCGATTTTTAGCCTGAGTTTTGATTTTTTAAATTATTGCGGTGACGGAGCATGTTACCTCTCGTACAAATGATGCTCAAACACCGAGGAGCTCGCAAAGAAAAGTGTTCGATATACATCTGTGTATATATATATATATATATATATATATATACGCGGGTATATACGTATACGAATATGTATATATATATGTATACAAAATATGTATATACTATGTCTATAGTCTGACCTGTCTGGCACGCCAGCCGGCCGTCCACTTTCCTATTTCGTTAATACAACTTGTAAAATCCAATAACTTCCGCTCAACTCTGTATACACACGCGCACTCCGAACAACTCGGGACGCCGAATTCGCGAATTCTTAAAATTTAGACGCGAGGTATCGGCGCTCCGTCACGAGCCAACGTCGAAATTGCACGCATGTAAATAACTTCACGTCAAATATCGAATACTGCTCCGAAATGGAGCCATCTTGGTGGGTGGGCACACGGGGAATAATGTTTTTCTTTTGGTTAGTATAATACAGAATCCCCTCCCCAGCGCAACAAAGTAGTCGTCTATGTACGTACGTACGAGACTTTTCGAAGCGACGCTCTACTACGAAAACGGAACGCCGAGGCTTTTCGAAAACTTGGGGTAAATTATTCCCGATGTCGATAGTTGCGTGCGAGACCGAACGAGTACCGACGAGTATGAGAGGAATTTTTATTTGCCCGGGTAATTGTTGATTCGAGGTACAATACAAAGGAACGCTTTGTTGGAATTTATATTGAATAATTGTACGATTTTTCACTCATAGAGCAGCGGCAAGGGAGGGGGGCAATCTACTCATTTAGTTAGTTCGGAATGTGGCTGCGGAAAATTGACCAGGAAATGTAGTTTTTTGGTGTGCTTTAGGTTATATTAGAGAATATTCACATCTACATGTGCTTAAAGTTGAGTTAAGAACTTGTATGGAAACTGAAAGGTTAACCTCGTACGCGTACATGCATTGTGGAAAGAACAAAGTTTCCACCAATCACAACGCTCGATATAGCGAAACCCCAGAATTTCAACCAATCACGATACTAGTAGATTCTATATCGCTACAGAAAAATAGTTCACTGAGATAAGGCTTTGGGGTTTTTAGGCGAGTGTTTTAAACTCTCTCGGGCCCCTGGCTCGCGACGGTTTTCTTGTCCCCCTAAGTGTCTATGCCGCTAGAGGCGCTGGGAGTCGTCCAATCTACGGCTTTGGAGTTGGACTTTGCAATAATTTCGCAGAACTTTTGTTATTTTAACGTGGCAACATTTTTCGTGCAAATTAACAGACGGTTATTCTAGAAAAAAAAGATCCAATAAATTCAATTGAGATTTTGATACAGTACAATATGGCCCGCGCCCTTATTCATTTTCACAATAAGTCGTTCAGA
This sequence comes from Ophion costatus, assembly GCA_951751655.1. Taxonomy (NCBI): domain Eukaryota; kingdom Metazoa; phylum Arthropoda; class Insecta; order Hymenoptera; family Ichneumonidae; genus Ophion; species Ophion costatus. The sequence goes on along the minus strand of OX632364.1, from coordinate 25,519,450 downwards.
ACAAATCACGAAAACGAATTTTCTGCTATCAGCTCTCGTGCTCACACAACGCCTCGGTCGGTATTTCAATGCCCCTTAAAACGCGGTAAAACTGCCCAATCGGTAAAAAATGCGTTGCGTAATGTTTTCCCTATATCTAATATCTAGGGAAAAGAACAGATCTCACGTTGATCTGGTTCTTGAAGAACAAAAAAAGGAGACTTCTCTTGTTTCCAAAATATCAGTCGGCTCGGAACAAGTGAAAAAATCATTTCAGCTATTATGCTCGCAGTAATATGTCAAGTGGTATATATTTTTTAGGGAGGGAGACTAGGGGTCGCCGGATTTTAAAAGCACCTAAAATGGCCGAGGTAAATACAAGTGATTAAGATAGGAGGGGCGGCATAAAGTCGGTTATGGACATGGCCCACATGTCCGGTCGGTAAAAAGCCTACTGCCAAGTTCTCTCTCAGACGAATCACAATCCGGGCAAACGAAGAGAAAGACGTTGCTGGTCGTTGAACATAGCGGAAGGTGTTTCTTTTCTTTTTTCTGAATCTGTAAATTAGCTATCTCCCTCGCACTCGTGGCCGCTCGTTCGGTGTGACTTAACGTGGATCGCTGAATCGATTTTTAGTAAATGCCTACATTTTTGGGAGGCGGTGTGTGTATGACGAAGAATAAAAAATTTGTTAACATTTTTTGCAGTCTTCATGGTGTACCCTCAAAGTAGAAGTATTCAAGAGTGTTCAGGAATTTTATCAGATTTTTTCACTAAAAATTACGTGTTCTAACATTAATAGTCATAATTATTGCAATAAGACCTAAATATGTTGCAATTTTTCCCGAGAAAAAAATAACCTATATAGTTGGCAATAGCGACCGTTTGTGCCATCTGCGCGACCTACTATCGCTGAAGCTTCGTCTGCTGCCGGTTATTAACAGGGTGAAAAACGTTCAATGTTCCGCGCTTTATAAAGCGTTTTCAATTTGACAAAGTTGAGAAAGCGATGAAAATGTTAGTCGGACGAACAAATACATTTAATTATAAAGTCCAAATGCTCTAACAATGTGTACGTTTAACCCTTTCAATACGGCTGCGCAACTTGGCTTTATTTTCTGTTCCTAGATGTTTTTCAATAACTGGGACATATGTTGTTCCAACCGTAATTTCAAAATTTGTCCAGACTGAGACAGCATATGTCCCGTCAGGTGTGAAAGGCTTGAAGCGCTGATTTTTAAACACCCGCCAGTTAATGCTTGAATGTGAGAGGCTATCACTCGACAGCCAGATAACGCGGTGTTGCCACGTTTAGCCTACAAGTTTCGTTTATTTCAGAAAACAAACCGTTCGATCTCAAAATTCCCACCGTTTTTTGAGTATTATCAGTGAACGAAGTAGAGAAACCGCTTGAGTTTTTGACACGACGTTTCCAAAACTATAATCACGGTGTGCTCAGTTTCTTTTTAATCGAAGAATTATTTCAGCCCGTACGGCCCTATAACGTGTTTGCGAGATGCCGTGTGTATTATCGAATGAATAAAGGTTCAACTTGCACGTTAAAAATCTCCGAAACTATGTTGTTAAACGGATTCATTTTTGGGGCGGTTAAGCATCCCAAATTAATCTCTCGATATAAATTTCAATCGTCTGCAAGCATTTCGATTTTTATCTCGAAATTCCTTTGGACTTTGCACCATTGTAAAGGCGATACGTATATATAAATACACTACCGGCCGAAAGTTATCGGACGCTTCCAATAATTGCAAGATCTTCGAACACTGGACAATTGCCAAATGATATTGGAACAATAGTTAATTTCATTTGTTTTACGACGACACTATATAGTTTTGTATGATGGTTCATATTATTCCAATATAATTCAGCAATTATCCGAAGCGATCGAAAGTTTAGCAATTATCTGAAGTGTTCGAAAACTTTTGGCTGGTGGTGTATATACCTGAATAATTGTGCAATATAAACTGCAAGCAAGACTCCGACTCCAACACTCATCCATTCTTGTCGTTCCGTGCCTTTACTCGATATATCGTACCAATTACTCCGACTTTACATTCGTATTATATACGGGAGCCTGTCCAACCTGCATTATGAACACTGGCCGTGTGCTCATATCGCTAACGAACAAAGCGATAAAACGTAAGGAGAATCGAATGTAAAAGCGTGCGTTATACTGTCATGCAACAGTGTGATTACGATAGCTGTGGAAAATTTGTTATTCTACAGAATTGTGGAAAATTCGCTCAGCCAAATATTCCACCGCAATGAGCGCAACGAGTTACGAGTCGCTGTCGGTAACTGTGCCGACGGAATATGTCTATCACGTAGAACTCAATAGGCCTGCCAAACTGAACGCGCTCACTTCTTCGATGTGGCAGTAAATACAAAAAGAAAACACGACAAAAAGCCGCTGCAATTTTTTCTCAGGATTTTATCGGTGTGACCATTTTTTAGCGAGTTTGGAAAATGTTTCGAGGAACTCGGGCAAAATGCGGACTGCAGAGCTATCGTCTTGTCAGGGGCTGGCAAGTTGTTTACAGCCGGTATAGACCTGAACGATGCGATGACATTGGGACAAAAAACTGCAGAGCACGACGATATTGCCAGAAAGTGTAAAGTACTCAGGGGTGTTATCATAAAATATCAAGAAGCTTTTACAGCCATTGAGAAGGTAATATATCTACAAAGATGGAACAATTTGCAATCCGACTGTTCAACGATGCTTCTTCTTTGTAGAGGGAAGTTGTAACAACGGGCGGTGAATTTCTCCACCCATTTTTCATTCAGTGGTCAAATATTCTAAATACATTTAAAAAATGTCAATATCGATGGACGTATATGCACGAAAGATTGTGAAATTCAAAAGCGCCTCTGGAGTTATTATCTTTGGTTTGTAGAAAATTTAAAAATTACTCCACAACTTTGCAACACTTCTAAATATTAGAAAACTGATTAATTCAATTAGCCGACGAATTTCTGGCATTGAAATTAATTAACGCAAGGATCATCGATGAGTAATCAATAATTAATTCACTAAAGATAAGGGCTGATTACTCGAGTTTTTTAAGTTATTTCCTTCTGATTTCTGTTTTCAAAAGTTCTCACTTTGCAGTCAGGGTATGCATCGAAAAACTTAAAGGAGAAAAGATACGAACTTAAAGGAGAAAAGATAGATAAAGGCCCGAAATTCAGGGTTAATTGAAAAAATTAATTTCAAAGGTCTAAGACGTTTGAAAAATAAGTTGGACATTTACTTCTATGTACATTAACAAAGGTGTGTACGAAGTTTCATGAAAAATATTACTAATTGAAGAAATCTTAGTAAAGATAATTCGTAAAGATTACTAATTAAAGAAGAAATTAAGAAGGAATCCCGTGAAAGAGCTTTGAACATGAGGGGCTCAACGATGTACTTGATTTTGACCATCCGGTTGATCTGAAAGGAAGAAAAAGTTTTTTCTTGAAATAGATAGTACCGGCTGAGACTTGACTGAACTTTTCTTTGTCAACGTGAATTTTTTTTTCTCTATTTTTTGACGAAAAACAACATTATTATTGTTAAGAACAAAAAATGAAGTTTGACCTTATAAAAAGTGTTGAATATTTAATTCATTTCATTTGAGCCATCCATCGGATCACCAGAAATGCGAAAAATACAAGCTGAGCTTACCGGACCAAAGACCAAAGTTGCAAGATGAGAGCAGCATGCAAAAAACTCATTTGATCTGTTATAGAAATCGTAAATAATTAGTTTGCGTTAAAATTGTATGAACCATCATGAAGCCACTGAATATACGTTTCCTATTGCTAACATAATTATTTTTCACGTACTAAAGTTTTCAAACCGAACGAATAAAGACACAAGTAAAAATAAAAGTGCGCACGTTATTTCTGGCAATGTACCGACACTGACACGAATTCACATTCATGATAAATGTCCTTACAGTGGGTAAACAAAGTATTTGTACACGTCGTCTTTTTCAAATTATCCTTGGAAAAATATAAAATGCTTTATGAAGTTACTGTGTTCGATAGCTTGTCCTAAATATACACATTGTCTACAAAAATCTTGGGGAACAACGAACAAAAAAATTGAGCCAAATTAACAACAGTTTCGTGTGAGATGTAAAAATACTTTTTTTTACCCACCATAGCTCTTCAGTTCTTACGAATGAACCTCCGTGAAGCTTCAAACGATAAATGTGTCTTGCTATATAGTATACGTCGCAAACATTTTCTAGTGCGAGAAGCCAGTCATCGCTGCTGTCCACGGTGCCTGCGTGGGTGCTGGCATTGACATGATAACAGCTGCTGATATCCGCTACTGTACCAAGGACGCTTGGTTCCAAATAAAAGAAGTCGATTTAGGTATGGCCGCAGACGTTGGTACTTTACAGCGGTTTCCAAAGGTCATAGGTTCGGACAGTCTTGCTCGAGAACTTGCCTACACTGCGCGCAAATTTCATGCCCAAGAAGCTCTGGATTGTGGCTTCGTAAATCGTTTGTTCGAGAATAAAGAACAGTAAGATAATCGCTCCAATTTTAAAAATCAACCATAACATTCTGAATTTTTATTTTTGTGACATAACTTGCTTAATGTGACATAATTACTCATGAAAACTTTGGTTGCTTGTATCGACGTTGTAAAATATTCATTGCCCTTTACTATCTTGCTACGCCTTGCAATTTTCAGTCGAACTTTGTGTAAAAAATTTATCCCGAAATTTGGACATTCCAATTGAAGAATGTTCCCTAAATATACGCTCTGCGAAAATGTGTCCATTCGGGAAATTGCCTATACGGGATATTGTATCCGAGAAATTGTTCATTCGGCAAATTGCGTATGAGAAATTGTCCGTTCGATAAACGGTGTTCGGGAAAATTGCTCATTCGAGAAATAATTCTTCCGGGAAATTGCTTTCGGCAAATTGTTTTAGAGAAATTGTCATTCGGATAGTCGTTTTCGAAGAATTTTCCGGAAACGCTGCGCAACATCAAGTGTCATGTGGAATTTCGAATAAAATGCTTTGGAAAAGTTTGAGCTGTCACTTCAAACATGTATAAATATATTCACACTAGAAAATGGCCTTAAAATTGACCCGGCTTGTGCTTACGTCGTCGTAAAATTCATCAAACAATCGCTACTCATGGGTTACTTTCTTGATTTCAGACTTTTGTCCGAATCGATAGTCATCGCTGAGGAGATTGCGAAGAAGAGTCCCGTGGCTGTTCAGGGCACGAAGTTGAGTATGGTTTACTCGCGTGACCACACCGTGCAAGAAGGACTCGATCACATAGTAAGTGTAATCATTTACTCCACCTGAGAAAGCGAAAAACACATCAATCAACCGTTGCTCCCGCAGAATTTTTCTAATTTTTTTTTCTTTTACTTCGAAAGGCGCAGCGAAACGAAGCGATGTTACAAAGTGAAGATTTTATCAACGCGGCTGTCGCACTTGCAACGAAGGGAGACCCTCCGACATTTTCCAAGCTATAAGCCACTGCTCTCTGCCAGGGATGAATCGGTTTTTCCATTTTTCTAACGAAATATACTTGAAGTTGTTGTAACCATTTGAAAATTTATATTTTGACATGATGCGTAAAAAATATATACGGTTCTTTTGCAGCTCTCGTTATTTCATTCAGAGTATCAGAAGCGTACTTTATCAGTGCGTCGTATAGAGCCTCGCCACTTTCATTCGTCAAGTCAAATCTTGAAAGAGCCCACGCTTCTTGGGCATAGCGTCCAATCGGGCAGCCTCCATTTTTTCGTAAATTTTATAAACATTCTGTTCGTCGGGCAATTTGACCTAAAAGCACGGGAAAATGAGAATCGCGAAATTCTTTGTTATTCTACACTCACGATTAATAGATTGATGTAGTGCTCATAGTTGATCTTGTCCGTTTGAGGATCACAGGCCACGGACATCATCTCTTCGATTTCCTCTTTGGTAAAGGGCTCGCCAATTTCCATAATCGCTTTCGCGAGACTCTCTCGGGTCACGTATCCATTATTGGCCGGATCCAGAAGCTGAAAAGCTTTCAACAGATCCTCCGGTTCTGCTGGCTTATATCTGAGACGGAAAGGATGCTTTAGTTTTTCTTCTATATATTTCCATAAATTGACGTATATTAAAAGTTAATAAAAAGAAATAAATCTGCCCTCGGAGAGAATGTAGTCGCTATGCCGTTTCAGTGTACTCATATTGTGAAATAGTACGACTTTGCTATCGAAGTGATTGAATATAGATGGAAGCTTGTAGCTTGGACACTAAAAACCCATTATGACATGAAACTTGTGGAACAACGGTACCCTCCCCTACTTACTCCCCAAAACTGTTTTCATCTGTTCATTAGAAAATACCGTACTCCCTTTTTCCGGAATTGATTATTTTACAGTAATAGCTATAATTCTAGTCGAAAGTTTTCCTTAACATTTTTTCATTAGTTAATAATAATGATGACATTTTTCCTCGAAAAAAGTATGCAAATTGTTTTTTTCGTGATTGGCACACGCTAACGAAAAGAACTCGGCCCAGTCTTAGCCAATATTATCTATTTTGAGAAAAAAAATCTGATCTGCTCTCAACACTTCGTCTGTAAACCTGGGTATTTCGTGTCCGAGCCAATACTACTTTCCTGCCGAGTTGCTTCACTTATTTAACAAAAAATCTATGAAAACATTGATTTTCCTATAATTTCATGGTTGATATATTAAATTGAATGTTTCGAACACTAGCATGCATTTTTTCAAACATTTTCGGGTGTGTTGAGTGGGTGAACAAACGGTACCGGAAAAACGTTTACAGCCGAAGTGTTAAGGGGTGTTCGTACTTTGGACGCTAAAACGACTATTTTCATGAATTTTTTTCATAGTTTTATATTATAGATATTGATATAAACGTCTTAATAAATTAAAAGTACTTAATAAATACTCTTTCGAAAAGACGAAAATTAAAAGACTTAATAAATACTCTTTCGAAATACATTTAAAAGATTTATTTTTCTATTTAAGCCACTATTTATAGACGAAAATGGTAGTTAAAAAAATGTCCTAAAAATGGTAGGTCTGCGCTGTTGATGAAATCTCGGAAATGGATCATCCGAAACAAAAATTCAAAAGGTTTTAGATTCAGTATCTTAATGGCTATAGCGCATATCATACGATTATTGATATATGCAAAAATAAAATGGACATTTTTCGAAAAAAACGAGCTTTTTTCACCGTTTTTGGCAAAAAAAGTAAATATCAAAATTTAAAAAAATCCTTGATATGCGCTATAGCTATAGTTGTAAAGAATATGTGGTTAACATTTCATAACGATCGGTTCAGTAATTTCGCGAGATTTTATCAACAAGGCGTCGAAAAACGTTGTTTAAAGTTTGTTTGGGTTACATAAGTACATAACATTTAAAAAAATGTATTTTCAAAGTATATTTATTAAGTGCAACAACTTTTATATCAGTATCTATAATATAAACCTATCAAAAAAATGCATGAAGTTAAAATTTAAGCATTTTGTTAAAATGTTTTCTTCATTGACAAATATGACGTTATTGACGAATGTAACGTTAAATGTATTATCTTTCTAAAATTGTTTTCGTTACTAAACTATTATCTTGTAAATAAGGCACCCTAAGTGGTAGCTTTATTTCAGTTGATCTGTACGCCAGCCGAACGATTATTTGCGTATTCAATTTTAATTTGACTATCGTCAAGCAGTCATTTCGATGGAAACTTGCATAGTTTCTTGAAACCTGCTCTGTTTCGGTTTTTCAATTAGCATTGTACTTCACTTTTGTTCACATATCGCTTTCGACATGTAAGCAACGAATCGCTCCTGCGTCACGCAATTGTTCTCCACATCCTCGACCTGGACTTGAATCTCTTGCAATTCCGCTTCCGTTATAACGCAACCTGCAAAGAGTTGTTAATTGATTAATTAATTCACGCATATTATTTAGCAAGTATTGCGATGGTTACGGGCGCGTTCATACTTCTGACCTTAATTCAATGTCCTAACCGAGCGAATCACGAGATTTATAACAAAAATAGATGTTTAAGGGGTTAGGTTGGTGTGAATATAAAAAAATCGATAGGCGCTCGAGGCAAGTCAAATTGAAGAGGAAGGTCCAACATATGGTGCAGGAACCGTAGCTCGAAGGTAAACTTATGATTACGATAGAACTACTAGTAAAACTCTAAACGCGTTTTTCTCGAAACTGGGCTTTTTAAAACGGTGTATACGATTTCTCGACATCCAATGAACGGATTGACTTGAAATTTCGTACACTTGTTCAGTGTAATAGTGGATTAGTCTTGACCGACGTTTTTCTTTTTAACATTTTTTCCCATTAGTTATTAACAATATCATTTTTCCTAAGAAAATCGAATAAAATTTTAATCTTTTTTTTTATGTTTGAAACACGATAACAAAGAAAAACTTGGTCAATGCTTGGCCAATGATGTCAATTTTCCCAAGAAAATCGAAGAAAATAACCGACGTTTTTCTTCTTTTTTTTCCCATTAGTTATTAACAATGATGTCATTTTCCCTGAGGAAATCGAAAAACAATTGCATTTTATGTTTCCAACACGATACCAAAGAAAAGCTCGGTCAAGTGTTCGCCACTGATGTAATTTTTCTTAAGAAAATCATTTTTTTTTCATTAGTTATTAACAATCATGTCACTTTTCCTGAGAAAATCGAACAAAAAATTAAATTGTTCCTTTTTTAATGTTTGAAACACGATAACAAAGAAAACCTCAGTCAAGTCTTAGCCAATATTATCTATTTGAAGAAAAAAAAACTCGTTTTTTTTTCTTTTAGATCAACCGGTTGGCCTAAATCAAGTACATCGTTGAGCCCTTCACGTTCAAAGGCCCTTCATGTTCAAAGGAACATAAAAATAAATGTCCAAACGATTTTTCGATAATCTTACTTATTCCTTGGAAATTAAGTTTTTTTAAGGGCGGAGGTACCTTTAGCCGAGGAAAAAAATTGCTGATTTTCATATGATTTCAATAGGAATGGTTTATTTACAATTTTTGAGACTTAGGGTATGTTTTATTACTACTTTTACCGTCACCGTCAAAATCATGATATTTATTAAGTAGTTATCTCCCATATTAGGGCGCAAGGGCTAGCAAGAATTGCTGCCTATTAGTAGTTATGGCCGTGCACATTGAATAATTGTTATTTCAAAAGTCTTGGGTGGATCGATATGCAGCTCGTAAAGTCGATAAAAGTCTAGATTGCGAAAAATGGTAACTCGTTGCTCTGGTGAGCAATAATGGTAAGTCATATCCAGAGCACTTAGTTACCATTCTTATGAATCTGCAGCAATTAGTTACCAATTTATTTTTTATTAATTTAGAGCAATTTCATGATGTACCTAATATCCAAAGTAATTACTTATCACTTTTGCTTACTAGAGCAATTAGTTACCATTTTTACTATATTTTACGCCATTTTTTTGTAACACTACATTTCAAATGTCATGAATGTCCTCATATTTTTGTTCGCGTTTACCCAAAGATCGAATTATTGTTCCGAGCTCTCGTACGTCGACTTCGTGGCTTCGGGCATTGTCGAAAACGTCAAACGCATCGGTGATTCGTTTTTCCAATACCGTTGGTTCTGATGATCCTGACACTGTAATGGACAAAACAGCCCGATTAATCCACGACTCGAGAAATTCACGCACAATATCACCATATAAATGAGGTTGACCGACTTTCTTGTTTTCCGCAAAAATTACGTACGAAAACTGACTGCGAACGCTTAGTAACCTCGTGACCAAATCGAGTGCGTATAAAACTTGACACTTTGTTGAATCAATATCGTCTTGGAAATATTGTTACCTTTTAAATCGTGTGCAATCGATAAACGTCTCGCCACCAGACTCTTGCGACTCATTTTTTACCTCATCAGCAGATCTTCAAGATCATCCGGTACGACGTCGTACTCATTTTTAATTCGCGCCCGCTACATTGGACATTTTGGTCGCGCCAGTGATACAAATACATTTATACCTGCCGAAGGAAACTCGCTGCTTGGCATTGAAACACTCGTCATTAATATCTTTTTTTTTATTACAAGATTTTCGAACATTGAAAATACAGTATGGTACAAAAAAAAACGATTTTGACGTTCAATCGAAAAGTCATAGATTCGCGATTGTTTTTTGTTTTTTTTTTTACAATATCAAATATGGTCGAAATTGAAGGTAAACATAAACGATCGATCACGTTGGGGTCTTCATTTGTGTTAGAAATGTGCGGTTTGTCTGTCAATCTCGATGATATCCTCGATTATCTCTGGTACCCGGGTTCCAATTTTTTTCGCTACTTCGATCTTTTCGTTGTTCGGCAAGTGTAGATAACGCCAAACGAGGTCACCGTCGATTATACCCCTTGCGGGATTGCCTTGCATGCGAATATGACTTTTGTACGTTCTGGAAGAAAAAATCATCGTTTCATCAGTTTTGTCGTCCGCGATTATCGAGTATAGATCATGCGATATCGGAAGGCTTCCAATTCCGGAACGGGGTTCCGATACTGGACACGTAATTCCGGAATTTCGGAACTGGTTCGGAAACTGCCAAGTTTTTAACTATTCTTTGTTTCTAGGAAAACAAAGAAAGTTTGTATTACAAATCAAACAAGATTTATTAAATCGACATTTTAATCATTTATATTAATATTGTATTAAACATGTTTTATGATAGTTCTCCCAAAGTATTGTGATTGGACATTTCAAACAGTGAAATCAACACACTAAAACGAAACTTGAAATATGAATAAAAAACATAGAATTATAAATCCACATACGCTTTAGTCTTCAAATTTTCATTATGAAATGAGATAAACTTAGCAGAATGAACAACATCCGGTAATTAATATTTGCTTTTTGGTGTGCTAAGCTATGGAAATAAAGCGATCTTATTGATTGGTTTCATACGCATCCTTAGCTCACATCTCTAGTCAGCCTCAGATTGAGCGCGTTCAGAAAAGTAAATAATCAGAACATTATTCAATGTGTAAAATTTATGGATATCGGAATAATGATATTACTCGTCTCAATTCCGGAATTGAAATATCGGAAAATTTGATCCCACATTGCGGAATTTCGGTATGCCCGTCCTAATAGAGCAGTTGAGAAAAATGGGTGAGTGCCGGTTTTGTCATTCTCACCTGTAAGCTTTGGGGTTGAGACCAGCGATGTGACAAATGTGACTGACGAGGACGTTTTGTAACATCAAAAGTCTTCGATAAGTCTTCTCCTGGACGGGTAAAATGTAACCGAGGCTGCCGTCGAGGGTGGCTGCGGTAAAATATCCTAAATTTAGTCAAATTTGCGAATGGCTTCGCCGGTTACAAAAATTGTGCGAATCAGAAAAATGCTTCCTCTCTTCGTTCGGCTAGTAACCTTTTGTAAACTAAAGAAGTAAAAATTTGAATGCAGTTTTGTACACATTGTTTTTCACCGGAACAATAGCCCATCTATGAGAAACGGTAGTTGATAAATTAACGAAAACGATGTTGCATAAAATTGATATATCGATTTTATGAAAGAGACCCTCATAAAAAAAAATCTGATAAAACGCATTTTAGGGTTTAAAAAAGCCCAAATCGTTTACATACCGTACATCGTGACGTGCCTTCTGTCGGCACCGTTGAAGTTTTTCCTGTCGTTCGCAGGATCGTTAATCTTGCATCTTATTCTGAAAAACGTATTGACCTTTTGTCCTAAGTGGAAGTCGGCTTTTCGTATAAGTTTTTGTCCGCCGAGGCTTTCGCGCGACTCCGGCTGATACATGAAGAGCGCTATGTTGCTTTCGCCGTCGGCAACGAGGAAGCCCATATTCGTGTTGTCGATCAAATACTCGATCGTGTAAACTTCGGATGGTCGAAAATCCTGGAAAAAAGATTTAACGTATGAGTTTCTATATTGCATTTTGTTTTTCGTTATTTCCGAAAGACAATTTTCGTTCTTACTCTGCTGACAAGCGACAACGTCCGATATTCTTCCTGAAATCTCAACAAACTTATGGATTTGTAGACGTCGGCAATGAGAATCAGACTTTTGATACTCAACATCTGATGAATGTAGATTTGGGTATCGATAAACGCCACGCCCACCAGGTCGTTGTCTTTCAGTTGCCAAATGTAAATCTAAAATGAGACGAAGTTTTGTAACTATATTTTCGTCATTAATTAGCTCAGGACAATAATTAAGGTTAACTAATTGTAAGACCGATTGACTAAGGCCGACTGAAACTGCCTAAGAATAATAATCGCATGTTAAGTGTTAATAAAGATTACAATAACGTAAATTGCAATATAGCAAAAACGGCGCGCTGTTAATCATCAATACTGTAACCATATTGTAAATTACAAAATAAATACGAGAATTTATACAAATAGATTACGGACACCACATGGCCAATGTCAACGTCTGGAATTTTGAAGTCTTGTAAGACTACAACGAAAAAGAACGTTTGTGAAAACTGAAATGAATATACAATAATAGATAGTTTAACAAATGCTAGTTTATACTAGACGATATGGAAAATTGGTGCAAAAATGATAAAGAGCACGTTTTTGCATCGCGATTTAAACCACTCTCGATACCTTTCGCAGTCAATTTAAGGGGACTAGGCATCGAAAAATCTCGAATTTTTGTTTTTTTTTTGTATTTTGTTGCTACAATCTCTTCCAAACATTTTGGTGCAAAGAAAACTAAAAAAATCGAAAAATTCAGCTCAGGCGAGGAATCTCCAATACTCCGCTAACGGTTAACGGTTAGATGCAGACAAGACGTTCCGCGATTGCTGCCACAGAAAAAGTTGAACTCGCGAAGTCCTTTAAGTAGCAAGTTGAAATTTTTCTGCCGTAGTACTGCGCGAGAACTTAAAAGCGTTTTTCTGGAAACAGCATATTCTACTAGTTTTGTCGAGATAACTCGAGAACAATTGAAGATGTACCCATGATTTTAAAAAAATGAAGATATCAACTTTCTCTATGAAATGAACCGACCTCTGTGTAAAAAAATCAATTTATTATTATTGTTGTTACAACAAATCTCGTCCGTTTTTCGATGTTTTTCAAATTTTATCCTCCATTTTCTGGTTTTTTAGGTTTCTTCAAAAGTTTTAGGTTCAGCGTGTGGTGGAACATCGCTTGAAGAGAATGGCGTTTGGGAATTGCCGCAAACTTCAACCGGCCGCTCGGAATCGTGCCAATGACGGAGCAATGCATGAGAAACGTGGTCTTCTTTATTCGCCTACATCTCCCTCAAATATTTATATTTTCGAAAGGTCGAGCACTGAATTCAATAGCTAAGCTCCAATATAAACGTTGCGAAAAATAAAATGTATGTTTGTTGTTTCGGTTCTTCGCAAATGCCATTTGTATTTTATCCCATTTTCGGCCTATTTTCGCAGCCCATTCCCCCATAAACAATAATCCTTTTTCGCGGGTTTCAAGAGTCATCTCTTGATTACGAAAAATCCTCCGTTCAAAATAGTAACGTTAGATGCGACTTCACTTCGAGTTATCGGACCGGTATTTACCTTCTGACCAACTGCAGAAACAAGAAAACCCGAAACTTGGGTGATCGCCGTAATCGGTCCTTTCTGCTCTTTGGCGTATATCCGCTTGAAACGATTTTTCGTCAACGGCTGACCGGGTTCAGGAACAACTTCGATAATGTCAAATATCAATATCTGTGAAAACACAAAAAAAGGAAACTCAATGATATAACGGGCGCTTCCATGTCATGGGCATTACGTTTCTGCACAATGATTAATTACTTATTGACACGTGACTAGAAGAATCTGTTATTAAGGCAGGATATACATTTACACGGGAAAGAATTAAGCAATTTTGAGGGATTTTTTGAAGTACGACATAATTATTCTACATTTATCAAAGTGTAGGTATAGTTTGAAAGGATATTTAGGTACACATAACAATTTTTTTAAATGTGTTTATCATCAAAATGGCGAAGCTGTGGCAGAGTGTTCCAGCGAGGAGCGCGCGGGTGTCGCAAATCGGTCTAGCTTCACGTAGACTTTGATTTGCAAAAGAATTCAACTTTTCTTCCAGTTACAACAGTTATAGTTTCATTTGGCAGTAATTAAAATTAGAAAAACCAAATTCAAGAGAATGGCAGGCATGTACAAAAAAAAACAACATTTCACGCACAATTTGGATTCAAAAAGTAGTTTTTCCCCCCATTTTTAGAAAAACAATTCTCGTCAAGTAGATGTCAGCAATGTTATCAATATTTCTACCACTTTTAGCTCAATCGGCTCAATAGTTTTTGAGTAATCCTGCACGCTAATTTAAAAAATGCAGTTTTGAGAAAAACGGGTTTGAAGTTTTCGTAGAGTTTGAATTAAATTGCACTAGGTACTTGTGGTAACTAATTACTTGAGTAATCTGTTACGAAGTAATAAATTTATCCACTACAGTAGTAGTAATTGTTAGTTGTCAATTTAATTACTTTCTGCCCATCTCTGCCTGCCCTTCCGCGCTCTCGCTGCTACCTGCGGCGCGCGCTCCAAATCCGACCACCGAGGCACAGCGTTGACGGGCTGTAACGTTCGAAGTTATTCGAATTTCGCTTTGAAAGTTTGGGAAAATATTCTACATATATAGTTCTACGGATTAATGAAAAAAAATTACCGATTTTTTTATAGTTGTAAATGTATATCCCGCCTTAACAAACGAAACGGTTGCGAGCGTCTGTTTCTATGGCCTTTTGCGCTATACTCGTTACTTCACCATTTTCAGTTGCTCAAAGAGCCTCCAGAATCGCAAAGACAAAAGTGTCACCACAAAAAGGTTGCGAGAAATCAGCGTCAACTGTTTCCCCTCTCTATGGAGGCGATGAAATGTTTCTCGAGTCATTTACTTTACGACGCTTAGAAACGTTCGAAAATAAGTTTGCTCGGTTGTCGGAGATTTTCTTCTTCCAATGCGAACTTTCGAGACACAAGTCCGTAAAGCAAGACTGCGGAAAAGTAAAATGCGTACCCTGCCTCGACTCGTGATATCCTCGCCATAATTGTAATTTGTCCCAAGGACGATGTAACCCTTCAGTCCCGATCTCGTTCCCTCGTAAGCCAGGGAAACGTTTTTAAGACACGTAACGTGTTCCCACTGGTCTAGCTCGATTTTTGTGTTTGGTATAGTTTCCCAGGAAACCGGTGAAAATAACACGATGCTGAACAATTCTTGAGGCGGATAAAGAAACCGGTCAGGTCTTTCTTCTTCTGTGAATTCCTGAAAAAGTCAATTCCGACGCAAGTCGAAAGAATATAACATAGCACGACGGACAAACATTTAATTTGTAGATCAACGTTTGCGCTTATTGGATTCAACGATGATTCGAGTGGGCAAACATTCGAAAATTTGTCCAATTATGATTGTTCTGCTGATTTTATAGCGTTTTAAGGGGGCATCCCTCTCTGGAATCTTTAAAGTCGTTTTTCTTGTATATTGGTATAGGATGAACTTTCACGAATATTTTAAGGCCAACCATACCCTGAAAATAAAAAATTGACGAAGTTACACCTATTTTAGTGGAACAGTGTGCATCGGGTTTGATTTGTTGAACTTTGAACGCGATTATCTCGAAGCTACATATATTGATACGGCGGGGTTAATGTCTTAAGAAACTTTGACACTATTGACTTGAACTTGCAGATTTAGTGTTCAAACAGTAGTCATTTTCCGTCCACGATCGCATTTTTCAATTAGATGAACCATTTGTTAATAACAATGACTTCAGCATGCTGTTTTTTAAGAAAAAAATTAGGTTTTCTATGGAGAAGCTGCAATTTTTCGTACTTTTCGAAATTTCGAAAAGTGCATCGTGATCCCATAGCCAGTTGGATATATTGGAACAATTTTTTTTTGTTTTCGTTTCAGATTACATTTGAGCCTGGTAGAGATCCCGCCGTTTCGGGCCTTGCCGCTGGACGACTGCAACGCCAACTGTAGCACCACGAGCAGTTTGAAAGATTTTCTTCCGAAAAATGACATCGTAATCGCAAACATGTGTACAACGTGCTGGGAAAAAATTCATTTACTCCAACCAATGTGTTAGTGGAAAAAGATTCATCATTTCGACCCTTGAAATCGGGCTTTCAGAGAGGGATACCCTGTTAAATAGATTTTAATCGAAGCGAAAATCTCTTTCTGTGCAGACGCTGACGAAACCATTTTTCCCTCTCACCTTATCTTCACCGTTGAAACGATAATAACTCTTGAGTGGTTCGGCTGTGCTCGTTATAACGCAGTAGGTTTTCGTCTCGACGTGGTACGTGACGAAGTGTGGCGTGCACCGCAGGGGAACTTTTCGTACCGGCCAAGGTGCGTCGTAGGACAAGTGTGTGGGTAAAACACAAATTCTCAATTCCTCCTAACATAAAATCAATTTTGCATAAATATTCGTCTCGACTTCGGCCTCTGTACTAAAACTTCTTCAATTGTCAATTTACCTTTCGATTGAAGTACAAGAAGCCCTGAGGGCAGTTGACGTTGTTGAATGGTGCGAACGACATAATACCGCCGTCGATACCCATTGGGTGAGTTCGCAATTCACCTCGACCGGTCAGAAATATCCAGTGTGGATAATCGCCGCAAATAAATACACCGTTGTAGCCGGCAATGTTGCTGAAGTATCGCAACATACTTGTTCGAGTGTCCGATTCGTTGGGTATATCTTCCTGCTTCGTTTTTGGTCTGCGATGTGAACGAATATAAAATGTAAATATATTGCACACCATTCTCGAATGTACAATCGAAGGGTTTGGGTACAGTGAAAATGACGAACACTCGATGATCGTTCGAGGCAACTCAAGTTGAAGAGGAAGGTCCAACATATGGTGCAGGAATCGCAGATTGAAGGTAAAGTTGTGAGCACAACGATAGAAGTGCTGGTTAAACTTCAAACGCGTTTTTCTCGAAATTATGTTTCTCAAAATGGTGTACACGATTTCGCGATATCTAATGAACGGATTGACTTAAAATTTGGTACAATTATTCTGTGTAATAGTAGTTTAGCCATGACTGACGTTTTTCTCCTTAACATTTTTTTCATTACTTACTAACAATAATGATGTCATTTTTCGACGAAAAAAATCATTGCTTTTTTCCGATGATTGAAACATGAGAAAAAAAAGTCGGTAAAATCTTAACCAATAGTATCTATTTTGAAAAAAAAACTCGTTTTTTCTTGTTTCCGATCAACCGGGTGGCCAAAATCAAGTACACCGTTGAGCTTCTCACGTCCAAAGGTCCTTCAGGAAATTGCTTATAACTTCTTTAGTTATTCATACTTTGTATGAAATTTGGTGCACAACTTTATTAATGTAAGTACAAATAAATGCCCAAATGATTTTTCTGTCATCTTATTCCTTAGAAATAGTTTTTTTCTCAATAACCCTGATTTTCGGGTCGTCCCAGTAACCTAACCCCTTAAGCATATTTGATAGGGAAATCGTGGCAAAAAGTGGGATCGGGTGACAATTTCAAGTAGTTCGCGATGCGACGAAAATTGAAAAGCGACAAGTATCGATCGTATGGATATACTATTTACATTAAGGGAGATACCTTTAAGCGAGGAAAACATTTGCTGATTTTCACCATTATTTTTTAAAGGGAAGATTTCTTGACTTTTTTTGAGACTTAGGGCACGTTTATTACTACTTTCGGCTGTAACATGGTTTTTTTTAAAAGAGTATTTTAAAATGGCGGCGGTTTAATGCAGTTTAGAAGAGAATCTCCCGACGTTAAAAAGTGTTTTTCAATTGTAATTTTTATAGCAACGGTGTAGATGATCGATTTAATATTCGGGGAGGGCATTCAGCATATGACAAAGAATTTACTGTATAAATTTGAAGCAAACGATAGCATTTCGTCATTCGTCCCGAAACTCCGTTGATTAAAATCCGCAACAGATTCCATTTTCACATGTACTTCCGCTATCGCAAGGTTCTAAAATGGTGATCGATTATGACTTTTGGCTACGATCAATTCTTGATCAAGTTCGACAAGTTACCTCAACTGTCCAGGGATGATGCAGTGATCGAGTTTTTTAAAGCGCAACTTCAGATGTCCCTTCGGATACTTGTAGGCTTGATAAATTTGTAATTCCGAATCTAGTCGGATCAATAACATCGGTCTGTTACCGTGATGTCCCAGAGCGACCATCAGTATTTCTCGTACCTGAAATTATTCGACAGACAACGGAAAAATTGTTTCGAATTTTTTAAAACAGGAGGCAACGTAAAAAGCCGAAGAAGAAAAAAATATTAATTTTACCTGCATCTCGCGATTCGGAATCTCGTTGACCGGCGACGATTGCAAGGACGTAGACTCCATGCTGTCGTGAAGAACGTATTGTCCATAGCCGAAATTGCGGATAAGGTACGAGAGACGAAGTTCCGGCAATGAATAAATCTCCAAGGTTCCACTGTCCCGATACACGAGCAGCCAATACGTGGGTTTTATTTCTTGCAAATGTTTCTGCCACCTAAAATTCGCATGGATCATTGACCCGTCTTTATTGCAATGCGTGAACTCGTATGTGAGTGTTTTATCCCTTTGTTTTTATAACGCGGCAAGTTTCTCACCAAGCCTGTTTTTTCGCTGTTACGTCTTGCGGCTTGGGCGGTTGAATAATGGGCATTTGAAAGGCGGGTGCATCGCCGTATAACAAATCATCTTCGTTATCGACATTGCCAACGACCGCCGGTTCCTCGAGATTTTTGTCTTCCTGGGGCACAACGACTTCCGCCTCGCCTATCAAATTTTTCGTGAATAAGCCGCTAACGTCTCTGTACGCGCAAAGTGCCTCTATTTGAGGTCGCTGAAAAGTCAACAATCGTGCAAAAAAATGTTGAAAGTCGCTAATATTCGGGTACACGTGTTAGCACGGGTTCAAATGGCAGGGACATAATTGTAAAAATTGATTTTTCATCGGCGCCATCTTTGGCAATGTTTCGAATTTCGTTCTCACCGATCTCCGTCACGGTCGGCGAAGTTTCGTAATAAATAAATACAGCGTTCGCGCGGTCAATGAAAAACAGTCAACACTCGGGAGTATCGTTGATACGTTCAATAATTCATCTGAATGCGTGTTTATAAATAATTATTTTGATACTTCAGCCGTTCCATTTTTTTTTGCATGGCCACAAAATATCCTTTTGGCATATGACCGCGCTGATTTATTGAAATTTTGATACGTTAATTTGTCGAGAAAGTATTTGAATTGAGGATCGAAGGGTCACGGCCACTGGCTCTTGGCAGTACGTTTGATAGGAAATAAATTGTTAAAGGAGAACACAACTGTAAAATTTTCCAAACACCGATTTTTTAAACCTTTTTTGAGGTCGTTTAGGTTTGTTCGAACCCTTGAAGACAATTAGCCTGATTCTTTTCTTTTGACAAATCCATTTTTTTACATACTTCAATATACCGGATAAAGCCTAAAAGTTATTCGGACCATGTGTTTTATTTCTGTCTTTAAAAAAAATTTGTGAATACAGCCGAAAATGCGCTGTCACAATGGTGTCCTCTCTTAATTGATGTTACTGCTGCTGTTATGATAAATTGTACTTTATAGTTCACGCTGTGTGCATCGTAATTGTCAACAAACACGTTTACTGCTACCACGATTTGAGTCGAAATTGAACCTACGAATAAGAGCTCGGCTTGTTGAGCGTAAAGTCTCGGTGTGCCGCGACCCTCTCGAAGAGTCAGTAGCATAACTTGACCATCTTCTGTCAGCAGAGTGACATATGGATCTGCACAACTGGCGTGTACGATAGGACATCCGAGGTCCATCGGCATATGCTGGATCTGTTCGACACCCTGCATCAGCCGAACTCCCATCTGCGTAACTTGGACTATGTAACGATTAGCTCCAAGATTCCCAGCGAAAATCGTCGTTCCTTGTGTACTAAAGCCGCTCTGCTCGACTTCGTTTATTTCCTGGCCCGTTTGCAATACCTGCGACGGTAAATAAAGTGGAATGCATTTTACAAGAAGCACACTGAATCTTCTAAAAAAAATGTGCAGATTTTTCTCTTAGAATGCTAGCTTAATGTACAAAAAATCAAAATAAACGTTTAAACATTTATTTTCTGTTTTTCATAAGTAGTTTTATTTGACATAAAAAAAGTCAAAAGTTTTCAAAGTCAGTGGACATATCTCGAAAACCACTTTCTGGATTGTTTCCAAATTTGCAGGATACGATGACAAACTTTCAAAGGTCGTTGACGATCTCACTTTTCAAAAATCGATCTTCATTTTTTAGCAGTTACGTAAAAATGACGACTTCTTTCATAGATTTTGTATGCTTGAGTTCCAATTCGTCGCCACGCTGTTAAAAAGATTATCAAAAATCGACGATTGTCAACGACCCGTATTTATTGTGAACTCGAATAACCCGTTTGGTTTTTAGATTTCGTATGGACTGTTTAAGCTGGAGAGCCCACCGCTAACCGTAGCGAAAAAAAAGTCATCACTTGTCGGCGGCCATGTTTTCGTCATTTTTCTGTATTTTTTGTAATTTTTTTTACAGACCCTCAATATATGGACCTTTGTGTAAAAAAAATGCCTTTGTTTTTCACGCACCGTTCGCCAGTAAACAAAATCGGCATTTGGGAATTTTTTCGGGCCTCTAGGTAGATGTAGCCCCTTAAAAAGGATGACAATATTCCATACCATAGTAGAATCCTCGTGGCTGAGTATGAGAAACGAGTGTTGTCCCTCATTTTCCGCTTTCGCCTGAGCGTCGTTGTTGGGCGAGCCAATAACTGTCCACATATCTTCGCAGCCAGGTAGTTCGAACGTCGTGACAACTTGGGGCCTTATGGAACGCTGAAGAACACACAAAGCGCCGTTCTTTCCGTATCCTGAGGTCGTTACCAACTCCACGTCCGGATCCGAACTGTGAGAAAATTCCTCGGACAGGAAAGCCGGCTCACCCATGGAAATATTGCCGCATGGACCAATGTTCAATAAACTGTCGCACACCTGTTGAAACAACCGAAAGTTTTCATGAATATCCCAGCAGGCCTCAAACGCGGAAAAAGGAAAGTATATTTTCGATTCTTGCTCCTGTACTATCGAATGGGGAATTTCAGTTCCGCTTTCTGATAATTGTGCATCCATATGCATATGCACAATGCACACATGGAAGACAAATGCATGAATTTCATGCATGCGTGGATCATTTTGAAAAAAAAAATACATCTTAAATCAGACTCTTGCATCCATGATAAGCCCGCAATCGTCACAAATACGAGACAAAGCTATTCATGGTTGTTGAGCATTATTGACTCAGAAATTCCCCGACTCTTTCAGGTTTTGCAAATATTCCAGAAAGATTGGGGTCAAATAAAGAACATCATTTTTTAAGATCAAATATATGAAAATGTTAAATATTAGTATTAAATATTTTTCAAAACTGAAATTCGTGCATACAATGCAAAATCATGAAAATTAGCCCCCCATAATTGAAGAATATTCTTTTTTCGCTTCTTCCCATCACTATCGACTATCAAATTAGACGTGTCAATATTTCGAGTGGCGATTAACGTGACATTCTGACTGGACACTTTACCTCGAAGATGTAAGAACTTATTCGCATCGACGTCTGCGTCTCATTGCCATAAACTTCGAGTTCCTCGGGATCTTTGATGTCGAGTACGTCCGACGCCATCCAATCGCCCAGCGAATCCTGTTTCATTTTCTTCGCTGGTATTTCGTCGCTGTCATTGTCGTCGAGCGTTATCTCGATATCGTCGTCCTGCTTATCGTTGTCGTCTTCTATCTCGTAAGGCACCGCTTCGGCTTCTTTTTCGGTAAAACGGAGCAGTAACGAGTTGCCGAGACGAGAGCCGAGGAACAGATAATTGTCCTCGTACATGCATACCTAGAGATAAAAAAACTATATTTATATTCACCGATAACCTTTTTTTATTCAATAGTCCAAACGAAAATAAAAAATGTAAACTTCGATGGGGTTACATTTGGAATCCCTAACCTTTCGAGGGCGCACCTCCGTAACGAAACTCAAGTGATTTTCGGCGTTGAATATCTCGAAAACTATACACCTTTTTAAATTTCATATAAAGGTTGACGTCTTTTTTTTTGTAGTAAATTTATTCATCGCATTTATCGCAAAAAGTGCTTGAATTCTAAGCCACGTTGAAAAATTTGAAGCCGCGTGAAAAAATTTAGGATGAGAATGATTCCTTACGCCCTTACAGAGTAGAAAATACCCGCTGGCCAAATTTGAAGATTTATTTTTATGGAGAACTTTGAGAATGTATTTTCTAGACGATCTTTTGTTCGCGCTGCTTGTGTTATAAAATTTCGATTTTTTTGGGGTATTTTTAAAGACCCAAGTATACCCGAAGCAGAAGCAAAATAATTTGCCGCAAAAAATCTTCGAAAATGCTGAAAACAACCCGTCTCTGGTTTTTCGTGAAGTCAGGTAAATATATATTTCTTTGTTGCTCGAATAAAAAATGTGTGGTGCTGTTGTTTATTTGAGATATTATTTTTTATCGGTATTTTGAAGATAGCAATGTCGATAATCACATATCTTTCAAATAGCTGACTTATATTCCTTAAGCTAATTATCCGTTCTTTTGTTTTTAGTCAGGAACTCACACAGGAGGTCAAAACGCTGGCGGCTGCTTTGTCGAAATGAAAACCGCGAACTGATCGCATGCTGTCCGCGTAGAGGGACAAAACGTACAATTCGCCACTCTTCAACGAAATTACCATGCGGTCCGACGAAATGAAACACACTTGAGCCCCCTCGAGACTCATCTTGACACCGTCCTGAGGTTCTAAAAACAACGTTATGTCATTTAAACATACGTTTAAGAACGAAGTTCCAAATGCTCTTTGAATGTTTACAAAATAATCGAATACTCACTGAGAGGAAAATTGGTACTGGCATCGCTCAAGTTGTTCAGAGACACTCCGTAAGGTGGAATACTTTGATTGAGATATATCAAAGAATTGACGGCCATGATGAGAGTACCGCCGAGTGGCTTTTTCACCGGCACAGCTTGCACGCAATCGAATGGTAAATTAGACACTGACCATATTATCGGGTGAACTCTTTGCTGTATGTTAAGTGATATTGCGACCATGGCACATGTATCTTGTCTCACAGCGATCCGCCTAAAAATACGATTGAATTATCGTTGGCTCTCCGCGAATCTCACCTGCACGATAGGATTTTCTTTGGCTGATTTGAAGCTCACCCGGCTACCGTCCGCACCGGCTCGTACAGAATGAGCAGCGTGGGCTCGTAATAACCATAGAGAAATTGCAAATCTATTATATTGTCCATTTTTTCCTCCAGGGTTTTCAGTATGATCATGTACGATGATAGAATCGGTGTTTTCTGATAGGCAGCCATTTTCCCCGAATCCATGAGATCCCCGTCGTCCAGAGACGGATCTTTGCGGAACGGCAATACTACCAGTTTACGTCCGTAAACTAACATTACGGCGCATCTTCCTTCGGGATCGACTCGTACTATTGGAATGTGATGATGATGAGTCCATCCATCCTAGGAAACGAAATTAACATAATAGAGGTACTGCTATTGAAAAACATCGGGAATTACGCACCACTTGCAATTTTCAAATGTTAAAGATTTACATAAACATACTGTATTTTACTTCTACGTTATTCTTACGTATACGTCATATTTGATGAACCCCTTGATAAACGTATAATTGAAGTACCACTGTATACGTCTCAATAACATTTGTCGTACTGTACTGAATCTCGATTTTAAACAAAACAAACGTAGTTTAAAAAATGATAAATTAAATCAAATTCGCGTTACAGTTATCCACCTGTGACTTCTCTGGAAATCACCTGATCCGTGGTGAAACACATTTAACTACTTTTTTCTGAACAATTGCCATATTTCAGATGAACCGAACGCTCACGATAAAATAACCCGCCGTAGTATACTGTACGGCAGGAAAATACATCATTGTTTACTTCTTTTTTTTGTTCCCTGTCTGCAATTAGTTGACAGCAGCATGTATTTATTCAAAATTCAAAATAAGAAGTCTTTCCATAACGCCGAAGTTTGGATCGTTGCGATGCAAACAAAAATTCTTCTTTATATTTTTATTTCCTCATTTTCATCATGCTACAAAATCTTTTTTGCAGATTCGGATCGATCATTTCTAAATGAGCAATTAAAAAAATCGTCGAGGCATGTTCGTCACGAAATATGTCAAAAAAAATTTGACCATTTGAAGAAGAATCATTTTCGTTGCATTCCAACTATGCAAACTTCAATCTCATAGTCGTTCCTCACGATCTTCTTGACAATTCTTTGAATCATCTCCACGTACGCCCCCCACCTGCACATGTCTGCAAAAAGTATGAACTTACCCTCATCTCTTCCTCCTCGAAGTAGTGCAGCGATACTGTCTTGAGATCATGGGTCTCCAAATCGTATTCGACAACGGAGAGCTTCGCATCCCGGAAGCTAATGAGCAGCGAGTCTCGTTGGGACCCTACCAAGGGGACCGCCTGTAGAGACATTACGTTGCCCTGCAGCGTGTACTGTGCCAGACATTCCAGTTTCATTTTTGGCAAGCGTGTTTCTGCGTTTTGTAGACGGCACAAGAAAACCAACCATACTTGAGTTTTGTATAAATATTATTGGCAATTTAATAATTGGTTGGGTACAAAAGCGAAATAAAATGTAGTATTTAATATTGCCGTTTATGCACTATTTCATTATTGGTACTATTATAACTATTACCATTAGTTTCGTTATTGTTATTTTTACATTTACAAAAATATTATAATATGTGGGGTATTGTTACTTGGAACGAAAACTATAGTTTTATCGATGCAGCCCATCAAGATTTGAGTGCAAAGGCAAACTAAAATGTAATACTTATGACGTTGAAGTTTGCATCGTTCGACTGCAACGATTTTTTTTAATTGCTCTTTCTTTTATTATTATTCGAAACCTTTTTGTTGCAACTTGATGTCTTAAGTCCTGAATAAAAAAAACGAAAAAATGTTCGAATGATTTTCATAGTCTGAATTAGCCAAAAAGAAATGTAATAAGTGAAAAAGAATTCAGTTTCGTGGCGTTCCAACGATGCAAACTTCAAGACCATTAATTTTTAAGGGGTTAGGCTACCGTGAAAATGACAAACGAAATTTTGTTGCATTCCAACGAAAGTTTGAGAGCTCGACCTCTTTTTGCAGTGCATGGCCATAAAAATGACCCAGCTGCTTTTTGGGATCGTTATCAGACATCTGCAGCACAAATTTGTAGCATAAAACTTTGGATGATGAAGGAACTGAAGAAGTAATTTTTTTTACAGAATTTTTGTTGCTTTCCAATGATGCAAACTTTAACACTATTGTCACTTGAGGCAATTCAAATTGAAGAGAAAGAACCAACATAACGTGCAGGAATCATAGATTGAACATAAATTTATGATTATAACGATAGAACTGCCAGTGAAACTTTAACGTATTGTCTCGAAACTGTTTTTCTCATTGCAAAGATTTGGCAACATCTAATGAACAAATTCGGTGTAATAGTAGTTCAGTCTTGAGCGACCTTTTTCTCTTCTGAACATTTTTCTTCTATTAGTTATTAACAATAACGATGTCATATTTTGTCGAAAAATCGAAATAAAAAATAAAAAATAATCTTTTGATGATTCAAACACGATAGCAAAAAAAACTCTGTCAAGTCTGAGCCCATATTATCTACTTTGAGAAAATACTCGTTTTTTTGTTTTAAATCATCTCGGTGGCCAAAATCAAGTACAACGTTGAACCCCTGACATTCGAACGTTTTTCACACGATTGTTCATGACTTCTTCAATTACCAATATAGTTTTATAAAATTCGGTACACAAGTTTGTTAATGGACAGTATAATGTCTGGAAGCTGGATTAACTGTCATCAGACCCTTCTGGATGATCAAATTGTCCAGATTTTCAAAAGGAACCTATAAAGGGGCCCTTGACACTCCTGCCTTCACTACCACTACCTTCTCTACACACCACGCAACTCGCACACTTTCTGTATCGCATGGCAACTTATTCAGTCATATCGACTCTTTAAACAAATATTCACATCGTGCGATTTTTCACCAAAATCGAATCCGGCTTATTGACAGTCCGGGTTTTTGACGTCCAAATTATTGACGCTCTACTGCATATACAAGGGAATGTCCGAATGATTTTTCAATCATCTCACTCATACCTTCAAAATTGATTTTTTCAAATAATCCTTATTTTGGGCTCGTCACAGTAGCCTAACCCCTTAATACCGTTGTTTATAGATTATTATAGGGAAATTATGGTTAGTATTATTAATTATCCACAGTACCATTATAATGGCTGTAACTATCATGCTCACTGCTATATTACTATTCCGAAAACGAAAAAATTTTGAGTCGCATTGAAGCGGCTAGTGATAAGAGGCAGGTGTATCGTTATACTACATAGTGCAACCACATTGCATTCCATTAAAAAATTTCGAGTCGCAATATGATGATGGAAAATATATAATTTCTAAAGATAATATACCGGAAAATTTCTCCTTTCGGCTGTTGTCGACATCGGGAATCAGGCGAAATACCCTGATGATATTTGCTCCTGCGACGACCAAACATTTTTCTGTTCTGTCGAAGAAGTAACACGTAATTGCGTGTTCGACACCGGTCGCCGGATGGGTACTCTTGCAAATCGAGTACATGTTTAATAAGACTCGTTTTTTTCCCTTTCGATGTTTATTTAACACACGTTTCAAGTATAAACACGTATTGATACGAGAAACATTGAGGTTAGTCCGTGAGGTCCGCGAGACAAAGTTTCCGAAACTATCTCGAGGTCCATCAAAGACGAATTAACGTAATGAAGAATGATTGAATACTAGACTGAACGTTGACGCGTACTTGGAATATATTCTTAAACGCTTTTGATGGCTATTTTATAGAGTAGTGTCCGAGATAAACAACCACTATTCATCGACCATGTTTGTTCAAAAGATACCGGGCACGACAGCCGGGATGCCGGGAAGACTAGAATTGGAATCGAGAAGGGAGATTTCCGATGGCCGAGTATTCGTTGTACCCGTTGCACCACAAGCAGAGCGCTTTTTCGGAGGTAACAGTCAACACCCTGCTCCGTCGGTGCAACAGTTTATCCAGACTTTGAGGGAGGCCACCACTGTCACTGTCCACTTTTGACCGCTATCTTTTGAATTTTTTTTTAAAGAAAGGAATAAAATACATCGTTAAAAGAACTTTTAATCTTTGTTAGGGATATATCGAAGTATGTAAAAAATGTATTTGTCAAAAGAATATAAAATGGCAGCGCACGAGTCGCTATACCACTACTGGTTTCCAGCAAAATCTGTCGTAAATTTAAGAGGGAATGATACCTTATCGCGGTCGGTATGGTAGAACGATTATAGATTCCCACGAATCTCTGAAACGGCTCTTCAGATCCCGTCGAAACTTTGCCAAACGACGTCAAATAGATAGACGAACGGCTGTCTTCTCCTCAAATTTTCCGAATTTGAGAAAAAAAATGTAGATTGGGTTATCATAAGCCAATCTACATTCTTTTTCTCAGAATCAGAAAATTTGAGAAGAAGAGAGCCATCCCTCTATCTATTTGACGTCGTTTGGCAAAGTTTCGACGGGATCTGAAGAGCCGCTTCAGAGATTCGTGGGAATCTATAATCGTTCTACCATACCGACCGCGATAAGGTATCATTCCCTCTTAAGGTACAATAATTCTCTTTAATTATCCGTCGTGCACCCTGGAACACAGCAGGATATCGAGTCATTTTTCGTTTTCTAAATTTCGTCCATTGTTATCAATATATTTTGACCAAGTTCACTATATTGGTAGTGCTTCTGCCTTAAGCCGCGAAAGGCGCCAAGCTTATGGGGATTGCGAATCAGCATGAAATCGTTTGTAAGTGACGATTAATTAGAACGTTTGTTCCATCAACGTTTCGGAATATAAAAGTAAACACCGTACGCGGTAATTTCTTCAACAATTGTCACGGGAATAAATCATCATAAAAGATAAGACTATTATCTTTTGCGTTGATAATCGTGTGCCGTCTAAATACGATCCATAGTATCGTTTTTTAGAAAAAAAATTAGTAATTCCGGCGTATTTAGTCGGCTAATCACATTACGCTTCTGAAAACCTCCCGATCATTATTCACTATATGATTTACATCGGCTAAAAAAATTCTACCAGAGCTGAAAAAATGGGTACGGTTCGACTGATTATCGGCTGAGCGCTTGCTACTTCGAAAATGAGGTGGCAGGACCAAGTTTGGGAGATCTTTTACACCGCAAAATAAACGACGGCCGTCGGTTCCGGCTCGGGAAAATAGCCGAGCGTGAAGTATAAAAAAAATGCGCTGTCCGCCCAGTGCAGCCAGATCCCGCGTAAAAGTTACCCCCTCTCTAGTCTCTTACGCGCCCATCACACAATCATAGTAGCGCGTGTCCGTGAGCGAGCGACGCTCGGACATCTTCGGAAAGAGCCGAGTGCGGTCGGAGCGTCCCGACCGCGCCTTCGGCAGCTACACAAATCCATGGACGTTGAGCACGTGCATGTGCGGCCAAGCCGAACGAAGGCTTCGAGGGAAAACGCAATTTAAGCACGACTCGCGCGTGACGTCACCCGACGGCACGCGCGAGGCTTTTAGATGATTTCAATGCTTATTTAGCTCTTGATTCTCTGCGTTATTAATGTATACAGTACTACCTCTCTAAGAGAGCGGTCTAGGGCGGTTAGGGGAAGAAATTCTCGAGAAATTCGTCGCCGAAGCCTTCCCCCACCGCTAGGTTAGCGCGGTTGTTGTCCGCGACAAACTCGAGAGGCCTCGGGTACACTGGACAGCTCGAGCTAGGTGGGGGAAGCCATAAAACGCGCTCAAGCGGAACGGCGGGGAAATTCTCTCTTAGCGAGGTAGTACTGTACAAAAAAATGTATCGCGCACTCTGAACGCTTATTTTTTTAGTTTATATTTTAATTTAAATATAATAACAAATCTAAAATACAACTTATCTATCTTCTAAAAAATTGTTTGCGCTTTACTCACACCCGTCCCTATGCTAAATAAATTGTAATTCATAAAAGTAAGCGCAAATATATTTCTATTCGTATTATTATATTCATTCTCATATACTTTCATCGAGGGATAAAGTATTATCCCCAAAAACAATTATCCATCCGGTCGCGAATCGTAAGTATCAGAAAGTGAACATACATTGACACAAAAAATTAAAGGAGCAAGAAAAGTTGAACTTCGTCAAAAATGGTCGTACAAAAAAAAGAAATTTTGAAGCTTTCATTTTCTAGTTTTAGTTCCGACAATAATTGTTTTTTTGAGAATCACTGATTGCGCGGTCAGAAGAAATATCGGGGCGAAAAAAATTTTGCAAATTTTTACGTTTTTCAAAGTTCTGCACGGGTTTCGGAGATTTTTTTCAGACTTGACGAATATCAAGGTCATTGAGCCCATTCAATTCCCTTCAATTTGCTTATTTTTTCTCCGTACGAGCATTTTTCGCTGAGATATCGGCCTTTGAATGAAAAAACGTCATTTTGTCTTCAGTCATCGATATCTCAGGAACTAATGGTCGTACGGGAATTCGATTGGTAGTTTTGGAAACGTGAATACATACTCTACCAGCTCTGATTATTATTGCAGTGAAACTTTTATTTTTTATTTTTGTCATTAGTTTTAGAAAAGTACAAAAAAACGATGTTTTCTTGGTTTTTATGAAATCCACCGCTACTTTGCAAATATTGCGATAAACACTAATGTTTGTGGACGGTCATTCAGCTCAATATGTCCCCAGGAGCCATGCAAAATTCCAAGTTGATCCGTTCATCGGTCTTTCTTGCGCGATTGACCAAAATTAGAAAAAAAATTAAAGGAGCAAGTTTCCTCCTTTTCAGACATCATTTCATGATTATTAAGAGGAAAAAAAACTTTCCATTACTTTTCGTACAATTGGGTATTGAGTACGCATTAAATGTTGGGAAAAACCCTGAAAATCATATTGACTAAAAATTTTCGAAATTTTTTTTTTCTAAATGTTGACATTTTTTTCAAATCAACATTGTACCGCCAGCATTAGAATTACCCAAAGCGTACCACGTGGAGGTACGCTTTGAGTAATTCTACGTACGCTTTGGGTAATTTTAATGCTGGCGGTATAATGTTGAATCGAAAAAAAATGTCAACATTAAAAAAATCGAAAAAGATTTTTTTTATAAAAAAAAATTTCAACATTTTTGTAATTAAAAAAAAAAGTAAAAATTTTTAGTCAATATGATTTTCAGGGTTCTTTTCCAAAATTTAATGCGTACTCAATACGCAATTGTACAAAAAGTAGTGAAAAGTTTTTTTTCCTCTTAATAATCATGAAATGATGTCTGAGAAGGAGGAAACTTGCTCCTTTAATTTTTTTTCATATATGGGTCAATCGGGCAAGAAAGACCGATGAACGGATCAATTTGGAATTTTGCATGGCTCTTGGGGACGTATTGAGCTGAATGACCGTCCACAAAACATTAGTGTTTATCGCAATATTTGCAAAGTAGCGGTGGATTTCATAAAAACCAAGAAAACATCGTTTTTTGTACTTTTTTAAAACTGATGGCAAAAATATTTTTTTTAACCTACAATAATAATCAGAGCTTGTAGAGTATGTATTCACGTTTCCAAAACTGCCGGTCGAATTCCCGTGCGACCATTAGTTCCTGAGATATCGATGACTGAAGACAAAAGGGCGTTTTTTCATTCAAAGGCCGATATCTCAGCGAAAAATGGTCGTACGGAGATACAAAAAGCAAATTGAAGTGAATTAAATAGGCTCAATGACCTTGACATTGGTTACGTCCGAAAAAAATCTCCGAAACCCGTGCAGAACTTTGAAAAACGTAAAAATTTGCAAAATTTTTTTTGTCGTGATATTTCTTTCGTCTGCACAATCAGTGATTCTGAAAAAAAAAATCATTATCTGAACTAAAAACTAGAAATTTGAAGCTTCAAAATCCTATTTTTTGTACGACCATTTTTGACGAAGTTACAGCCTTTCGAAAAACATGAAAAAAATGGTCAACTTTTCTTGCTCCTGTAATTTTTTGTGTCAGTGTATGTGCACTTTCTGCTACTTACGATTCGCGGCCGGATGGATGATTGTTTTCGTGGATAATACTTTATCGCTTGATGAAAGTATATGAGAACGAATACAAATATATTTCCGCTTACTTTTCTGAATTATAATTTATTTGGCATAAGGATAGGTGTGAGTAAAGCGTAAACAATTTTTTAGAAGATAAATAAGTTGTAATTTACATTTATTATTATATTTTAATTAACATATAAACTAAAAAAATAAGCATTCAGAGTGCGCGATACATTTTTTTGTATACATTAATAACGCAGAGAATCAAGAGCTAAATAAGCATTTAAATCATTTAAAAGCCTCGCGCGTGCCGTCGGGTGACGTCACGCGCGAGTCTTGCTCAAATTGCGTTTTCCCTCGAAGCCTTCGTTCGGCTTGGCCGCACATGACGTGCTCAACGTCCATGGATTGGTGTAGCTGCCGAAGGCGCGGTCGGGACACTTCGACGGCACTCGGCTCTTTCCGAAGATGTCCGAGCGTCGCTCGCTCACGGACACGCGCTACTATGATTGTGTGATGGGCGCGTAAGAGACTAGAGTGAGGTAACGTTTACGCGCGATCTGGCTGCACTGGTACCGCCTCTAGTGGCGAGAATGAAAAGTTCACTTCAGAGCTCACGCTGCGTGTGCTCCGACAGCGCGCGCGTGTACGCGTTCCGGTATATTGTTGTTTTGAGTATTGTCGGGCAGCCGGTAATTATATGAACAATGTTAACATCCAAAACATTCTTCCGCAAGACGAAGGGCGGAAATATATTCAAGGTATGAATCTCGTCACTAAAAGTGCCGCGTGAGCGAAACGCGCGATTTTTCTTTTGGAGGTTATACATGTGATTTCCTGCTTTATCGCAGGTTGTCCGGGAACATTATTTGAGGGATGATATATGGTGCGGTTCCGAAACCTGCGTGTCGTGCTCGCAGAGGCAAAGCGACGTCGTTCTCGAGGCGGATAATCCCGGAGCCAAAAGTTCTCTCTTTCCATACCCTCACTACTTGCTTCTCGACACCAACGTAGTGTTGGATCAGGCGAGTTTTTATTACCTCGAATTTTCGAAAACTCGAATGTATACATCCTCATCTGTTGTCTGGAAATTGCTAACACTTCCTCTTTATTCCAAATACAGATACACGTTTTAGAGGAAGAGGCCATAAGAAATGTTATACTAACACAAACGGTAGTGGAGGAAGTACGCCACAGGAGTTCCAATGTCTACAAGAAGTTGAAGGATATTCTGGCCAATCCGCAAAGAAGATTTTACGTTTTTGTCAACGAACATCACAAGTAATTCGATTCAATTTCATCCTCCGGCTTCGTGATTCCTCACGATTGTAAGCGCTTGTCACCGTAGATCATTTTGCGAAGCATGTGATCTTTGCGTTTGAAATTAGCTGTCCATTTTGACCCTCGTTGAGGTTTGAATAATTTGCATTGGCAACGAGTAACGTTTTTTTCATTTTCTTACAATACTTTATGCATTGCGTGCACTACAGCAACTAATGTTAAAGCATATTGTAAAACTACATAACAACGCTTCAGATTTGTCAACAATAGTCCAGATTTGTTACGTTTAAAATTTGTGGTTCTCCCTCTAAAGTATGGACTTGTATATTCAACACCTCGCTTTTATATATTTACCCCGGATTGATTTACTTAATAGTCGCAGCCGATGCGATTTTGTTTGAAGAGGTGGCTGGGCTATAGTTGAGGCCCTGGACTAAAATTTTGTAGTTTTATGGTATTCATTTTCCTTTTTAGATGTGTATATTTTTTCCATGGAAGTTTAACTTTGAAGTTTCTCTATGTCCTACTACATTATTTTTGTGGAAAAGAATATTGCAATCTAGAGGATTGAAGAGGTTAGGCTACTGTGACGACCAAAAAATAAGGGTTATTTAAAGTAATTCATTTTGAAGGGATAAGTGAAATGATCGAAAATTCGTTTATGTATATATTTGCATGTACATTAACAAACTTGTGTATCAAATTTCATGTTAAAAATATTAAAAATTAAAGCAGTTATAAACAATCTCGTGAAAGAGCTTTGAACGGGAGGGGCTGAATGGTGTACTCGATTTTGGCCACCTGGTTGATCTGAAACAAAAAAAGACGATTTTTTTTTCTTAAAATCGATAATACTAGCTAATGCCCAGCATGCCCCGCAATGACTCTTTTAATTATCAAAGACGAACAACTATCCGATACGACGCATGCGCCGTCTATTGTACGTTGTTGGTACTACGTCAGAAACTCACGCAAGTGCCAGCAACTACAAAGTTTCAACTCAATCCGATGAACGATGCGGGAACGCAAAGAAAACGAACATAAAAACATTGATTTCTCGATATATGATGATGATTGGCTACGACTTGACCGAGTTATTTTTGTAGTCATATTTCGGACATAAAAAGAAATTTATTAATTTTTTCGATTTTTTTAGGAAAAATGACTTCATTATTGCTAATAACTAATGAAAAAAATCTTAAGAAAAAAATTGGTGAAGACTAAACTATTATTATACTGAATAAGTGTACCAAATTTCAAGTTAATCCGTTTATTAGACGTGGAGAAGTTGTGCACACCATTTTGAAAAATGTAGTTTCGAGAACAAAGTGTTTAAAGTCTTACTTAAAATTACTTATTCAAAATTTTTGAATTTTTTTGCAAATCAAAGTCTACGGTAAGCTCGACCACGTCGATTCGCAACTTCCGTGGCAACCATGCTGTAACACTCTTCTACAGCTCTGTCATTTGGATGATAAATGAATGTAAAAAAATAGTTTTGTATACTTCAACATACTATTAAAGTATCCCTCCAGGTTGAGAAATGTAGAATAATTATTTCTTAGTTTAACAAATCCTTCAAAATTGCTTTATTTTTTCCCGTCTAAATGTATATTCCGCCTTGATATTTACGCACAAAGTACATTTAATTTTTGCAGAGAGACCTACATTGAACGTGTGTCGGGCGAGACCACCAATGACCGTAACGATAGGGCGATTCGCGTTGCGACCGAGTGGTACAACAATCACTTGGCTGCGAGAGACGAGAATTCCATCAAAGTGATATTGCTGACGGACGATGCGGACAATAAAGCGAAGAGCATCGCGGAAGGCATTCCTGCCGCCACTAGTCAGTACAATGTCGAAGTTTCCTGGGTGCAGAAGCGGGGAGGGGTAAAAAAACCAGGGATTTAAAACGTGCCTTTTTTGTTTTCACCACAGTGGAAGAATACATCGCATCTCTGGAGAACCCGGGATTCCTTGTGGACAAATTGTGCAAGCGAAGTTACGCGCTGGAAGGCGGTTCGCGAGAGCCGTTGTTCCCTTGTCACTTGACACCGGCGGAATTGCACGATGGCATTAAGAACGGGCGACTACTGCAGGGAAGTTTTCTCGCGTCTAGGGAAAATTTTCTCGAGGGAAGCGTCAATGTTGAAGGGATGGACAAATTCGTGAGTATTATTGAGGTTCACTGCATCTTTGCTTGTTCATAATTTCAAAAAGTGAAAGAACCGCCAGGGTCCGAAAGGCAATGCTAAATAAAGACGATTGAATAATTGCATTATCAAGCACTTTTTATGCGCACGCATTTTTTCGTCGCTTCCTTAAAATACAAGGTGCGCATAAGTAAGTTTAACCATAAACTAAGTTTTCGGGTTTCATTATCAGAGAAAAATGAAAAATCGTGAAAACGAAAAACAAAAAATGGTATATTCAAAGTATCATCCCTCGCTAGCTACACATTTCTGCCGTCTGGAAATACGTGAGTACCGCGACGATAAAACGACGCGTCTTTGGACCGAAACCATTGATCCAACCGATTTTGACCTTCTTCGAAATTGGCCAAGTGCAGGCCAGCCAAGCCATGCGCCATCGACCGGAACAAGTGATAATCGGAAGCCGTTTTTCAAGCAATGTACGGTTCAAATTGATCAGTTGTTGGCGGCAGCAATGCTCATTGACACTTTCATGTGTTTGCGTATCATCTTCGTCCAATGACGCTTGCAGATCGGCGTCCTCAATTGTTCTTCTTCCGGAGCGCTCCTTGCACTCAGTGTCGAACTCGCCACTTTTGAAGCGTTTGAACCAATCTTCACAGGTAGTTTTCGCTGGTGCATGTTCGCCGTAGGCCTCCTCAAGCAAATCACGTGCTTCAGCTGCATTTTTTTCTTCAAGCTTAGCAGGAAAGCAAAGCTTCCCGCAAATGCTGTTTATTTGGCACGAAACTCGACATCTTCATTGCCAGAAACAATATCTTTGCGTTGCGATATGTGTTGGTATTGCGACTAGTTATTGTTGACGTCCAATCGAAAAAAAACAACTTCAGACATGTCACACGTCGTCAGCGCCACCCATGTGTGAAACCCGGTAACTTATGCGCACCTAGCACTTGTAGAATGGGGAACCCAACTGCCACGTTCTCCCGCTAGAGGGCATATTTCATTATAACGTAAACAGAACATGAGGTTTAGTGACATTCGCTTTGGTTACGAACGTGTTTATCCGACTATTGTCGAATTTTCCTTAAATAATCCAGTTATCGTGAAGAAATTGCGAAGAATGCATCTGCGTTGTGCAATTGGATGCAATTGTTGTCCATTATGTTGTCCATTGGTATAATTTTAACACAGGGCTGACACCGCGAAAATAAACCGCGCGCGTTGATAGCTTTGTTTGTGTACGTTATGTTTACGTGGCGCCATCTGCGCTGGGCTTTGCGTAAAGTTCCCTATATACAGGCAAAAGAGTCCACATTCGAAATGGGATCGCAAAGAAAAAAAAGGATACATTATTTGTTGTAAATTCCACATGTTTTAATTCCGGCAGTATAAAAAATTTGCCGTCCAGTGGTATTTGAAGAATGCACAATTTGCAGGTATTGGTGCAAGGTCGCGTGGGCTTGAATCGTGCGGTAGACGGTGACGTGGTAGCACTGGAATTATTGCCCGAGGACGAGTGGTCGGTGCCGAGTGACCTCGTGCTTCAGGATGAGGATGAGGAAGACCCCGGCGACGTTTTCGACGAGGAGAAAGACTTGATTGTGCAAAAGCCCGCCAAGAAAGTTGATCGTACGCCAACGGGTAAAATAGTTGGCATCATAAGACGAAAATGGCGTCAATATTGCGGCATACTGCAGGCAAATTCGGTGAAAGGGGTAAATACGACAACAACATTGACCCTGAAACGTCTAAAAAAAACCTTAATGCGCAGTGAGCTAGGAAAGAAGACAATATTTGACGTCTAGTAGCGCGAGACGACTAATGGAGTTACTTACCGTTGTTCGTTTGGCAAAAATCGAAATTTCAAATTTCCAGAATGTCCGACATCTCTTTGTACCGGCTGAGCGCAAAATACCAAAGGTGCGAGTGGAAACGAGACAGGCAGAGACTCTGGCGAGTCAGAGAATAATCGTGGCGATTGATTCTTGGCCTCGCAATTCGCGATATCCGGTCGGTCATTTCGTGCGCGCCCTCGGTAACGTCGGTGACAAAGATACGGAGAACGAGGTGTTGCTCTTGGAACACGACGTGCCGCACAGTCGTTTCTCCGACGCCGTTCTCAGTTTTCTTCCCAAACTTCCGTGGATCATCACCGAGGCGGTAAGTTCACACGTTGACCGAGCTTGATTCACCAGCGTGAAAAGGGTGATCGACCTTTTTTAGATCTCTCGTCGTATATTCAATCGGGCGACTGTTGTCGCCTCGATCTCCCACATCACCGAATAGCGCCTGAATGGAAAAGTATTATTTTTCATTCTCGTTCTTATTTCCTTCCCTTGTCGTCTCAGCTTTATGTACACAAAGACGAGTCTTTTTTGATAATTTTTTTTTATCACTCGTCGGGATTACTTCGTCAGCAAAATATAAATCACTCTTCGGTTTCATTCTTACTCAATTTCATTGAAAGGTTATCATTGGTGTAGTCAGGAGGTGGCACGGTGGGAAAAAAAGATTCAAAATTATTAAATTCAAATAGTCGGTTATTCGTTTATAGAATTTATTATACTAAATTTTATGGTTGAAATGAGATTGAAATTTTTTATTTTGATTTATTAATTAAAGCTTATGATAAATTACATAAAACGGAGAATAAATGTTAAGGTTAAACAATTTTATTCGTTAATTCAATTCAAATAGTCGATTATTCGTTTCACGCAAGCAAGCATAAATAATTTCGCGACACTTCAATCATCTCCATCGTAATTTCGCAACTTGTATAAAAAGGCGCTATTCCATTACGGGAATTAAAAGGGTATTTAGATTTCACAATTGAGTTGACTGTGGGCTTAGGAAATATACACCGATACACAATGAGAAGAATAATGGAAGATCAACATTTACTGCCAAGTAATAGATAATATTATTGTACATCTTGAAAGGTGATTTCAGAATCTACCGTTAGCTCATGTAGTTGTCGCATTATGAAAATCGACTATGAAGAACGGAGAGGATTTCATCAATAATTATTCTTAAATCTTAATAATGGATACGCCAGTCTTAGGGGCTGAAGCGATGGTCTTGAAAAACATACTTTCATTTAAAAATGATGAAATAAATTATGGAAGTTTGAGGAAGCATGGTGAAAAGGAGCACCGCCCTAACTTATAGAAACTTATCCACGCAGCAATCGTGAGCTTCGCTGGCTGTGTGAGTTTTTCTGTCATAAAGCGGATAAAAACGTGGCTTAGAAGCACAACAATTCAGGAACGATTATCTCATTTGTCACTGCTGAACATAAATAATGACAGTGTTAAAAAAAAAATTCAACTCAAAAAAGTGTAGAGCCGATCTTCAAAAGAAAATAGAACGCTGAGACTTATTACTTGAGCACCTACTGAAATTAAAGTTTACATACTGGTAACTGCATTAAGGCCTTAGGCCACAGTAACGGGTATAAAATCATGTGCGAATTTAACAATTTTTTTTCGTATGAAAAAGTGATTCACTCATCAAATTAATTACACATCTATTTAGTATGAATATCAAGCTGTTAGAAAAAATATATATATATATTTTTCGATGTACAAAATGGCCGACTACTAATATTTTCTTTTATCTTTTTTTTAGGCGCTCCACGGCGTGACATTTAGCATTCACAATTTTCGACCTAGAGCAAAAATAAGAAATTCTCGTCAATCTACATTAGAATACCTAGAGGAGTACGTAGGAAATTTAAAAAATATTGTTTTATTCAAAAGTTGTAGGTATTTGAACTTAAAAAATGAATTTTCAGTGAACAATTTTGTTATAACTGCTCATAAGCTTCTCATAAAATGAAAAGTTTTCGATTAATCGGAAATTCCGTACGTACTTCTCAGCGAAATACAATTAGGAACATAACTTTAAAATTTGAAGTAAATCGAGTGAAAATCGTTGAAGCTGTTTGTCACGCCAATTGGAAAAAAGCCGTTTCGAGAAGTTTCGAGTAGTCGGCTATTTTGTACATCGAAAAAAAAAAGATATATTTTCTAACAGCTTGATATTCATACTAAATAGATGTGTAATTCATTTTATGAGTGAATTACTTTTTCATAGGAAAAAACAATTGTTAAATTCGCATATGATTTTATACCCGTTATTGTGGCCTAAGGCCTTAAAGAATGATGGAAAATTAGTTGATTATTTTTTAAGGTATTGCAGGAGTTTGACAGTAACGTTAAAATGAACGTGTGATTAAAGCTTCATGTTGTACGGGCTTTCCACCCACGGTTTCGCTCGCGTAGACTTGTGTTGAATGCTCCTTAATGAAATGCGCTCCTGAAATGTTTCATTAAGGAACACGTAGAATTGTGTCGAAGAGCATTTTCAAGTAAATCTGACCAGTTATTTCTTTTACCATACAAACTTTGCAACCTCCTTTTCCCCTTGAGCATTGAATCTCCAAAAACGCTGAAATTTCATTGATTGTGTCCTAGGGCAGTTATACAAAGTTTCGACTAAATTTGGCCCGTACTTTAAAATTTTCAGTACAAACTTTGCCACCCCCTTTCGTTTAGGGATTGAGTTTCGAAAAACGCTGTAGTGCGTATTTTATTAAGTGTTTTGAAGAGTTTCCATACGAAGTTTCAAGTAAATCTTTCGACCAGACATTTTTATCTTCCGTACAAAGTTTGCCACCCCCTTTCTCCCCTTAGGGGTTGAATTTCTGAAAACGCTGAAGTACGTGTTCCATTAATTGTGTCAAGAAGCACGAATACCAAACTTCAAGTAAATTCGACCAGGTTTTTAATTTCCACACACACTTTGCCACCCCTTTCCTCGCCTTAAGGGTTGAATTTCGATAAATTCCTTCTTAAATGGAGCCTCCATAATAAAATCAACACGCCCTCCAAATCCCACGTTTCTACGTTTAGCGGTTTAGGCTGGGCGACGATGAAGGTAAACACTTTTTTGCCACCCCCGTCCTAGAAAAACACTGGCTACCCCAACGAAGGTTATTTAAGACCTTCGCGGTACGGCGTGTGTAATGATCAATCGTATAAAAGAAACCTACAAATCATACGGAGTGCGAAAAATCATCGCTAACTTGTAGAACAGCTCGCATCTCCGCTTGCAAACTTGCCGCCAATAATTCGTCGTTGAAGGTTGAATTGTCGTTTGAAAAGTTTGACGGAGCTTGGGGACGAAAATTTTCGCCGATACGAACGATGAGGCTTCGCGGAGCATTAGCAAACGATGGAGGTGGAATTTCCAATAGATCATCGATGTCTTGGATAAGACTGCACTGGCTGTCGAAGTCCTCTTCAATTTCGTCCCTGCGAGTTTGAAATTCGTCACTTTACACATTTCCTTTGAAACACACTGTGTTGTACAGAATGAGCGAAACGAAGGTAACTCTTATGCGTAATCGCCGTGCCTTCTTCCCCTTTGCAATGATAAACTTCGAGCGTTGTTTCTCGAGGCCAGACTCGGTGGAGGTGGCAACGGCGGTGGGAGAGGAATTCTCGATTTTCGTTGATTCGAATTCTCGTTAGTTACAGGACAGATAGACAAAAGTGGCCCAGGTATTAGTGCTTTTTCTTGATCACTTTTGTTGCTTTTACTGACACTCAACAACGAGTACGTCTTGAGGTTTTCCAATCTCCTCGTTATCAGTGTGTCCAAATTTTCCAACGCTAGCTGCTTGCACTTTAACGAAATACATAGTTGCAGTCATTTTGCCGACTGGTAGATATATCTTTGGCATTGTACGCACTGGTGTTCTCTTTGAGTTAGTACGAAATTCTCACGTAAATCTATCGTAAGAATTGGTTCGAAATTCTTGACAACTCACAAAAAGAAAATAATTGACCAGAAATATTGTCGATATAGCATTTAAGAAGGTTGCGCGTTTCACTCATAAATGTTAAAAGATACTAAGTTTTTTGCCAGCTTGTATTTAACTTGGTTATCTGTGAGATGCAAAACGGAACATTGATGTAATGCATGATTCAACTTAAAAAAAAGTATACATAAAATGTTCAACTTTTCATGTAAAATTAGCGATATGTAATCATCCATAAGAAATGTCGTTAACACATACAAACAAATTCGAAGCCGACTGTGTTTGTATGTGAAAAGTTGATGCAACAATTAGTCGTAAGTTCAATCCCAATTACATTATTTTTTACAAGCATTCCATGTTCCTAACGTGCCCATTCGTAAACTAGTACGTTTCTAATAACAACTAAGTAGTAAAATCAATTAAAATAAGAAATAATAAGTAGAAAATAATTTATACGTAAAAAGATATAAAAAAAAAATAAGCTTTTTTTAATGTATGAAAAAGTGGGACATTTTTTTTTACTAAGTAGCCTATATGTGACTATAAATAAAAGCTTAGGGCGCTCAAAATTCAGACATATAATATTTAATGCACGCAAATCCGTTAACATATCAACTGTATTTAAGTGACTGTACAACAACCTTAGATTTCTTAAATAAAAATCCAGAAGGCCGTGATAATAATTTCTCTAATTACTGTTGAGCCAACTCAAATTTGGATAATGAAACTGAATTGATCAAATTCATTAAACATTTAAAAAGTTGAGCACCCCAAGTTTTTATTTACAGTCACATGTGGGTGACACGCAAAAAAAATATTTTCTATTTTTTAGCACATTAAATAAAAGGTTGTTTTTGAAAAATATTTTTTTGTACGTATATATTTTTCAACCTAAATCCGTTGGAAAAGTTTAACTTCGAAGGTTCCGTTAGTTCCTCTCCATCATCAAAATGAAGGCAACACTACGTCATTTGAATGAAAGTTAATGAAAAGAAACAAAGCCATTTGAAACATAGTGCATGTAAGCTAGAAATGTTAATTGCGGCTTATTTCAAGATTTTACGTTAAAAGGCTGGGTAAATTGTTTATATTTTATTTAATCGAAAATGATGTACTGGATTTTATCGAAACTTCAAACTTCAAGTTTTATGGAATGTATCTCGACTTAAAAAATCAGTATCCTTTATCATTTATCGAGTAAACGTTCGCATCTCCTTAAAAAAAAAACTTTTTAGAGCTTCGGTCGGTTCGATACCTTTATATCCGTTAATAGACTCTTTAGAATTTCCGGCTTGTGAGTCATCTTAACGCCCTCCCATCGAGTAAACAAAGTCTTGTCGTACAGAGCCACAACTTTTTCCATTTCTCGATATTCTATGGAAAAAAAATATACATACACATATAAAATTGGTCGAGCGTGATTCCTATAATTTTATGAAGTTGAAGTTTGCATCGTTGAGACGCAACGAAAATGTATTATTAAGGATTGCCAAAACATTTCTTCAGCGGATTTGGGTTAAAAAAAAACCTCCAACTCCATTCGGGATCCTGATTAAAAATCTACAGCATAAATTGGCAAGACAATTATTTTGTTAATAATGAAAATAAACAAACGATAGAAAAAATAATTTTGGTCGCGTTCCAACGATGCAAACTACAATACCATATGAATTATGGAAGTGATATTTTTGTTTGTTAAGGTTTCGAGCAAATTCACCTTCGTCTCGTAGTTTGGTCAGTGTCCTTTTTACAGCAACTTTTTCTTTCTTCACACAATTGCGTTGCAGTTTTTGCTTGTTTATATTTGCGAGAGTCGAATCAATTTCCGTCAACATATCCTTGAGCTCGAAGATATCGTCGTCGAAACGATTCTTCACGATCCTGAAAGTAATTGACCACACCTTTATCGCAACTGAAAAATTGGGAACACTCGTTACCGAATTACGTTGTTTTCTTTTTTGCGAAATTCATTTCTTTTCGTGGACGTTTGAAACTCACACTGGATAATCGTAAATGAGAAATTGCAAATCTCGAACGTTTCGTATGTAGTTTATAAATTTCTCTAGCCGTTCGCAAAACACGGGAAGATCTTGCAACGAGACTTTTTGACTTTCACCCTCTGTATCTGTTGCATCGGTCGTTTCTTGACTAGCACGACATGCTAATTTTGTAATGCTCGAGCTATTTTTCTCGGCGAGTTCTGTTCGGTCGACGCTCGTCGTGCGCTGCAAATCAATCAATCAATGTATGAATCGTAACAACGCATTGAATCCGTCGATGCGAGAATCTGCAATCACTTGTGAGCCACGTTTCGCCATTCTGAATTTCGATAATACACGGTCGATGATGTCACTTCTGCCGAAACTTTTATTCATAACGCGAGTGGTCTACATGAGTTTTTTTTTTCTTCAATTTTCGTTTGCCTACGTTACCCGAGGAGAAATTTGCACGATGGTTCTTGGACGAAAACAATTTTTGACGTCTCAGTTGTCAGATTTTTTTGACAGTTGATAAACGAAGCGCGAAGTCCGAGGCGTATCTTGCCACCGAGTTTTTCCGAACTATAGTCAGCATTGTTTTTTTCATGATTGATCGTCCTTCGGGGGACAGAGCGGACAGAATGATTTAAAAATGTTGCTGTTATGTTTATATTCGTAAATGAGCGAGTGAATGAATTGAAGTGCGTGTTTCGGTTTGCAGGTTTAACATTTTTGACGTGCCATTCTATTAGAGATTGGAGCTCATTTTTTTTCAGCGGTTTTGGTTCGGCGTTGATGAATCAGTCAGGACATGTTCTTCTTTGTATGGCTAGATTGCGAAACGTCCGACAGCGTATCACTCCAAAAGAATACAACAGTCCAAAAAAGAAAACGTTTCTTCACGACTGCTTGTACCAAGCAACTGTCGATCTAGGGACGTTACGAAAATAAATGTATTGTGCCCTGCTCAATTTTGGTCGGC
The DNA here is from genome assembly GCA_951751655.1 of Ophion costatus. Lineage (NCBI taxonomy): Eukaryota > Metazoa > Arthropoda > Insecta > Hymenoptera > Ichneumonidae > Ophion > Ophion costatus. The sequence continues at coordinate 25,475,948 of OX632364.1, read as the reverse complement.
TGTGAAAAATACAAAAGTATGCTGCCGGTTGTTCATCAACATTTTCTGTACACCTAGTCTCTTCCCAAGATCACAATTCTATATTTGTTTTTTAAATGATTCATTTTAAATCATCAGGATGTTGCCCAACGCGAGGATCTGCGACACTTGGATATATGCTCGGTTGATCCACCGGGCTGTACCGACATCGACGATGCGTTGCACTGTCGGGATTTGGAGAATGGCAACTTGCACGTGGGTGTACACATCGCGGATGTGTCGCATTTCATAAGACCAGGCACGGCGATCGATCAAGAGGCGGCATCGAGGGCGACTACGGTTTATCTCGTTGACAAGAGAATAGATATGGTACCAGGTAAAGAATAATATCATTTGACATTAAAAACTGAATACCTAGGTGCAAAAACGTCGCGACGAATTGATACTCGAGTATTGAAGTATTCCGAGTAAACCGAAACTTGACGTATTCAATTTTAGGAATATTTTAATAGCCGCTTCCAGACTGATTGTTTGGACCTAGAAAAAAAGCTGTAACTTCGATAATTTTGCGATTTTCAGTACCAAGTTCGGCTCAAATTGTTCGTACCATTTCAAGATTTATCATGAAAAAAAAAAACTAAAAAAATGTCAGGGTAGCCAGACGTCTTAATTTTGTGAACATTTGTAGAATTACTGAGCTCCAATCTGTGCTCGCTTCGCGGAGACGAGGAGAGGTTCGCGTTCTCCTGTGTGTGGGAAATGGACCGTGAAGCGAATATCGTAGAGACCAAGTTCTTCAAATCGATAATTCGTTCGCGCCGCGCCATGACCTACGAGGAAGCTCAGCTCAAGATCGACGATCATTCGCAGCAGGACGCGATCGCCAAGTCGCTGCGCGCGCTCAACAGTCTAGCGAAGAAAATGAAAAAAAGACGTTTGGACAATGGGTAAGTTGGTCGGTACAATTTATCGTCTCCTATCATTCGTTCGTCATTCGTATGCTTAATATTTTTGCAACGTTGTTAGGCGTCATCGGAAGCGCGTGGCCAACGATCGATCGGCGCGGTGTTCAACATTCATTCGCGTTTTTCTTCACCCAGAGATACCCGTTTCGTCTGTTTTATACATTTTCTCAAACCTTTCTCTTTTCAGAGCTCTCGTTCTTGCCTCGCCGGAAATTCGGTTTCAGGTAGACAGCGAGACTCACGACCCGATCGAGGTCGAGGCGAAAAAAATGCGCGAAACGAATTCGATGGTCGAGGAGTTCATGTTACTGGCGAATATATCGGTGGCTCAAAAGATCGTTCAAGAGTTTCCGGAATGCGCGATGCTCCGAAGACATCCGGAGCCACCGCAATCGAACTTCGATCCTCTGATCAAGGCCGGAAAGCACCAGGTACATTCGGACATTTTTTCAAAGTTCGCCTTTGGGATTTCGTAGCCAGTAGGGACCCTCAACATTTGGTCGTGTTCGAGCGTTTGGCTGTTACAGAGAAGTTGGGTCAGTTTTGGGTTTGTAGAATAATTGATGATATAGCCTTTAGGTGTCATTTGAATTCATCCTTACGGTTCTACATGAGGTTGTGGGCGAAAACAGGTCAAAGGCTATAGCCGGGTAAGTAGGGAAAAATTCCCCCCGCATTTTTTCCAGCGAAATTTGGAGTATATTCTGAGGTATAAAAAAAAACAAATTTTCTGAAAAATTCATCCCCGTCAACGCAATGGTTTTAGAAAAATGAATTCTTTTTAAATATAAAAAGGATATATTTAATTATATATATACAGTAGAAAATTGTTAGTTTAGTTCAACTAACAGTTTCCTATTGTATATATATATATATATATATATATATATATATATATATATATATATATATATATATATATATATATATATATATATATATATATGACTAAATATATCAGTACAAATATATAACTAAAATATATCAATAAAGTCTGTTTCTTTTTTTTCACTGTGGCGTACCAAACCGATCATTTTGGAAAAATTATATAATCTAATAAGGTGCCCAAAGATTATATGAAAAAAATTTCGTTATTGTGCCCCAAGTGGATTATAGTATAAAAAAAATAAAACAAGGAATTTTTTTTTTTCAAACCTTAATATTTCGCAAGATGTTCTATAATTTTATTTCGTAACACGTTTGATCGTAACAAGTACCAAAAAAACAAAATCAATAATAATTGAAGAAGTTCCTTCAATTATTATTTGGTTATGACGAAAAACGAGATTTTTCTTGAAATAGATAATATTGGCTACGACTTGGCCGAGCTTTTTTGGTATCGTGTTTCAATGATCAAGAGAAAAATTTGATTTATTTTGGTTTTTCGCGAAAAAATTACATCGTTATTATTGATAACTAACGAAAAAAAATGTTACGAAGGAAAACGTCGGTCAAGAATAAACTACGATTACAGAGAATAAGTGTACCAAATTTCAAGTCAATTCGTTTATTTGATGTCGAGAAATCGTGTACACCTGTTAAAAAACATCGTTTCGAGAAAATTGCGTTCAAAGTTTTACTAGCAGTTCTATCGTAATATAAGTTTACCTTCAATCTGCGACTTCTGCACCATATGTTGGGCCTTTCTCTTCACTTCGAGTAGTTTTAAGAGCTTTTCACAGTAGCCTAATCCCTTGATACATAGTCTTTCCAAGTTTGAGTATTTTCTCAAAAGAAAAATATCGATTAACTGATATTGGTGAACTTGAGTTATTATTATTTAAACGAAGTGTCGCTGCATGGCCAATCGGTCTACGTGGTTCTGACTAGGGCGATCTGGAATGAAAAATAACAAAAAGTGCTGTTAGTAAAACAACAAAACTTTCGTACGATTGGTACTTTTTTGAAATTTTGCAAGTTCCGAAAATGGTAAGCTATAGTAGTAAGCTCGAATTTCCACCAACAAAACGACTCAAATAATTTTTTATTAACAAATGGATAAACATTTTTTTTTATTATTGAGCGATATGATGAAAAAATGTTATAAACTATGCTCTGTCGCAAAAAATTCAAAGACCATTACATTCTATATGAAAGTACGCTGTCGATAAACCAAGAAAAAGTTGAAAAAGTTGAATATTGTAATAATGGCGGAACTCAGAAAAAAAAGATCGAATTTTCACCGAAAAATGTCGTGTTTTTTATGCAAAAGACGATTGTTTAATTACATTTTTTATTGAATATGGAGCTTTATCGACGAGGGCTTGCAATTATGTTTCCAAAAACCTTTGGTTGAAATGAATCGGATAAAATTTTTTTATCGTTGCCGCAAATTTCGAAAATTCGTTCAGCAACATTTCGCTGCCGATGAACACTTATTGTCGATTAAAAAATATTTTTCGTGTCTTCTAATGTACAATAAGATACCCTACAACTTTCAAAACGATTGGTCCAGTAGTTGCGTTGGAAAAAAATCCCGAAATTTTTCGTCATTTTCGACTATTTATATGTACTCCCCCCCCCCTTAAGATCCTAGGCTTTGAAATATTCATTAAAAACATGTATTAGGACGTTGAGCAAGTTTTCGCTGTTTTAAAGAGCATTAGGATTAAATAAAACAAAGTATTCATTTTCACGAAAAAAAACGGCAAGAACTTATCGAACATCCTAATATCTTTGAAGTTTCAAGCTTATGCAGATATGACATCGGCTGGACAGACATACCCTCGAGTTTGACTATACCGTTTCTGTTTTGCCGTAGAGAACTTGTCAAATGATAAACGTCCTGTCCTTTCAAGCGTACTATTTTTCACAGTTCCATAACCACTGGGAAGCACGATGTTGAAGTTTGCATCGTTGGATTGCAACGAGAAATGTTTCAAAAATGTTCATTCCCTCATTTTCTTCATCGCCGCAAATCTTATTCTGCAAATTTGGGCTTCGGATTCCTCACAGGGACCCTAAAAATCATTCGAGTGTTTTTCGTAGCCCCAATTGGCCAAAAAAAGTTCAGGCTACTGGACTTTCGTTGCGTTCCAGCGATGCGAACTTCAATATCATTGGGAATCCCTAAAGTTCCGTCATGTCCGGCCGTTCATCCATAGCGTGTATCCCCACCACTCATGTATGCCTTACGTTCGAAAAAACGAAATAATTCACGAAAATAACTTAATGAGTTACTGTGATATAGTTAGTTTCTTGGGGAAAAAAAAGTTTAATGAATTTTACTTTGCCAATGTTTCTTTCACCATGTTTTCTGTTGGAGTCGCTATTGGAAAAATTTGAGCGAGTTTTTTGTTCCCGTATGAGGAGAATGCAAAGAAGTAATCTTTTTGTTCAGGGTTTTGATATAAAAACGAGTACGGGAAAAGAATTGGCGCGATCACTGGAAGAGGCGCACAAAGTCGACAATCCGTTCCTGAACACAATGCTGAAAATTTTAGCGACTCGTTGCATGATGCAAGCGGTTTATTTCGTGTCGGGGATGCTTCAACCCGCTGAATACTTTCACTACGGCCTGGCCTGCCCGATTTACACTCATTTCACTTCGCCGATCAGAAGGTAAACGAACGATTAATCAACTCTTCAGAGACGATGTTGAGGTATGCATCGTTGGAATACAATGAGAAATTAATGCTGTTTGAATAGCTCGAATTCGTTTCGCTCATTCTGGCGATAAAAGTATCTCGGATGATCATTCAGGATCCTCATTAGAAATCTGCAAATAAATACTTCGGACGGGAACAGAAATTAAGAAATAAAAAAAATGTTAACATCAAGCTTTTATTTAATTTACTAAAAAGTAGACAATGATTTTTATACCTAGTCACCTGTATGTGACTATAAATAAAAGCTTAGGGCGCTCAACTTTTTAAATGTCTAATCAATCTGATCTATTCAGTTTCGTTAACCATATTTAGTTTGGCACAATAGTAATTAGAGAAAAACTTATTGTAACGCTTTTTTTCACAATCATACAAAATTATTGTCACACGTGATGCGACACAAAAGTTTTATCCTTAGTTTTGTGATTTTTATTTACGAAATCTAGCGTTGCTCTGCGGTAAATTAAATACAGTTGATTATTCAACATTGAATCACCAAGGTATGATGAAAGATTACGAATCTTGGCTGGCGAATTATCAGCATTGTTGCCAACCTCAATGCTCGCGAAGTTTCCGTATTTCGGCAACATTTAATATTAACGAGTGGTAATATTAAATAATCTTGTGGCGTGCATGTAAATAGGCATGCTTACAAATGACTCAAAATTTCATTCTGAGTTGTACGAAACATTCGCCGATGCAGTTTTTTTTTCGTAATAATCATCGATATTGTTATACTTTTTCAACATGGTAGTAACACAAAAGTTTTCTTCATTTACGTATTAAGAATGCAAAAATGCACAATTTCGCCCTTTAATTATATATTGGATGAAAAACTAGCATCTACTTCGTATGCATTGTTTTGAGATTCATCGAGAAAAATTGATGAACCGTCATTTGACTTAACTGGACCGTTCAAACCGCCTTAAAAACACGTTCAAAAGAAATCGTAGAAAAGTCTGCGGAAATACGATTGTTCAGCGTAAGAAGCGAGCTTTCGCTACGAGAAGATAAGGTCTACGATAAGTGGCAATAATGTTATATTTGTGAGTTTATTATTCCAGAGTCTGTCAATTCGAATTGTCACTTAACACTTTACAGATACGCTGACATAATCGTTCATCGTCTATTAGCGGTGTGCATAGGTGCTGATGCGACATATCCGGATTTGTTGGATAAGAAAAAGAGTCACGCTCTTTGTCACAATTTGAATTATCGGAATCGAATGGCTCAGTACGCTGGGCGTGCGTCAGTCGCGCTGAACACTCACGTACGTTTTCTCCCGCTTCCCTCACTCGGGAGTTTTATTTATCATATATGGTTGCGCGCATAGTTATTTTTACATCCCCGTCGGATGACACTCGCATACGAATCTCCGAGTTTCGAGAAGGCCTGTTTTTTTTTCTTTGCTTTTAAACGACTTTTGGTATGTCCCCCGCAGTTGTTCTTCCGTGAAAAAGTGGAGGACGAGTCCGGTTACATACTGTTCGTTCGCAAGAACGCACTGCACATTTTGATACCGAAGTACGGGCTCGAGGGAACGCTTTATCTCAGCAAGAAGGGCGTAGTTTCTCCCGTGAATTTCGTTCATGACGCGGAGGAACAGACGCAGAGTTGCGGTGATGTGGTTTTTCGCTCGTTCGATCCTGTAGTCGTGCAATTGAGCCTCGACAGATCGAATATCCAACACGAAAAGCTCGTGTTCAAACTCGTCAAACCCGAGGTAAATTTTCAGCCTGAACTCCACGAATGTATTCTTGTTCTGTACATCCGACGACAATTGCTTGTTTATTCGTTTTTCAAACCAGCAAGATAATTTTTAAACATCGTTTTCGCCCTACAATGGCGTGGAAAAGTTTTCCTCGCAACGAACAGAACGAGTAGAATATAGAGTTCGTGTACGTTGAAATTTTGATTGAGTCTGTACCAGTAATATGAAAGGAACCATCCGCATTTTGCACAATAGGGATATTGCCTATTCTTGGCAAAGTGTTTAAAATTGTTCACATACCTCTAAATGTTTATTTCATGTATATACACGCAGCAAATTCTTAAAAAATCTCGTTTTGATTGATACCTTGGTACATAAGCGCCAAAATACCCAGATCTGTCATTTGACGACGCATGACGTCATACTCTGCAAAATACGCGTCTCTAAATGAACACAATAAAAAAGATTTCAGGATTAACAAGTTCAAGGATGAATTCTTAATTCTAGTTATCACCGTATGACTATCTTGAAGACCTGCAATGGAATAAAGCGAAACAAGTGGTAACATAATAAGTGGATACATAACCTCGAAAATTTGTTGAAATTGTTACAGAGTTTCTAATATTATTAATGCTATATACATTATTTGCTGTACAAATAACAATTCGTTAGGGCATACTTACATGGAAGTCTTTACGTATCCGAATTCTGCAGAGCTCAAGATTTTTCGTTAAAAAATTGGCCACAATCATGCACTCAATCCTAGGCAAATTCGAACTATTTGCCTTCACGAATCCAGTCGCCATTATTACTGTTCGAATAAAATTTAAAATCAATCGAGGAATCTCACAAATTGTGTTTCAAGACAAAGTAAACAGTAACAGCTTATGCTCAGAGTATAAGCAATGTGCTTAGAGCGTCGACTCGTTCGTGCTTTGCAAAGTGTGACGTCATGCGCTCCGATTGGTATTCTTTCTTACGTGACTGAGATATTTTTTTTGCAATTTATTTATCTCAATTTATCTACAATTTTCACAAAATTTAAATAAAATGGCACTTCGGAGCATTACTTTAGTTACAAGCTCACCTCGTGACAATATTTTTTTAATTCTTGGTTACTGGAAACATCCCAATTGCCATATGTGCGATAGCTGCTATCTTTGGTATCAAATCTTTCGAGTTAAAAACAGCAATTGCTACAGATTTTTGCAGTGACTATAAAAAAATTAAAATATTGCCCAAGGGCACGTACAAGGTCAACAAAACCTTGCAAATTTCGAGAAGAGTTTTCTAATAGATGGTGGAGTTTTGTTCTCGGAAAAACACAGGATCAGGCTCGGTAGAATTCACTGGAGCACAGCTTGACGATTTTTTTTGTCGTAAGAATTATTCATTTCTAAGAAATCTCTGTTCGGAAATTCCAGCCATTTCCCTCACACTCATATGCCACGCGGCACAGCTTCTAACTCGCACGCAGTCGTTCTCTAATTCGTGTGCAATGCAGATTCCAGGATTCAGCGTTCCCAGTGCGGACAAAATAAAAGAAGACACTTCGAAAAGGAAGATCGACGCTAACGATGATGAATCGTCGGCGGAAATTTCGGCAAGGAAGCTCAAAGGAAACGACGTAGAAATGACCGCAGCGACAACGCCGGGAAAGAAGAAAGGACGAAAGAAGAAAAAGATGCGTTAGAGCGACGCTATTGTTTTTATTTAAAACTTCGCTCGGACGCTCGAACGATTGACGCGTATATTTTTTGTATCAATTGTACCGTACTAGTTGCGGTAACGTCAACTCCGCTGATACAATAAAAATACCTTTTTCACCTTCGGACACTTGGTTTCTACGGAGGTGCATTTTTATTCGCAACATGTTCGTCGAATTGTGAAAAATTAGTGGCGCCACTGTTTGTTTTAATGGAGATAATAATTTGCCATTAACGACACAACAAAGTTGCACAGATTGCGCAGAGATGAGTTACGTTCACTATTTTTTTCGCTAGTGTCGCGTGTAATACGGAAATTTGTATTTTGATTTAATTTTACATTCTTTGTGCGGGTACTGCATGCTTTGTCCGTCCAGAGCTGCGTGTAGAATTCTTTTTTCGCTGAATATCTCAACGTTCCTTTGTACAAATGGAAAGCTCTTGCGTTTAACTTTGGGATATGAGCTGTCAAATATAAGAAGAGAGGTTTCCCTCCGTTACTTGGCATCAAGACTTTGCCACGTGTCTTGGCATATATCGACGCTGCTTACGAAAAGTAACACTTGTTTAATTTAACCTCGAAAACTAGCGTGTTTCGGCTGTCACCGCGAAAACTAGTCTGTTTGATTTTCACTGTAAAAACTAGTCTAAAAGGAGTAAGTTTGAAACCTTAAGGGGTAAGGCCACTGTAACGGCCCCAAAAAAAAGGTTTTTTCACTAATTTTTTGCTCCCGAAATTGAAGGTATTTGAAAAAAAACTTTTAATGGTGTTATCGGGCATACATTAAACTTTATTATAAAATTTTTTTACAGTAAAAAAAAAAAAATGGCGGTTCCACAGCTATCTTCCCGGGACATGTTTTGCTTCCAGGGCTCCGCGGCACGCAGCACCACTGGTGCACTTTTGAATCTAGAACAAAAAAAAAAAACCATTAATCTAGAGGGCTATAGCTAGAGAATGTCGATCGGATTTTAAAAAGTATCAATTTTTGTGGATTTGGCGTGCGTTTGAAAAAAAAAATTGATTTTTGACGAAAAAAACGGCGTTTTTTGTTAAAAAAAAATCAATAAATAAAGTTCTTGAAAATTCCGATCGACATTCTCAAGATAATGTAAATGTTCACATCTGGTTAAAATTTCAAGTAAAAAAAATGAAAATTGTTCGAGTTATGCTGCGTGCCATTTTGAAAAACCATGTTTCGAGAAAAACGCGTTTAAAGTTTTGCGAATAGTTGTGTATAGCCAATAAAAAAAAATCGATTTTTCAAAAAATTTACAGTGGCCTTACCCCTTAAGGATCTCATCACTCGTACAATCTTAACCAAAAAGAATTTTGGTGAGAATTTAAAGTCCGTGCGGATTGGGTATTGCAAGTTTCTAAATTTCGAGTTCACAGTCGTAATCAGTGACCTCAAAGAATTCTGAATACTGGCGTTTCAGCCAAATGGATAAATTATCGTAGCGTTAAATTTCGAAAATCTAATATTCGATTGAATTCCGCAAATACAAAAAACATTATAGATATCAATTTTCGTTAAAATCCATATATTAAATCCAATCGAATTGAATGCTTCATGTTGTACCTACTATTGTGAAAATCCAATTTCAGGTACCCCTCAAGAACTTTCGCGTACTGTATACTCAAACAAAACAATTTTTTGCGTATTCGATCCGCCACTTTCAATTGACCGTCGCAATAGTATAACTACGTTTTTTTTTTTGCAATGTACATATGCGTCGTGAAGCAACAGGGACATGAATTTTTTTACGCATTTAGGGAGTTTCTGACAGCGCAGATGATATGATGCTTCAATGAACAGATATATCCTCACTTATCCTTGTAATCTACTAATCAGCGGAAGTCATTTGTCGCTGATTCGTCTTGCACTGTCAATCTCAAAGACTTCAAGTCTAGGGACCGGAAAAAAAGGTTAATTTCGACATTTTTTTATACCTGCACAGTTGATTGAGTGAAAATTCCGTTTAGGTGCTTTTATTCTATTATTGCGAGCTTTTGTTTGACTCGACTTTCTGTGAGATGCAAAACGGAAAATCGATATTCCACCCGCTTCCCGACTACTTAAAGCTGTGGAATTTTGCAAACATACATCTAAAAGGTGGCAATGTACAATTTAAGGATGTTGAGTCCCTATGAAAAATGTTAATGTTAATTGTTCAATAAATAGCTTCTTAATCGTCATAAAATTTTTACACGACCTCCTGAATACTTCATGTAAAAACATACATAATTTTCAGAATTCTATCATCATTACTTCAACCTCCTTAAGGGTTGAAATAAAAAATGATGAGAAAATTCTGAAAATTTGGTATGTTTTTGTACGAAGTATTTAAGAGGTCGTATTAAAATTTCACGACAATTAGGAAGCTCGTTATTAAAAAGTTAACATTTTGTGAAGAACAATTTTTAAAAGAAATAAAAAAAAATTTATCAACAAACTTCGTTTTGTTTCCGTTGCTTTCAGTATATTGTAGATATTACAAAATTGAGAGGTAAAAAAAAAAACTTATTGCAAAGTTACATCAGTTTCCATAAGACAGCATTTAATTTGTGAATGTTAATTGTTCAATAACGAGCTTCCTAATTGTCGTGAAATTTGTACACGACCGCTGATATACTTCATACAAAAACATACCAAATTTTCAGAATGTCATCATCATTTGCGATTTGTGACTCAACATCCTTAACTTAAAAAAAATATCTACTAAATTTTCAATTTTTCATGTAAAATTGGCTATATCTAATAATGCATATAAAATCTCACTACTACATACAAACAAATTCGTAGCCGCTATGTTTGTACATGAAAAGTATTTATGCAGCAATTATATATTTTATTATATATATCTTATTTGATTATATATATTTTTTACAAGCATTCCATGTTCCGAATGTGCGAACTCGTAAACTAGTAAACTACTAGTAAAATCAATTAAAGACTAAAAGGTAGAAAATAATTTATATATAAAAAAATATTTAAAGAACAGCTTTTATTTAATGTACTAAAGAGTAGACATTTTTTTTAACAACTCACCTATATGTAACTATAAATAAAAGCTTCGGACGCTCAAAATTTAGACAGACAATCTTTAATTTACGTAAATCCGTTAACATATCAACTGTATTTAATTTACTGTAAAACAACCTTAGATTTCTTAAATAAAAATCCTGAAACTGAGTATAAACGTGTGATAATAATGGTTCCTCTAATTACTATGGTGCCAAATTAAATAGGGTTAAAAAAAATTAATTGAGCACATTTATTCAACATTTAAAAAGTTGAGCGCCCCAAGCTTTTATTTATAGCCAAATATAGGTATCTTGGTAAAAGAAAATATATTTTCTACTTTTTAGTACATTTAATAAAAGCTTGCTTTTATTAAATATTTTGTTTACACATACATTTTTTTCACGAGATTTCGTAACAATCCGCCCCGCTGAAGCTGGATGAAGCGAGTCACTTTTGTCTGAGGTGTCCTGCAGCCAGAAATATTCATCGCCAATCCTTCACCGATTTACTTGAATTTTTTTTTAAGAACCTTACGACAACATTTTACACCGAAGTACGTAGGGGCTTTTTTTAATTTTTGTTGAAAACTATCTCCAAAAAAAATTATTTCCGGCGTTTCTTTTCAACCGGAAACATTTTTTTTTTTAAGCATACACCATTTTACCTAATATCGATATTTTTGTATTCCTCTACCTACTTTGACAGCAAATCTTATCTAGAACTCAAATTGTTAAAAATGTTCGTTCGAGGTGAAGAATTGGAGGATAACCCTTGCCGGCTGCAGGAAACTATCAGAAAATGGGGTCAGCCATTTCGTTACAAAATATTTCGATAAAAATGTAAAGATGCATGAAGATACTATGTAGAAAAAATGTCACTAAAGAGAATTTTCATTCTATCGACTGGATATCTGCTAGTTTCTCGTAATATTACATAATATTACGTAATCTTTGGAAATACCAGCAGGATTAACAAATTGTATACCCTCATGCCTGACTTTATTATACTACAATTTAAGCATGCAATGTGTATAACGAACAAGCTTAAGGATGTTGAGTCCCAAATCGCAAATCATGATAAAATTCTGAAAATTTGGTATGTTTTTGTATGAAGTATTTCAGAGGTCGTGTAAAAATTTCACGACAATTAGGAAGCTCGTTATTGAACAATTAACATTCACAAATTAAATATTGTTTCGTGGAAACTTATGTAACTTTGCAATAAGTTTTTTTTTGACCTCTCAATTTTATAATATCTACAATATACTGAAAGCAACGGAAACAAAACGAAGTTTATTGATAATTTTTTTTATTTCTTTTAAAAATTGTTCTTAACAAAATGGTAATTTTTTTATAACGAGCTTCCTAATCGTCGTGAAATTTTAACACGACCTCTTAAATACTTCATACAAAAATATACCAAATTTTCAGAATTTTCCTATCATTTTTTTTTCAACCCTTAAGGAGGTTGAAGTAATGATGATAGAATTCTGAAAATTTGGTATGTTTTTACATGAAGTATTTAGGAGGTCGTGTAAAAATTTCATGACGATTAAGAAGCTATTTATTGAACAATTAACATTAACATGTTTCATAGGGACTCAACATCCTTAAGGACGAATCGTGCTATTAATACGGCTGATGAAGTTATTATCGAAAAACACGAAACCGTCTTCGAAAAATCGATGCCTTATAAAGTTGCCGGGATGACGTAAGTATTATTCGCGATTGATAGACAAATTTTTCAACATGTCTCGCACTAAAATCGTCATTTGCGTCTGAGCCCACCGTCTTTTTTGCATGCCATGCTTTAAGTACCGTTTTGCATTTTTTTCTCGGTATTTCAAGATCATCCCTAAGTCATGATATTGTAGGTAATCGGTTTCGTTTTTTGTACTCTACATGAGTGGCCAATAAAAAAGGGGTTTGTCTTTTTTTGGGGTGGGGTTGACCTTGAAATCAATTTGATGCCTCCACTTGAAAAGTAATCTAAGACTACTAAAATATCGACATTGACAAACCATTCAAATTTCGTCGGTCACTTTTTCCTCTAATATCGATATTTGTAGGTGGTTTCGAAAGACTAACTCGCAGTGAATCACCCTCTCTATATACGCACATGCATAATGCTACGTGTATATCCGGAGTGTACCGATTTCAAAGCACACCCCAAATAAATCGCGAAAACTAAGTCCGGTGAAGAAACGTTTTCGACAAAATATTTACGGTTTCGAGGATGACATGTGATGGAGAAATTGAAATAAATCGTCAACACATTTATGAGGTATTGCGGCAACTTTTATTATTTTTAATGGAACCGTATGTTTGCATTTACTTAAAAAAATAGCTGTTTTCGAAAATATTCAACAAAAAATATCAACCCGATGTCCACCCAAGTACGATGTAAATGCATAACTATGGTCATGGCTCATACCAACGAAATAACTATGATACGTAAATATGAAAGTTTTGCATTGCGTTGATCGAGATCGAGATTCCTAGGAATTTTATAAACTTAATAACTGGTACAACGAAATGTAGGGTAGAGCCACCAAAAAGTGCGCGCGACCAACAAGTATGCAGTGTTTTTAATTGTTTCATTTTTTCTCGTGTTGGCAACACCACCTAACCTATCGGTGGTATATGTCACGTCAAGGTGTTGGACAACAAATCGCTTCGTTAAGGTATTTATTTCCAATTTTATGACTAATAATAGATTTTCGATGTGTTTGATCTTAGTTAACAATTTTAAACACGTTTTGTAAGATTTGCCATTAATTTGCACCAAACATACTTGAAATTTGTGCTCCAAATTTTGTTTTAATTGAGAGGTTATGTCGACGTGTTGCTTGCTTAAGGGGTAAGGCCACTGTAAATTTTTTGAAAAATCGATTTTTTTTTTATTGGCTTAAAAAATAGTTTAAACCCTCTAGAATAAGAAAAAAAAGGTCCTGTGCGAAAAAAAATTTGTTGTCCTTAGGAAATGAAGGTCGCCGCCAAGCGTGTCAAAACTTGCTCCGAAACGACTGCAATTATATCGGAGATGGCGATTCCAAAACTTTCAAAGGCATCGTGGATTCGAAGCCTTATGAAAATGTTGATGTTAAAAAAAAAGAGTGCATAGATCACGTGCAAAAAAGAATGGGCACTCGATTGAGAAACTTAAAAAAAGGAACAAAAGGTCTCGGGGGAAGAGGAAAACTCACTGCCAAATTGATTGACGAACTAAGCATTTATTACGGCTTAGCAATCCGTCGAAATTCCGATTCCATCAAAAATATGAAAAATGAGATCTGGGCAACCCTTTTTCACAAAATGTCAACGGATGAAAAGCCTCAGCACGAAAAATGTTCGGAGAATTGGTGCAGTTGGAAGAAAGCGAAAGCAGAAAATGCCTTGGATGCGTATCATCACAATCAGCCAATGAGTGAGGAGGTTTATCAAGCCATCAAACCCATCTACATGGAATTGAGCCGGGACGAGTTGCTGGAGCGTTGCTTGGGGGCCTATACTCAAAACAATAACGAAAGTTTCAACGCTACCGTTTGGAGTTTGGCCCCCAAATCATCCTCAAGCGGAAAAACTGTACTAGATATTGCGACGGATATCGCTGTTTGCATATTCAATGGCGGCCTTACCAACGTCTTGCAAATATTCAAGATGTTGGAGGTGGAAATTGGTGTACAGTTATATAATTTCTGCATCGAAGCCGACGCCAAACGCATCACGCACGCGGAGACATCTCTGAGCGACGCGGCCAAAAGTGCGCGCGCGCTCCAAAAATCAACCAGGAAAGACGAAGAAGACGAAAATTTGGCTATCGAAGGACAAATGTATGGTGCTGGGATTGCAGACTAACGGTAAAAATTTTTTTTAACTTCTTTTTTAAATTTTTTCCAATAAAAAACTATTCGCAAAACTTTAAACGCGTTTTTCTCGAAACATGGTTTTTCAAAATGGCACGCAGCATAACTCGAACAATTTTCATTTTTTTTACTTGAAATTTTAACCAGATGTGAACATTTACATTATCTTGAGAATGTCGAACGGAATTTTCAAGAACTTTATTTATTGATTTTTTATTAACAAAAAACTTGCCGTTTTTTTCGTCAAAAATCAATTTTTTTTTCAAACGCACGCCAAATCCACAAAAATTGATACTTTTCAAAATCCGATCGACATTCTCTAGCTATAGCCCTCTAGATTAATGGTTTTTTTTTTTTTGTTCTAGATTCAAAAGTGCACCAGTGGTGCTGCGTGTCGCGGAGCCCTGGAAGCAAAACATGTCCCGGGAAGATAGCTGTGGAACCGCCATTTTGTTTTTTTTTACTGTAAAAAAATTTTATAATAAAGTTTAATGAATGCCCGATAACACCATTAAAAGTTTTTTTTCAAATACCTTCAATTTCGGGAGCAAAAAATTAGTGAAAAAACCTTTTTTATTGGGCCGTTACAGTGGCCTTACTCCTTAACCCTCTGTGTCACACATTTTTCCTTTAGTCCAAGCGGCTTGAAATTCATTATTCGGGGGTTTTTCGGGTTGTTGATGACGAATCTGAGCTCAGAATTTCAAACTTCAAAATAGCGGACAGAAATGAAAAAAGTTTCCCGATGAACGAAAAAATGAGCAATCGGGGCTTTTTGGAGTCGCTGATGACGAATCTGAGCTCTGAATTTCAGAATTCATCAAATCGGATCCAATATGGCGGATGAAAATTCGCGAAACGGTGCAAATATGATGAAAATGTATATTCTTGGATTTTTGGGGTCGCTGATTACTTCCTTACCACTACTCGGCTCTCATGTGCACTATTAGCTTCTATGCAAGGCTCCCACTGCGAACTCTTTGCAATGCAGCACCCTAAGAGTGCGCACAGGTCGAGTTCTAAGCTTAAGCTTTTTTGAATATTAGTCAAGATTGTTACTTAAGATTGATATTTAAAATAATGTTCCTAAATGAACAAAGCTCAATTTGAATAAGAAGTACAAAGTGTATCATCAAGATTGATTTTTCCAGAAATAAAAGTTTATAAAGTGCGTAACTCTTTGGTGACTTTACCCTAGGAAATAGATAAGCACAGGTAAGATAATAACATTTCTTAGTGACGTTCCGAAAGGTCTCCCCTTCGATGGGGCGGAATTTTTTCACACCAGAACGAATCCCGAACACTTCCGATTACTACTCCGGATGTGTACACAATTCTTAGGAAATGTGTCAATTCAAATTTATTTTACACATTTTCTGACCACTGTAGGTATTATATATATTGCCTAGGAATGATATATAACGAAGAGTTTAATTCCTCTCGCATATACACGTACAAGTTTGGTGATATCACTCGATGAAAAGGCATCGCTTCATGGTTGTCGGATTGTCCGTTTTATGATTTAATGGTTCCGAATGGTCATGCATAACCGCAAATCGAATCGCGGGAATTTCTGACGACGTTGAAGTTTGCATCGTTGAAATGCAATGTGAGTTAATCTTTCGGAATTCCCTTCATTTTTTCAAATATGATATCACTCGATATGATATCACTCGATGAAAAGGCTTTATGGTTGTCGGATTGTCCGTTTTATGATTCAATGGTTCCGAATTGTCACGCATAACCGCAAATCGAGTGGCAGGAATTTCTTATGACGTTGTAGTTTGCATCGTTGGAATACAATGAAAGTTAATCTTTCTGAATCCTCTTACTGTTTTTTCGGTTGATTTTGCTTTCACAAGTCCCTCAACAATTGTTTAAGATACTTATTTATCGATCTAAAATATAAATTTACAAAAAATATTTCCAATGAAATGAAAAAAAGAAAATTGAAAAATTAAAAAAAAAAACTTGCGTTGCGTTCCAACGATGCAAACTTCAATACATGTGTGTTGTGTGATAACGCCAGACAACGCGCGCACACTTTTCATTATAGACAGTTGAGTTTGTTTCGTTAGATTCGTTTTAAAGTCTAGTTGACTTTACCGCCATCGACGCATAAGTACATTCGGTGCTCGTTGCACATAGCCCCCCTGCATAACAGACACTTGCTTTTGGTGTTATGATCGACATTCTAAATACAGCATTTACTATAGTAGCGCAAAATAAAAAATATCTATGAGCATTTTCTATCGTTACTCACTTGCATGTAGTAACAAAACACCAAATTTCGCCAAAAAAATGTTTTCACTTTCACCGCACTACTGTATAAACGGGGTCGATTCGACCCCACATCCTTTTTCGCCAGTCCTCAGTACACGGGCAGGATGTAGGATGGGAGCCGAGTGTCCACCTATGGAGTAGGAGTGGGGGAACATTCGAGCGCCGCACTGCGGCCGAATAGATCACCACGTTTTGCGATAGTCAGTTGAAAAAAATGGGGTTAGAACGACCCAGTGTGCAGTCGAAGGGTTAATATCGCGATTGGTGGTTCCTCTTAACAAACCGTAAATCTTTCGGTAAAAAAGTTTCTCGATCCGATCTCATTTTTCCTATTCATTTGAGTGGTGCAATTAAAATGGAATATCCAGTATATCGATACTGCTTACGAAAAGTAGCATGTTTTAGAATTCTTACGATAACAAGCACGTTTGATGTCACCGCGAAAACTACTAACAAGTTTCGGTTTTCGCCACGAAAACTGGCACCTTTCGGCTTTCGCCACGAAAAGAAGCAGATTTCGATATTCACCACGAAAGTTAACATGTTTCAGTAACACTGGAATTGTTTCGGAGTTTTCTTCCATGCCTTTTGTTACGCCTTGTTGCCATTTTTTCGCTCCAATTTTTTTAACCAAGCTCCTTTTACTCCGAATTAACGAAGTACTTTTTCTTTGCCATTTTGGACGGTCTTATTTTTTTGTTCGGATATATATTAAGGATATTTTATTGATTGAATTTTCATCTTCTGGACTTATGATAAAATGGCATGCGAAAAATATCTGGTCACTTTGGGATAAAAAATGCATGGTCAAAAAAACAGAGCATGCTTGAGAGGTTTAATCCCAATCGAACATCAGCAAGATTCTTCAAACACATTAGACGATAGCCATCTGTAAGATTGGAGTACATTTGTTGAATATTTTCAATAATTTTTTTTTCAAATAGAAAACCACCATAAATATTTAACTATATTTACAATTCCGTTACTATTTTTTGATAAAAATACTATTATCGATTTTAATTGATATTTATTATCAAAATGTTTATAAAAGCAACGAGTATAAAATTAAAATGTCATTACGCAAAAAATTGTCATATTTTTTAAAAATACTAATGGTTTATTTTTCCAGATACTGTGCGCTACGATACTGTGCCTCAGAAAATTTTTTGATTTGATTTCGCTATCGTGCATTTAGACATTTCTTTATTTGAAGCCGTTTTTTTTTCTCGTAAATCTCAATCTTTTCGTTTAAAAAAGGGTACCATTTTATCGATTTTCAACATTTCTCATTTTTTCTTGGTCCATATTCTGCGTACGAGTGTTAACGAAATAAAAATCTCCGCTGGCTTCGCTCAGATCTATCTCGCCGACGCTACGTGTCACGCCGTCTGACAACGTCCGCCGAAACCCCTTTTAGGAGGCCGTGCCATACCTCCGCCATTCATAAAGATTAATCAAAATAAAAAATACAATGTAACAGCCAAAGTAGTAGCAAAACGTAACAAAGTAGTAACGAAAAAAAAAAAATTGGTGAAGAAATCTTTCGATTAAAAAAAAATCATGAAAATCAGCAATTTTTTCTTCGCTTAAAGGTACTGCCCCCTTTAAGATTCGAGACTGATTTAGGAGCTGTCGTTCATCCGACGTAATTGAAGCGCTCATTGGAATTATGCGTGTACCCACGGAGGCATTTTGATAGTAGGTCTTCAGATGTTAGATCGTTGTATATTTTTTGTACGACTGGACTAAACGACTCCAAATTGCTACTTTCACCGTCTAGGCTGTTGCGTGCGTTTCGGGCCGCTCGGGGGCGTTTCGGAAAATGGGTTCAATTTTTTTTTTACATTTCCGCGCATAATTCCTCTTGTACAGGGAGTCTCAAAATGACCTGACATTTTTATTCATCAATAAAACGTATTATTTATTTGAAAAGTCTGAATATTTTTATTTTAATATGAGATACACCCATGGAGGTTATGTGTGGAACGCAATATCCGATAAACGGCCGCCTCGTCCCTGTTTGCATACGTTCGCTCTTTCCACGAAATTTTCGATAGCATTTTGGCATAATTGAGGATTAATTTCATTAATGGTGCTCCCAATTGCTTCCTTGAGCTCCGAAATCGTCTATGGATCATTGGCATACACTTTCCCTTCACGCGTTTTCTTGGATTAGATCGCTTCATACAAATATCAGAAATTGGCTTTATATAGGATAAATCTATTCGTTTTTTAAGGATGTTGAGTCCCTATGAAACATGTTAATGTTAATTGTTCAATATATAGTTTCTTAATCGTCATGAAATTTTTACACGACCTCCTGAATACTTCATGTAAAAACATACAAAATTTTCAGAATTCTATCATCATTACTTCAACCTCCTTAAGGGTTGAAATAAAAAATGATAAGAAAATTCGGAAAATTTGGTATGTTTTTGTATGAAGTATTTAAGAGGTCGTGTTAAAATTTCACGACGATTGGGAGGCTCGTTATTAAAAAATTAACATTTTGTTAAGAACAATTTTTAAAAGAAATAAAAAAAAAATTATCAATAAAATTCGTTTTGTTTCCGTTGCTTTCAGTATATTGTAGATATTATAAAATTGAGAGGTAAAAAAAAAAACTTATTGCAAAGTTACATCAGTTTCCATAAAACAACATTTAATTTGTGAATGTTAATTGTTCACTAACGAGCTTCCTAATTGTCGTGAAATTTTTACACGACCTCTGAAATACTTCGTACAAAAACATACTAAATTTTCAGAATTTTATCATCATTTGCGATTTCGGACTCAACATCCCTAACAAGGAAGAATGTCGTGTATTAAAGTCAATTTTCAAGACTCGAAAGTCGTGAAAAAGTACTGTCAACGAAAAAAAATGTGAAAAATATGCAATGACTTTTTTCAAACAACAAAATTTCATTTTTTTCCAATCGACCGCTTGAAAAAAATCAAACGCTGTTTTCGAATACACGCGATATATTATCAGGAAAAAAATATTACCAATTTATGGAGATTCCAAAATGGGCAAAGTTAAGGATAATTCAGTAAAAGAATTTTTTTTTCAAGTAATATCGATAAAGATTTATTAGTATTTCGAACCCGAAAAAGTTGTTTACTATTTCAGATGCGTACTTCGAAGTAAGCGTGGGGTCCATAAGACCCCCGCATGTTCCGTCTAGGTTGGATACTCTATGCTCGCTAAAAAAGAATGGCGCGCAATTTAAAACGTCAGGTCATCCGGAGCCACCCTTTATATAATTCTCGTCCCGTTTATCCACCCCTTGAGCGAATAACAAAAAAACCGGTGATTTTTTTTCCCACTCAGATGCCTTAAACGCGATGATTATTATTTGCGGGGGTGTTCCGTATAACGTAAATTCGTTTATGTATAAGCGTGTGTGCAGCCACGAGGAAAATGACGCGATTGCGCATCGCGACTCGCGCAAGTCCCCGTAGAAGCCGGGTCTCCCTCGCGCGATCAGTCCGCACGTCCGCCTCCCGCGATCAAGCTTACCGCTCGGTACCTCAGTGTGTATTTTGCTCTCCCACGTAAAGCTGCGGTGGATCTGGCTCCTTCGTGTCGACGCGATCCACCTCATTGGTTCAGTGACACGGTACCGTCGCGACGCGATCACCGGGGCTCCTTCAAAGTCCGTCCTGAAAATTCGCTATTTTTTTGCTCAGTTTCGTCATTCTTCATCGAACACACACGTGCCTCTGAGGTAACTGCAAATTTCAATCGCGAAATCACATCCTCGTGTCTCCTAATCGCATACGTACGTAACTGTGGTGAAAAGTGTCGCAGCTTGTTTTCAATCGTTTAAAAACAATCGTTTTTCATTTTGGAATTCAGTGCTCGGCGCCCTGCTTACGTAAATACGTAATAAAAAATTATATATATATAAATAATATAATTATATATATATATATATATATATATATATATATATAAACATATATATATTTTTTTTGTATCTAAAGCGGCAAGATGCGCGTTTTCGGATCCCTTCGGACAGCCTCGGTCGTCGCGATACTGTTTTTATCGCTCGGTAAGTTCAATATACACTCAAATTTTGAATTTCCTCTTACGAAAAACCAAATATTCCTCCGATATCGGGCGTATGAACTACATCGCGATAACTTTTTACTGATAGCGTTTTGGGCTGTGATAGGTACTACTTTTCTACGGATGCTACTGTCGCACACACTTGTGACTATATTAACGCGTTCGAATTCCATCCGACGTACGAATCGGCTACACACCTGTTGATATCACAATTGTTCGTTCTTTTTTGGGCCCGAACGCTCGCGACCGAAGCGGCACGTCGCTCTCAAATTCATTGTTTAAGGGGTTAGGCTACTGTGACGATCCGAAAATCAGTCATTTGAGAAAAAAATTATTTTGAGGCATAAGGCGAGTGTAATATCGTTTGGACGTTTGTTTGTATGGAGATCAACAAAGCTTTCCGAAAATCCTATACCGCTGATTAATTTGGAATTTCGTGGACTCGTGTATTTTGACTCGCTGATCACGAATACGATAGTGAAAATAGACGCAAATTTTATTTTCGAGGTGAAAACTGTCAAAAACTGATTTTTGAATAAGTTTTTCCCTTTTATTTTAATGATTGTTGATGTTAGAGAAAAATGTTTTGTACAAAAGTTGTAGTCTGTAAAAAGATTGATCTTTTATGTTCTATACAGTTTTTCTCTTAAACCTTTCTGGTTTGAGAAAAATGGGATAATGCTCCAGTAAGGTCATTTTGGTAAATTCGAATAGTTTCGATATCACCTACTTGAATTTCAAAGAAATGTTGAGAAGAAAAACGTCGGTCAAGACTAAACTACTATTACACTGAATAAGTGTACCAAATTTTAAGTCAATCTGTTGGTCGGATATTGAGAAATCGTGTACACCGTTTTCAAAAACATAGTGTCGAGGAGAACGAGTTTAAAGTTATAATAGCAGTTCTATCGTTGTAGTCATAACTTTACCTTTAATCTGCGGTTTCTGTACCGTATGTTGGACCTTCCTCTTTAATTTGAGTCGCCACGGGCAACGAACGATTTTGCGAAATTTCCACAGTAGCCTAACCCCTCAAGGAAGTCGTTTATTTCTCGATTGCTTGATACTGCTTTATCGATGAAACGAAAAAATTGTGGCGAAGTGACGTTTTGTCGTCGACGGTAACTCGACGAAACTATGCGCAGAGTGCATCGAAGACTGTCAAACTTCTCAGGTCCTTCTACACTCATTGATAAAGGTTTTTCATTTCTGTCTCACTCCCGCCAATCCGGAACCCGCAGAGTATTTTCAACTTGGGTCGAATTGGCGCCACTTGCCTTTTGCCAAAATTTACGTAATGCAATTTCGGGGAACTTATTTTTTCTTTGGCGAAAACGCTCCGATTTCCTGCTCTCTTTTCGGTACAACGAAAAAAAATACTGGATTTCTCTAGGGGGTCGAAAATAATTGATTGTCAAGTACACTGATATTTTAAAATCATTCGAACTCCAGTGAAGCCAGCAAAGAGTACGCGCTTTATAAACTTTTAATTCTAGAAAAATCAATTTTGATTTGTCTAGAACTAAACACTAGAACTAAACTAGAACTTGAACACGTTGCACTTCTTATTTGAATTAAGCTTTCGTCATTTAGGAACATTATTTTAAATAGACATCTTAAGTAACAATCTCGAAAAATATTTTAAAAAGCTTAAACTTCAAACTCGTCCCCTGCACACTCTTAGGGTGCTGTGCTGCAAAGAGTACGCAGTGAGAACCTTTCGTAGAAGCTAAGATTGCGCATGAGAGCGTAGTAGTGGTAAGGAATAGTGGTAATAGTACGCACTCTTTGGCTGCATACTCTTACGAAATACGTATTTTCAGTCTATGGTCACTATAATTTTCGTAAGCGAGCAAAACGGCGACATAACCTCTCAATAAAAACAAAATTTGGATCACAAATTTCAAGTATAATAACATTCGTTGGGTGAAAATTAATCGCAAACCTTACAAAACGTGTTTAAAATTGTTAAAAAAGTAAGATCAAACATTTCGAAAATCTATTATCAGTCATAAAATTGGAAATAAATACTTTAACGAAGCGAGTTGTTGTCCAACACCTTGACATGGCATATGCCACTGACATGTTAGGTGGTGTCGCCAACACAAGAAAAAATTAAGCAATTAAAAGCACTGCGTACTTTTTGGTAGCGCGCACTCTCTCGCGGCTCTACCCTAACTGTGTTGTGTCCTTCTCCGATTTTGTTGAAACTCTTTTATGTGGAAGAGTATCAAAAACTAAGAGACACGTATTTTTTTATATCGGCGGGACAACGGTTTTAAGGGTTGAAACGCACCCTCAAAAATGGGGATTTTTGTTTTTCGTCGATGATGCTTTAACAGTGCGAGATGTGAAAAAAATTCAAATTGCAACACTGTTTATTTTTTCGTGTACTATACATTGGAGATGAGAACGATAACGTTATCGACGAAAAACGAAAAACAGGCCTATTTTCGAGGGTGCATTTCACCCCTTAAAATCGTTTTTCCGCTGACAAAAACAAATACGTGTCTCTCAGTTTTCGACACTCTTCCACATAAAAAAGTTTCAACAAAATCGGAGAAGGGCACTGAAGTGATGTTCCTTGTAAGTTCAGCGAAATGTTAAGGATGTTGAGTCCCTATGAAACATGTTAATGTTAATTGTTCAATAAATAGCTTCTTAATCGTCATGAAATTTTTACACGACCTCCTGAATACTTCATGTAAAAACATACCAAATTTTCAGAATTCTATCATCATTACTTCAACCTCCTTAAGGGTTGAAATAAAAAATGATAAGAAAATTCTGAAAATTTGGTATGTTTTTGTATGAAGTATTTAAGAGGTCGTGTTAAAATTTCACGACGATTAGGAAGCTCGTTATTAAAAAATTAACATTTTGTTAAGAACGATTTTTAAAAGAAATATAAAAAAATTTATCAATAAACTTCGTTTTGTTTCCGTTGCTTTCAGTATATTGTAGGTATAAAATTGAGAGGTCAAAAAAAAACTTATTGCAAAGTTACATCAGTTTCCATAAAACAACATTTAATTTGTGAATGTTAATTGTTCAATAACGAGCTTCCTAATTGTCGTGAAATTTTTACACGACCTCTGAAATACTTCATACAAAAACATACCAAATTTTCAGAATTTTATCATCATTTGCGATTTGGGACTCAACATCCGTAACATGTTTTTATAAATTGTTTGTCGCCAAACGCTCACCGTGAACCGAATTAGATCGACTAGATTTGATTTTTCTCGGGTTTCCGGGTACAATCACACGGTTGAATCTGAGGAAAGTGTCCGCCTTAAAGTTTAGCAAAAGATCTCGGTCTTCGTGGAATTGAGACGGGCGGATTCGAAGCGGGGATCGTTTAGCGATTCGGACC
Source organism: Ophion costatus (assembly GCA_951751655.1). Classification (NCBI taxonomy): domain Eukaryota; kingdom Metazoa; phylum Arthropoda; class Insecta; order Hymenoptera; family Ichneumonidae; genus Ophion; species Ophion costatus. Next base: position 25,451,357 of record OX632364.1, on the reverse strand, counting down.
GGTAGCGCAGCGTGAATGCTCATGACAAAAACGAGATAAAAAGCGAAAGTAACACGAAGCGAGTGGCAAAGGGAGAGAGAGAGAGAGAGAGAGAGAGAGAGAGAGAGAGAGAGAGAGAGAGAGAGAGAGAGAGAGAGAGAGAGAGAGAGAGAGAGAGAGAGAGAGAGAGAGAGAGAGAGAGAGAGAGAGAGAGAGAGAGAGGAAGCAGGGGGGGGGGGGGGGGTTAGAAGGGAAGAGAAGGTATCGACCAGGTGAAGAGTTCAGGTAGAATGGTAGACGTTTCGGGGGAGGCGAAGAGGCGCAGATGGTAACCTCGAAAATGAACAACTGGACACCGTGGTCAGCAAGGAATTCCAAGCGCATTCGGATCTTCTCTCTGCCTAACAATGCGAGAAAGTATTGTGAGGCAGAGCTTCGTCGGCATGGGAGTTCTTTATTCTTGTGGACAGTGGTTTTTTTTCAGGCCTCATGCAGCTCGAGGATTACGACCGAGCAATTTTACGTGTGTCGTGTCAACGAAAATCCGGCAAATTTTCTGCCCAAATATTCTTACGATTTTTTTTCTCGTACCATCGTTGCCTTCCATTTCTTGCTTAAGGCGGGAAACCAATTTAGATGACTCAAAAAATCGATTCTTCTTTATTCGATCAATTGTTAGTAAAACTAATCGCTGATTAACCGGTGAGCAGGGTAAATAATTCATTGCTGCCTTGAATTTTTTGTTTTCGGTAATATTTTTTGAAGTCTTTTTCTCGAAACAACTGTTTTTCAGCTTGTACACTGTAGCTCAAAAAATTTCGAACCTATAACTTTATAAAGTGATAGGTAGTTTCTTTATATAATAACGCTCTATATGAACCTCAATTTGGTGTAATATGATTGTTTAAAGTATATTTTTTATAGCCAAAAATGTAAAATAGTGGCAAAAATTGTACCCTTTTGTTTAAACGTCACTAAAAGATGCAATCTTCATTTTTTTTTAAATCATAGTCAGGTTCGTGTAGAAGGACATTTGTTCTTGAGGCAATCTTCAAACCGCATTGATTTACGATGAAAACTGTGGCCTTCAGAGTGCACACAAACAGCAAAGTCTGATAGCGACTTTCGATGGGCGGCAGGTTATATGTTTCATATTTTCACTGAAGATGCTTCGAAAGAATGTGAATATCTGTTTGAAAATATGTATAAAATATTGCCAAAGTTTGAATAAATTTTATTCATTCATTCCCTTTGACAAAAAACCACGAAAAACACTAAAAACGTATGCCTAAACTGGTTTCCCGCCTTGAATTAAGGTCCATTTCGATAGTGTTTCGTCGCAAAAAACCACTTTGCCCAAGACCTCGTATTTTTTTCTTTATTTCTCATTTAAATGAAGCTCCATTTTTTCCGCGTTCAATCTGGGGTCAATTTTGCTGGTATTTTTTCTACGACAGGAAGATTTTTACCCGGGACGATGGTGATTTTTTTTCTTCGGTATATATCGAGTCTAATTGTGGAGACGTTTTGTCGAGAAATATGAAAGCATTGAAAACCATACAACCGTGATTTTTTGATTATCTATTTAAATTGGCGGCAATTGTAGGGACGATTTATCAAAGAAAAAGAAAGCACGAATCGTAACATCGTTATTTTTATTTTATATTTAAATGAAGGTCAATGTTGGCGATGTTCTGGCGAAAAGAATAACTTTGGTCAATGCTATCGTAATATCTGTGCTCTTTTGGAATTGAGGTTAATTGTGGTCTCGCTTTATTGCGAAAAAATCTATTCCTGACGATACTATCGTTTTTCAAAAATCTTCCAACGCTACGCACTTTAACGATTTTTCGTCGCAAAAAAAATTATTTTTGTCAACACCATCGGCATCTTTTCCCGGTCTCTATAAATTGTGAAATCAATGTTTGACAGCGTTCAGTCGCAATAGAAATGATTTTCCACAGTACCACCACGGGTTTAATTTTCAATTTAATTTGAGGCCATAATTGTCGGGAGAATTTTCATTTTCCATCGTTAAAAATGATTTTCGACGGCTCGAGAAATTTGGTGGGAGCGTCGACGGAATATTTCGTCGGCGTGTTGAAAAGTCAAGTTTTTGAAGCAAGCATCAAAAGAGGCACACGCCAACCCGTCAAAACATAAATAAATATGTCGGAACTTCCTGCGGTGTTGATTTATATTTGCTATTCAGTCGATCGATTCGCGACTGAAAGCGAATGCCGCATCAGGAGGGAGATGTATGGAAGAAATTATTTTCCGAAAAATCGTAATCCGCAGAAAGGAAATTGAGACTCGTCCGGATAAATTGACAGCCCACGAGGGGTCCTCGAGAGTTATTTGCCTCCAGTATTTACACGAGGGGATGTGTACATATATATAGGTGCATTAAAAACGCCCCCACGTTTCCGTGTATCTCGAGTTCACTCTTGTACGATTAATTGATTGAGTCACATCGGGGTTGAAATTCAGCAGGAAAAACCGAACTCGCACACATGACCCGCATGAGAAGAGAAAAAAATATATATCGAGTCGAGCCCAACGTTATTTTTGTTATTTCATTCACGCTTTTACGACCAGAAGAGAAAAAGTTATGTCTCCGGTGTGCCTGCATCGCTATAACCAGCATTATGGAAATGCAAGCCACGCGCATGAGAAGAATTGAATACACGATAAACAAGTAATCAAACCTTTCAATCGATGCTTCCCAGTTTCGTAGTTTCTTTGCCTTCGTTGCATCAGCAACGAAAAGTTGCAACTTTTTAGAGTTCGTTTGCGTTTGCGTATGAGAAATTTAAGACTCGATAAAAAATCACACGTTATGATACAGGGTGGTCCGAAAAGTGACGTATAAAAAGAAAAGCTAGATGACTCGTATCAATACATACCTGAATTGTCCCACATATGGTGTACGACCTTTTTTATCTTTCGAGATAAAAGCAAATTTCTTTTCCAGCTTCCTTTGGCATAGATCTTTATTTTGTTTTCTTCCTTGTGTATGTACTTTCCTCTTAGAAGTTTTCAAAAGCAATTGGGGCTCATTTAAACTAGTATAAGTATTTTTTTAACATCCAAACTAGTCATTGATCCTCTCAAATCGACTTTTTAAGCTTTTGATGAAAAACTAAGGCATTTAGACAATTGTATAGTTGGTCGTTTATTCATTGCTGGGCAGTGCACTCCATAACGATAACACAAGTAAATGAGATCGCGAGGGAAGTACGTATCCAAAAGGGAAAATTAAAAATTCTTCTTTTCGAAAACTCAATAAGATCGTAAAGTATACCTGGGGCTGATTCGGATAAGTAGTGATACCAGGCATCTCGATACCCTTCTGGACGTCACCTTTAAGGCGATCCTGTGCATTGATGAAAGCTATCTTCAAATATTTTTCCTTAGTCTGCTTTCTTCAATTTTCATTGCACTCCATTTTTTCTCCATACACGCCCAGTTCCATGTTTAATACATTTATTTCGAAATAATTAATTTAGCAGAACAATTTTAAAAAGTCACAATACATCGCAGGGTATTTGTAATTTGAAAAACTGGTAAACACTGAATGCGGAAGAGAAACGATAAATATGTATACCAGGCCGTAAGAGCGTGGAGTTTAGAAGTCAACGATACCGGAGAAATATAATGAGGTTCTTTTTTATACGTAGTGCAAGTTTTGAACAAATCTGTATACATTAAAAAAATTCTTGACACTACCGAAACTCTTTTACCGGGTCAATTCTGACGGGACCAGAGATAAAAATGATTTGCAGCACCGAAACCAAGAAAATTTGTTATTCTATGAGTATTGTGTGTGCTTTGTACCGCGGAGCTCATTAAACGTTCATGCCAACGACTTCGTAAAATTAGCACACGGCTAATTGTTCATTAGACACTCGAGTGTCGCAACTTTATATATATATATGTATATATAGAGAGAGAGAGAGAGAGAGAGAGAGAGAGAGAGAGAGAGAGAGAGAGAGAGAGAGAGAGAGAGAGAGAGAGAGAGGGTAGGATCTTAATGACCGTATTCGTGTAGTAATCCGAGATATACAAAATGACAAATACAAATGTATACCACGCGCATCTTTTAATCGCGGTACTGGCAATGGAATAGAATGTTTCTACGTTTCGAAACGTACGATAAATACCAGAGTTTTTTTTATTCCCCCGAGCAGCCTTTGACTTCTGTCTTCGCGGATTTCCGATAAGTATCCGTTACGAAATGAATATTGGATTATGCAACAGGAGACTCGAGCTGCACACTCCACTCTGCCGTTCTTTCGACCAGCAATTTATCGTCCATTCACGAACACGGACTTCTGAACTATAACCACTTTTTGATGCAACAGCCCATCTTGAAGTGCTGACTTTTTTAAACCAGAGTGCGTCCAGGCCATCGAATAACTACGAATCTCTTACTTTTTTTGTAAACGGCTTTTTTTCGATCCGGGAAATAGGGCGTATGTTTCGGAGAGTAAGATAGTTTTATTCAGCGTAGAATAATGGGAAAAATGACGTCGTTTCAAACGTTTTCTTTAATGCGAACAGTTTTTTGAGTGGGGGAAAAAAATAGTACAAGGCTTTGAATTTTCCCGGTTTTTTAATCCGGGTTATGAGAATTATTGGAATAATTGAAGCAGGATAAAATTGGAGGAGAAATGGTTTGGGCCTTTTCCTAATTGCGGAAACAGCAATTGGAGTAAGTAAAATAGGATGAGACAGGGTTCCAATATTTTTGAACATTTTTCTACTCGCAGTCGCATTTTTTAATGATCAGGAATGAAGATAACCTTTTGAATGGTTGAAGAATAATTCTTTCCTCGGCCGAAATTTATTCTTGTTTGTAAAAAATAATTCTTTTAGAAAAAAATTCTTTATGGAAAGTCATTATTTTTGACCAAAAACTTACACGCAATGCAGTCTTTATACAAAATTACTATTTAAATAAAAGGAATAATTTTTTATAGAGAATTATTACTTTTCACGAAATCATTCTTTTAGGAAATAATTATTCATAGAAAATCATTATTTTCTGTACAGAATAATAATTTTCTATAAAGAATTATTTTCTAAAAGAATTCTTTTTTACAAAGAGGAACAATTTTCGGTCACACGAAAGAATTATTTTTGAACTATTCGAAATCTATACTTTATTCCTAGTCAACTGAAAAATGCAACCGCAAGTTGTATTATCGTCTAAAAAAATTTCCAAATGTTTCTAAATTTTAGAATCTAAATAAAAAATTTGATTATCTAAAATTTTTATTATTTTTATTATCTATTATCTATTTATTAGATTATCTATTATCTAAAAAATTTGATTATCAAGTAAAAATATGCTCATAAATATTGCAATCCATTCCCCACCTATTACGTGCATGAATCGAGGAAAATCAAAGTTACGTTCCAGTGAAGTAAATCTGTTTTAGCCCCTCGTAGAAGACATGATGTCTCCCGAATAATAAGAAGCGAACTACGGCGGTAACTTATGGTTACAAATTTTTCGTCATCGTGATACACGATTATTAAATACAACCGTCTAACTTGCAATAGTCTAACTTTCCCTGACTTTTCGGCGCGGACACTATAATTAAGAAGCATATTTACCCGCAACTTGATTAATGAAGATTTGGGGCAAAACCTTTAGGTCGATAATGATCGACGGTTTTTGAAGAGTCATCGACTCTGGTGGAATCGCCCCATACGAGCACGAGTCGTAATAGGCAGGAAGAAAAAAAAACCGAGGGGGCTCTGAAATTCTTTGATGTTGAACCGTCACGAGAGAAAACCGCTCTCCGAGGCTGAACCGCGCCGAGGCGTTATATTTCGGATAGTTGATAGGACGAATGCGTTTATTCCGAGAGCTCGCGCAAACCTCTCAAACGAGACAACGAGAGCATCGAGTGAAACATAGAGAGAGAGGGGGGGAGAGGGAGAGAGGGAGAGAGAGAGAAATGGGACCACGTCCGAATTTGTATTCAGGCCAGCTGAAATTTCGTGATTCGTAATTCGTGGTTTCATAGTGTATATATCATTGCCGATAACGGCATTTGAGAAGAAATGAGAAGAAGAACGACTATGAGATCATGAAGAAAAATGAGTCATCCCATATGACTCCCTCGTCATCAATAAACTTTTACACAATTCCGTATATATGACTATCGCAAAAAATACAAACCAACAAAAGAATTTTTTTTAACCTGAAAACGTGGGCAAAACAATTTGAAATAAAAAAGGCTCATTCGGCTATTATTATTGATCTGTACTGTGCATCATTGGATTGCGACGATTTTTTTTGTTCTCAATAGTTTTGCCGATTATTCCGACTCCAGAATACCAGTGGGGCTATACTAAGGATTAAAACAAATGTGGGCTAGACTCCTTCCTCGTTGGGAGGGGAGTGGGGGGGGGGGGGGGGGGGGAAGAATTAATATCGCCAGCCGTACCGACATTCTCATCTTCTTCATTTGCGTTATGTGTTCCCAGTGCTTAGGAAAAGCCACAGAAAAATTGGCAACGATTTTCAACTCTCGGAACTCAATCTTATCGTGGGGTAAAAGTCGAAAAAATCGTATCTCCGTCACTAAAGATATTCTGATCTTTTCTATTTGCGTTATATATTCTTAGTGCCTAAGAGATGGCACAAAAAAATTGACAACGATTTTAAACTCCTGAGACCAACCTCTAACGAAATGAAAACCCCTATTCCGACCGAAAAGTTACTATAGTGAAACTAAACTTCGATTTATCGGCAGGGCCCCTATATCCTGACTTATAAATCTACATATCATGATGCTTGCAAATGAGCCATACTTATTTTTACTGTAATGCTACAAAAGTGTATATTAAAGCTACCCGTAGTTTCAGCTTACTATGCGCTTACTATACTATACTATACTTACTATACTATACGTGTTTAGTAAACTAAAAGTAAATTGTTATTTTTAGACTATCGTATAATGTTATTGAATAATGTTAATAATGAGTATTTGAAGTTTCCTATAGTGTATATTGTTCAATATATTAATGATGCTGAAGCTTGTATCGTTGGAATGCAACGAAAGTTCATTCTTTTTAATTGTTCAAAATTTTTTGGCTCTGATAATCACTCAAACGTTTTCACGTATTTTCATTGGAGCTCCACGACCATGATTTGTAGAAAAGGCTTTGGATGTGCATAAAAATAGAAAAATGGAAAATGAACAAGAAAATGGTTGCATTCCAACGATGCAAACTTTAACGTCATATACATTATACATGCTATAACTAACCTAAACTACCTTCGACTATGCTATAAAAATATAGCAAAATAAAACTAATTGCAGTTTCTCTTTAAACAAATCCATGATAAAAACTTACCTCTTTCATCTATCACTGCAAGATTTACCCTTTAGGGTGGATGTTTTTTCCCCAATACTTCGAAAATATCGTATTTGAAAAAAAAAATATAGTATTTTTATATTAAATACTAAATAAACAAATATTTATACTAAATAAATTACATAAATACTAAATATTTAATATTTATATAATTTATAGTATGTGAAAAAAATCAGATATTCATAAGACTATAGTTATGAGAATTCTATTGTAGAAAAAATAATACCTATATTCGATGAAGGGAAGACGAGGCAGGTAGGGGAAAGATGCACAAGATGATCCCCCCTAAGGGAGAATGCTCGTAATTTCAAATATATTCAACATAATCAAGACCAGAAAGCGTTTACTAATGGCATATTTATATATCTCACGATTCGCATTATCGAAATATTCAAATTAATAGGGTTTCAATAAAAAGATTGCCTTTCTTTTAAACCTTACATAAGAATCATCTTGGACCTCCCGGTGTTCAAGATGATCCTTAGGCTATGGCCAAGGTGATCCCCTTGGATCATCTTCCCCCTAATTTGGGATCTTTTTATATTTTGGAAAAATTAGGTAAATATAAATAAAAATTTGCTCGAGTTTACGACACCTTTATATATATTAATCATAGGTATACAACATAAAGTGAACTTACAAGTTAAATTACCTTTACATTATAAGTTTTATCTCACCCAATTAGCATTAAAATAAACCAGTCTTCTACAGCCAGTCTTAAATCACTTAGGTATATTAATTATTATTTCTGAGATAAGTTATCCATTAGTAGTGTATTTTGAACATAAATAGACAATCTATTCAACAAAAATAAAGTATGAAGGTTTGTTTGCGTACGAGGTGATCGTCAAAGAACACCAGTAGACAGCGTTAATATTTTCTATGCTATGGAAAATGATTACCTTACCTTGGGGATCAACTCGTATACCTTTCACCAATAATGAACGCAATAAGCCTGAGTTCCATTATGAATAATAAAGTGGATAAAATTGCACGAAATATGGATATTTGGAAAATAAAATTTCAAAATAATAGTAAATTACACGTTTTATGAGTTGACACTTGAAAAATGCGGTCACGCCGCGACAGAGCTGCTATGTTTATACATAAGTATACATACGTATATGCATTTTTGTATATATACGTAACGCTCGGTATGTTACACTTTTCGATAGTTCACGTGCTGCGTGCTTAAACATCACCGTATGGTGGAATTTAAAGAGTCGGGCTTCCCAAATTCCAAACGAGTCGTATACTAGTCGTTGTCGTCGTGCCGTTGGTCTACGGCAACCGGAAAACGTGCCTCAAGCACCCCGCAGCAAAACTCGGAGGGGGGGTTCTTTTTCCAGGCCATCGAACGCGCGTTCTCGAGTCGTGAAAAATAATCTACCCCGAAAACGCGATATGACGGTGGAGGCGGCGGAAAAAAAGAAATAATCATTAAAAAAAAACCAAAAAAAAACTGGGCCGGCGAGGTCGTCGACAGATGGTAAATGTCTGACGTCACTGCCATAAGCCCAACGGTCCGATCATTTCGCTAAGGGGGTGGGGAGAAGGCTCTCGTTAGAATAATTCCCCATAACGGGAGGCGGGGTAAAGATGAAAAAATTGGTCTGTTGGAATTGATTGCTCGAATCGAACCGTAGACTTCTCGATTTTTTTGTGCAGTTTTAAAACTTGCTGGCTTACGCAATTTTGATTTTAATAGCGCCGAAGGAAATTTATTACTTCTATGGCTGTGCAATTCACATGTATATTTATAGGAATTATTATTCTTTGAATACATATTATAATCATAATATGCAATTTAAGAATCTTTACTTCGTCAAATTGGAATTTATTCGTGGACGCAAACAAACAAAATATACGTTTTAACAAATATTTATCGATGCTTCTTCTTTATATTTATTCGTTTGAATTGAAGGGGCATGAGAATCGAGAGAATTCAAGTTCATTCGTATTACAATAATCTCATTCCTGACCCAGATTTTCTTTTCTTAAAAATATTTTTTCTTTTTCCATCTTCGCGCTTCATCGCTAATTCTGGAATTTCGTGAAATATTTCGACATGTTACCGAGCTCGTATCAAAAGCGCAACCCTCGGAAAATCAGATTTCGAAATCATTTTAATCCAGCTGGATTTGTGTACGATCCGGGAGGCCAGAAATAAAAGTTCCATAACTCTGAACGCTTTGGACCAGCGAATTCAACACGTGTGTCGATTGTAACGCTCGCAAACTTCGCGCGCACGTATGTGTGGCGCTTTTAAATACCAGCGGCTACCATTTGTCATTGAAATAAAATCGATTTTCCAAAAAAGCATCGATCATTTTGAAATGTTTTTGCATGCTTATAAATGTGGGTGCGTTACTGAAGCTCACGAATTATAAACACTAGTTATGTATATTTCACAAGAAATTGTTTGCGCAATTCAGTCCAGAGAATAATAGAGTGGGAGAGAAGATTTATTATAAATTATGTTCAAGTCATTCTAGATATATATATTTTTTGTGTGTGTGTTATGTGTGTAGTAAAATGTAAGCATATTTATATAAACGTGATATAAAAAATCTATCGTGTCAACGCAACCAACGTTGGGTTAAAAAAATATTCAGAATCATTCTCAAAACAGTCACATGGGCTGATAGCCAATATTACACAGATAAAACGGGTTTAAAAAATCCTTTACACATATTTATTAAATCCTATATTCCGTTTTCGATTACTTGGGATAACTGCAAAATTGTATTAGGATAATATAATTTAGCTAATTTCGTATTTTACGAACATGCTGTATAGCTCTATAAAATGAATTACATCATTCTAACGTCATAATTTAGTAATTATCGAAAGCTTGTGACCGGTACCGTATGTACAAGGAAAGGATTTAAAGCATATGTAATGTTGATTACCAGCACACCTGGCTATTTTGGGAACGGTTCTTAAACTTTTTCAAACTAATCGGTGATTTCGGCGGCAAGATAGTTCTTAAAGCTACTTTTATATAAATATGCTTATATTTATTCGAAAATGATTTTAGAAACATTAGGTTTTACATAACCTTGGGTATGGAAACAGTCATTTCAGTACTATGAGGCGGGTCCTCGAAGTCGAATATATATATATTACTAAGTCTCCAAAAAGTTTAGCCATGCTGGTACAATAACTATATATATTGTACATAATATAATAATAATATTAATATAATTTAAATTTATGATAGTTTTGTTATAATAATTGTAATAATATATTATTTAAATATTATATATATATATATATACAGTGCTGGCCAAAAGGTACCCTTCCTTCCCTGATTTAAAAAAACGAATAATAATTTTTATGTGAAATTTCCTATATTTACAGAATACGAATAATAAGGATAATAAACAGGAGAAACTTTTGGCCAGCAGGGTATATATATATAACTTTTTTCGAGACTTAGTAACTATATGTATATTACTAAGTCTCCAAAAAAGTTTGGGCATGCTGTCACAAAAATAATGGGAGCACCGAAATCACTTTCAATTTATTTTCGAACCGGCATATGTTTAAGCGGGCTGGGTCCGTAACAAGCCACGGTATATTGGGTGTATATATATGTGTATATATATATGTACATATATATGTATATATGTAGTGAGGGTCTGGAGTTCGATGATGTCACAAATGGGAAACATTCGGCACATAGAAACCGCCATGTACAAGTATACCGGTGCTGGGACCACGTGGGTTTGCCGAGTATTAATGAGCTACTCGAAGAGAGAAAGAGAAGCACAAGGGAGAAAAAAGAGTGGGGGAGGAACAGGGAGGGACGTGATGTCATCCATTATACGCAAGGTTTTCGAGACCCGAGCGAAATTGTTTGACAAATATATTATCGCAAATGTAACTGTCAGCAAATTTTCCATTTAGACTGTATAAAAATAATTGTGAATAAAAATAGTTCGCAACGACGAGAGTTCTGGTAACATTTCGCGTCTGTATTTATTTATTATTCGACCGCGAAGCTACCCCGGAAGCGTGACATCCTTTCAGGCATGAACATTTTTGTTTCGGCAACTCAAATTTGAGCGGGTATATTCGTATGATTTTGGGTGATAAATATGTATAGAGGATATGTGGAAGTAACGAAAAGTCAACGGTGACGGAGGTTCTTGATTTACGCACAGTTCGTACATCGGAAGCCAAGAAAGCAGGGCGTGGGCAATTCGATCAATGCTGAAAATGGTAAAACCGTATGACGAAAATTTGGCACAACGAAATTTTTCATAAATACGTAAGATCTCTCGGTGAATCATAATTTAATGAGTCATGATAACATTGAGAACGTATTCAATCGTTCGTTACCATATTTTGCGATATGGCGAATTCTTCCGCATATGTCAGCTCGTGAATAAGAATCATCTGTAAGTTTACGTAGTAACGACGATTTCTCGTTTTTTTTTTTGGATATCGCCATGTGGGAAGGTCGAGAGTGTTTTATTCGATTCGAGTCAAGCTCGTTTTTTCAAAATCATTTGTCTACTGGAACGATTTTTTTTTCGGTTAAATTATACAACTTTCTGACCGCGGATAATTATCGCAGTCGTGTTGATTAATTATGCTTCTCGAGCATGTATATAGGTCTTTGACCCAAACGCGATGGAGATACGACGTTAAAGCTTGCATATTTGGGATGCAACGATTTTTTTCCGCCTTTTTTCATTCATTTATTTTTATCATTAACCAAAGCCTCTTTATGCAAATTGAGGTCTTAAATTTTTAATAGGCTCTGAATAATATCTAAAAAAAATGTCTTATGATAATGCGTGAAAACGTTTGACTGACTTTCATAGCCTTAATCGGCAAAATAAAATTCGTGCAATGAGAAACAAAAAAAATTGCGTTGCGTTTCAACGATGGGAACTCTAACGTCATACGGGGGTTCACTCATTGACTATTTCGTCATACATGCTGCCATTCCGACGACGAACCGGAAGATGGTGTTGAAGTTTGCATCGTTAGAATGCACCGAAAAATCTTGATTTTCTTAATTTCTTTATTTTTTTTATTATTATTTAAAGTCTTTTTGCAGGTTTTGGTGCTAAATTTTTTATGAGGCGACTGAAAACTGTTACCCCAATATTGGAAGTCTAAATGTGAAAAAAAAAAAAAAATACGGCAATACGAAGAAAATATATTTTCGATGCATTTCAACGATGCAAACTTCAATATCATACTAGACTTATTTTATGGGCTGCACGAACGATTTCGCTATCACTTTTCGCACGATGTTAAAGTATTTTTGATTTTCATTCAAAATATGTGACCAATGAAAAAAATGCTTCAACATCGCGCGAAAAGTTGTATCGAGATCATTTGTGCAGCCCATAAAATAAGTCTGATATGGTATTGAAGTTTGCATCGTTGGAATGCATCGAAAATACACTTTCTTCGTATTGCCGTATTTTTCGACACATAAAGACTACGAAAATTAGGGGACCATTTTTGGCTCCTTATTAAAAATTTAGTACCAAAACCAGGAAAAAAAAGATTTTGGATAATAATCAAAATGAAGAAATGAAGAAAATCAAGAAGATTTTTCGTTGCATTCTGGTGATGCAAACTTCAACACCATCTTCCACATTGTTTCTTTTTTTATGTCCATGCTAAGCCACGGATATCACTCGAACGTTCCTTTAGAATCTTTGTCTGGGATTTATAACCTAAGCCCGCAAAAAAAAATTCTGACTCGATAATAAAATTTTAAGACTACATATTTCAAAAATAATTCTCCTTGCCTTGCACCGAAAGCTTCATCGCCGTAAAAATATCGCAGGAAATATGCGGCGCCTCAATTTTCGTCGATCAATAGTGCAATTTCATTCGTCGCCGTCGTCGTCAGCAACGAGTCACTGACTTATTGCTGACGACAATGATCAATAAGAAAAGGTCTCGTAATCGTTGAATGAGCACGCGTGTGGATGGCACGAATGCCTATACTCGACTCCCGACGTTTCAATGAATGAATATCATCACAATTACGAACGTAGATCTATGCATACGTGCATGAATATGAATACACACTCTCAACGGGGAATCGAGTTAACATCTTCTTGTCTTCGAGCTAAAGAGAAAGAAAAAAAACATTCTTCTATTGAACACGTACACGCATTCATCGTATCGAATCAATTAACAGCCAAGTTACATCAAGATATTATCATGTCGAGTAAGACACACGTGAATGCTCTTTGGAACTCTCACACGATCAGTCAAGATATGTGGGAGTCCGTAGTACGAACGTTGAAGGTTCACACACCTTTCGTGTGATTTGTGTCGCTTCGGATGATTGCATAATTTTGGCTTGTTCATTCTCAATAATGTTTATATCCTTGACTTGTCATTGCCGCTATCTACATTATTATTACTGTCGAAGGAAACATTGAAATGTAAAATTTGATTATTATTTTAAACATTTCCGTAGTCAGTGTTGGTATACTTTTTCCAAGCTTCAATGTACCGAAAATTGGACAATAATCTGAGGTCTATATTATTTAGTGGCTCGATTTCTCAAGAAGGTTGATTTTGACGGTTCAATTGAGGATACTGAGGTTCTTATTGGCGTAGTTTTTTTCAATAAAAATTCAAAATTTAATTTTCGCCAAGTTCCGTGTCATTGTTAGCGATAAAAAAGATTCCAAAAGCAAGTCAGTACATTTTCCGATGGAGACTTCTTAATTTATCTGTAATTAATATCTTTCATAGAAGAAACTCATCTGATCACCAACGTTGAATAGTCCACCGGATTTCGCAATTTTTTCTTTAAAAAATCTTTTTCTGTAATTATTTTTCTCTTTTATCTTCGTCTTTCCATTTCATTTCATTTTTTCTTTTTTGTTCTTTAACCCTTCGTGGTCGCATCACCCATTACGATCACGGTGGTCACACAGGGTTGATTCTACCGAGTCAGTTTTCAAATCAGTATTGTGACCAAACTATCTATCCAAAAAAAGTTCAAAAAATTACTGAACCTACTTCGAACCTACTTCGAACATTGTGGATAACGTACGAAAAATTGATTCGTAAAAAATAAAATGACAAAATATTTTTAAAAACTGTAAAAAAAAGAAGTTCAAAATACCACCGCATTTGTTGATTTCTCCTGAAAAAATGCATATCTGTTTGTTTCTCACGGAAACGACCTAACCGTTGTGACGGAAACTTCGGAGCTGAACTCTTATCGGATATTTCTAGGTTAAAAAAAGAAACAGCAGCCTCCAACATTAATCAATAAATCGCTCGACCCTCCTCAAAAACTGAGCTTTGACGTTCCGCGGTTTTTGTTGATGATTTTTTTCGTCTTCGGACGAGCGTTAAAAAATGCACGTTTGATTTGTGAGTGACTGTGCAGGGGAGTCCGTCGCGGGGAAAATATTGGCTAATATTCATTCGTCGCTTCCGTTGATCCACTCCCGAGCACGACGGGGATTCACGATGGTGGTGCGACTTCTGAGAAACTCACATCTATAAATACGTGAAGTTTCTTCGTACCCTAAGTTTCCTATAGCAGCGCTATATCGCGTTTCGATCCCGCACGGAACGGAATATATATATATATATATATAGGCGAGACACGCAATGGCTGGACCCCGGTCACTCCGTAAATATAGCTCCCGAAATTACCGTAATAATCCCCAATAGCTCCAATCCCAAACGTATAATGGACCCGTTAAATCTCGAAGAAAGCTCCCTTGTCCAGACGCCCATGAGATCATCGAGCGAATGTTATTTCTTTTTCATCGATCCTGCATCGATCCTTTTTTTTTGTTGCTATGATCGCAGAAATTTCTATGAGAATACCAACGTTGTTTTCGGCAAAGATTTTTTTTTCACCTTACCTCAATTGGGGGCAATGGTTTGCAAAAATGATAAAAGTTACATTGCTATACTGGCGAGGCTGATTAATTGGCGATACATCTGGATGGTTGCTGCAGAATAGAACTATTCATTGGCTCGTTTATGGCAAACGTTTTTTCGTTTGCAATTATGGTATCGGCATTATTGGTTCATTGGAATAATTCTCTAGAAATAGTTCGAATCGTCTACTCATATAAATTTTTCTTTTTAAACAACGAGTATTGATTGCGCAATTGGCTCGACGGGATCATGAAGAAGGGAGCTCCGAAATTTCTGTAGGCGTTTACCTATATGCGCTAGAGGATGAATGAGTTCATCAAATTGGCCAATTGCCATCGTACGATGGAAATAAACTTTTCTTTCTACGAAAACCGGCGTTGTTTGTTTTCCCTGCGGGAATGTTACGGCTCGGCTGTTGTAAAAATAAATTAACGCACTGACTGTACGCAAATTCACATTTGGTTTTTTGGGAATGAGTTCTGAATGTTTGTATACACAACAGTCTCACGAGCCTCAATTGCAGTTGATTGCATTAAGATCGATTAGCTGGAAGAGAATATTGTGCTGAAGAAACGTAAATAAAATTAATTAATTGACTTTTGCAGTTTCTTTCCTCGTTAAATTCGACTGTTATCGTCATCTGAATGGAAAAGAAAAGCCCAAGTTGAAATACGATCATTTTACGGAATAATACGAAATAAAAATAGTCATAGAAAAACAAATCATTGAAAAAGTCGTGCAAAAGACATTTTAAATAACAAGTATTTTTATTCGATTTTCATATGGAAATTCCAAATGATTAATTTTGCACCATTGGACGGCGACAAATGAATTCGTTTTGGTAAGTATTCGGAAGTGGGCCTCCTGCTAGAATCAGGCTAATTTTTGTTTGGGGTTGTTTGGAGTTGTTTGAGGTTGTTTGGGGTTGTTTGAGGTTGTTCGGGTTTGTTTGGGGTTGTTCGGGTTTATTTGAACCTTTGAAGAAAATTAGCCCAATTATAGCAGGAGCCCCACTTCCGAATATTCATCTTTGTTTTTTGTCAATGATTTATTTTTATCAATGTCACAAATTTCTTTTTGCAATATCGATGCTATAGATCTCCAAAAAGCCTAAAAACAAAGAAGTTTTCATCGTCTAAACGGCTACAAGAAAGGTGGGCGTTGAAAAAACAAATTTCCATTGCATCCTACAGATACGAATATCGGGGAGATACATTGAAATATGCCATCTGAAAAGCAAGTGGGTCGAATCGTCCGGAGACTTTTTTCATTCAAAGGCGGATCGCTAATCGATCGAATTGCGTGAGAATTCTCTCGATGAAACCGAATCGTCGGAGAGCAAAGACGACACAGTTGCGCGTAGTGCGATAACGAGTATTCGTGTTAACTCGATTGTGTCGGGTCAAACCAGCAAGGATATCGTCATCGTTCCTCATTGTGCATGAGCCCCATACGATGTCATTTTATTTCGCGGGAAATTAGGGCATGTGCCTTTCGCGGTATGCAGTTCGGTGATATGGAAACTTTGTATATACAATCCCCTTGTATCCTGTTCGATTTCGATTTGTATTCGATTCAACGTCCCATATTTTGATGTTTGTTTTTACGGATAATTGACGCCATCACGATATCCGCGCCGAAATAGTCACAGGGATCCAATTGGATTCCCATGCTTGTTCGCCACTTTCTGATAAGGCTTCAAATAGGACATCGCCTTGGATCTCAAACGTCATACTCGTACATGGGATTTTTATGGGATTCCCCATTGGCATCCTATGGACGAATCCAATTATAATCCTAAGCGATTCCGTCGTAATTGAGCAGATTCCGATAAGATACTTAATGGATCCCATAGCATTCGATACGTTGAATTTTCTGAACGAAATATCTAGATATGTAAAATGAGTGGATCCTAACCCCTCCGTTGGCAGAGAGAATTCGACAAAAAGTGCCCAAAATGACAGGATTTTTTTTTTATTCGGAACTCAACTTTCAGGATAAAAACTCAAAATTCAGGAAACTCAAAATTCAGGAATTCACACTGACGAAAAAATTTACTTCAATTATCGATTTGCTGTGCGCAGTACTGTGGACGATCTTTTAGGGACGAGAAATAGTGGGGCAGCCAAAGGTTTGGGGGACGCAATGGTAAAAGCCGTTGAGTGCATACGAAGGATTATTTCGCAAAGATTGTAATAATACGTAAACGTACATAGGTGTATACGCAATATTTACATGTCGGAGGCGGTAAATATAAAAGTGCAAATTGTTCGCATTTCCGGCGAGTATATTCGATTACAGTGCCTCATTCGCGAGCGAACTCATCATTTCGCCCAGCGATTTTGGCCTTATCGTAACATCTCACCAGCCAACAGATGCCTTTTTCCTCACAGACGATCACTGTTTAAGTCACGTGTTTTTTTTTTATTCATGCACTCTCACTAATTACGTATAAATTGCTGCTTGTATTTCATGGGTGTGTATGTGTGAGAACACGTACACATACACGCGGGTATATGCGAAGAGAGCTATTTTATACGACTTACACTTTCAGTGAAAATCATGCATCAATCTGGGTCTCGAGATACGTCGATTTAAGCGGGTCAGCGAAATACTGGGAACTCAATGTGCTCGAATCCTTTTGCCGCGCAATTTGGGGAAAATAATTGAAAATTTGTTGCTCATATACGCGAAAAACCGAAATTCACTTTTTGCGAATGTCCCACACCGATACAAAAAAGATTTGCTCGAACCAAAGGACAGTTGTTTTGTGTCTCTCCCTACTAGACTGCTTTTTTATTCACGAGAACACGGAGAGAAGACATACACTTATATGAACCAAATGTTTCGATAAATTATAAGTGTCTCTAAAGAAGAGCTGTATTATGTTGATAAACTTCAATTGTATGTATGTTGTATGTTGTATGTTGTATGTTGTATGTTGATAAACTTCAATTCTACAAAGTAAAATAATTTTTTTTTTCGTTGAAATCGAATGATATATTCAACTTGACCGAAGATTTTATTTCGTGAAAAAAAGGATACCGCTTTTGATAGAAAAATGTACGGTTGACTCTAATCGTATTTTATTGAGGCCTGCTTATTCTATTCCGTCATAAAATATTCTTGCTGTTCGCATTTGTGCATAAAATCTCGGATCTTGCCTCCATAAAATGACGGATCCGAAATAACGGATTCCAATTCGAATTGGTAGCTGGAATTCTAATTAAAAAGATTCGACGTTTAGTTTTCGGGGTTATTCATAATACAGTCAATACACAACATGATATTTCCTGCCTGCTAAATATTTATTTGAATCTGATAAATCCTTCAGTCGACGAGTGAATTAATAAAACATTCATATAACTTGAATAAACGATCTCTTCGATCGTACTACTCAGTCAATTAAGAGTTTTCCTAATATTATATGCAACCTTCAAATGAAATCACCTTTTTATAAGTATTTTGGAGAAAGTAAATAAAAATATATCAAATGCATTGCATTAAGTTGATCCAAACGAATCATCTTTCTCAGTGTGTAACTTCTTGGTGTGTTGTTGTTGATTTTTTTTTAAATTACCAATAGGTCGTCTTTTAGAAAATTATATATTAGCGATAAAATATAATTATATATATATATATATATATATAATACTACTATTATATATTTTATTTATAATTATAATTATAAATGATGTTAAGTATATGATATAATTATATCGGAGACGATCGTTTTTTGCAGATCGAGTATTTTTGTATGTGTGGTAGATGTAATTGCACAGGAAATTAGCGTTTGGCTAAACGTGCTGTGGAATCATCGTCTGTTCCCCATATAGTATGCCTCGAATCCGTCGACTTTGAATCCAGACAATTATATCAACTCTCCGAGATCAGAGTCGTCGCGACATTATCTTAGAGCTACAAGGAGAGGCGAGAGAGAGAGAGAGAGAGAGAGAGAGAGAAGAGGGACAGAGGGCTTTTGTCGTGGATATTATTTACACAATACCCCAGTGTAGAGAGATAACCCTAAAAGTCGTGTAAGTTCACAACTATATGCATGTCGTTTTACACAATCCTTTCGCCGCTTGTTTTCTGCAAGTTTTCTTACGCCTTCTTTAAAGTCGAATTTCAGTATGATCGCACACGGGTATATACATAACCATATGAAAATGTAGATAAGCTTGGATTACAAATTTCATTGGAATTTTCGATAAAAAGATATCGATAACGATTAACTGTATATTTTTAAAGCCAGCACACGGAAATTTGACAAACTCACAGTCAACTTATCGATAACTAAATGTTGCGAGTGTTCATTAAAAACAAATCAATCATTTTTAGACACCTCTTCAGATTTAGTATTTAAACGATAAGACTCGAAAAGATACATCTCAATTGGGCGACGTATAAAAAAAATCGAGGATTTTGATAACCGCGTGAAAAAAAAAATAATCTGAGGATAATAATTTATAGTCGTCAATTCAGGAGCAAAGGTGAAAATAATTTGCTTACTTTATACAAATAAGAAAAGATACCCATTGATTTATTGGCTACGTTGCTTATAAAATGTTGTGATTATTGAATTAGTATATACATTAATGCCTTTCGATGATTCGAAAAAAATTCCTGTGGCGAAATTAAAACTCTGATAATTTAATCAATGTATTATCAATAATAATTGATCAATTGTTGAATCAATTGGATTTACCGACTGACTTTTTTTTATCACTTTCATCATCGCTTACCTGATTAATCTTCGACTAAATCTCTGAAAAAGAAGATGAAGATATATACTTTCTTGGTACAGTTGCTGAAAATGAATTTTAATTGATGAAATAAAATATTTGAAATCAGTGAGCATAAGCAGTGTGTAAAAATTAATCATAAATTAATAAAAAGTTTTTTTTGACCTCTCAAAATTGTAATATCTACAATATACTGAAAGCAACAGAAATAAAACGAAGTTTATGGATAATTTTTTAAAAATTGTTTTTAACAAAATGTTAATTTTTTAATAACGAGCTTCTTAATCGTCGTGAAATTTTAACACGACCTCTTAAATACTTCATACAAAAACATACCAAATTTTCAGAATTTTCTTATTATTCTTTATTTCAACCCTTAAGGAGGTTGATGTAATGATGATAGAATTCTGAAAATTTGGTATGTTTTTACATGAAGTATTCAGGAGGTCGTGTCAAAATTTCATGACGATTAAGAAGCTATTTATTGAACAATTAACATTAAAATGTTTCCTAGGGACTCAACATCCTTAATTCAGTAGTATTGAATTTATAACAAACCATAAATAAACACTGCTTTTTATTACCTTGCATGAAAACGATACAAAATGTGAATTATTAGCGTAATTCCATAAAGCGCATTTCCCAATTGCTGCGTAAAATGTCAAATATTAATAAGTATTGTCAAAATGTAGTCGAAGTAGAGCTCAGACCAAGACCTGCAACAAATTACATATTCACCTAAAAATATTTCTGAATAAATAAATTTTCCGTAACAAAGTCTTTACAATAAATATCGTTATCATGTTAGTTATACTAAAAAAATGTAATCATGATTTTTTGCTCGTGCCAATATGACTTCACATTTGACATCTGTCACCCGCCGTTCGCAATTGCGACGACGACCATAACGACGTCTTATTTGCATATAGATGCAGCAGTTTACAAATTCCAGCGTCATTGCAAACAATGCTGGAATTCCAGCAGTTTGCGATCTTGGCAAAGCAATCGCTATTCGTGCCTCGTGCACCTGGACACGTGAACAGAAATATTCACTTATTACACCGATGGAATTCGTGTCGTTTACATCGAGCATGCATATAAATATTATATATATATATATAGCCAATGAATCGTTGAGGCGAAACGGAAAGTGTGTTCCCGCGTGTTCTTGACCAATTACATATCCGACACATACATGGAGACATGAGGCAATCCGATTGCGAAAGCCCGATCACACTATGGAAATGTTGAAAAATTGTTAAAATACATATATATTTTCGGCTTTTCTGCTATAAAGAAAATTAATACGGTTTCGATACGAATTTGAGTCTTCTGAATGTCTCGAACAAAGCTATTGTTCTATGAGGAATTTATAAGTTTTACATGGATTCCGGTCAGTTTAGATTTAGGCACAATTCATTTATACAATGCAATCGACCAATACTTACTGTATACAGGGTGCCTCCGAACTGAATGCGTTCCTTGGACTAGGGGTTGGGGGTGAAATGCTGAGTCGATTGATATAAGCATGTGTGGGTCTCAGATCAACCCCTGAATTATTACTAATTTTTAAAGACCGGCGCACCCAATTGGCCCGTCTTTAAAAACTTAAAAGAATCTGATTCTATTTCATCACAACAATAAATCTTTATGAATATCCTCTTGCCTTCAAATTCATGGGACGTCATTCATTTAAATATTTGTCGTGAAAGAAAAAGTATGTCATCCCAAGCACAACTCCCCTACCTTGGAACTCAGGAAATAATGAATACTTAATTCAGAATTGATATGTAATGATTCCAAAATGGAACAAAACGTTCCACGTTTAACATTGTTGAATAATTTTTTTAACTCAAATTTGATCATTTTTCTTATGAAAATATTTTCATTTTCATTTGGCTACGTTTGTCGAGGGGTTACATTTCATGGTACCGAAACTCGACATTCGTCATGACTTACGAAGCCAAGTTTTCCAATGGCAAAAAGACAGTTCGGTTGGCCTTCTTTTCATCATAGTGCCCAAGTTGAAAGAGTTTCAGTGTCATTAAACCTTTCGCATTTCACTTGAACCAACATGAACATTTTCATAATCGTTTCTTCAGATGGTTATCGCGAAGTGAGTCGTTGAGTAGAGTCGCGGAGGCCGAAAAAGGCGGATACTTTCAGATATATAGAGAAGCTGCGCTACACGAGTCCACTTGTTCCCTCTCGATCGTTATCTCACCACTTGTCGCAAATCTCCTCGTTTTTTAACATTGCTCTCGAGTCCTGGATATGCACACATGTGTTAAATATGAGAAAGGCGGGGGGGGGGGGGGGGGGGGCGAGAGATGAAACGAAAAAAAGAGAAAACGAGTGAAAGAGGGGAACGTAGAAAGAGGCCCTCGGATGAAGAGAGGAGCAAAAGGGATTTGAACGCGTGAGAGGAGTTCATACGTGCTTGTAAATACGGCTTGGCAACCTCGCCGCCGCCGACATATCGTTTTTTTCCCTTCCGACCTCCCTTTTTTTTCTCCTTTAATTCATCTTCTCTCTCAGGAGCCTTACCTTCTTTCCATTTCCCATAGCCTCATCTACTTGCCGTCTCCCTTGCTCTTTCCCTTTCTCGCTACCTTTCTCTCTCTCTCTCTCTCTCTCTCTCTCTCTCTCTCTCTCTCTCTCTCTGCTCCTCCTCGTGCTCTTTCATGAAGAACTATATGGGCTGTTTCAGTCGAAAGGTACAGGATTTTTGGACCGTCGATTTTTTTGCACTAATTCGCCATGACTAGACCCTAATACTTCCTGATGTCAGTTGTCAAAAATGATTACTCTATGTTCGCCACGAAAAAATTACGCGAAATTAAAAAGGTTCGTTCATGTTGCGACAGTTTTTACAAGGGTCTGAAAGACAGTAGATGGAAAGCTTTTTAACTTATATTCATTTTTCGTTCATTGTCGTATCCGGTTTTCAAATTTCGACATCTAAACAAAATTGCAGCCTGTCAACGTTAAAGGATAGATTTGTTACGAAAATTAACGAAAAAATGTATGGAAGAGCAATTTTTTTTTTCTGAATTGCTACGATTTTGAGAGCTTTGGAAGATTTTGTAAAAGTTTGACGGAAGGTTACCGTCGAGGGGCATGACGAATGCATGAACTTCGGAATTTTTTTTAAAATATAAAATGAGTATTTTTGGCAATGGGATTCAACGTAGTTTATTCTTCTATGAATCGAGAGTATATTCGAGTTTTATTTGTTTAAAAAAATCCACAATGGTGGATCCAGCTACCGTAAAATAATAAAAACCCCTGCCTAACAAAGTGACAGCCGTTTGAAAAAAATCCCAATTCTTTTGCTTCGTTTTTTTCGCTTCAACGGACGATAAAAATATTCCTAAATCAATTCTTGATGAAAATCGTCTCCTGATGACCCCGAAAATTGAATTTCCTTTCAATTGCGCAGCGTTTGAAGAAATTTTCTGGAACAGCAAAAATGTTGTTTCTAGAAAAAGCTGCTTCTTTTCGGTCGGCGGACGGTTTCGCTCAACAGACGGTATTTTCTAAAATTCTTTAGATTTGAAAAAATCCTTTTGCCTACGTGTTCCAAACACTATAAGGCTGCAAATGATGTAAAAGTTCAATTTTTCATCGTCATGAATGGTAACCTGCCCTCAATAACGTTGGGAATAATATCGAACTTTCGTTTTTTCCCTCTACCTTGCGAGGTTAAGTTCGTATCGTTAGCTTTAAAAATCCTTAAAATAACGAAAGTTTCGAAGTTGGAAATATCGGATCATTAACTTTTAACTTATTTTTTTTAAGCAATTTAATATATTTGATTTCATATATATTTTTTAAATTATTTTATTTAATATTTTTTGAAGGATTTAATATTAATTCGATGTTAAATTTCCCGTACGCGTCATATGCAGAAGCATCTTTATAACCGAGGGTAACGACGCATGCGCACGAAAAAATTCGAGACCTCAGACATGATGAACAAATGCAAAAGAAGCGCAAAAAAGCTCGCACACCTCGGTGCAGAAACAAGGAAATAAAATGTATGTTATTCCTTGGCCACGAAAAATTACAGTAATCATGAGAAATTTCGGCGCTTCACAGCGGACCTACTTTTTTTCTTCAAATTACGTGCACTCTTTTACAACGCTTTGCGGTCTTTTATTTCTCACCGGCAAAATGCATCGACGCAACATCGATAAGAGCGTTCGATTTCATATTGTTGATCCGTATCGACGATTATTGTGTACGTTCCGCGATTACCTTTCTCCCCATTCGTTGCAGTGGTGTATATGGGAGCAGAGAGAAATTCGTCCATAAAGATCGAGAGAGAGAAAATCGTTTGTAGCGATTGAAAAAAAAATCTGCCATAAATATTGAGAAAAAACAAATAATTTATATCTTGAAGGAGAAGAAAAAGCGTTTATATACCGAAGGAGAAGATGAAATGCATTTATTGTTGTTTCACGAATTTTACGAGCGTCGGGAAATAATGATTCAAGTTTCACATGCAATTGGCTTGAAATCGTTTTGATATCGTTATTTCGGTATTTTGTGGTCTTACTTTTACTTAACGTGCTTGCGATAAGGACGCTGAGAAAAGTTGCTTCATTGCGGAAGTTACCATCCTTCTGTTATTCGCCAAATTATTTCAATCGAAAGTAGCGATAAAACGGTTTTTATTGAGTGTTCTATTCGATTTGATCGAGTACAATCGATTTATGGTGATGTATACATTCGTAAAATTGTATTCATTAAACTTGAGTTTGTATTTTTTATTACTTTTTCGTATGCCCTCACGGGCTTTTACGACCTCATCGTTTTCACTTTTACCGCTCACTTATTGCCAATTAACTAGTTCCCGTTCGTTTATGCCCCCCCCCCGCCCTTCACTAAAACTATTGTCCAGAGCAAGTCTTTCCGAATGCACCTGAGTATCGTATTTTCACTAGGGCACAGGGAAACTGGGAAATTCGTGCCTACATAGAACGTCATATTTTCACAGAGTTTTAGTTTTACTCGTATCAGAAATAGGTACTGATACGAGGCATCTAGATTTTCCGTACGTTGCTTTTCGGGCTGCCTGTACAATTTTTTCTTCACGAGATCGAACTAAACTGTATTTCGAAGAGGCAGCTCTATTCGGACGCTGAAGAAATTCCTCAGACGACGGCGATGTTTCTAATTATTAATAACGCGAATCGCATTATTATCGATCGTACGTCTGGTTTCGCGAATTCTCGTTACGCGAAACGTATCGTCGTAGCAATGCGAGCTAATGAGGCTGAGCGTAACGTTTGATCGATGGTGTTCGATAAAACGTTACGATGTATTTACCACCCAGTTAGTATGGTGAATCAGACGGTACAATATAGGGTGTCTCAAAATCATCCGACATTTTAATTTATTATTTCAATTGATTACTTTAATTTATTAATAAAACGTATTATTTATTTTAAAAGTACAAATATTTTCATTTTAATGCAAGGTACAAACATGGAGGTTATGTGTGGAACACAATATCCGATAAATGGCCGCCTCGTCCCTGTTTGCAAACGTTCGCTCTTTTGACGAAATTTTCAATAACATTTTGGCATAATTGCCGTCTAATTTCATGAATGGTGGCATAATTGCGGTAATTTCATTAAAAGCCTAAAGAAAGAAGCCCAATGGCGTCAAATCATTTCAAAGAAAGAAGCCCAATGGCAAATAACATTTTCTATGCGTTGCTCGATCGTGTAATTCTCCATGACTGAACCTCAATCCTTCCTGATGCCAGTTGGCAAAGATTAGGACCCTATGCTCGCCAAAATAAAAAATGGCGCGCAATTTAAAATGTCAGGTCTTTTTGAGACACCCTTTAAGTACAGCTCCTTCACTCTACGCGATAAAATAACGATCTTGTCTCTCGAATGCGGTTGCCGCTTGAATTACTAACGACCGACGTATAATAATCGCTCTTGGAGCAGCGCAGGCTCGTATAGCGAGATCGTAGGGAAAATTACAATAGAAACTCTATCTTAGCCAGGGACGACGGTACATAAATGTGTGCGCGCCTTCACGTCGGAGGTGCTCGAAAAATGTTATACATATATGTGTGTATGGCCATGTAGACGTATCAGCGATGTGCACAAGCATGTGCCTGAGGTATGCATTGCTGAGTTATCTGTGATTCTGGAAGTTACCAAATGTTTGGCGCCGTTTCGAGGGAGAGCAAAGAAAGCATTTTCAGTCCGTGCGTCATCTCCACGAAGGTTTTATCTTTATGGGGTATAAGTGTCAGGCTCCAACTGAAAAAGCAACACAGTGGAGGCATTATAGGGTGGATTCACCACACTTGGCCACCTTTTACCGTTTTTCGAAGTCTCTCGTTTCACGATCCTGTGGTATTCAAAACATACAATAAAATTGTGAAAACAAAGCAGAAACGTGTGCAAACCGTGGGAAATTACATTTGGATATATTCAATGGCTATTACGAAAATTAAAAAAATCGTATGACAAGGGGGAAATTGCACGTAAAGCAAAAATTGCCAAAACAGCTGAGGGATCTTCATTTTTTTGCAGCACTAATAAAGAATATTTGTGTAAATATTTAGCTTCGTTGATACGAAGTTTATTCATTTTTTAACCAGTTACAAGAAAATGTTAAAGAAAGAAAAGTGAATATGTCGTTTGGATCGCTTTAATATTGCGATATTTGAGTCTTCTTCTGGAAAAGAAATGATGCGATCAATTATTCGAATTTTTTGAGAGCATTCTCGGCTCCCGCGGAATTTTGCACGTTGAACTTTAAACATTATTCTTTTGTCTTATCGACGACAATCACCATTGACATCAAAATAATCATTGACATAAAACATCGACATTGACAAAACATTGACAATCATCATTGACATAAAATAATGAAAATAATCATCATGACACGTAATTTTTGTGGATACAAATAAGTGTGGTGGGAGCAGGATTGTTGGGCAAAATTAATTTTTCATATTCACTGGATATTCGGCTGCGCGGTTTCAAAGTGGTACCATTACTTATTACTTTTATCTTTTCGATAAAAACGTATTATCATACCGGCGAGAGTTTGTTTTACCGCCATGATTAAGTTTCATACAAGTCAGCGAGGAGTTCTTAAAGTCAAGGAGAAAAATCAACACGGACGTCAGTCTTCTACGAAATATACGATTTTGCGACAAATATTAATACGATAGCCATTCGATCAATTAAATAAATGGATAGATAATAGCAAGATCGTGGTCCAAAGGAATTTCACGAAAAATAATACGTTAATCATAAATTAACCGCCATTTTTTTTTGGTGTGTTGACATAATTAGTTTAACTTTGCAAAAATTATTTTTCTAGCAACGGAAGTACCACTGCAATAAAAAAATGTAATTTTGTCAGTGAACACGTGAATCGTGTGCCAACACCATTTGGGATGACGAAAAAAAAAACCTCGGATTATCGACACGTTTCACTCCGTTATCGTTTACTCCCATATTGCCAGACGCGTTATTCATTAAGGTTGGCACAGAATAATGGAACCGTCAGATTAATATTATACGACGAGCCTGCGAGCGATATTGGGACGAGCTCGACGCGTCAAATGGAATCCGAATGTGTGGATTAGTCCTCGACATTCTTCACAACGAGACAATTTCTCGACCCTCGAAATTTTTATATTCGAGCCTCGAGTTTTTTTCATGTCCTCCACTCGAGCACGTCTTGAGTTTACGCAGTTTTTAAATGGTTTCTTTTGTACCATTGATTTGAGTTAAGAGAACTCGAAATTTACGGTACAGTAAATTTTTCCATCAATTTTCAATTTTTATTACTTACTAGCACCGTTTAGGTATCCTTTATTTTCCAGTATACACGAAAAAAATCTTGTTCGTTCGGAAATAATTGTTCCCTTTTGCGATAGGTAATTAAGGCGAAAAACCATTTTAGGAGTACGTTTTTTTTTGTGATTTTCGTGATTTTTTTTTACAAAGAATGAATTAATAGAATTTATTCAAACTTTTGGAATATTTTATACATATTTTCAAACAAATATTTTAATATTTCCAAAGCTTTTCCTCTGAAGAGGCGTTTAAGCAAATGGGTATCATTTATGGCAGTATTAATTATAACATTTTTTGCTGTAGTAAATATACTTTAAGCAATGACATTATCCCAAATTTAGGTTCTATAGATTTTATCCAAAATTATAGGTTAGAAACTTTTTGAGCGAGAGTGTACATAAATTTAAAAAAATTACCGAAAGCAAAAATTCAAAGCAGTAATGAATTATTCATACTGCTTACCGGTTAATCAGCAATTGTTTTTGCTAATAATTTATGGAATAAAAAATAAATTTTTAGAGTAATCTAAGCTGGTTTCCCGGCTTAAGGACGAGAAAAAAATAATTGAAATCACATCGCATAGTTATTTGGAGAAGAAGAAAGAGAAAAAAATTATGGGGTTAGGGAAAAATTGATATGGCGGAGTCTGGCCCACTTAGAGTGAAGTGCACATGTATATATGCTAGTGGAGATTATCGTGCTTGCGCGCTTATTGGTGATATTTCCCCCCAAAAATTTCGAAACGAATAAGCGAACACTCGCGTCCCGGAAGTTCTTAATCATTTCATCGTGGGTTCAAAGCCCGATGCATTATTTTTAACATCTGCAGCTCGGCATAGATGCGCACATATAGGCACACGTGACCACGCCTCTGCTCAGATGGTTTGTCAGTTTTACCACTGCAGTATACAGCAATTCACGGAGCTTCGACATTTGGAGTCTTATAAATGCGCGTTATCATATGAGTGCGCGGCATTTGACAATCTTTTGTACAAAAGATTAAAAAATTCTGCATTCTAGCGAGATCTAAAAAAACGCTATGAAATTTTATGTTCAATTTATTCGTAGACAATCTTACATTTTTATTAC
This sequence comes from Ophion costatus, assembly GCA_951751655.1. Taxonomy (NCBI): domain Eukaryota; kingdom Metazoa; phylum Arthropoda; class Insecta; order Hymenoptera; family Ichneumonidae; genus Ophion; species Ophion costatus. The sequence continues at coordinate 25,422,409 of OX632364.1, read as the reverse complement.
GCACAATAAACAGCCTGCGAAATGTTAATTGGATACGAGATCGACGATATTTTTTTGTAGATTTTTAGCCAGAATGGTTAAAAACGTTTGAGTAATTTTTGCAGCCAAAATATGCCAAAAAATGGGAAAATTAAGGGGTAACATCATTCTAGCGGCCGAAAAGAAGGCCTAACTTGGACTATTTTTTTTGGAGTATAATAAAAGAAATGGGATTTGTTTTTAGAAGGATTATTCAGCATATATTTAAGTATAGGGTTTTTAAAATTATTATTATTTTTGTAGAAAACGGCAGCGAAGGAGCCAATCTTACGAAATTATTTCGTTTTTAAACACCTCCGGTAGCGGACGAATTTCTCGTGAAATATAGGATTTGGAGCAAAGAAACAAAAAAAATTAAATCTGTATTAGCTTTAGAAGTACGTAGGGATTTTTCATTTAATCAAATGTAAAAACGGCGCACTTTTGACAAAAAAATCGATTTTTGCTTAAAAATATGCAGTAAATTGTTTATATGATAAAAAGTTGACATTAGGTCGAAAAACCGCTAGGTACTTCTGTAAAAGAGGTAATTTTAAAGCTACTGTCACCATTTCAAACTACTCCATGCAACCGTGTTGTAGTAATGTACCAGCTAACATTTAAAAAAGTGCTTTCTAGAAAAACGCGTTTTTTCGAATCTAAATTGAAAAACGAAATTTTACGTAAAAAAAAGATTTTTTTTTAAATCTTAGAGTGGCGTCACCCCTTAAACAAAAATGCGAACTTCAACGTCATACAAAGTTTAGATATGTTGCAGGGGAAATCTTGGATAGGAAAGTGGGACTTGTGTATTCAACGGGCTTTCGTAATTTTATACTGATTCGTGGTTTTTTGTATTTTTTTTCCACTGAATCATAAACCGATTAGCCGTTTCGCAAGCGTCGATGGTGCGATCGCGAAGACACGATTATTGGCTCGTGTTGGCACTGAGCCACCGACTCGCCAGCCTTCTAAAACTCGGTTCACATTTATTTTATGCGCACACGATTAAAAAATCATTTATAACGCCTATCGAGCGAAAATAGTATTCTCGTGAGAGCAGCTGTTTTCATCGTGTTTATTTCGTGAATCGAAGCCAATGCTGAATGGCGAATGTGATGAAATATGCTATCCCTGTTTTCGGATAAACCACTATTTTTAATTTAGCTTTTTCGTCTTGCTGGCTTTTGACACGAATTGTGCTTTTTTTTTTCTCGTTATTCGCAGCGAATATATTATTCTTCTTCAATTGCATCGCTGCTGTATAATATCACAGTTATCCGGAAATATGGACCACTGTCTGGATATATAGCTATGCAACGATCATCCAGAAGCACGTTAATAAATGCGTGGGAATCCGAGACAAGAATCCTCAAGTCAAATGTGAATTCCGGGTCGTGTATTCCTTTCTCTCCGTGCCTCGAATATGACCCACTTTTCGTTTTCATTCATATATTCTCGCCCCTAAACGTGAATGCATTTCCATATAGATCGACACTCGCACTTATTGTCATTTCGAGAATGCTTTCACACCTTTCGACTCTCGACCCTTTATTTTGTTCTGACTTGTTTTTCAAATGGAACAAACAAGTTTGTATTGTTAATCAAAATTTGTACTTTTACTAAGATTTAATTTTCAAAATGACCATATGCAATTTTCTGCTATACACAACTGCTGCGAAAAATCGACATATCATATTTTTATCTCACTCAGAATCATTTTTTAAAGTTTGTTTCATTTCATAATCCTTGTTTGATCCTGGTTTTATTTACTAATTTCGAGCCACTGTTATTAGACACAATGCTAGATCTAATTTAAATAAAAGTTGATAGATACAATCCAATAGCTGCAATCGATAATATCTTTTAAGATATTACCTATTATAAATATCAGATATTAAATATTGGATCTTAATAGATAAAATGATAACGAACACACTTGGTTATTATTGTATCTATTCATAATGATCGTATTAACAACATAATAAGATATACAATAGATGATCCTCATCGATATAGCTCTCATTTTCTTTGCTCTTTTACATTTACGATATTTTTGTCCTCTTGCCTCTTGTTTTTCTCACAGAAAGAAGACTGGCAGCCTACAAAAGTTAACAAAACACTATTTCCCCGTCTGCTGATTGCTAAGAAAATAAATATCCCTGAAACGTTTCACAATTATAAATTGCCGAAAAGTTCGTACCTTAATTCGCACTGCATATTATGTCAGCTTGCGATACTATTTTTTCAAGCCAAGCAAAATACTCGTTATTAGAGTCTTCAGTCGGCGCATTTTTTTTTCCAAATTCAATACGCCGATATTTTTTACGAAAAAAAGCCTTTCTCCATTCGTCGATGTTGACCACACAGAAAACAAAAACAAACAGTTGCAAGAAAATGGAGCGTAAAAATATTTTCCGACGTGTGAAGAGTTTGATTCTTAGTGCGAAGCTCTTCGCACCAGATGGCAATGAAAAGCTGAAGAAAGGAAGGAAAAAAAATAGGGACGGTTGAGGCGATGTGTCTTGTACCAATATGGAAAAACGTGTTTCACGGTAGTGTTCCAGATTGTATGGCTACTGTATGGGTGTATTTATTCGTGCGTGTAAATGTGTGTGGGGGGGGGGGGGGAGTTATACGAGGAAGCTCAGATCGTGGCTGACACAAGGAAAACTCGTTTGCTCGAATATCCATTTTAATCATTGCTCATTATAACAATCGCTGTATCATCCTTTATGAAGTGTAACATTAAAATTCCAGTCATTCGATCAACTACCCATTTCGAACGTCCGGGACGAATAAATTTCGTGGATTGCGAAACGTTTTTCTCTTTTTTTTTATCTCAATTTTCTCATACTTCGAGATACAGGTTTGCACTGAGTGATGTGCAAAAAGTGTTTTTTTTTGTTCCTTCGTAGGCTTGGTGTATTAGGAAATGGTGGACACTGTAATCAGTGCAGATAATGTGCATAAGTGCGGGGCTCTGCAAAGTGAGCCTTATAAGGGGGGTGATACCTTTAGGCGAGGCAAAAATGGCTGATTTTCATGATTTTGTTTTTTAAGGAAATATTTGACTTCTTTTTATGAGACTTCGGGTATGTTTCGTTACTATGCGTTGGCGGGATTAATCCGAAAAAAACCAACGAAGATTCTTCTTTCATTAACACTCGGATCTCGAATATGAAACAGGAAAAAGTAAGAAATGTTGAATATCGATTAAATGGTACGCTCTGAAACAAAAAGATTGAATTTTCCGAAAAATAGTGATTCGTTTTGGAACAAAAAATACTTTTTTATTTTCAATAATATGAATCATGTTTTAGACAATAACATTGACAATTGACATTTACAAGTTTTAGACGATAACATTGACAAGTGACATTGACAAGTTGTAGACAACAACAGCCTTGAAACAAAAACATTGGCTTTTGACAATGACATTTTAACATTGAGTTTTAGACGATCACATAGACAATAACATTGACAATTTTCAGATAATAACAGCTTTGAAACAAAAACGATGAATTTTGACGATGGGTTTCAGACAATGACAATTTGACATTAAGGTTTAGACAATAATATTGACAAGCTTTAGGCAATAACTGCTTTGAAACAAAAACATTGAATTTTCCCAATAAATGGCTACATTTTGCAACAAAGAAATACATCTTTTTTAATTTTCAAAAACATGAATCATGTTTTCGACAATAAGGTTAGAAAGATTTATGCCAAATTTCATTAGTATCGGTAGATTAGTAGAAAACCGTGCCACACCTCCGCCATTTCTAAACATTAATTTAAAAAGTAGTAGTATTACAACATACCCTAAGTCTCAAAAATGGTGAAGAAATCTTTCCTTTTAAAAAGAAATCATGGAAATTAGCAAATTTTTTCCTCGCCTAAAGATATCTCCCCCCTTAAAGACACCTTTTTGTAGGTATCTTTCCTTTATTCTCTCCTTTTATTTTTCCCCTGTTAATCCGCGCGGTTAAAAAAGGGCACCTGACAAGTTTATATTGTCGGCGACATGTGCTTTGGGATGCCAGGTACACAAAGAAGGTTTTTGTTTAACGTTCGGAACAAGGGGCTCACTATTAAAACGTCTGGCCGGAAGTAGCAGGAAAAACGGAAAACCATCTCTCCCTCTCTCTGTCTTTCACTTTCTCGCATCCCGTAGCCTTTATTTACTCAGTGCACATAAAAAAACGACCCGGGGTACCGCACTGCTTTTCCCTCGTTTCCGGAATAATGGGGGAAAAATCCCTCAGTTTATCGGCGCGCATGTGGGCACTTCTTATTTGGTCCCCATTGTTGTGCTCTCTTTTGTAAAACGCGACAAAATTCGCGTTGTTTACGCCTTGCCGATCTATGCACGCGAGAACTGTTTATCGAAAAGTTCGTCGTTCGCAGCGAGAAAAAAATAGTTCGTTTGAATCAAGTGCTGTCTTGTTTCAATCTCGGCGTGACTCAACTTTGAAAAATATATATATTCAACGAAATCTCGTATTTAGTTGAACTAAATGTTTCGAATTAATTATTAGGTTGGCAAAAAAGTCTTTGCGTTTTATCAACAAAAATAAAATAAAAAAGCAGTCTTGAAACGAATGATTAATTTTATTCTATTTAGAATCCGATAGTGGATAAATAAGATAACTCAAAAAATCGAATTTTTAAATTTCATAAATTGTTAGTAAAACTATTCAAGAGAATGTTCCCAAAGAAGTGCAAATCATTTATTACTGCCTTGAATTTTATGTTTTCGGTAAATTTTTTTCAAACACGTTTTTCCCGAAATGACTTTTGTCGATTTGTGTACACTCTAGCTTACAAGTTTCTAACCTATAATGTTATGCAGTGATTGTTAGTTTCTCTATATATTATGAGGCTCTACATGAACCTAAATTTGGGGTCATATCATTGTTTAAAGTATAATTTTGATAGCAAGAAAGGTTATAAAACGATGACAAAAATGATACCCTTTTGTTTAAACACATCTGAAAAATGCAATTCCCGGTCAGAGTTGGGTTCAAACAGAAGAAAAACATGTTGTCAAAATAATCTTCAAATCGTATTGATTTCCAATGAAAACTGTGGCCTCCAGACTGTACACAAAAACCACAAAGTCTGATGGCGACCATCGATAGGCGGCAGGTTATACGTTCCATATTTTCAGAGGAAATGCTTCGGAGAAATTAAAATATTTTTAATCAAATATATGTATAAAATATTCCAAAAGTTTTAATAAATTCTATGCATTCATTCCTTGTCAAAAAAATCATGAAAATCACAAAAAAACCGAACTCCTAAACTGGTTTCGCGCCTTAATTCCCTCAACAAACCATAGCTTTCGTGCGTTAGTACCCGAGACCTCGGACCCTTTCATCACGAGATGGTGAACCCGAAGTGCGGCTTAACCCTAGAAGGAGCATGCGGGGGCCATATGGACCCCATGCCCATTTCAACGTACGCTCCTGAAATAGTAATCGGCTTTTTCGGGTTCGAACAAATACGAATAAATCTTTATGAATATTGCTTGCAAAAAAAAAATCGTTTACTAAATTATCCTTAACTTTACCCATTTCCGGATCTCCAGAAATTGGTAATATTTTTTTTCTGACAGTATATTGTGTCTATTTCAAACCCTGTTTGATTTTTTTGAATCGATTGATTAAAAAAAAGTGAGATTTTTTTTATCCGAAAAGTTATTTTTTATATAGTTTTTCGTTTAAAGTACCGTTTCACGACTTTTGGTTTTCGAAAATTGACTTTAATACACACCATTCTGTCCCCTATTAAAGAACGAACAGATTTATCCTATATAAAGCCAATTTCTGTTTATAGGAAGCGATCTAAACCGCGAAGACGCGTGGGCTCCACACGGACCCCACATGCTCCGTAAAAGGCACCAGAAATGGGACGCCTCGTTTAAGGTTAAAATTCACATTGCTGACCGAATTTTCAATTACGAAGTTTCGGCTGTAGGGTTCGTTCGGTCGACGTCGAACGTACCGCACTTAATCGATTCAAGCAAATTGATTTTCTCGGTGGATATTTCTAAACCCTTCGCTCGGCGATGTAAAAAAAACCCGTTATTATTTCTCGAACCTTCATTCCAGCCGTAGGTACATACGTGTACGGTACGCGATAGTATGCGCATATACCTTTGGCCCAGCGCGTTGTTCTGTTATAAATTATCATCACGTACGTGACCGCGACCATAACGGCGAATGGAAATTGCTCGCGCTGTGAATAATACCCTACGACTTCTATTCGCTTCGACGAGACATTTTTTTTCTTTCCTTTTTTTAATCATCGAATATTCCGTTCTCGACTCGGAGGGGCAAAAAAAGATGCCTGCACTATCGAGCTGCGGAGTATATATAGTTTCGCCTGCATTCGTTGCGTAACACGGTCGAACAGGATATCCGGACATTCCGAAACGCTTGTACGGACCGGCCTTATTTTTTCTGCTCTATTATGCGAACGGCGAATCAAAAATATTCGCGACCCCCAAAGTCGAGGCGCCTCTCGCGACAGAAAGCAGAAACTCTACTTGTATAGTAAACTTGGTCGAAATACATTGATAATGGACAAAATTTAAAAACACGCAAAATCACTCGAGGCTTTTAAGGGGCTATACGAGTGTGAACGCTGAAAATTTGGCTGATTTTCGGGAATTTTTTTGGAAGAAAAGTACTCATTTAAATGTTTCGGAAAATTAAGAATATATTTGGCTATATTTTACCTATATTACATAATTTTTTTCATGGAAAAATATTGAGATCCAAGCCACTTATGGGCTGCCTTCGGAGGCGCCAAAAAAAAAGTTCCTTCACTACTGACATGATTCCGGCCGATTGAGTAGCTGAAACCGCAAAAGGAAAAAATGTCGCTAAACTGGAACGTATTTCCTGGACAGTGACGTAGGATTTTCGACAAATATAAAAATCTAACAAAACGGCGTAGTTTTGAATAAAGTTTGTTTTCTTGCCTATAAAATCGTCGTTTTTTCCAATGCCAAATCGTCAATTTTCATCTAATCAAAAATATCTTACGTTATTGTAGAGTATATATATTCAAGAGTACTTAGTTCAAATTTCAAGTCAATCGGATAATTGCTCTTTGAGTTACAATGTCAGCAAATTTAAAAAATTTCATTTTGAGAAAAACGCGTTTAAAGATTTAACTATCTATTTTATACCTACGAGCGGTTGCTCTTTAGAAGACTGCCATTCGGGGAGTATTAGAGATACGGCCGTGAGTTTTTTACAGGATATTCTTGAAAGTATAAACTGTCGAAAAAGGCAAAAAAAATCGATTTTTTTAATAGTCTCACATTGGTATAGCCTCTTGACCCTTCGACGGCACATGGGGTCATTTTGACCCCCTCTTTTCAACCGACTGTATTGTTCCTCCACTCCTACTCTGTAGGTGAATGCTCGGCCCCCATTCTACATCCTGCCCGTGTACTGAGGACAGCTGTCGAAAAAGGATCTGGGGTCGAATCGACCCCGTTTATGCAGTAGTGCGGTGAAAGTGAAAAAATTTTTTTTTTGTGAAATTTGGTGTTTTATTACTACATGTAAGTGAGTTACGATAGAAAATGCTCATGGGAATTTTTTTTATTTTGCGCTACTGTAGCAAATTATGGATTTAGAATGCCAATAATAAAACTAAAAGCAAGTGCCCGTTATGCAGGAGGGCTGTGAGCAACGAGCACCGAATGGATTTATGCATCGATTGCGGTAAATGTAAATAATAATAAGTCATTGAAGTAAAAAATGCGGAAAATATACGTTTTCAACAATTAATCTGACGAAGGAGTCGATTTTTCACAATCCCGAAAATGCTCAAATTCAAATCTCCGTACAAATATACTTTTTAGAAAAACGGTCGACACTATCTTTTTTTTCGTATCTACAAAACTTCCTTTTTAAAAGCCTCAAAGGATTTTTTTATATGCTGAAAAAAAAAGTTATCGTTTTCATGCGAGTGCGTATTTTTCAATGCATTTTTCCACTTTGAACAAATGTTTGGGCGATTCGTTTTCGTTTTTCTTAAGAAATAAATTTTGGGCCATAAAATAAGGACCATTGACTACAAAAAACGTGTCTGCCGGAAAATTGCATATTTACCGAAATACAACGATCTGAAAAACGTCTGGGGTCGGATCGACCCCACATGCAGTCAGAGCTTCGTGGCAGAAGTGTGCGGTCGAAGGCTTGAAAAAAGTATTTGTTGGCTCTAAAAATGACTCTCTTCAAGCCATCGAGACGAGTTTGTAGCCACTCCACAAGATCTTTCCGTTGCAAGTTTGTATCTTCATAAATAATAAATCGAGCAATATTAAAAGTTATATATAATGTATAAATATAATGTCAAACGTCCCTTGTAAAAGGTACGCTCTGAAAAATAGAATCGCTCTTTCTCAAAATCCGCAAGTGACTCTCATAACCTTAAAAAATTTCAATCCTAAGCTGACAGAGCTAAAAAAAAGCGGAAAATAAATTATTCACTGCAGTAGCATGTTTACAATCTACCATGACACGATAAATCCAATAACCAACACGCAGTCAATCAAGAACGAAGTAACTACGTTTGAGGTTATACTTTGACTGGCCCTATTGAAATATCGCAGCGCCATCTCTCGGACGTGAAAATCGCGAATTCAACACGACGATCCACAGAATCCCAAGACGTTTCGTGTACTCGCATTTGGGGGAAAAAAAACATTGTTTTTTATTGAGACCTTCTGGAGGGTTTTTCGTCTGCATGCAGCCTCACTTTACCGGATCGATAACGATTTTTCTCGAGTGGATCAGGAATTCGAGTATCTCGAAGGCATTAGTATTGTAATTTCAATTCGGATATCGCGGGGCATGGCGATTAAGCGGGACGAATATACTGCGATAAACTGAAGGTGACCGATAACTACTACATATTCTCCCGTCTGGAATTCTCAATTAAAGCATTATATACTGTGGAAGATGAATAGGTTGTATGCATCTGTGGGATTTCAACTCACGTAAAATTCTCCCCGCATCATATCCTCCGATTTCATCGTTTCTCCACTCGCAGCGATCAATTCATCTCGATGAGTCATATTATCGAGCTAATTGAGCCACGCCGTTACAAATTGACGAGCTCACGATTAATAAGATCGTGATTAGTCATGACTGTGGTAAAAATGTTTCGTTAAAGAAAAGAAAAATAACCCAATTATGTACGGTGAGGGGGAGGGAAGGAGCAGTGACCGACGGCCGCGTAGAAACTATGTTCCTTCGAAATTACGATGGGTGGAAATCCACTATGGTACATACAAGTATGCAAAAAACTGCGTAAGCTTGGAGACCGAATACAGGTCGATTTTTAATATTTTTTTTTCTGTTTGGAGTATTGAGATGACGAGGTCGAGATTTTACACACAATTCATTCATAGTCCAGCTGAGTTTCAGTTTTTTTCATTGGAAATATTGATAAACAATAAAGTTATTATTATTCAAATACAGTGCCGAAGTTGTTGCACAGGAAGTCTGTGTAGCTGGTTCTGGCTACTAGGGTGATGTGCATTGAAAAATAAAAAAATGTACTTTTGGTAGAATAATAAAACTTTGCTGTGGCCGGATACTCTGTTGACATTTTTTAAATAACGAAGTGCCAAGCTGTAGACAGAAAACTTGGAAAAAAATTACTGCAATAATGAATTATTAACAAATTAATAAATATATTCTAAAAATCATCTGGTCATACGATAGAAACTGTTATAAACTATGCTCCGTCTGAATTTAAAGTGAATCGGACGATTTTGTGAAACGATCGGATCATAAAATATAATTAACAAGCAACTGAGTTTCCTCGCAATGAAGTAGAACTTGTGAGGAATTGAAAGTTTATTTTTTGTTATAACCATGAATTTCGGAGAAAAAATCGATATCCTTCAACATTTATCAATGAAACAGACAGTCCTTCTTAAGATAGTATTGTTATCTAGAAACACGAAAAAATCATTTATACGACTCGCAAAATGGTCAGAAAAATAGTAAAATTTGATAACCAATGTTTAGCATGCCGACATTCGTAACCATTCTTTTGCTCAATCTGGGAACAATCATCACACACCTTATACAGATTGAGAATATGTTTCGTTTTTTTTTCGGATTCATTTAACGTTCACAACGTTGGTCGTCAATTGGGGGCATTTTTCGCGCACCGTTGTAAACAAAAGCACAAAAGTACATAATAATATATTTTTTTCTTTCAACTCGTTCATATTCTTGAAGGATCGGTAAACATGTGTATTCATTTTTTAGTTATTCCATCCTAAAAATCGCCTCCAAAACACCGCTCTAGACAGTTTCGACTGCCTTAAGAAGGTTTGAGCGTTCCAGTTGAGTCAAACGACGGTTTATGAATTTTTTTTTCAATAAACTTAAAAAAATGCATACGAGGTATACATTTATTCAGTAGATGCTAATTTTTTTTGCAAAATAGATAATTAAAGGGGCGAAAAGGAAAACTTTTGTGTTATTAGCAACTTGAAAAAGTATAAAATTATTATACAACTCGGACTCAAATTTTGAGTCATCTATAATGATGTCATGACCCGATTTATTATTACCATTAATTAAGGCAGCAAAGATTCGCAATCTTTCATCAAATCGTGATGGTTCAATATCGAATATATATCGTTTACGATGGGCAAGATAGGTTTTTATTCAATTGTTTACAAATTTTCAGTTTGCGTTAATCCGTTGTTAGATTATCTTGGTGCTAAATAGCAAAAAAAATTACCCTCAGCGTAATAGTTTTCCCCATCTAACCGCACGTGAAAATTACATACATTGAACTATTTTTTATCTCTGATGTATTGTGGGAGGAAAAAAAAAAATTTTTAAATCGCAAATACTCGGGTAGTCTAGACAATAACGTATATAAAAAATGTACTTGGCGTTAGCTACATTAGTTAGCGTTAGCTACATTAGTTAGGGTTAGCTACATTAGTGAGCGTTAGCCACATTAGTTAGCGTTAGCTGAATTAGCTAGCTTAGCTACTTCACTTAGTGTTAGCTACATTGGTTAGCGTTAGCTACATTAGTTAGCCATAGCTACATTAGTTAGCGTCAGCTACATTAGTTGGCGTTAGCTACATTAGTTAGCGTCAGCTACATTAGTTAGCGTTAGCTACATTAGTTAGCGTTAGCTACATTAGTTAGCGTTAGCTATATAAGTTAGCGTTAGCTATATTAGTTAGCGTTAGCTACATTAGTTAGCGTTAGCTACATTATTTACCTACATTAGTAAGCGTCAGGTACGATATATAGTTAGCGTTACCTACATTAGCAAGCGTTAGGTACATTAGTTAGCGTGAGCAACATTATTTAGCTACATTAGCGTTAGCTACAAAATTGGATTGTAGCTAACGCTCCAGCCTCCATGAATTCGTGATTCGATCTATGCGATTCTAGGTTTGCGAGGGATTCTTACGCCAACGGCTTTTGCTCCTCCAACTAATCGGCCTCTTCGTAAATCCGGCCGAGTTACGTTGAACTCTGTAATTGGTTTAATGAATGTTCAAATGAATAACTTTGACGGATGAGAGTGGCATTAAACTTAAGCGTGCGCACTTGACACAAACGTAAATACGTATTGCTGCTGTATACATGCACTTTATATATAGCACATATATATACACCCACGCACACACATATATAGATATTTATTTGTATCTACAAGAGTAACCCCGAGTACAAAGTTTCTTTGTCCCTTATTCCCCTTAATTGCCGAGAGTCCAAGAGTTATTGCAGTAGTGAGGAGATTTGCGGAATTATCTTGTGCCGAGACATGTCTCTTCGCTTTCCCCTTCCCCCCAACCCGAAAAATTCCTATGCACAATACTGCAATCGACTGTACACATCCGCACACACGCATGTCACCGTATATGCTCGTTCTCCATTCGCGGTTAATTCCTTCGTCTCTGCGGTCGCGGCAAACTTATCCGATTTGTCTCCTCAATGTCGTTAAACTTTGAATTACGAAATACAGGCGTACATACGAGGCGGGCGTTTGGGAGACAGTTGGGCAAAAAGTTGGCAGAGACGGCAGGGTATTGCGAGAGAACCGGAAGGCGAAGTGGAAGATCGCGACAGAAGTCGGATCACGAAGATGCCAGAGGGCGTTGAACTGCCAGCGGCATTCCGTAGTGCTCTCATTGCTCGACGCGTCTTCGCTGAGCGCCAGCGTCGAGCAGCGCAAGCAACGCTCTTTACTTTAGCATCCGAAGATTCAATTTTTCGTCACGTTTTGTAGGCACTTTGGCGATGGCGGACGATCCAGAGGGGTGTATACTTTTTGGAAAAAAAAAATTGAAAGTTTGCAAGTGTTGAATTTTTTTTTAGGAATTTGAAAAACTATAGGAACGGTCAAAGTCATTGTATAGGGTGTCTCAAAATGACCTGACGAGTTACTTTATTGATAAAACGTATTATTTATTTGAAAAGTACGAATATTTTTATTTTAATAGAAGGTAGAAGCATGGAGGTTATGTGTGGAACACAATATCCGATAAATGGTCTTTTGATTAAATTTTCAATAACATTCTGACATAATTGCAGACTAATTTCATTAATGGTTCGTCCAATTGCTTCCTTGAGCTCCGGAATGGTCTATGGATCATTGACATACACTTTTTCCTTTCGGAAAAGCCTAAAGAAAGAAGTCCAATGGCGTCAAATCGCACGATCTTGGTGGCCAATTGACATCGCCGCGGCGCGAGATAACACGACCATGAAACTTCGTCTGCAATAACTATGCAGTAACAATGCAGCAAATAACAATTTCTACGCGTTGCTCGATCGTGTAATTCTCCATGACTAAACCTCAATACTTCCTGATGCCAGTTGTCAAAGATCAGTACTCTATGTTCGCCACGAAAAAAATGGCGCGCAATTTAAAATGTCATGTCATTTTGGGACACCGTTTACAAGGATCTGAACGACAAGAAATGAAAAGCTTTTTAACTTGTATTCATTTTTCGTTCATCGTCGTATCAGATTTTCAAATTTCGACATCTGAACAAAATTGCAGCGTGTCAATTTTTAAGAATCGATTTTTTACGAAAATTAAAGACAATAATGTATGGAAAAGCAATTTTTTTCGAAATTGCTACGATATTGGGAATTTCATAAGATTTTGTGAAAAGTTTAACGGGACGTTGCCGACGAGAGGCATGGATTTCGGGAATTTCTTTTTTCATAAAATAAATACTTTTGGGAATGGGTTTCAACGTGTCAGTTCATTTGAAACAAAAAACGGGTTAAAAATTATTAAACTAGACTAAATTTGGGGGGTCTTGTCGTTTTGTGTTTTTAAAAAGGATAGCAAAATTGCGGCCGTTCAAAAAGAACTCAATTTTTTTTGCGTTTCAATGGACAAAAAATATTAAACATAAAATACGAAAATGTTTAATATAAAAAATATTAAAAATTAAATACGAAAAAAATGAAAAATTCAATACGAAAAAAATATAAAAATACTAAAACTGAAAAATTGAATCAATTTTAACGAAAATCGGGTTCGTGAATGGAATACCTCAACATCCATCAGTGAAACGTTCGCGACCCTATTTCAGAGAGCAACAATGAGAGCTGTACCTTTATTTGCACTAGAAAAACTTTTGATTCGCTACATTTTCTAAATTAAGCTTTTCTAATTATTGGGAAAGCCTCCAGCAGAGACATGCACGAAAAAATACATTCGGTAAAACGATAGGGTCGTCCGTGGGGACGAAGAAAAAAAACACTGGAATTTATTGAAGCGGAAGTCGTGCTCACCAGGGAGGCTCACCGGAGCGGTAAAAAAGGGAAAAGACCTCGTTAATAGACGAATTTTAAGCCGTTGAAATAGGGCGGGGATGTTCCCCCGTGGCTCACCAGTAGCGAGCGCCGTGGTCTGTACACCTTAATCGTAATTTATTCAAACGGCTGATATCACCGCGCAGTCACCAAATATTACGAAACTACCGTATAATCGTGTGCTGAGCAAGTATATGGGTCGACCCGTAATACGCGTGAACGCGCTCAGCCTTTTTTTCGTCCCTAATCCCTCGCTTTTTCTTTCACCTGAACGTTGGCGTCCAAGCCGCGCGGGCGTAAACCTCGTGGTTTATGAGTGGGTATCCTTGCTACGATTGTACTTGTGAACGCAGGTGATCATCGTGTGCGTGTGTGGCAACACTTTATTATTATTTCATTGCCAATTATTGAGACTCGTTTGGTATCATTTTAATTATTCGGTATTCGGAATTTTGCTCCCTTGAATTTAAGAATTTTCATCCTTAGGTAAAACATTGTGCAGGTTAAAAGATAACGTTGGAATTCACGTTGAGAAAATGCAACGAAAAATCTTCTTAACTTTTCGAACTTCCTCATTTTTGTAATTACCCAAATATTACCCAAATATGGAAACAGCCAAAAAGCGAGTCAATGAATGAATCTCTGATGTTATTGGGCGATCGATTCAATTTATATTTCTCATGGAGCTTGATTTCCTAGTCGAATCATACTCTGCTTACTACGTTTCCTTCAAATAATAAATTGTCGAATCAACGAACGTTGGACCATTACTAGATGCATATTCCGCAGAATTAGTATGCAGAATGTTCTATACAGGTTCACTTTCTCCATGTTCCATACGTATCGATTTTCTTCGACGTATGAGAGGTCAAAATGGGCGAAATTTTTTTTTTGGAAAACGTGAAAAAAGACAGTACAGCCCACTGCCTCATGACACGAATTCCTACGAGATCTGGGCATGTGAGTTAGACCGGCTCATTCAATGCCATACAGAACACGATTGTACATAGCACTTCGGACAGGACATACTGACGAAACTCGATCAGACACACAGCTTATATTCATTCAGTTCTTCAGAGAGGAATTTACCGCATGCCTCTCTCTCTCTTTCTCTCTCTCCCCCTCCCTCTCTAGACTCGTTGCTTTTGGTCGTCAATCCATTTGCACAATTTTTTATATTTAATAATTCCGTGCGAAAAACAAACATAAAAGCCCCTGAAAAGTGGCTCAACATAATGACTATACTGTGTGTCAATCGGGCGATCACTAAACTGATAGTTCACAACGACGGGCGAATTAATGACGATTAACGACGAGCTAATTATCGATCAAACAACTAGTTTGTCCAAGAAATCATGAGCAACAAATATTTATTTATTTCGCGCTACTTAAGTCGCACCATTTCCCTGAGGATTAATTTATCGTCCCACGTAGTTAATTCTTTGGATAAAATTTTCTGAAGTTGGCCCAATGCGATTCCTGAGCGGTTTATTTAAAAAAATCACTATATATGTGTGTGTGTATTGCTGTGCGAAGAAAGGTGATTTCGAAGACACCGGACGTCGCGGATCTCCCTTTTCTTACAATCAACGAATAGCTGAAGAATCATTGAGGATCGTGCGTAGCATAGCTAAATATTTTGATAGTAATTTATAAATATAACAAGCTCGAAAAATCTTTTTTCTATATACGTACAAGGTGACCCAAAAGTGACTTCCGTACTTTACCATACTGTGCTTCCGAAAGAAAAATCTAGATGCCTGGCTTAAATACCTGTCCGAATAATCTTTTCAATCTTCGAAAACATGTTTTTTTCTCGTTTCTGTATGTACTTTACTTTCGATTTTTTCACTTGTCTAGTTATTATGAAGTGCACCGGTAAGAATAAATAAACGACCAATTGAACACTAACGTAATGCCGAAAATTTTGATTAAATGTTTCAAAAAAGGGTTTGAGAGCATAAGCCGCTAAATTTCAGATGATAAAAAAAATACTTATGCGGAACTAAATGACTCCTAATTGCTTTTAAAAACGTCTATAAGGAAAGTACATGTGCAAAAGAGAAATGTGCAAAAGAGAAAGCATATGTGCAAAAGAGATAAATAAAAACCAATGCTAATACATGACAACTCATGGAAAAAAATGAAAAATTATTTTTCGCGTAGACTAAATATAGGAGAAAGAGAGAAAGTATATACACAAAAGAGAACAAATGAATAAAAACCAGTACTACAGGGAAATACATAGAAAACAATTGAAAAATGATTTTTCTCGAAAACTAAGAGAGAGAGAGAGAGAGAGAGAGAGAGAGTGTGTGTATCTGTATGTGTGTGTGTGTGTGTACGCAAATTACTCTACCAGTGTTAAACTTCTGCGCGTACACCTCCCGTCGATTTTCTCGCTGGATCCATCAGTACCAAGAGTACGGATAAATAGGGAATCATCGCTGACTCGCTCTCATTAAATCGACGAACGCGCTAAATGAAAACAAGCAGTTTCTCGCTCCAAACGCCTGCGGTCATTCTGTCGACTCGATCTCGACGCATCGAATATTTTAGTATATCGCTTCTGGGTCAGAAGAAATGATGTCAACGATGAATAAAACTCGTTTCCGTTTTATTATTATGAACCTGCATGAAGGTGTCAAAAATAAAAGTTTAAGGATGTTGAGTCCCTATGAAACATGTTAATGTTAATTGTTCAATAAATATCTTCTTAATCGTCATGAAATTTTTACACGACCTCCTGAATACTTCATGTAAAAACATACCAAATTTTCAGAATTCTATCATCATTACTTCAACCTCCTTAAGGGTTGAAATGAAAAATGATAAGAAAATTCTGAAAATTTGGTATGTTTTAGTATGAAGTATTTAAGAGGTCGTGTTAAAATTTCACGACGATTAGGAAGCTCGTTATAAAAAAATTACCATTTTGTTGAGAACAATTTTTAAAAGAAATAAAAAAAAATTTATCAATAAACTTCGTTTTGTTTCCGTTGCTTTCAGTATATTGTAGATATTATAAAATTGAGAGGTCAAAAAAAAACTTATTGCAAAGTTACATCAGTTTCCATGAAGCAACATTTAATTTGTGAATGTTAATTGTCCAATAACGAGGTCCTAATTGTCGTGAAATTTTTACACGACCTCTGAAATACTTCATACAAAAACATACCAAATTTTCGGAATTTTATCATCATTTGCGATTTGGGACTCAACATCCTCAACTCTATAATAAGCTGGCTCTTCGATACAATCTCCGTTAAACTTTACGAGGCAATAGAAATCATCGCCACGAAAATTCGTCGTGTCGCGTTAAAATTGAGAGGAGATATAGTAGAGTAGCAAAAAATTTGATTGGAATATACCTAGATCGAAGAACGCCTCTACAATTTAACGGGCTACGGATAAACCCATGAAAAAACCGGATGGCCTTATTCTAACTCGTATCATTATCGCGTTGAGTAACCATACATGTAATCCATTATCGAAGCCCTAACGTGCTACCGCCTCCTGCGTGTGATAAGACCTACGATGATAATTCTTCGTCCTACACGTGCGCGGGCACACACATACCCACATGCACAGACGGTGAGTGTAGTTTCGAGTTTGCTTTTTGATCGAAAAAATTTTCACTCGCGTGCTCCGTCTCGACTCTCGGCTCAATAAAAACCGGCGAGTATATTAATAGAGGATATTCCGTCAGCCACGAGTAGAGTGCGAACGACTTGTTTCGGAAGGGCACGGAAACGCACGCACATCGCACGACCAATCCCGAATTAGGCCACAGCTGGGATAAGGACAGCTCCTGTCTTTTTCATTTTGTTTTACTGTTTTTTTTTACGTCTGTCGACCCATGTCGATGCACGGGTACGAAGCTCGAAACCAAACAACAGTGTTCAGTCTGTACTTCCGGCAACACACGTGCACGTGGCGCACCTGTTTACGATTGAATTGTCTTTAAAAAATTAATTAACGTTGTACATTTCGGAGATGGGCTTGACATTCAACATTGAAAATGATTTTGTTTTTTCTCGATTTTTTTTCCATGGCAAACGTCATGCAAACGTCTACGAGGTCGAAGGGGATGAAAATGAGCGATTGCTGACCTTTTTTTTTATCGAGTCCGATGGAAAAACGTTTTTTTCAGAAAAAGGTTAAAATTCTTCCGTCCTTTGTTTCCAGTCGGTTTGCAATCGTATTTTACTCGTTTGAAATCTTATTGCGACATATCAAATATGGTCGTTTCCGTTGTCAATAAAAATTACCGGTTGGGACATTAATTATTACTCCTATCTTTATAAATGATGTACGATCGTCATATATATACAGGGTGTCCTGTTACGAATGGACAATCCTGCAACTATTGATAGGTCAGATTATGCCCCTCTATTCGCTGGAATTTTAGTTTAGTAAAAGTCCCACGGTTTTCGAGATAAAAGTCATCTGCTTTTGGTTTTTCGCATGCCATTTCTACGAATGATACCCTTTTTTATCCGGTTTGAAAAAAATTCTCATGGCTATTTGTTTTATCTAGCAAAGTAGATTTTTTGACATTTGAAAAAAATTCTTAAGTTAAGTTAACTTAAATCGTTAAGGAAACTTTATGGAAAAAGATCTTATGCAGAATTTTCATACAAACCAATTCGGCAATCTGACTTTGATCGGTGATTTGACGGTGTAAAAAAAATGTACTACGTATATCGTGTCAATTACTTTAAAAAGTTGCTTATTGTTGATTCCTATCATTCGTAGAAATAGCATGCGAAAAACCAAAGGCAGATGATTTTTTTCAAAAAATAACACAAAGCCCAAAATCTCGAAAAACCGTGGGTCATTTACTGAACTGAAATTCCAGTATATAGTAGGACATGATAGAACACCCTGTGTATATATATATATATATATATATATATATATATATAACAGAATGAAAGAATTGTGTCAATGTCCACAAGTGAGTGACACGAGATTCGTCGTAAAGGCTCACATGTTCCCATTTACATTATCGCACAGAGGTCTAAGTGCACCGCATAATTTACATGGATGCACTCATTTAGCCGCGCATATAAAATACTTCTTACGATGACGTACTTGGAAAAACCGATCGTTATGGTCTGTCTGATTTTTCTTTCATTCAAATCCACTCCGTGGATGAAAAAAATGTCCATCCCTCTTTCTCTTTCTCTTCAAAAACACAAACAATAATAAAAAATCATGGGGTGCAAGGGTTTTTTCGGGATTTTATTGCACGAAGGATGTGAAGGATTTGCAGAAAACCCGAGAGATTAGATTCAAACGACATTATTATTCATAGTACGATCGCAATTGAAATAAAAAATTACATGAAAATTTTTAAGTTTTGAATTGATCATATTTATCATTAAATTTAACGTTACTACGAAAATAAAACGATGGAAAAATATATCGAGGAAGCGACGAATGGCGAGAAATTTTCGTGTTGTTTTTGGTATCTAGGTTGCTCGGTATAAATTTTCTTCGCTGCGAGCCTCGAAACAAAAGGGGCATAGTATGAATAATCGGTGGATTGGAATACCGACCGTGTGCGTGTGTCTATAGTATACGCGCTTTTCCTCCATCGTGGAGCACATCTGCCGCGGGTGCATAGAGCAAATATACGAAAATCTTCGGTTGCTCGTCACACGTATATGCCGCGGACGCTATTTTAGTAAACGGGAACGATTCACGCAGTCATACCGTATGAGAGTCTACGAGGGACTTTTTCCTCAGCTCGCTCGACGACTCGAGCCCCCGAATACGTGCTTTCCCTTTGTGATGGATATAACACACATCTCGCGCGCCCGTCTAATAATAATTTCTCTCCGTTGCACGCGACCGTCTTCCTATGCTAACGCGCCGGTGTAAAAGTTAAACAAACCAAGAAACACAATGAAAAAAAAAACGAAATTTAAGGAAATAAACGAAAAAATCGCGATACGGCGAGATTTTCGTTGCTGATAAGCGCGGAGAGAATGAGGGGCGAACGAAATCTTGAGTGTCACACACTCGATGGAACTTTTCGACTAATTTTTCTCGAAAGTGATAAATATTTAGGGCAAAAGGAGAGTCTTAGGCCCTCGGGGATCCATTCACGTAAGGACCGAAGCTTTTACTTTTTTCGAAATACCATCCAGCCCCGAGAATTTTTGGTGGCAAGATCCCGAGGTTACTCTTTTCCTCGACTGCCTCTCGAACCGAGTACTCCAATAATGCTAATCGATTCTACACCAATGGAATTCGTGTCGATCACATCGCGCATCCATATACCGAGTGTCTTGTTATGAATGGAAAATCCTGCAACTTCCGATAGGTCAGATCATGCCCCACTAGATGTTAGAATTTCAGTTTAGTCAAAGTCCCACGGTTTTCGTGATTTCGGGCCTCATGTTATTTTTTAAAATCATCCGCTTTCGGTTTTTCGCATGTCACTTCTACAAACGATATTAATCGACAATAACTAAGCAACTATTTAAAGTAATTGGCACGATTTGCGTAGGGCATTTTTTTACATCGCAGAGGCTACCAAAGTCAGATGTTTGAATTGATTTGTATGAAAATTCTGCGTAAGATCTTTTTCCATAAAGTTTCCTTAACATTTGAGGTTAAAAAGAAGACTTTTCTAGATAAAATAAATAACCAATAGGATCTTTTAAAAAACCGGGTCAAAGAAAGTCATCATTTGTAGAAATGGCATGCAAAAAACCGAAAGCAGATGATTTTTATCTCGAAAATCGTGGGACTTTTACTAAACTGAAATTCCAGCATATAGTAGAACATGATTTAACTTATTGACAGTTGCAGGATTATCCCTTCATAATAGGACACCCTGTATGTGTGTGTACATATATATATATAGCTAATGAATCGTTCAGGCGAAACGGAAAGTGTGTTCCCGCGTGTTCTTCACCAATTACATTTCCGATACATGCACGAAGACTGCAGGCAATCCAATTGCGGAAGCCCGGTCACGTTTATGGAGACGTTGAAAAATTGTTAAAATGCATACCTATTTTGTCCTTTCTGTTATAACGAGAATTAATACGGCTTCGATACGATTTAATTTGAATCTTCCGAATGTCTCGAACAAAGCCATTATTTCATGGGAAATTGATAAGATTTACGTCGATTCTGGTAAAATTGGATTCAGATACGATTCATTTATACGAAATAATCGGCCAATATTCCTCATATACCGAGTGTCCCATTTTGATATTACACCTGATTCATCTCGAAAAATACTGCTCCGATCAAGTATTGAGTATAGTGAAACTTTGCCGTTCAAAGGGAGACGCACAAAAAAAAAATGTTCGTCCAACATTCAACATGGCGAAGTTAAGATAGCCGACATGTTTAAAAAAATGAACATATGACGTTTTCGGCAAAAAATGTGTCAAGTCCAAACTACGAACTTTTGTAGGAACTTTTGTCGATAAGGTCCATCATTTTTAGGTTGGAACACAATCTTTGACTATTTCGACTATTCAAAAAAAATTCTTGACATCTCAAGTGCAAACCCGGCAAGGGTGGAGGACCTCGGGAAATATAGATGTATAATATATATCGCGTCTATGTGATATCGTAAGAGTTGCGCTGTCGCGCGTACGATTATTGCGTAACATTTCAGCCACCCCACACTCACCCGGGCGCAAACATAATGGACATATGTGTATATACTACCTTGAGCTACTCGGAAGGCTGCGCGGAATTAATTCGACGAGCGAAGCACAGTTCCGTTTTACGGCACGTATACATGTATACGGGACAAGTGTCCCCTACGCGTACCGCGAGTACGTGTGTCCATTTTACGTTAAAAACAAAAAAAGAACGAACGAAGAAATAAAAAAAACTGCCGACGAGAAAAAGAAGTTTCCGCCCACGCTGGATTAGGCGAGGCGCTTTGTACGCGGGACTTTGTTCCTCGCTGAGGTCCGGCGTCGTTGGCGGTCAATGAACTCACACACGAGTACGAGATGCAGTCGCATATATATATATATATACATGTGTGTGTGTTTGTGTGTGCGCGTGCGCGTGTGTGTGTGTGAGGGAAATGTGATTTTCGAGTATTCGAGTTTGGGGACCGTCCTTAAAGTAGCCCATATTGTCCTCATAACATTATGTAAACGTACCCCCAATATCTTGAAAATCACCTTAAGATATATCGGTATGCATATCTATAGGTCACTTCAAGGACCGTTCTGTCCTCAAAATTTACGATGTGCTAATAGTGAACATTACGTAGCTGTAGCTGATTCAATGTATCCTTTATTTACATATATACATCCGTATGTATGTATTTGTATATATTTATACGTGAACGTACATACCTCGTCTCTTGGCGATGCAACAGCATCCCGACAATCGTGAAATGCAGAGACAGAAACGGAGAGCATAATAGTGTTGCGACCACTCCGTGTGGCTATATATATATATAAATATATATATATACGTTTGTCTTCGGTCCATCCGGATTCCACGGATATTCATAAACCCGCGTGTCAAAGTTTCGAATGTTACTCTTTACTTGTAAACTAATGTCACGAACGTACGGAGTCTTTTTCGTGCGGCATACGAGAAAAAAGAAATGGGAAGACATACTGCAATAAACGATGGGAATACATTGAAAGTACAAAAACCTGAAAAAGTAGAAAAAATAATAGCGAATGAAATTGAGGCGAGTAACCAGTTTAGAAGTAATTTTCTTTAGTGATTTTCATGATTTTTTTTTACAAGAAATGAATGATTAGAACTTATTCAAACTTTAGAAATGTTTTATACAGATTTTCGAACGAATATTTCAATTTTTTCGAAACATTGCGTCGGAAAATATCATTGTTCCATATTTCGAAATGTTTTGAAAAATTAAAATATTTGTTTGAAGACCTGTCGCCCATTGATGGTCGTCGTTAGACTTTGCTGTTTGTGTACACTCTGGAGGCCGTAGTTTTTATCGGAAATTAATAGGTTTGAAATGTACTTTAAGAACATGTTTTCTTTCTATATGAATTAATTTTGACCAAAAAATAGAACATTTTTTTTTAGAGCTGTTTATACAAAAGGGTGTAATTTTTGTCATTATTTTATCGTCTGTTTTCCTATAAAAAATATACTTTAAATTAAGATATTTTCCCAAATGCAGGTTCATATAGAGCAGGATTATATAAAGAAACTAAATATCACTTTATAAAGTTACAGTTTAGAAACATTTTGAGCCAGAGTCCACACAAGTTGAAAGACTAGTCGTTTCGAGGAAAAACGGTAGTGACATTACCGAAAACAAAAATTCAAGACAGTAATGAATTATTTATAATACTTTGGAATCACCTTCTTGAATCGTTTTACTACCAATTTATGGAATAAAAGAAATCGATTTTTCAGTCATCTAAACTGTTTTCCCGCCTCAAGTTACAGCGGTAAAATAATACAAATAAGTAGATGACGTTACTGTGGAAACAGGGCTACAAGAAGTGAGGTTAGAGGTAAGCTTAAGGTGGAATAGCAGACAAAAGGAGAAGATATAAATAATAGAGAGAGAAGGAGAAGGAAAGAGAGAGACAGTTAATCTTGTCGCAGGACAATGACCAAGTTCCAACGTACATAAAGCAATCGGTCAGCCACTTAAGGATTTGTAGGTCGAGTCTCAGGCAATAACGATGGCGCTTTATCGATCTGTTGCATATCGCGAATCGAAGGACTCACAAATCTTTCAATCCAAGGTCTTCAGGATCAATGTGAAAAGCGACGTGTATTTTTCCACTCGAGCAAAGATCGAAAAACATTGCTCACAATTTGCCATTCTCCGAAAAAAAAAAAATCCATCGAGGCAGGAATTTTTTAAATTCTTTTTAGACCGTCAGTGGTTTGTATTATTATTATTAGGATTATTAGGATTATTATTAGGATTAATAGGATTATTATTAGGATTTGCACAACTTTGAATTAAGTTTTTTACAAAGCTTTAACGATACTACACATATATTACTGTTTACATCTCTTATTTTCTTACTTGCTATTTTCTTTCTTTCAATATTCGAGAACTTACAACTATAACACCGATCTCACCGCACGCTTATCTTTTTATTCATTCCTCTATTCTTACAAACCCCCCTTCTGGCAGTCTATTTCCGACGGCCTCGATTTCCCTTACAAATGCACATATCCCTTTTTGTACTTTCCCTCTCAGCATATTTATCACTCCTCCTATAATCGCCACCCCATCGATTCCCTCTACCCACTCTTTCACATATTTTCTTGCTTTTTCCGGTATCAACCCTCTACTTTTTTTTACATAACAGTAAGTGCTCGAACGTCTCATTATTTTCGTCACATATTTTTCCATTTCCAGTTTCTTTCACCTTTCTTGCCCACTCTTCCTATATTTCCACATCTTATTCTCGCCCACATCTTTTTATCCCTGCCACTTATATTCTCCTCAGCCCAGTACTTCCACGGCCATTATCATTCTCTATAATAAATTTATATTTCTCGTTATATGTCGATTTCCATATTCTCTCCTCTTCTTTCCTCAAGGTTTCCCTTTTTAAGTCCTCTAGTCCGTCGGTGGTTTGTATTTGTTTTTACCGAGCACGGAAGCTCCAATTTGGAGCAAAGAAGAATGGTACCCGATTAATAGTGAGTCCACTTTTTTGGACGAAAAATACGTAGCTCCGGAATAAAAGGAAAGGCTTTTTCCTTTCGAACTCGCGATTTTTTGAACGTATACGCAACAAATGTTTAGTAGTTTTGCAAGAGGAGAAAAGGAGTAACTGCTATATTCGAGGATTTTGTTGGGTATTAACAGTAGAAAATGAAAACTCACGAGCAGCCCAGAAATTGAACCGAGGCCCTCTCTAATCTGTAGTCAAGATGAGTTTCGAGTGCCCCGGCACTATTTATACAAGAAACACCGAGGCTGGCGCCCTGTCGAGAAAAGTTTCACTCCTCTTAATAAGCAGCGTACGAACCAATGCTCCGAAGAAAAAGAAACGAATTTTCTGGGCATACTCCATTTCAATGACTACGAGTGATTGATTGTTCGAAGTATTTCACGCTAAAGACGTTACATTCCTTCTTCTCAAACGATGCGTGTATATAGACGGTAAAAATCAGCCTTGCACCCGTGAAAAACCTGAGGCGAATTTTGATGCTCCATCTTTTGCTGCGCCGTGTTCGATAAAAGAGGACCGGAGGAGCCTGAACGTCGCATTGAATTCTTGCATTGTCAAAAGATGTTGAATAATAGTGATTTTTTAAATCGTTCTTGCAATGGGATTTTCTCGATCTGAATAAATTGCTTTTTGTCTTCTCTCGTAAACGATGCACTGAGATTAAAATAATTGGAAAAATCATGAAAATTGCCCATTTTTTTTCTAGCCTAAAGGTATCTCCCCCTTAAAAATTGGACCTGAATATGAAAAATGCACCGCTGAAATGCTCGACCACGTGGAAACTTCGGGGCTGAACATTGATTTCGTACTTGAAAAAAAAAAATGGTTACTCGAACATTGACGCTCGATGACGTTGAAGTTTGCATCTTTGGAATGCAACGATATTTTTTTTATTCCTTGATTTTTCTCGTTACCCAGAGCCTTTTCTGCAAATTGGGGTTGTAAATTTCTGAAAAAAAATACGTGGAAAGGTTTGGGCGATTTTAACGGCCTGAATCGACCAAAAAGATTTCGTTAATTTAAAGGAATTAATTTGCGTTGCATTCCAACGATGCAAACTTCGACGTCATGACGCTCGAGCCTCCTCAGCGCAGACGTTTCGTCACGTGTCTTCCCTCACTGCATTAAGCAACGCGCATTATCGCGTAACGCGAGTTCCGGCCACTTTTCCCGATACTCCATCAATTAACACTTCGACGACAAATTCAACGAGTGACATTTGACATCCAGCGTGCGAGACTGTCGGGAGTGCCGAGTGTTCGAGCCAGCCGAATTTTTTCCAATTGATAGCGTGACGGAAAGAAAAAAGAAAAGCTAGACACCGCATGGCAAAGGCCTCGAAAAGGCCTCGTGAAGCCATGGAAAGTGTACATAGGTGGCAATTCAACCGCGTGCGCGCACCGTGGATAACGTCACCCAAGCAGCCGAAACGATTGCCCCACTGCACGAATATTAATGACTAAAATATTGTGCAAGAGCAAAAAACGGTGGATAAAAAAAATGTAAAGCCGAAGGGCCACAGGTGAAAGTCCTCGTTGAAGCGTGAAATAATACGCGTTTCGAGTCTCATTTGTCTGGATGTATTTTCATTTACTCGAATTTACGTCAGGTCTCTAGTCGGAGGCGATAAATCGGTCACGTTGCCGGAGGGCCTGATTATTTATCGATGCTATTAAACGCTAATTGTTGCAAGGAAATTAAAGCTTATGGCTATAAATATTTTTAGTTCGCGTATAATATTTATCAAAGGTAATTTATGATATATACACTCTTCATTAAAAATAGTTGTTATAAATATTAATATATTTTTTTAATGTTATAAATATTGATATTCATTTTTTTTAAATTTATGTATCAAAATTCATTAAAAATCAGTTTTATAAGTCTTAATATTCATTGAAAATAATTTTGATAAAGATTTATATTACTATATTTCAATGAAGATTGTAATTTTAATATTGTTTAAAAATATTGTTTCATATCGTCGATCAACAATATTCATAGAAAATAATTTTGGTAAACGTTTTCTATTGGGGAACGAATCATTTTTTCTATTTTTTGGGAAATAAATGTATGACTCGCACAGCCAGAGGGCAATTATGCGATCATCGTTGAGCATTCCTTCACTCAAATGATTATTTGCCTTGACCATTTCGCGCCGAGAACGACACAATTGTCCCAATAAAATCGTTGACTCACACTCGTCTGCTTTTCTTCCTTTTTTGTTTGTTTTTTTTCCCTTCTTTTTTATTGTTTAACGAGCTCTTCACTTTCGGCAAACGGTCGCGCCATTTTTGGCAAGACACCGCTTTTGGACGAGTCAATGAGCAGAATGCTTCTTCATACAAAAAACGTCGGATCCCTCGGCAAATGTTTGCTTTGCAATTTAGCATAAATTATGGTACGTGTATAGTCGTAGGAAGTCGGACAGCCCCCGAAAATCGGGCGAACATCTCTGAATCTGACTAATGCAATTGAGGAGTGACGCAAAATCATTTCCTACTCGAAAATATAAAATTCGTTTTGCTGCTGAAATTCTTTTTACTATACGTAAGTGGTTTGCTCAACCGAGCAAGCTATTTGCATGGGGACATTTTCCACTTTACTTCATGGTCGTTTTTACTTGTACAGGGAGATTTTCCTCTTTTAATTCCTTGACAGGAAATTCTTTACTTTTAATAATTTTACTTCAGCATTTATACGTATGTCATATTTTACTTTTTTATTTTGATTTTCGTATTGTAATATTGAGCGAAAAGTAGTGAATTCTCAAAGACTCATCTCGATCTTCGTGAACGAAAAAAAACTCACAAACGAAGCTATTAAACTTGATTAAGATGTTGTTGATGATCGTTTCTTTTCGGTAGAAAAATTGACTTTCTTATCGTCCTGTTTTAATAAAAACTGGACTATATAATACACGATGGTGCATAAAAAATTTATTTTCTCCGTAACTGTCATGGTATTGTTTTGAGGAAAATCAACTTATTTTGTACACGATGGGACTGCAAGAGAAAATAATTATTTGCAGCAGCCAAAATTTTGATGAAATTTTGATGATCACAGAAAATATTTGAGTATTTTTTTCTGCCTTTCGTAGTTTGCAGGATGCGCGCTCTCATCACCCAGCACTCCGGGGAAAATCCTCGTGACGTTTCCCTCCGGCAATTTCGTTGCGTAACGAAAGAAATTTCTTCAATTGACGAAGTATTATTTTTAATGCGCTCTGTGCGCAGAGGAGCAACGAGCCGTGTCTCAAAGCTGTTATGAGCGCTAAAACGCGAGAGCACTTTTCTATTGTCCAAATGAAAGGGCGGCTTCCTTCTCGTTGAATTAGCGTATATAGCGCACGCGTGTACAATGGTCATAGAGCCATTTTGTCATCACGGTCATTCAACGAGCCTCGCAATGCCGTTTCCCGTGACAATGGGACATTTTAAACGCAAACTAACGGAAACTATTAATTAAACTACCGGAATCGGTCCGCGTAATATACGCATGTATATGCTAATGTCACCGGAATAAGCGACAAACTTTTCGATATATTTTCAACTTTAGACAATATTCAATATCATGTCTCAAATAATATTAAAAATTATACACCTTGATTATATAAAAATATCAATACTCCGTATAAAAATGCCAATTATTCCATAGAAAAGTCTTAAAGTTTGTAATTACGTAAGGAAATAAATGACAAGTGCAAACAATTTTCCATCCTCGTTTGTAAACTTAATTTCATATCAATATAAAATCATCTCGTCAAATTCGCCAGCTACATTTTTTTAAACGTACACGGTGGATTTTGAATGTTAAATAATTACACTTCAATAATTCGATGACCAGTAATTTATTCAATATAAATTATTCAATCAATTCTATTTCAATTCGAATGAATTTCAATTGAATTTGAACGGTTGAATAAATTCCGTTTCAATCAATTCTAAATATTTATTCCATATCAATTGATATGGATTGTTGATATGAAAGTTGATGACTGAAATGGATGGATTGGATCAATTGATATCAATTGATATTGATTGATTGCATTTATTCGTTTCAATCAATCAATCAATTAATTAAAAACTCTTCAATCTTGTACTTCGATGACGAGTCATTTATTCAATCCAATGTCAATGTTCACCATGAAAAATCAAACATTTCTGATAGAATATTTGTGGAACGTAAGAATTGAACATATTTCCCGTTTTTTTCATTGTTCAGTCAACTATCTTTACCGCAATATTTAATTCAATAATTTTTGCTGCTCAAATTTATTCCATATTAACGATTATGAATAATCAAACATGTCTGCTCCAATGACCGCGAACCATAAGAATTTCGAACATTCTCCGTTCATCCATCCCTCAATTAAGTCCACTTTTGCAATATTTCGGTTAACAATTTTTTCTCCGTCGCAACTGTCGATAGGTCAGATCATCTCCTACTATGTGCTGCAATTTCAGTTTAGCAAAAGTCCCACGGTTTTCGAGATAAAAATCACCTGCATTGGGCTTTTCGAAAAAGTCTATTACTTCGTGAACTAAAGTCAACGATAAACCGTAAAAATAATAAAAATGAATTCGTCGGAAATTTTATATGTGCGGGCTATACGCAAAAAAAAAAGAAAATCGCGTAAACCAAATTTGAGTCTGCACATTCTCGCGACAGCGATATCTCTTTTATGCTACGAGCTCTACGCGATTTGTGCCTCGAGTACACGCAGCGTACAGTGCAACTCAACATTGACCGACCAGTCAGTCGAGTTACGTTTATGGTCGTGCGTCTATGCTGCTCGAGCAGTATGCCTCGACTAACACTTTTATAACGATACACTCACAGCATTCGATACTATAGGAAAAATGAGTCTTCGTTGAACTTACCGTCTCTCGTATATCGAATCGTTGTTGGCAAAATTCCCATACATGTTTTTTTCTGCTCGCCCTTCCCTCGTAACGTCAGATGCAACAAAAATTAGTCGTCACAAAAATAACAACAAATAGGTACTCAAATAAAAAATACATTTGCAGGATTTAGGGATTTCACTGAGTCGCGTTCAACAGTTGAACAGTTAATTGGTTGGTTATATTAATAATATTGAATAGTTACATAAAGTTATTTTCATAGTTCAATTAATAACTTTCGATACATAACATTAGTTGATTAGTTACATTAATAACATTTAGTAGTTACATAATATAAATCGAATAGCTACATTAATGTCATTTCATAGTTCCATAACATTATCTTAATAGTAACATTAATTGAATAGTTCCATAGATAGATAACATTCATTAATTGTGCACATTAATAACATTTAATATTTACATGAAATAATTTTCAAAAATTGAATTAATAACGTTCAATAGTTACATCACATTAACTGATTAGTTACATTAATATCATTTAATAGTTACGTAACATCATCTTAATAGCTACATAAACAATATTCAATAATTGCATAATATTAATTGCATAGCTACATTAATAATATTTAATAGTTACATCACATTAAATGATTCGTTACATTAATAACATTTAATAGTTACATAATATTATCTTAATACTGACATTAGTTGGATCAAATATTAACAACATTAATTGAATAGTTACATTAATGAAATTAAATAGTTACATAAAATTATTATCATAATTTCAAAAATAACATTCAATAGTTACATATCATCGATTGATTAGTTACCCTAATAACATTCAATAGTTACATATCATCGATTGATTAGTTACCCTAATAACATTAAATAGTTACATAACATCGATTGATTAGTTACCCTAATAACATTTAATAGTTACATAACATTGTCCTAACAGTTACATCAATAAAATTTAATAGTCACATAATATTAATTGAGTAGTTGCTCCAACAAGGTTGCATAGTTACATAACATCAATAGTCACTTTCAAGTGACAAGAACCGTAAAAAAATTTTTAAACCCAATTGGGGAGGAGCTCTGTCCCGACATAAGTCAAAAAATATGTGTGCGTGTACAAATAACAAATCGCCCAATTGCACTCTACTTTTGTTTTTACAAAAACAGCGCCTACCATCGCGGTATTAAAAAAAAATTAAGCGAGATAAAAATGATAAGCGCAAGCGCCCGGAGCATTAGGAAAAATTGGCAGAAGCGATTGTGGCTGACGAAGAAAACGGTGTGAAGGAGGTGCGATGGAACACGTGTGTTACTTAAAGTTCTGTAGGCGTATTAATTACTCATGCTAATGTGAAGTAGCGCCGCGATGTTTGCAACTGAAGACAGCCGTAAGTAAGCGACCTTAAGTGACACAACGATGACATCACGCACGAGGATACCTCGTGAAAATGACTGGTCAAGCAACGTCGCGTTCGTACAAACAAAGCACACCGCGCGTTTTCCTTCTTACGTAACCAATTGTCGATGTGCCGAGTCTGCTATGTGCCTAGCGCCGGGACCCGAGCATGCATCACGAAGATTGAGCCCATCGCGACACGCCTGTATATACTTATGGGAAAGATGCAATTCGTGAGACTTTCTTTTCCATGTGTATGCTTTTTGTCAAAATTTTACTAACGCGAGAACGAAAAGAGAGAGAGAGAGAGAGAGAGAGAGAAATTTAAACAGATTTCTACCAAATATCTCGGTGTTTATGTGTACGTTGGATTACAATTTGTTTTTCTCGAATTATCGAGGTGCATTCAATTCAGTAGCGGCTCAAGCCTATAATAATAATAACGGAATCAATATAACTAAGTACTGAGACGATTACGTGAAAATTGAATTATATATAATGAAATATAATTAGATCAAAGTAAAAATTAAATAATGTAAGGCGTAGTAAAAAGAAATCCATTATTTTTGCATAAAATTGAAGGCAAAGATGATGGATTTCTTTTTACTACACCTAATATAATAGGCATTGAATTAATGTCATGAAAATAATAATGATAACAATGATAATACGACAAATAAACTCATAAAAAAGTAATAATAATAATAATAAAAATACGAACCATAACCAAAATAGCAATAATGACAACGATATAAAAAAAAACAATATTACATTACGAAGATAGAGTACATCACAACACGCCTATATATACTCATAATAGACGATGCCGAAGTTTGTATCGTTGGAACACAACGAACGTTGGAACGAAAGTTCTTTTTCATTTTTTTTTATTTCCTCATTTTCATTATCATTCTAGAGCTTTCCTACATATTTAGGCTGGGGGTCTCGAAAAAGGATCCTGCAAAACGTTTTAACGATTCGAGAAGGCTCAATGTGTCAAAAAAAAATCGGACTACGAAATTTTCGCTGCGTTCCAACATTGCAAACTTTAATACCATAGAAGGTGTTGAAGTCCGCATCAAATGCATCATGCATGGAATGCAACGAAAATTCTTCTTCGTTTCTTTATTTTTATCACTATCTCAAATCTGTTTTTGTAGCTTCTGATTATAGATTTTGAATAAGGATCCTCAAAAATGTTTTCGCAATATTTGTAGTCTGAACGTGCCGAAAAAAATACGGAAACACGAAGAAAAAAAATATTTTCGATGCATTCCTTCGTTGCCAACTTCAGTAACTTCAATAATAGAGATGCGATTCAATTGAAAAATTGACCGTGTCGCTTCTGTTTTATCCCTTTCTTTTCCCCATTCCGGGACTCATATTCTACGTGCAATTGCGATCTTCGATTATTCCTGGACCGTAGTGGCTGTTAATTCGATTCTTACTCGTGAAGGATTAGGCTACAAAGATTAACGAAAACAATTCGGTGCTGCGTATTTTTGAACAATAACGAGACTTTCCTAATTTTTTTTTCGCGCGAAGAAAGAATGCTCTGTATTGTATTTTTGAAGATACAATTCGAAATATTGAACATCTTTTGAGGTTCAATAATAGTAACCTCATAGTAGTAAATAATATTATATCAATAGTAGTAAATAATGTTTACTACTATTGATAAGATAGCCTCAATAGTAGTACTATTGATATAATAGTAACCTCAATAGTAGTAAATAATGTTCAATAATAGTAAGAGTCGCAGTAGTAAGAGCACATAAACATAATAAATAGACAACCGTGGTTGTCATTTATGATTCATTACAAACAACATCAATCAAGACAGATATCAACGTTGGCGTGGGCCAATACTCCGATGGGTGACCGGTCAGTCCGGCACGGGATTGCGCGTCAATATTGCGCATAACAATAGCAATGATAATAATAATAATGAAAAGGACAACAAGAATGATTATAGCAATGATAATAATAATAACAAATAATAATAACGGCAAGAGAATTATTATTATTATCATTATTATTATTATTATTATTATTATTATTGCAGCAATAGTGTTTTTTCATTGTAATAATAGCAGTATTATTATTATTCCAGCAATAGTATTTCTTTTTTAACTTTGTTATAATAAAAGTATTATTATAGTTATTATTGTAGCAATAGCAATAGTAGTAGCAATCGCAGAAATCATAATAAAAGCAATAATGCAGATGACCATATAATGATGATAATAAGATTGACCACAAAAATGTTCGCATAGTACGAAGATCAGTTAATTTGGAATTAATTATATTCACCAACGACCAGAAAATAAAACGAAGTCAACACTTTTCGAACTTTAGGAAAACCTCTAAATATTTATTAAATTCTTTAGTACACGAAATCTCCCGCTGACGCAAGGGTCTTCGCTGGCTTGACTATCGGATTACGGGTCTTAGCACATGATCGCATTTGAGTATAGACGAGGGATACTCCAAACTCGGTAACGTTATCCGTTTACCGGTCACAAGTATCTCCATCAAATC
Organism: Ophion costatus; assembly: GCA_951751655.1. Lineage (NCBI taxonomy): Eukaryota > Metazoa > Arthropoda > Insecta > Hymenoptera > Ichneumonidae > Ophion > Ophion costatus. The sequence goes on along the minus strand of OX632364.1, from coordinate 25,389,027 downwards.
TGTTTTCCGTTCGTCGCAAGATCTACACTGTAAAAAATTTCTGTATGAAAATTAATACACAAGTATAGGAAGTTTTTATGCGGATACCGCTTATGAAATTTCAGATACGACTTTGAAAATCCAAAACAGGTTATTTGAAAAAAGAAAGTGTAGCTCCGTAATATTAATATACTTGTGCATTTGAAAAATAATGCACGTGTAAAGAAATAATCACATCCAAGTATATTGAAATCAAGAACCATTTGGTGATATCAATATACGAGTGTGTATTAAATTCAAGAACCATTTGGTAATATCAACATACGGGTGTGTATTAAAATTACTGATCCTAAGTATTAAGTTTATTTCAGAAATTGATAATTAAGGCCCACTGAAAATGTTACTCGTATTTATCCTCCTCGACGGGAGCTAGAGATAAAAAAAAGGTGATTTTTGTGATATTTCTTTCTTCAACACCTGGTGGCGTAAAAAGGGAAAAATAATTTCCTTCCGGAAAGGCGAGTTCAAGAAGTGCGACTCTGGCGTGGATATGGAGAGGTAACGAATTTGTGACACTCTCCGACGCGTGCACGAGTTGCAAACGCGTCTGTTTTTCCCAGAACGATCGTAGCCGGTGGTCGGGTTATATGCCCGACCGAAGCTGCGAGTGGCTATGGGAAAGTGCGGAACAAGGCGCCGTCCCTCGGACGCTACGCGAACTACGCGCGACCATCGGTCGTCGCGAGCGGCCGAAGTGGGTTGAGCGCGTTTTGTATTTGCAATACTCTGTTTTTTATATTTGAATTAATATACAACTGTTGTAATCTTTAATTTAAGGCACGGGTTAATGCAATACATTTTCCACAAATTTACAAACTTGTCTTTGAAATTCCATGTTCCATCTATTAAATTCTATATCCACGTTAGAATTTCATGTTCCTATTTTAAATTTACGATACAAGTGTTTCAAATTTAATTTCATCTACTGAGTTCGTAAAATTCAATTCTTTTGTATCTTAAATGTATTGTAAATTTCATATCTTTTTTTACAGTGTACATATAATTGTGTGATTCATGATTCCGGTTACCTCCTTTCTTCACGAAATTCCATCGATCGTCGTCGTTGTACCAGCGTTTATATGTCGCGAGACCGAGAATGAGAAAACGCGTCGTTTCTCGGTGGACCTTTCTTTTTCAATAATTTGCCCCCTATCGACGTGTCGTGAGAAAGGTTACACAGTAGTGTAACAGGGTATTTTGGATCGCGTTTCTTCAAGCAGACCAAACAAAAACTCGTGTATCGTCGATGAAAAAGAAAAAGAACGAGGAAAAAAATGAAAGAAATCCTTCGTCGACGAAGCCCTAAGAAAGGCGAGGGTACTCGACACCTTTTTTTTCGGGATCTTTGAGTTTGTCACAACGGCGAAGGGTTATCATCGATTTTATTCTTCACCCGCGTTGTCGCATGGAAATATTTCGGTGACATGAATATTTTATATTAACATACATGGGTATATATATATATATATATATATCGTATTCTTCAATTAATTCTATTCACGACCACCGGAGCTGTTTGGTCTTATACATTTGACGGCTTCGTAGAGGGGAGTCTTGGAAGAGAAACGTCTCTAAAAGCGGTCGACACATACACATCCCGGTGACTCATCAATTGAAGCAATAATTCAGTCGTGACAATAAAATGCTCTCGGATGACGACGACGATGATTTCTCCGCGAGGGCTTTTATTTCACTCCACATTTTTTCTTGTTTCGCATCAATTTATATCTCCGCTTGCGCAGCTCGGCTATAGATCAATGACGCGAATGTGGAACTATCAATGGCAGCGACTTTCACCAACATTCAAGAATTCCACGGTCGTTTCAATTCAGCATCGAAGCGTTATTGTTCGCGCCAATTGAGGGAACGCAAGTCGCTTGGACGAAAGGGTTGATCAGCGTAGTTCACTTTGAGCTCCGAACGTCGTTCGATCGTGTGCGGGTACTCATCAATGATGACCAATCGCGCTCGAGGCGAATTTGACTTTTGATCGTGTGTCGACAGGATTCAAATTTCCTTGCAGTTTCCTGTCGGGACATCGATAGAGGCGAGATACCGATAGAGAGAGAGAAAGATGGATGGCATTACGGATGCATATCTGTCGCTTGCTGTGGCCGACAACATCGTTTTTTTTTTCGCTTCTCGGAATCATTGTCCCCCAAAGAAGGCAAGGTATATTAGATCCCCCAGAGGCGGTACGTGGATGGGGTTAAATGAATACGTGATCGGTTAGCACGAGCAGCTTTTCCAGCCAGGTTCATTGTTCTCGGATCGTAAGAGGACGATGTAAGACTTGCGTATGAATCGGTGGCTCCTCTCGACATGTCCCTCTAAACGTGTGTACCTGCCGGCATGGAAGACACCACGGTCGGATGTTACGGAGCTTTCGCGCTTGTTCGACAACACCGAGCCCTCGTTGTCGTTTGCAATTACAATCGTGTTTTTTCTCCTTCTTATCCTTCCTTCGTCTTTGTATCCACGTTTTACCGTTTTCGGCCGCTGAGATACTCCTCCACACCTTCGCGGTCGCTGCTCATAAGGGTGGAACGAAGGAACGAAAAGCAAGTTCTTTTATTAATTTTGCACGAGCGCGCCGATGACTTCTTACGCGCGCAACTGTCATTCGGTATGATTAATGTGCCATTGAGCGGGAACGAACGATCGAATGAAACATTGTTTCGAATACGATTTGGCGCGATAACGGCTGTCGTGAATAATAATTCTCGTGTAATGAAGCGCAGTGTGTGTTTCACTCGTTGCTCACCAGCGGAGCTTTTCGGTCGGACTTTCTTTTCTATGTCTATACCTTTCGTTAAATTTATTCGAACGTGAGAAAGAGAGAGAGAGAGATCAAATATTGTGCCGTCTATCTATACATTGAATGACAATTTTTTTCCGATTGTTTAAATCTATCTAATTCAGTAGTGATTTGAGTTTATAATAATAATAATAATAATAGTGGATTTTTTTATAATAGTGGAATTATGCATAGTGGAATAGTGGAATAGTGGAATAGTGGAATAGTGAAATAGTGGATAGTGGAATGTGGAATAGTGAAATAGTGGAATAGTAATATAGTGGATAGTGGAATAGTGAAATGGTGGAATAGTGAAATAGTAAAAAAGTGAAATAGTGAAATAGTGGAATAGTAAAATGGTGGAATTTAGTGGAGTTTAGTGAAATGGTGGAATAGTGGAATAGTAAAGTAGTGGAATAATAATAGTGAATTTTTTTTTTTACTCTTCGCGCGTCTTTTTGACTGGGCAGCAGCCGAGGTGGTGTCAGAACTCTCGAATGTCGCCCAGCGTTATTGTTCCGGTCTAGATTAAGACCGAGCGTAACCCCCGGGGTTAGGTGAATGTTTCTCAGTGCAAACTGACGAAGAGCGTTGCTCGAGCAATAAAGTTTACCATTGAAAAATAGTGGAATTAATATAATTAACTATTAATAAAATTAGGTGATAATCGAATTATTGGTATATTATAATTATATCATAGAATAATATAATTGTATGAACGCAAAGAATAATTGAGAAGGAACGAAGTTGATATAATTGACTACCAATACCATTACGTGAAAATTGAATTATATTATAGTATATTATACGTAAATCATAAAATAATATAATATAATTAGATCAATGTAAAAAAAACGAATATGATCGGTATTACATCAAGGTCGTGAGAACGATATTGGTAACAACAATAATCAGACGATAAAAGCAAATGAAAACAATATCAACAATAATAATCATACAAGCAGTGAGAATAATAGAAAGAATAATAATGATCGTAATCAACAACACGAACAATATTAATAACAATAATAGGTGCGATGGTAGTAATATAGATGTAGGAACAAGAAGAATTAATATAATTAACTATTAATTAAACTATATTATAGTATATTATAATTACACGATAAAAAAATATAATTAAATCAAAGCAAAAATAATTGATTTGTAATGAAATCAATATAATTGATTACCAGTACGATTACATTAAAATTGAACTGAAATTGACTGAAAAAACGAATACGATTAATATTGCATCATGGTCACAAAAACAATATTGGTAACAACCAGAAGACGATAAGCAACACATGAAAATAATATCAACAACAAGAACAATAATAATACAAGCAATGAGAACGATATAAATAATCATACTAGTAATAAAGAACAAAAACAATATTATTGATAATAATAATCAAAGAGAAAAACAATAGTAATAACAATAATAAGGCCGACGGTAGCGATATAGATGTAGGGACAAGAAGCTCATATTATGGGGGTTACAACTTCCATGTTTTTACGACTGGAGTCGGAACTCCCTCGCGAGTTCCAAGTTAGCTCACACTCGCATTTGGCACTCGGCCAATGTTCATCTCCTCATCGTCATTTTGCAGCTACCGCTCCCGTTGGGGGACAGCCCTCTCGTACTCGCAGTTATTTTCGCACGCGAGTAAACCGCGTCAATAAATAGATCATTTGAACTAGCAATTTTCGCAGTTTTGACGAAGATTCTCTCGGCTTTCTCTAGGTTTGGCTACATTGGAGAAGAAAAAGTCGCAGTCGGTATATCTCGTTGATCGTACGGCTTCGATTAATCTTTGAAGAAACGAGCGAGACATATAATTGAACTAAAAATCTGAAAAATGAAATTGGCCCTTTTTTGACCTTCCCAGGTTTCGATCAATTCAAGTATCTGCCAATACTAAATACAAAAACGAATAAATGCCCTGCTAAATACGATTAAATACCCTGCTAAATACGAATAAATACCCTAAATACTAAATACGAATAAATACCCTAAATACTAAATACGAATAAATACCCTAAATACAAATACGAATAAATATCCTGCTAAATACGAATAAATGCCCTAAATCCTAAATACGAATAAATACCCTGCTAAATACGAATACGAACGAAGACCCTGCTAAATACAAATTTGAAACTATAGACGTATAGTGTCTTCGAACATATTTGAAATTCACTTCTTTTTAAGCTGAAGCTCAACAAAAAAGGGTTTTTTCCTTTCAAAAATATAATATATTAAATCCCTTTTAAAAACTTTGAAAAAGTAAAAGAAGAACGCCAAGTAATAAAAAGTGCCCCCGAAAACTTTTTCATCATATATTTGCAACCCAAGTGTATAAAAAAGTGCAATAACTTTTTATAAAATAGCCAAGCAAGCTTACAAAAAATTTCGTAAACATGTATTCAACATATCAAACAAGTTTCAGACCGCGCGGCCCGGCACTGGCTTACGCGGTCGCCCATCCAAGTATTGGTCCAGCCTATCACTGCTATTATCACGGTTGTTGTTCTTTATAATAAATAATAAATGACAACCACGATTGTCCATTTATTATTTTATAAATGTCAACCACCGTTGTCATTTATAATTTTAGTGTGCTCTTACTACTGCTAACTGTTATTATTATTGATCAACATTACCTCAAAAGCTGTTCAATATTTCGAATTATATCTTTAAGAATACGATACAGAGCATTCAAAAGTATTTAACACATCATACAAGTTCAATCAACATATCATTTCATATAATTTCCTACCTACTTCGATGTAGAATGTTATAAGGGTAAAAATTGCACGTTAATGTCTGAGATTTCAATCAAAAGTTTAAACAATCCGTTTTAGAGAATCATGCACTAAAGATAAGATGGTTCTAAAATACTTATACTAGGTCAAATGACTCCAAATTGCTATTAAAAACGTCTAAAAGGGACGTCTAAAAGTACATCCAGAAAAGAGAAGAAAAAAACAAGGATACGCAGATACTCTATTTCAGCGTTGTAGGAAGAAAGAAGAAAGTTTGGAACACATACTTGAATGCGGGAGAACAAAAGACAAAATGAACGAGGAAGTGGTAAATGGGTTGGCAAAGTGGCGGAGAGGCTACAAGCGCACTAAAAGGGAAAATTAATAAAGAAATGAAAGGGAAACCGATCAAAGAATTATGCGAGTATGCGAGAGCCTTCGAATGCATGGTAAGGAAGGGAGCATAAAGGAGAAAAAGACGAAAGGCAAATGTTAACAGCAAAAAAAGAAGGAAACGTGTAAAAGGCTATCAACATACAGACGGGGGGCTGTGTAAAAACCTGCAAGGGTATACTTGAAAATAAAGAATTCTACTCCACCAAAAACCTATGCTACACGAAAAATCGAAAAAATTCAATTAAGAAAAAAAAATTCGCAAAAACTTCAACAATCTAATTGTTCAATGTTTTCGAAAAAAATTCAAAAAATGATTGTATCATTAAAAAAAAAAATATCAAAAATTGAATTTTTCAATTTTTCCGAAAAAAATCGAGAATTGAATTTTTAATTTTTTTTCGAAAAAAGGAATTCAAAAAATTAGATTTTTCAATTTTTTTCGCAAGCATTTGTAAAAAAATATATTTTTTCAATTTTTTTTCGAGTTTTCGTGTAGCGTAGGAACAAGATCGTAAAAAAGATCGTGGCACGTCCGCGGGGGGTACTTTATACAAAATATCGGAGGCGATCTCCGCCACTCCTTCGGTCAAACCCTCATTTTCGCCAATTTTGCAGCTGCCCTAAAGTACGAAGTTTAGGTCTCCTGTACTCTAACCTACATTCGTCCGAGCCTCGTTGGGACTGCGTGCGCATGCGCGAACGGCCATTTCGTGCAAGCCGCTGGTTCTCGGGTTCGCGCCAGATGTCGCGTTGCATTCCACGCTCGGTGAACACGCGTTTATATGCACGAACGGAAAATAAAAGAGCGGAGCCCGACCTCGAGTGTTTTAGTCCGAAGGCGCGCAATGTCCCGGAGAAACGACGTAAAAGAAAAAAAGAAAGAGGAAGCGTGATGGGGAAAAGGAGAAATAAAAGTAGCCGAAAATGTTTTTAGGGTGTGTATAGGGCCTCGTTCGGGTCGATTCGGTCAATGGCACTCCCACACTCCGTGCTTGGTCTCGTTATTTCTTACGGTCGCGAGTGTGAGATGATTACTACGCGTACGCCTTTCTTGCTATGCCCGCGACGCCCACACATACTCGGCACGGTGAAAACGAGGAGAGTAAAGAGGGAGAGAGGGCAGGAGGGAGAGAAAGGAAGGCCAAAAGGGTTTATATTATACTATATATGCAAGCCGCGACGAATATACAACTACACGCGCGTCTCGTCTTACGACGAGCCTGCACGACAAGGAGCTTCGGGAATAAGACTGCGCGTCCAGCCTGGCAATAATAACCCTTAACGCGTGAGAGAATGCGAGACATGACGTCATTCCCTCTCTCTCTCTCCCTCTCTCTCTCTCTCTCTCTCTCTCTCTCTCTCTCTCTCGCTCTCTTTCTCTCTTTCTCTCTCTCTCCCCTCACTACTCCTATCCTTCGTTTCATTCGTCATTCGTCACGCTACACGTTGAGGGCTGGCAACCCAAAGGGCGTAACTCGAAGCATCGAAGACTCAATCCGGTACACGTGATATCCCCTTATGCTCGTTAGTAATCGATGTTACATAGGCTTTGGTGTATGTATACACGAACGGACTGGCGCGGGTGGACCCCATGAGAAATATTTCAGATTGATGATCTAATGCTCCACCACACCGAGTGACGTTTTGTATATAAGAGAAAACACGATGGGGCCGCCTAGCATCCCTTCTCACTGCCCCTTCAATGTGACAAGATTCATGAGCGTATATATACGAAGCTCCGAATCTCTAGAAGAGAACGATAATATTGCTGACGAAAGACCCAATCGATAAGTTCCAAGGATATCTCTATGTGCGACAGAGTTCGAGATTCGATCTCTTTCTTTCTCTTTCTCGCCCTCTCTTCTTGCCTGCTCTTGCCTCCACTTACAATTAGCCCTCTCAAGCTCTCTCGATTGTTTGGGTTATAGCGCACGTATAGGAATAGTGAAGGCTCGGCCATTTGCAGCGTTCCATGTTGAAGATATGTGTCCAATTAATTTTTCAAACGTGCCCGAGGTATATCCAATATATTTTCACAATATGACCAATGAGTAGATGTGAATTTTTAAGGTCTGATGAGAATCAAACTCCGAAGGCTTCTTAACGATGTTGAGTCCCAAATCACAAATGATAAGAAAATTCTGAAAATTTGGTATGTTTTTGTATGAAGTATTTAAGAGGTCGTGTAAAAATTTCACGACAATTAGGAAGCTCGTTATTGAATAATTAACATTCACAAATTAAATGTTATCTTATGGAAACTGATGTAACTTTGCAATAAGTTTTTTTTTGACCTCTCAATTTTGTAATATCTACAATATACTGAAAGCAACGGAAACAGAACGAAGTTTATTGACACATTTTTTTAAATTTCTTTTAAAAATTGTTCTTAACAAAATGTTATTTTTTTAATAACGAGCTTCCTAATCGTTGTGAAATTTTAATACGACCTCTTAAATACTTCATATAACAACATACCAAATTTCCAAATTTTCTTATCATTTTTTATTTCAACCCTTAAGGAGGTTGAAGTAATGATGATAGAATTCTGAAAATTTGGTATGTTTTTACATGAAGTATTCAGAGGTCGTGTAAAAATTGCGAGACGAACAAGAAGCTATTTATTGAACAATTAACATTAACATGTTTCATAGGGACTCAACATCCTTAAGTTTTACGGTAGGTATCGTTTTCTAGGGGAAAAAACTCTGGGTCGAGGAAATCAAGCACGTCAATTCGGCCGCAATTTTAACGATTTTTCACTGGAGGCTGTGAAATTACCAAATTACCGAGAATTTTGGAAGTTTCTTTTCTTTGGAAAACAAAGGGGCGGAACACACGGAAACTTTGTAGTTGAACTTTTTATGGGGCATGTCTACACACCGAAGGAGAAGAACCTGCAACCTTCCTCAAGGGGGTACCTTTTGGCGAAAAAAATCTGCTGATTTCCATGTTTTTTTTAAAGAAAGATCTGACATTTTTTGATACTTGGGCTATGTTTTATCACTACTTTTGGCTTGTCCATGGTATTTTTTTTTTATTAATCTTTAAAAATGTCGGAGGTATGGCACGGTCTTCTAAACGGGTTGCGGCGGATGTCGTCAGACGGCGTTGCACGTGGCGTCGGCGAGATGAATCTGAAAAAAAACCAATGAAAATTTTTCTTTCACTAATACTCATACGCAGAATATGACCGAAGAAAAAGTGAGAAATGTTGAAAATCAATGAAACGGTACGCTTTGAAACAAAAAGATTGAATTTTCGGCAACCAATATGGCTACGCCTTGGAATCCAAAAATACTTTTTTTATTTTTAAAAACATTCAGGGTCATGTTGTAGACAGTAAGGTTAGAAAGATTCATACAAAATTTCATCAGAATCTGTCGATTAGATTTTCAGCGATACGTCACGGCGATTTGGAAAATGCAGTTTAGAATACCTTCGCGATTTTTTAAAATAAGAGAAAAAAAATACCATGTAGCTGCCAAAAGTAGTAATAAAACATAATCTATATGTCAAAAATGGTGAAGAAATCTTTCCTTTTAAAAACAAAATCATGGAAATCAGCAAATTATATATGTCCTCGCCTGAAGGTCCTTCTTGGTCCCGCGTACCAAGAGTGGTACGCGGGTGCGATGTTTCGGAACTGTTGACCATATCGAGATAGAAGCCAACGTGGGTAGCGCAAATGAAACGATTCGTGTACACGCTCGGTGAACAAGTGGAGACGGTAAAAATGTACGGAATTTATTATGACACACTTCTTTCGCGCTAACAGTGCGTGTAACTTTTTTTTTTTGCGCCGCGAACTGCTGATGAATCATTATACGTGTGTGCAAGTAAACGCGCAATAAAGCGTTGTGTCGTTGAAGCACATCGCGTGGGCTTCGAGGATAGACATCGCGTTTTGATGATAACCCATAAACGGAATGAAAATAAAAGCCGTGAACGAGATTGTTCCAGGTGACATCAAGGAGTGAAGGCATTCTTGGGAATATGATAATTCATCGATTCGACAGTAGCTGCTCTTGAGATTGTTCAGCAATAAGCCAATTAATTAATATCGGGTAATGAAGTGTTTTGGGAGATTTTTCATTGGTAAACGGCAATCACTCATCCTGGCTCGAAAGTAGCCGGCGCTTCTTGTCCCTATAAATCATACGTCATTGGATACACCAGAGGAAAAGCACGGTGCATACATTTCCTTTTCTTACGACCATTTTTACAGCTAGGACAGTGATAAGATTACTGTCCAGCGTTGGTAAAAGCAACAAAAGGAGAAAAATTGCCCGGATGTGTCTTCGTGCATAGAGGGTCTCGGAAAAGTCGTAAGGCTTTAACTATACGAAACCACGCAGGCTTTTATCGCTCATCCCGCACAAGTACAGTAGAGCGTCGATTATCCAAAAACCACGCAGGCTTTTATCGCTCATCCCGCACAAGTACAGTAGAGCGTCGATTATCCAAACGTCAGTTATCCGAAACGTCAATTATCCGAATGGCGATTTGGTTTAGCCGAAACGTTATCATCCGAATGGCGATTTGGGTCATCCGAGATATCAATTAGCTAAACAATAATTTTGTTCATCCAAATGCCTAGTTATTCTAATGATTACGCCCTATATATTGTTGCACGAAGTATGCATCGTTGTACGTCCCTTCCACTTTCTCGATCTGCGCTCGCGCGCACTTTCCGCTAGCAGTCGACATTTGGCAGTAAAGAAACGAGCTTACGTTGCGAAGCAGAAGAAAATCGTCGACTTAAAAAAAAAAAAATACATAAGAACTCGAAGATTTACGAAAGTTGATTAGTTTAAAATACATATTTAACTTTGTTCTATATCATTAAATGATACAATGGTTATTTACAATTCATGAAAAATATACTTGTATTATTAACATATTAATGTACTCTGTATTTTTAAATATGTATATTTTGGTATATTGAGAGAATCAACGTTTTTTTTCGCCCACGGAATAGTGCTGTTCCGTTATCCGAATTTGCGATTATCCGAAAGGCGCCTGGTCCCAATCGATTCGGATAATCGAGGCTCTACTGTACATGCGTTCTTTGAGAAACTTAAAACGTCAGACTGAAAAAAAAAATCACTAAATTTTCAGCTAGGATGTCGATGTTTTTCGTTTGTCATTTCGAGTTTTTTCGTTCTGATTGCGAGCGCGAATAAATATTAGAAGAAGTATGCATTTTTCGTATCTTGGAGTTTGCATCCTCGACATGGGGGTGCATTTTATTTCATAGCCGGTTATTTTTGCAGTTTAACGTTGCGCAAATCGATTGATCACACTTCAACACGATCTTCTTGCACTTGGAAAAAAATCCGTTACGGGTCCGTTTTTTATTTGACAGCTGATTGCCCTTAATTCATTGAAGTCAGAAAGAGACATGGGTGATGTATAATATCTTTTGAGAATAGAGTAATAACAAGATTGTAAAAATAGTACAATGAATTTGTAAAAGAAAATTTTCTTTTTTCTCCCCGCGGCTCACTAGCGTTCTGCAATACCAACGCGATTGTTCGATGATAGTTCTAATTGATAGTTCATCGAAGCATCAATTAGATAGTCTATCTTCAAGCTCAAGATGGCTAATGGGCAGCGGCTATTACGTTGGCGATCAATAGCCTAGTGACGAAATTCAGCGCTGTTGAGTTCTGAAATTCCACACTCGTGTCTTCTACTACATTGATTGTATGTGTTCGATTGGAGTTCATTACCGTATCGACAGGATTTATTTGATCAAATTTTATCACTTGTTCTAAGGCGGGAAAAAGTTGAGCATTCAAACGGGAAAAAATTAAGCGACTTTAAGGGATTTTTTGAACTGAGAAATAATTATTCTACATTTATGAAACTGTAGGTATATTTTAATAGGATATTATAGATACCAAACAATTTTTTTGGATTCATTTATCATCAAAATGGCAGTGTTGTGGCAGAGTATTCCCGTAGACTATGATTTACAACAAAAAAAAACAATTTTTTTTAGTTAGAACTGGTATAGTTTTTATTTTACAGTAGTTGAAATAAAGAAAAATCATAGGCAAGAGAATGGCACGCATTTACAAAAAAAATCAACAGTTCACGCAAAATTTCTGTAAAATGTGGATTAAAAAAGTAGTTAAAAAAAATTCATTGAATATTCTCGTCAAGTAGAAAGTAGGAATAATATCAATATTGCCACCTAGCTTCAACTCAATCGGCTCAATAGTTTTTGAGTAATCCTGCATGCCATTTTCGAAAATGCACTTTTGATAAAAATGCGTTTGAAATTTACGCCCGCTCCGAATCCGCGTGGTGAGGCGAAGGGGTGACGGGCCTTAATGTTTGAAGTTTTTTCGCACTCGCCTTAAAACTTTGGGAAAATATTGTACATATATAGTTCTATGGTTCAAAGAAAAAAAAATTACATCAGTTTTTTACCGCTGTAAATCCTGTAAGTCTTAACAAGCTTAGTTTGGTCAAAGATCATTGCCTACATTGACTGAATCCGTTTGTTCGAAGTTCATTTCTATATTGATAGGTTCCACTGGATTGACGTGGCTTTCATGATGACATGCAGCACTATTGAATTCCAAAATTCCCGTTCTGCTTTCTCTTTCATCTTTGCATACATCGTAGGAATTCGGACTCCCGCGGGCTGGCTTTCCCGCATGCAACAAATACCTTTCTTCCCATGTACGATGCAGGAATTTGATTACTCCGTTCGCCAATTTGCAACGAGCTAGCACGCCTGCACTTTCGAAATGACTTTGATAGCCTCGCCACGTACATACCAAGTGCCGGACGACGATGACTATTGCGAACACTCCAAAATGCAAATTGCGTGATAAATTTTCCGAAATCACACTTCAGGTCCTGTAACACTCGCGTGTGTCACTTAACTCCTACTTCTACCTAGAGGCCCGAAAAAGGACGGAATGCCGATTTTTTTTAACGGTAGTGAAAAAGAAACGTATTTCTTTTTAACAGAAAGGTACATATATTGAAAGCCTTTAAAATAAACATCATAAAAACCGAAAAACAACAAAAACATGGCAGCCGGCAGATGATGAATTTTTTTTTCGCTCCGTTCGGCGGTGGACACTCTCCAGTTTAAACGAGCCATCCGAAATCTAAAAACCAAACGGATTATTCAAGTTAACGATAAATACGAGTCATTGACGATCGTCGATTTTTGAAATTATTTTTTTAAACAAAGTGGCGACCAAGTGAATCTCGAGTATAAAAAATCTACGAAAAGAGTCGTCATTTTTACGTATCTAATAGAAAATGAAGGTCTATTTTTAAAAAGTGGGATCGTCAACGACCTGTAAATGTTTCTCATCGTGCCTCCTGTAAATATGGAAACAATCCATCAAGTGGTTCTGGAGATATCATGTCCACCGACTTTGAAAGCAGTGTCTCGAGAAAAACGCGTTCAAAGTTTACAAAGCTACCACTCTACCAGCTGACTGTTCAAAGCTTATCATTCAATTTTAGGAATATTTCAATGAAATTTTTAGGGACCATATTTAAAAGGCGATACTACCCAATAAAAATATTTTTGGAAAATGCAACTTTTGACCCACCCGGGTAGATGTATCGCTCGTTAAACTTGCTGATGACGTTATCCACCGCGTGATGGAAGACACCCAAAAAAATCATCCTCTCTCGCCGGTGTAGACCCCGGGGGACTTTTGCAACGTATGACATCGCGCGTGCGGTCAGCGTTTTTTTCGGTAACGATGACACGTAGCTGACATCATCATACACCTCTAAATACGCGTACGTGCGCATAATCCAAAATAGGATTTGCGGTACTCCTACGAAAAGGAAGAAAAAAAATCGTTCGTCCGTTATACAAATCGTCGCAATTCCCGCCGAGACGTTTTAGGAGAAATGGGTGACGCGACGTGTATCCGCTTCTCTCTCTCTTTTTTTTTGTTCCTCAAGAGCTTGCGGTCACCGTCGAGGATGCGTCTCGTTTTGTTTTCGCGCAATATGGCGATCCCCTCGATGACTCCGCGCATGTTTACATTCGTATTCCTCGTCGGTATCCGCCATTTGCGACATCGAACACGTACCCGACCGAGTAATGCCGTTGTCCTTCCGCGTGTACATACCCGCGAGCAACCGGCTTTTCCAAACGATCATGAAACTTTCATCACCATACGATCAAGTGTACACATATATAAATATATACGCACAAAAGTTATTTTCAGTCATGACGATTCCTTCGTTTTTGGCAGAACCGTTTTCGACTGATTTCTCGAGCCTGTCATTTGGCCTTCGAACGAAAATGGCGGTAACGATTATTAATAACGATGCGACGGGCGTCCCAAAGTAATGATTCTCGAGCTTGCTGAACCTTTGGTTTAAATTCGCGTATAAACGGAATGTTTGATTAAAGACTGACATTGATGCAAACTTATACTATACAGGATCCCATTTGATGATGTCGAGGTTATTGGAGTTGTTGAAATTAAATTAACATTGGTTGGGACACTATTTTTTCGATATCATTATTATGAATAAATTTCATCATAGATTGTTATTACCATAAGTATAATTGTATCAACATAGATTATACCATAATAATAATCAATTGGTTAAGACTAATATGGAAGATGCTTCGGAAGTATTTGCGTTGATGATATGACTTCAATATAATAGTAAAATCGTTATATCGAATTCATAGATTACGGTAATTCGATACGAATGATTATGAATTATAATCGATATATCATAATTACGCATCAGCATCGACGTTGCTGTAAAATATGTTTTCAAACCTATGTAAATTGGCTAGTGATCTACTTCAATATATAACTAGATTGTTATATTATCGTTGCATCATACGATTCAAAACTAAATAATTATGAGTTATAATCAATTCGTCACAATCAATGCCGTTGCAACTTGAATTTTTTTCCCCGCTCGTGTTGACAATTGATTATGTTCCTTTTTGAAGTCTCTACAGTTACCAAATCATATTCTCCCTTGTGATTTAATATTAGTTAATTATACAAAGCTTCTATATTGAAGTGCTTTTAAAAAAGTAAAAAAAAGTCATCGCGAGAGTGAAGATTACGGTGGGTATCGATCCGTACTCTGCTTACAAGCCCTACATGACATAGGCGCTGGTTCTCGTGTCAGAAACTATATAACAACCTACTAGGGAAGTCTCGTTAGGTATGCCCGACGTAAGAATAGAAAAGCGAATACGTTTCTGGGTGCGCCCACCTATGTAACCACTAAAAGACGAACCTTCTGCCAATTTCTTATAACTCTTGGGAACTACGTGCAGAATCGCGTACGTCCGTCCATGCCTCATTGGAATTTATGTCCCCGTGTGAGATTAAAAAGACGCGTCCATATCGCGGCGGAATGTAAGACGAGCGTGCAAGCTTCGATATTATTTCCCAGAAGTGTCATATTGGGTGTGCATGTGTGTGTGTATACAGGGTGTCCGGTTATGGATGGTTAATCCTGCAACTGTCCATAGGTAAGATCATGTCCTACTATATGCTGGTATTTCAGTTTAGTAAAAGTTTCACGGTTTTCAAGATTTTGGGCTTTATGTTACTTTGAAAAAAATCATCTGTCTTTGGTTTTTCACATGTCATTTTTACAAATGATATAAATCGACAATGACCAAGCAACTTTTCAAAGTAGTTGGCATGATATGCGTAGAACACTTTTATACACCGCAGGCTATCAAAGTCAGATGTTCGAATTGATTTGTATGAAAATTCTGCACAAGATCTTTTTTCATAACATTTCCGTAACATTTAAGGTTAATATAAATCAAGGTCTATATAAATAAGGTCTATATAAAAAAGATCTATATAAATAAAGCCGTTATAAACCAAATAACCAAGAGTATTTCGAAAAGCGGGTGAAAAATTTATCATTTGTAGAAATGGCATGCGAAAAACCAGAAGCAGATGATTTTTATCTCGGAAACCGTGGGGCTTTTACTAAACTGAAATTCCAGCATGTAGTAGGACATGATCTGACCTATCGACAGTTGCAGAACCCCGCGCAAGACCCTTTAAAACACATGGCTACCTTATAAAAGTCACCCCGTATGTATGTATATGTATATGTATATATAAGATTCATTCACACGGATACGTGAGCATGATACGGATTACGGTGTGTCCGAATCATTGACGAATGGTGAGATAGGAGAAATATTTATTTACGTTACGTGGATAAATGTAGGTAAAGGCGATATTGAAGACGTTGGACTCCGAGAACGGTGCCCACAGTATATTGTGCCCATACTTGACATAATGTAACCCACGTTGTTTTTAAATCCACTTTGAGATCAATGTATGAATATAAACACAAAGGACAGTCCTGTTCCTCCATTAAAGGATCGTCCTGTTCCCAACACTGACTATTTGTTTGACGAACGATTGAGGGCCGGCCTCAAAACGTCCCGATGTGCTGGTAGCGAAAATTGCGTAGATAAGTATATCCTTCCCCCAAATATGTATGGAAATCGATTTATGAACAGGTATCGATCACCATCACCTAGAGATGAACAAAACTAGGGGGTAGAATGAAAAAGATGGGAGACAGCTGGCATTGAGAACCTTAATTGAGCAATGAAAATAGGCAACGATTGACGAAAATACCAGCTGAACTTCATGATCAGTCGGAGTGGCTCGATGTCTAATTTCGAAATATTAACTGAACGTGAGTCCAAAATAGCCTCGACAACGAAAGGGACAGGAAGCTCGCACGATCCGAATAGAACTATTTCTATTGTAGCTAGAAAATTGGATTCAATCGTCTTTTATTTTTCGTGGCACATGTCATCTTGACGTAAATGCAGCCGAGTGAGCCAAATATCGGTCTATACTTTTGGCGGATTGTCGCATATGTTTTGAAGCAGTATGGTTGTCCAGAGCGTTACTTTGGAGATGATTTTTAGGATAACATAACTGTTAAGGAAGCTTTCCAGTGTGACAGCCCGAAAAATCGCTGTTTTTCGCGATTTTTTTTTTTAAAGAAAAAATAATCTAATCGGTCTGGTTTTTTTTTGTATATTAATTGGGTATTGAAGAATACAAAACAATTTTTTAAAGATCGATTTATTTATTAATTAATATCTATAAAAATGATGAAACAATTGTTGCAGAAAATGCACTTGGATGTGGTGTCCACGTTGGGGGTCACAATTTTGATCTGAAACAAAAAACACAAAAAGATTATTGATCGGTATATAATTGGCTTTCGTGCTATGGAGGCTTTTTTTTTTTTTTTTTTTTTGCAAAAATAGCGCCGGTTTGAACA
This sequence comes from Ophion costatus, assembly GCA_951751655.1. NCBI lineage: Eukaryota > Metazoa > Arthropoda > Insecta > Hymenoptera > Ichneumonidae > Ophion > Ophion costatus. The sequence goes on along the minus strand of OX632364.1, from coordinate 25,371,722 downwards.
GAAAGTATCGATTTTAGCATTTTTTTTGGCAGTTTTTTTTACAAAAAAATAGGAAGATGTCAAAAAAAAGCTTCCATAGCACGATAAACAATGACGTTAAGAATATTGTGTAAAAAATTCAACTCGATAGCTTTAAAACTCTGCCCTCCAAGTTGGACACCGTTTTGAAAAATGCTGTTTCGAGAAAAACGCGTTCAAAGTTTCGCTGTAGCTGTAGCGCTCCGTTGCCTTCTTCCAAGAAATGCTGTACAGTAACCGAAATAATCTGAATTTCGGCATGAAAATTTCAGGGAATATTCGGAAGAGTGTATACTATTCGATAAAGCAAAAAAAAAAATCGATTTTTTGAAAATTTCACACTGGAAAGCTCCCTTAAGCTGTTCCAGTTTTCTTTCTGAAATTTTTTACACATGCTTATTAAAGAACCAGAGGCTCCCTAGCTCACTCCTTGTAATTTATTTTAATTGAGGAGCTGGTGAACAAAACCGGACTTGTCCACATTACGTCAATTCTTTTTTTTTCGTGTTCTTCACGAACACCTTTATTAGCTCCCAAAATATTTTGGATCAAATTCAGTTCTAAACACCGGAAAATTAATTAAAAACTTGCTTTTTAAGTAGAAACGGACTCGACCAAGGCTGGCTGGATGAAAAATTAGTAACAGATGACCATAGTAATGACGATGATGACATTGAATGTGATTGAGCCTGACAAGGAACAATAGGCGTAGGATTATTAAATTGATAATAAAAAACAAATTCATATTCAATGCAAAGAATCTGTTTTATTTTATAACCGGATCTGTCCATAAGATGCTCATTCAAGACCGGACTTGTCCGAAATAAAAATAAACACATGGCAGTTAGGTTTTTTATTAAAATAAAGACAGCTCCACGCTTATATTTTGATAGAGCGTTCATGTATTAAAGCTTAAAAATTCTAACTCATCTCTATTTGGTTATTTTGGTTTTTGAGCTCTCCTGTAAAATATAAATTCATGGACGAGTCCGATTCTGTTCTCCAGCTCATTCATTATTAATTCCAAGCGTCTTGCAACGGGTTTTACAGACGTATTCAGAAAGGTCTTTACAGTAATAATGAAAAATATTTAGAAAACTATGATGAAAGATTTCTAAACAAAAACTGCTGCCCAATTGTAGTTTCCTATATGGTGCCAACAAATATAAATGGCGCAGTTGGTACACGAGAGCATCCTACCAGAAGTTAAGTCACGTGAAGTTAAGTCACGAACAATTTCGATCGATTGTTCCCTAAGTGTAAAATCCTTCAATTATTGCTTTAAATTTTCGAAGAAACGTACGAAAATTACTGAGAAAAATACAGTTTTCTACAAATGCAAGCTAGAATTTTTTTTTCGACTGAAGATTGTTTCTGTAAGGGTGAATTTATCGAACGTTGTCGGGGAGTGTAAATATGTAAATGGGGGAACCTATTCCCATGTAGAGATGGAGAGTAGTGGGTGAGGCAACGACGAGGGGTCGCGAGCTTCGTGCAAGCCGGTGGGTGCAGTGTGAGTGGCTTTAGGGAGAACAGTGGCGCCCTCTCTTCGACACGCAACATCCGGAATGGACCGTTGCTAAGGTCGGTCGTGAAGTTATATAGTCCCCCTCGGGCTTATGAAAAGCTCTCGCTAATACATGCGTTCCGGAAACTATAGGAATGCCTGCTCGTAGCCGGACTACCATTGACCTAAATTCTTCAACCTCGTCGATCCCTCCCTGCTAATCGCATGTTTCACCACTGGGGGGTTGAGCCAATGACGCCCAGATTTTTTCCCGTACTTCCTTCGACCGGCAAATCAATCCGTACGCGCCTACTTTATCCGATTAACAATAAACTGCGAACCGAATAAGATATAGGATGAAAGAGGCACACAGGCGAAAAAGTAAAATTCATTCAGTAGCAGCCGCAATGATTTGGTATAGTTGGAAAAACGATTTGTCAAGCGAGAAAAATGCCGTGGATGTTATCCGTTGGTGAAGACATGTGGCAATACGGTTCCATTAGTTTTAAGTTCTATTCGCATGTTCTCATCTTCCGTGAGAGATTCATTAAACCGTAGTTACCACATAGGTACGAATCTGCACCACCTATTTCGTGTTCGTGGCTCGCTGTAAATTTTTGTTTCTATTTTCACATATTTTCACGAAATGAATACTATTTTTCCGATGCGAGACCATGACCATTGTATTCCTGGAAAATTTTTACCCCAAGAAACACTGGTTATCGAATACTTGTGAATTATTTATACTGAAGTGATAGTACTTCGAAAATGCAAAGTCCCACATCGCACTAATATGGTATGTCTGTATCCTCAATCGATGCATGGTAACTGAGGATTGCGTACTCCAGTGTAAACACCCATTTTCAAGGTAATTTTTTGGGGATCAAATTTAGAGAAACGGTTGGATCTACAGTGTGTGTATTTCACAGTTAAATTTATACACGTTTGAAGTAACATCTTACATTTTTCAAAGCATTTTATTCGAAATTCTACATGATGTTTGCTGTTGCGCAGGTCATGTTGTGAAATTTTTGTTATCGTCTGGCGTAGTGGTTTCAGCCGTCATTTTCATGTGAAAAAAAAAAAAGTACCAATATGGTCATCGTTCGGCGCTCTAGTAAAAAAATGTAAGCAAAATTTACAAAATTTCAATAACCGGCCTTTCAAAAAGAGTGATCCAACTTTTGCAATAAAATGTTCACTTCTCGCGGCCCGGAGAAATAGTAATTATAAGGAAATCGAAAAGATGGAGGGCCGAACGATAACCACATTAGTAAAGCATAGCATTTTTTAAAAATAATTTCGAATAACATGCTCTGAAAAAAATTTAAGACGTTACTTCAAACGTATAAATATAACCGTAAAATACTAACACTGTAGATTCAACTGCTTTTCTAAATGTAATTTCCAAAAAGTCACCTCGAAAATGGGTGTTCGCATTAAAGTACGACCTTAAGGGGTTTTTTCACTTTAGGCGCTTAAGAAGGCTATTTTCATGATTTTTGAAGTTTAGCTTATAGATATCGATATAAAAGTTATCACACTTAGTAAATCCACTTTCGACATACTTGAAATAATATTTTTTCATTTATTCAACTCACTATTTATAGACGAAAATGGTACTTAAAAAAATATCTTTAAAAAATTGTAGGTCTGCGCTGTTGATGAAATCTCGGAGATGGATCATCCGAAATAAAAAAACCAAACGGTTTTAGATTCGGTATGTTAATGGCTATAGCGCATATTATACGATTTCAGATACATGCAAAAATAACAAAATCGCGGACGTTTTTCGTAAAAAAACAAAAAAAAACCCTGTTTTTCAGAGTTTTTGGCAAAAAAAGTAAATCCCGAAGTGTAAAAAAATCCTTAATATGCGCTGAAGCCATTTCTGTAAAGAATATGTGGTTAAAATTTCATAAGGATCGGTTCAGTAGTTTCGAAGATCTTAACAACAAGCCGTCGAAAAACGTTGCTTCGAGAAAAACGCGTCTAAAGTTTGTTTGGGTTACATGAATACATTTAAAAAAATTTTAGTGTATTTCGAAAGTGTATTTATTAAGTGTAACAACTTTTATATCAATATCGATAATACAAGCCTATCAAAAAAATTCATGAAAATAGCCTTTTCAGCATCTAAAGTGGAAGCTTCCCATCGAATTTGTAGAACTTGATATTCGCCCGTATAAATTAGAGAATGTTGAATACCCCGGCAGGATACACACGAGGAATGTTTCGGATCTTTTGATCATTGAACACAGAGCCTCGTCATTCGCGATTGTAATCGTGAAATTTATTCTCAGTCCGTCGTATCTACGTTTCATCGTTCCAGGCCGACAACAGTCTGCCTGGAGCTTTATTGCCGTTCTCCTCATAAGGGATGAAAAAAAACATCCTTTCGTAACATCCACACGAGCGCATCGATGAGTCGTTCCTATCGCAACCGTCATTCGGTATGATTAACGTGCCATTGAGTGGGAATGAACGTTCGAAAAAACAAACATTGTTACGATGTTGGGAATGATTTGGCGATAACGCCGTTGCGAATGATAATCAATGTGTAACGAAGCGCGGCGTTTTTTTCACTCGGGCAACGCATAGCTTTGCTTTCCCGAGACTCTCTTTCTGACGTATACTCGTGAGAGAGGGACAGAGAGAAAGGACGAGTGAGAGTGATATATCTCAACATGCCTTGGGTGCACCTGTACCGTTGCCCATTTTCCATTTATGTCACTGCCATTATTCAACCCTGTCGAAATTAACGGCGGCCAAACTTTCCTCGTATGAATAACGAGGCAACCTGGAATAATAAATACAGCAACGCTGCACCCGCAATCACGTGACGATTGAGCACGCGACCTTAGGAAACGTCGCGTATGAACGCGCCTCAAGATATCGAACTAGAACGAAGAATAGGTCAATGCGTTGGAGGTAAAAGCCGGAGCACCCTTCTTCTTGGAGTTACCCAAGGAGACTGCTCGTCCCACTTTAGGAGGGAGTGGTCGTTTGTGCCATCGGCCCATTGGCACTAAACAATGGATCATTCGCACCGGGATGATCGCGAAAAGGAAGGAAATATAAACGAAAAAAATGACCCGTACGTGATAACGGGACATCGTCACGCATATCAAGGGCTCGGTGCTTTGTTTCGCCCGGTCATCCCCTTTGGAACTTTTTTTTCCTCCTTCGATCTCATCGCGCCTCCGGTCGACTTTTCGTACGTACGAAGCTTCCGCAGGATTACCGGCTCAATTTATAACTGGCTTATACTCCAATCACGAAACTGATTCTCCGCGTGCGTGTGTGCACGTAATAAATACGAGGTGTGGCAAAATGGCCTGATTTCGAATTGGAATTCAATCGCTTTGAAATAATCGTCTTGCTATGCACGGTAGGAGCGCTTGGAATTGACGTGTCCAATTATCGGAATTGAGCCCCGACCTCGAATATCCGGGCTAGATAAATCACTATCAGGGCAGAGTAGGGCACGGTAGGGCACTTTTCTTGTTCTTATCGTTTTGTTTCACCGTCTTGAAGTTCGCACCGTTGGAACGCAACGAAAATTCTTTTTCATATTTTTAATTCCGCAATTTTGTTATTTTACGAAATATTTTTTTCCATAATTGAATTCTGGAATAATAAATTCTATAAAATAAAACCCTAGAAATAATGAAAATGAGGAAATGAAGATAGAACAAGAAATTTCGTTGCATTCCAACGATGCAAACTTCAAGACCAATTTTGAGCTTTATATTAATTTTTATCAATTTATTTATCGGAATCTCTCTGCGAAATATATGAATGCACTTTTTACAATTGTTGGTGATTTTTTGGGATGAGATCTTTTTGGAAATATGAGCAAGTGTGTTCGAGTGTATTGGAACGAGGAGGAAAATGGCAAGAAAGCTTTTTGCCTAATCGACTTTTTTAAGATGATTTCGATATTTAAAAAAAATGGAAACTTATATATTTGCATAACTTCAACTAATGGGCAGAAATTGTAGGGATATAATCGGATTACCATACTTGTCCCCACTTGGTCATAGGGACCCAATGGATCATCGCTTTGGATCCCTAAAACGTCACGCTCGTGCACTGGATTCTAACAGGGATTCCCCAGTGGAATACAATGTACGAATCCAATTTAAATTTCAAAGGATTTCCACCTCATCGAACAGAATCCAATACGATTCTGCATGGATCCCATCGTAGACTGTGTGTTGATTTTTCTAAACGGAATATATGAAGATAGAACATAAGTGGATCCTAACCCTTCGTTGCCACACTTATTTGGCCATACTTAAGGATGTTGAGTCCCTATGAAATATGTTAATGTTAATTGTTCAATAAATAGCTTCTTAATCGTCATGAAATTTTTACACGACCTCCTGAATACTTCATGTAAAAACATACCAAATTTTCAGAATTTTATCATCATTACTTCAACCTCCTTAAGGGTTGAAATAAAAAATGATAAGAAAATTCTGAAAATTTGGTATGTTTTTGTATGAAGTATTTAAGAGGTCGTGTTAAAATTTCACGACGATTAGGAAGCTCGTTATTAAAAAATTAACATTTTGTTAAGAACAATTTTTAAAAGAAATTAAAAAAAATGTATCAATAAACTTCGTTTTGTTTCCGTTGCTTTCAGTATATTGTAGATATTATAAAATTGAGAGGTCAAAAAAAAAAACTTATTGCAAAGTTACATCAGTTTCCATAAAACAACATTTAATTTGTGAATGTTAATTGTTCAATAACGAGCTTCCCAATTGTCGTGAAATTTTTACACGACCTCTGAAATACTTCATACAAAAACATACCAAATTTTCAGAATTTTATCATCATTTGCGATTTGGCACTCAACATCCTTAATTTGTGTGTAATGGCCACGACTTGACACTGAATCAATTTGACCCGGATAGTACTTCATCCACCTGCCATTAAAAATCCTTCGGCCGGTATTTATTATTTTGAAAAATCACCCTCTTAACACGTCTTGATATGTTGGCATAATAAAAATTCCGAAAATATAATACTAAGTTGTAAAAAATAATTGAAAATCAATTCAATTTTTGACAAGTCAGCATTTCATTTAAAGCTCATCCTCATCAAGATGGACAGTGCGTCAGGGTAGGCTCAAAGAAGTATACTTTTTATCTAAACAAAAGTTCAAATCTTATCGTAAAAAAGTATAAATCGCTGAGAAAAGTATATCCTAAAAGTCTATTTGATCATATCCCTGAAAATCCACCGCAACTATTATTTGTCATTTTTTTACTGCACTATGCCATATTATCACCACGCACATTTGCGCTCACGAAGCGTACAGGTTATGTTTCAACACACCGAATTTTTTCTCGTGACGTTTCACATATTTCCGATTCGAACGTAGTACGAATGTTCAAAAAGCGTTCATCGGAGAACAGAGCAGAATCCAATTGGATCCCAATGAGGACCCCCTTCGTGCGGTATCCCTAGCAAACCCCTATAGATATGTGGGTCCATTTTGTGACTCTGTGGCCGGAGCTGCAGATACTTGGATAGGTGACCGTTTACTCCAAAATCTATATTTTTTTCACGAAATTCGATTTTCGTTGTTTCGCTCAGACGTAGACTACTGCCACGAATCGTTTTAACTAATTAGTTGTTGCGAAAACAAATAATTAATTAGAATTATTCTCGTTTTCTCTGTTAAAGCCGAGTGCAAGCCTAGCAAAGACTTGAAGGAAAATGATTATCTGGACGATGGCGAGTACGACGAGGACTCGACGATTGGCAACGACGATGACGATCCCAGCCAACCAGCCGATGCTGGCCCGGCTGGCCCGATACACGTCAGATCGAGAAATACGACGGTTGTTGCGAGGCCCGGCGATACCGTCGAATTTGCCTGTTCCGCTGACAATGCAGGTATATGTGGGCCGAGTACACACTCTCGAGACTTATAGCAATGTTGCGATATCTCGATGGGGAAATATATTTTTTTAAAACCTAACTCTTTTTAGCGTTTTTTAAATTCATTTTTTTCTCATCAACCGAAGATTTCCTCTTAATTAGGGGTGTATTGCATTTTCGTTCGAAGTCAAAAGTTTTTATTCGATCAGAATTTTAGAATTTCCTGATTCAACAGAAATCTGAGATACTATAGACGTTTTTCTAACATTACGAATGATTGTTTTAAATTATACTCATGCCGAAAAGTTATGACTTTATTGTGTTGATTAATAACTATTCGAGAAATAATCAATCAAAAATTCTCCATACGAAACGCTGCAGATGACTTTCCTAAATGCTTATGAATTCTGTAAACATTTTTCCCTTTGCTAGGATTTCACTTTTCGAATTATGCCAAACGTGGTATGTGTAGAAGTTTTCGTTCAACGGCTTGGAAGCCTCTTAAGGGCGATGATGAAACTTTCTGCAAACATTTTTAGAAAATTTTGAAGTCACGATTTAGTACCAGTTGTTCATAATTAAAATAAAATAATTCAAAAGGACAGTGATGGCAAATTGGCGCGACAGTTAGGAACTTTTTAATGGTATTAATCCTTGACTGCATTCTTCTATATTTTGAGATAAAAAATCTTCGCTAGGTGTCTGGGGAAAGTTAGGAAAAGGACACGCAAAAATTCTGTACGTTTTTCAAAAGTTTCTTTTAAAAAACTATGTGTCGGCAAACGGCAACAATATACGTTTGTTAATGAATGAGTTAATAAATTCCACAAAACCATTGTCAAATATCGAAAGCAGTTTTTCCTACGATAACGCGATTTTTCCCACCAAAAATAGATAACGTTCAAGTTTGTATCGTTGGAATGGACCGAAAATATGTTGCTTGAAAAATGCTATATTATAAATTATGACAATAAAGTAACTTAGCGTATAGCTAAGTAAAAAAAAATCAACACATTTGCAGCGAACCAATTTCTCTACTTTGATATGAAAAAACAAATTTTGAAATACGCCTGCCAAAAACCGTTATGTCATTTTCATTATTACAATTTTATTTTACTCCGCAAGGTGCGTTCGGATGCACGTTACTTTCTATTTTTTAGTAGTGCAATCTGATTGTAGGAATTCGGGAAAATTTACGTGAAGATTAATTAACTTAAGGATGTTGAGTCCGTATGTAACATGTTAATGTTAAATGTTCAATAAATAGCTTCTTAATCGTCATGAAATTTTTACACGACCTCCTGAATATTTCATGTAAAAACATACCAAATTTTCAGAATTCTATCATCATTACTTCAACCTCCTTAAGGAGGTTGAAGTAATTTACTTTACTTCAACTTCAACCTTCTTATTTTGTTAAGAACAATTTTTAAAAGAAATAAAAAAAAATTTATCAATAAACTTCGTTTCGTTTCCGTTGCTTTCAGTATATTGTAGATATTATAAAATTGAGAGGCCAAAAAAAAACGTATTGCAAAGTTACATCAGTTTCCATAAAACAACATTTAATTTGTGAATGTTAATTGTTCAATAACGAGCTTCCTAATTGTCGTGAAATTTTTACACGACCTCTGAAATACTTCATACAAAAACATACCAAATTTTCAGAATTTTATCATCATTTGCGATTTGGGACTCAACATCCTTAACATGGTTTTTTTTTTCATGTTTGTTATTGTCACAGAGGACACGGTGATAAGCTGGCACCGAGACAGTGAGTTATTGTTCCTAAACGAAAGACCTATGATTTCGGACGAGAACTCGAGATTCAGTCGCGCCGATAACTTCAGCCTCATACTCCGCAACGTCGTTGAAAACGACGCCTTGTATACGTATCACTGCCAATTCCTCGTCCAGCCACCAATCGAAGTTTTTCACAAATTGAACGTCGTCGATCAACCCCGCGAACTCTTGAACGTCATACGCGTAAAACCTGCCGGACGGGTCGAGATCGACGAGAACGAGAGCATCACTTTTGGCTGCGAGACGAGCATCGAACCCAAACCTCAAATGATTTGGTCCCACAAGGTACATTCCTTTCTTCTTATCTCTCTTATTTTCATACGAAATTCATTCTTTCTATCCCTCTAATTTTCATACGAAATTCATTCTTTCTATCTCTCTTATTTTCATACGAAATTCCTTCTTTCTATTTATCTTTTTTTCATACGGAATTTCTTCTTTCTCTCTTATTTTCATACGAAATTCGCGTAAAACGACGCCGTTTTTTTTCACATTATTATCTTCCGGCAAAAAATGATGTTACACGGTATTTCGTGTTTAGGGAATAGAACACAGTGGAATGTCATTATTATTTATATTTATAAAGTAATTACACGATAAATTGAGCAAGAAAAAAAAATGAACGATGTGCACTTTCTTATTCATTAGGAATTAATAAAGATTTTTGTTGCATGAAATAAATACGCTCAATAATTCGTGCCGATCCTAGTGAATATATAGTGAATATACAGTTACCAATTTTAAAAATCGCAAAGTAGAACCGAGCATTCACGGCGCGTACGAAATATTTTCAATGCTGGACGACGCCAAGTGATTTATGGGATTTAAAGTATCACGAGTATCGTCGATGATTCTGTGTCGAGGGCACAGAAGACAGTAGAACGTATCACTATTATTTCAAATTGCAAAATAATTGCCAATGGAACATGTTCCAACCTCAACTTCCGCCCTTTCGTTGACCTGATTAAAAATTCCATTGGAGTTAGGCTAGTCTAGAGTTAAAAAAATAGGCCTATTTTGAGATTTTTTTAGCAAAATAATAAGAATAAATCGAAATTCTGTGCACACCTCTTTATTATTATTTTTTCATTTGATTTTTTCCTAAGGCACACGCTGTTCGCGTTTGTTACCTATTTGCACCTCTTTATTATATGAGTAATGAACTGTACAAAATCATTTTTTTGTAGTGATCAATAGCCAAACGGCGGCTGCACAGCATTTTCACGTTAAGCCCTTTTTTGGAAGGGTGTACAGGCGGACATAGCTCATGCCATTTTCAACCTGGAACAAAAAACCAAACTAAATTCGATTATATGTTAGAACAGCTACGGAAGTATGTAGGATTTTTTCAATATATACACATTTCTGCAAAAATGGCACATTTTCAAAAAAAAAAGGTAAAAATGACCAGGTAATTATTTATAACAAAAAATAGGCAATCCGATGAAAAAATTCTACGTACTTCTGTCGAGAAACTAGTTGGGAATGTACAGTTAAATTTTCGAATCGATTGTTGAAGATTCGTTCATGTTTCCGCCCAGTTAACGCGATATCCCCACTTGTAGCGCAAAAAAGGCCTTTTTCATGAATTTTTTAAAAGAAAACTACAAAACTTTTTTAATCGATCAATATACCATCTTAAAGAACACATTTTGAAGAACTTTCAGTCATTTTTTTATTGAAAAATATTACATTGTTTAGTGGCAAATGGCCGTCAATGAAATAATGTTTTTATATACACGGTTTGCGGTGACCAACATTGCGGCGAAGTGGATCATCTGAAAAAAAAATGCGGATGGATTTAGTCAAATATAAGTATAAACTAGTCTTTGATCGAAGGATTTTAAAAAATATTCATTTTTCACAAAATGGCGGACAGTCAAAGTTAATGGTTCGATTTTAACGAAAAAAACGGCCGTTTTTTGGCTATAAAACGGCCATTTTTTTTCGAAAAAAAAAATCAAACGATTAAAGACTACATTTTTATGTATTAAATAAGCTTGCAAAATTTCAAGAAGATCGGTTCATTAGTGTTCGAGTAATCTTGGTCACCGACTTCAGAAATGCCATTTTGAGAAAAACGCGTTTAAAATTTCAATCTCAGTTCTTCAATTCACGGATTCTTCTGTTTCAACGCTCATATCTCAGTCAATTTTCTTCGGATCAACTTGAAATTTTCAGGACATATTCTCAGATACTTATACTTCAAAAACATGCAATAAATAAAATCGATTTTTACAAAATCGCAAGTGGGGGTAACCCCTTAAAAAAATGTGCTTTCAAGCCAACCGCCTGTTTGAGTAAAAGGCGTAAAACAATTTTCAGTATTTCAAAATCACAGAAAATTCACGCATTATAGGTGTTTGGGGTAGTTAGAGATTTCGACCATCTAACATATTTTTGTATATCATTTCCAAAACGCTTAAGTACCTTTTAAGCCAAAAAAATGTTATGCGGATTTTCCCAACTTCTAGAGTGGCCTACCCCTTAAAGAGATCGTCGTATGAGACGAGGAAAAAACGAAAATAGAATATCAAAGGGAATTCCGCTCGTTTAATTAAGCGGCAAGTCTATCTCTTTATTTTTCTTATTACAATGATAATTAGTTTTTCTTCCGTAACAGGGCGAGAGGCTACACAATGGTGAGGTGATCGAGGCAGGGGGCAATTTTATAACGATAAAAAAAGCGACGAGACGCAACGCTGGACGTTATCAGTGCCTCGCCGATGACGGCTCCGACAAACCACCCCACGATGCCATTCAAATCGTCGTCAGACGTAAGAATTTATATCTACACGCAGGGTGTCCTGTTATGAATGGATAATCCTGCAACTGTCGATAGGTCAGATCATGTCCTACTATATTATGCTGCAATTTCTCTCTAGCAAAAGTCCCACCATTTTCGAGATAAAAATCATCCACTTTTGGTTTTTCGCATGCCATTTCTACAAATGATAACTTTTATTTGTTTTATCTAGAAAAGTCTTCTTTTTAACCTTAAATGTTAAGGAAACTTTACGAAAGAAGATCTTACGCTGAATTTTCGTACAAACCAATTCCAACATCTGACTTTGATAGCCCGCGGTGTAAAAAAAATGTACCAGTGACTGCCAATGACTTTAATGGATCGTGCCAATGACTTTAAACCCTTAGGCCACAGTAACGGGTATAAAATCATGTGCGAATTTAACAATTTTTTTTCGTATGAACAATTCATTCACTCATAAAATTAATTACACATCTATTTAGTATGAATGTTGAGCTGTTAGAAAAAAATATATATTTTTCCGATGTACTAAACTACTAATATTTTCTTTCGTTATCTTTTTTAGGCGCTCCGCGGCGCCTAATTTTTAACCTAGAACAAAAAACGAAAATTATCGTCAATCTACATTAGAATACCTAGAGAAGTACGTCCGGAATTTGAAAGATATTGTTTTGATCAAAAGTTGTAGGTATTTGAACTTTAAGGATGTTGAGTCCCTATGAAACATGTTAATGTTAATTGTTCAATAAATAGCTTCTTAATCGTCATGACATTTTTACACGACCTCCTGAATACTTCATGTAAAAACATATCAAATTTTCAGAATTCTATCATTATTACTTCAACCTCCTTAAGGGTTGAAATAAAAAATGATAAGAAAATTCTGAAAATTTGGTATGTTTTTGTATGAAGTATTTAAGAGGTCGTGTTAAAATTTCATGACGATTAGGAAGCTCGTTATTAAAAAATTAACATTTTGTTAAGAACAATTTTTAAAAGAAACAAAAAAAAAATTATCAATAAACTTCGTTTTGTTTCCATTGCGTTCAGTATATTGTAGATATTATAAAATTGAGAGGTCAAAAAAAAAACTTATTGCAAAGTTACATCAGTTTCCATAAAACAACATTTAATTTGTGAATGTTAATTGTTCAATAACGAGCTTCCTAATTGTCGTGAAATTTTTACACGACCTCTGAAATCCTTCATACAAAAACATACGAAATTTTAGAATTTTATCATCATTTGCGATTTGGGACTCAACATCCTTAGAAAATGAATTTTCAGTGAAAAATTTCGTTATAACTGCTCATAAGCTGCTCACAAAATGAAAAGTTTTCGATCAATCGAAACGAAAAAAACAATTCCAACAGCTTGATATTCATACTAAATAGATGTGTAATTAACTTTACGATTGAATAACTTTTTCATACGAAAAAAAATTCTTAAATTCGCACATGATTTGACACCCGTTACTGTGGCCTAAGGCCTTAAAAAGTTGCCTAGTTATTATCGATTCGTACCATTTGTACAAATGGCATGCGAAAAACCAAAAGCAGATGATTTTTTTTTTCGAAAAACAACACGAGGCCAAAATCTCGAAAACCGTGGGTCCTTTACTAAACCGAAATTCCAGCATATAGTAGGACATGATCTGACCTATCGACAGTTGCAGGATTATCCATTTATAACAGTACACCCTATATACGTACACGCACGCACATGTTTACAAAGATAACAAAAAATGAATGAAAAGATCCAAGAATTTCGATGTTACGTTTATCCAATGTTTGCTTTCCAAAGATAAACCGGCGGTCGAAGTGGAGCACGAAGTAGTCCACACGGGAACTGGAATAAAGTCCGAGCTGACGTGCAACGTGCACGCTCATCCTCATGCCAAAGTAACGTGGCACAAGAATCAAAAGCTGATCACCGAGAAGCCCGGCCGTAAATCATTCATCGAAAACGAAAACCGTCGTACTCTCGTTATCGAGCACACGATGCAGCACGATTTCGGACAGTATCATTGCACAGCAAAAAATCAACTGGGCGAGACCACCGGAACGATCGAACTCACGGGTAATTAGTGATTCAGTTTCTTCCTCGTGAAAATTCATTTGAGATGTATGGGAGTCGCACAGAAATTTCACCATAACTGCAAAAATTGGATGCAATTCCTGCTTGATTTATTCTGAAGGTGTATGAGAAATTTGACATCGGTCCACCAGCCCGTTGACAGATTATGACACTTTCGATATTCGGCAGATTTTCGTTTTGATGGAACGTTGTTGCATTCTCATATGAGGAGCAGGCGAATCGGACTTGTCCACATTACGTCAATTTCCTTTTCTTCTCGTGCTTAAAAATTGCTTTTTCGCTTAAAAAGGTGGATTTTAACAAATTTTGAGATGTTTAGAGCTGGATCTGATGAAAAATATTTCGGGAACTCATAAAGGTGTGCTTAACGAAAACGAAAAAAAAATTGACCCACTGTGGACAAGTCCGATTTTGTTCATCTGCTCCTCAGATACGAGAAAATGCCGAGAAAAAATGGTACAAATTATTTTTACATTTTTGTGTGCGTTATTTACGTATAAAAGATTAGAATTTTTTTTTTTTTTTAATATTGGATGATTTATTAATAGTAGTAGTAGTTTATTCCATGGTACACCCTCATGGGTGTTTACACTGAGGGATGATTTATTAACAATAAATTTAATTATTTGCCGGATAATTGTAGTATAATTAATTGTAACGTATTTAATATTCTGCTTTTTTGGCCTGGAATTGTATCTTCCATACATCTGTCGACACTGCTTTTTCGTGGCTTTATTGACGAACATCTTTCAGCGAATTTCCAATGGAAATTTGTTTACAATATTGGGGCACTGAATTTGTCGTAAATTTTGTTTAAACATTTTTGAACGTTGCCGTTTCACGCTTTCGAAAGAAAAAAATTGAGCATCCTTTTCGTACTTTGTTTCAAATGAAAATGATCTTTTTGCAGGCGCACCATCTAAACCAAGATTTCACGGTGGTGAATTTGCCGAAGATGAGTCTACTTTCATTCTCAAATGGCACGTCGAAAGTTACGCGCCGATCACCGAGTACAAAGTGAGTTTCTTCTTTCTGTGCAATTTGCACACGTAGATAAAAGTTCAAATTCAAATTTCGCGAAAAATGTTTCGAGAAGAATGGCATAAAATGGAGAAAATTCAATACAGGCTCTTATGAAGAATCGCGAATAGAGGTGGAACTTTGTTGTCAAGGAGGGCAGTGAAAATGTCAGCAATTGATATTAACTGTGGCTAAATTCATGATTCTCCATGAGAAAGTATGCTAAATTGCTTGGATTTAAATGATTTTTTTTCTCGCAAACGATGTAATTTATTGAAATTTCGAGGTTAAACCTCCATTGGACATATATATTGGGTTTAAAGTTAATTCCCGCTGTTTTACATTAGATTGAGTAAGTAGTATTATTTTCCGAGAAGTAACGCTAAAACTATACTCTGTTGACGTATTCGACATAACCTACAATATTCAGTACACGAGAGTGAATCCACACTTGTACACACTACTACGGGGTACACACTACTCTCCTTCAAAGTATTGAAAATGTCAGGTTTTGAATCAACAAAAAAATACACGCGGAAGCTTTGCTTTATCGCTTCAATTTATTGTAAACGTTTGCTAACACTCATTTCAGTAACGTTAAACATATCAGACAATTCTTTAAGAGTCTGACGTCGATCTCCACCGAGTAAGGCCTCCATTCTTCATCTTCAATTATTTTCGGACGTCCTGGACCTTCTTTGTTCTTCAGGCATGTACGAAGTCAACGTAACCTCACAAATTTTCGAACAGAATTTTCTTTTCGATCGTTTGGTTTTTTAAGGAAAACGAAAGCATCGTGCTCTGTAGAATTCTCCAACGCAGAGCTTGACGATTTTGTTTTGCCATGAATATTATTGCTCTCGGAGAAATCTCAGTTCGAAAAATTCCGTTGTCTCTCTCGCAACCGTGTGTCACGTGGTACATCTTCTACTTCGCCTCAAAAGGTCAAAATCGCCATTGTTGAATCCCCCAAACCACTCCCTGCACGTTGTCTCAGTTAGAGCATGTTCACCATAAGCTTCTTGAAGCAATCGATGACTTTCAGCAGCACTTTTTCTTACATTAAAGCAAAAAAGCAAAGCTCCCGCATATGCTGTTTCGTTGGTTCAAAACCTGACACTTTCGATGCTATAAAAAACAAGTAGTGGGTAGAAGATAATTCACTCTCGAATACTGAATATTGTAGGTTATGTCGAATACTTCAACGCAATGTGCTTCAGTGTTAGTTCTACGAAAATAATACTAGTTACGCCATCTAACATAAAACAGCGGGAATTAAGTTTAACCCTTTCAGTCATGCATTTTTCATCTGCACCGATTTTGATGAAAATTGGTACTCGGGGGTTTTCGGGGTCGCTGATTACGAATCCGGCATTAGATTTTCAAAATTCAAAATGACGGATCCAATATGGCGGACGTGAAATTCCAAGTATTTATTAATTCTTCTAAAACTTTGTACTCAGGAGTTTTCGGGGTCGCTGATGGCGAATCTGGCATTAGATTTTCAAAATTCAAAATGGCGGATCCAATATGGCGGACGTGAAATTCCAAATACTTATTAATTCTCCTAAAACTTTGTACTCAGGGGTTTTCGGGGTCGCTGGTCACGAATCCGGTATTAGATTTTCAAAATTCAAAATGGCGGATGGAATATGGCGGACGTGAAATTCCACTTATCAATTCTTCTGAAACTTTGTACTCAGGGGTTTTCGGGGTCGCTGATTACGAATCTGGCATTAGATTTTCAAAATTCAAAATGGCGGACCCAATGTGGAACCACGAATTTTAATTTTGCAGTCACAAATTATTTTGGTTGCAGAATGATCGCAAATTAAGTGAAATATTTATTTCTAATGTATATTTTAAGGAATATTCCTGATAAAATACGATTTTATATGATTGAACTTATTATTGTTACATTGCCCAGTTGGATCGACTATATCAGAGTGACAATATTAGAGTTCTGAGGTGATTTTTTAAAGGGTGCGGCCCCACTGTGTCTGAAAGGGTCAAAACCCCATAAGTACAAAAGAAAATCAGTATCCTTTTACGGCAGTATTGTTGTATAGAGCGCGGTTTTGGAGGTCATTTTTAGGATGGAATAACGTCTAAACAGCTCGAGCTTTTTTCTGATATGTTTTACACGTGTTTATTGATCTTTTAAGAATATCTATTTATAAATAAAAAATATCTATTATGTACTTTTGTACGTTTGTTTGCCACGACAGACGGAAAACGCCATTAACTGGCGACCAGTGTTATGGACGTTGCATAGATCTAAAAAACGAAGCATTCTTAAGGCGTTACCCCCACTTGTAGCGCAAAAAAAGGCCTTTTTCATGAATTTTTTGAAAGAAAACTACAAAACTTTTTTAATCCATCAATATACCATCTTAAAGAACACATCTTGAAGAATTTTCAGTAATCTTTTAATTGAAAAACATTACATTGTTCAGTGGCAAATGGCCGTCAATGAAATAATGTTTTTATATACACGGTTTGCGGTGACTACCATTGCGGCGAAGTGGATCATGTGAAAAAAAAATGCGGATGGGTTTAGTCAAATATAAGTATAAACTAGTCTTTAATCGAAGGATTTTAAAAAATATTCATTTTTCACAAAATGGCGGACAGTCAAAGTTAATGGTTCGATTTTAACGAAAAAAACGGCCGTTTTCTGGCTATAAAACGGCCATTTTTTTCGAAAAAAAAATCGAACGATTAAAGACTACATTTTTATGTATTAAATAAGCCTGCAAAATTTCAAGAAGATCGGTTCATTAGTGTTCGAGTAATCTTGGTCACCGACTTCAGAAATGCCATTTTGAGAAAAACGCGTTTAAAGTTTCAATTTCAGTTCTTGAATTCACGGATTCTTCTCTTTCAACGCTCATATCTCAGTCAATTTTGTTCGGATCGACTTGAAATTTTCAGGACATATTCTCAGATACTTATACTTCAAATAAATGCAATAAAAAAAAATCGATTTTTTCAAAATCGCAAGTGGGGGTAACCCCTTAATCTGTATAAGCGTTGTGATGTTTGGTACCAGCAAAAAAAAATTACAAGTTGGCTGCAATCTAACCTTTGATTATCATTTTTTTCAATTTTTTTTTACCACTTCGCGAGTTATGGAAAAATGAAAATAAAATATTTCGACTCAATTCTGCCACCAACGTTGAATAACAGTCTCCTGAAATTGACCGAGCTCGGTCAATTTTATGAGTATCATTAAACCGTTTGCACCGACGTATTTAGAAAGGTGTGTAGAGTAAGAAAAGTAAATAAGAAAAATGTTTTTATTGAATATCTAAACAATACATCCTCAACGTTAATTCGTGAAAGCCCCGAGCCTCTAAAGTTTTGGCAAACAAAAATTGTTAACGTAATATTGGTGGCCGTTGTAAATTGCAGTTGGAGTATCGTCGCGAGGGCGAAACAACGTGGAAGACAGTCAGTCCTCGCGTCATCAATGGACGAGGGAATCAATTTACGGCCGAACACGCCCTGGAAAGACTTCAGCCTGGTTTGTACGAAGCTAAACTCACGGCTAAAAACGAATACGGATGGTCGCAACACTCGAATCTCCACACATTTACAGAAGGTAAATATTTTCATCCCTATACCATTTTTAAAATAACAATTTTTATCATTTCTTTTTTATAATTATAGTCATCATTCTCTGATTTACCAAATTGACGCTTTATCATTTTTAAAGACCAGATTCATAATTATAATTGTAGAATTTCACAATATTTAATTGTTTCCTCGCTACCAATAGCTCTATTGTTTTTTTTCCAGAGTACAGATCGGAAACAGCGGAAAAGGGTGAGTTTTTACGATACCTGCTTGCTTTTTGACATTTCTAGAAAAAACACTTCCGCACGCAGCTGAATTACAGGCCGTTTGATTTTTGGTCTTCTCGTTAACGGGTCGAGATTTTACACACAATTAATACATAGTCCCGCCAAGTTTGAGTTTTGATTAAAAAATATTGATAAGCAATGAAGTTATTATTATTTGAACGAAGTTGCTGCATGGCCAGTCGGTTTAAGTAGCCCTGTCAAATAGGGTGATGTAAAATAGATTTTTTTAAAACTATCTTTTCGTAGTTAGTTAATGTCGAGTTTTATTTGCACAACTATTTTGCAAACCTTTCTACAAACCAATTTTCCTTTAGTATAATAACAAAACTTTCCTATGGTCGGATACTTTTTTGAAATTTTTAAAATTACAAAAATGAAGCTACCGAAAAAATGTTCGATTTTCGTCAAAAAAATGAACTTTAATAATTTGATATTAACAAATGGATAAACATATCAAAAAATCATTCACCGATACCCTAGAAAATGTTATAAACTATGCTCCGTCCGAAATTGAAGCAAATCGGTCGAATAGATTTCGAAATACGACTTACAAGGAACATCCCTCAGGTGACAGCCCTCGATGTTGTTGAAATTTGGATATGTTATAAAGCACCGAAAAGTAAGCGATGCGTATTTCTTTTTTATCGGCGGAAAAACGGTTTTAAGGGATGAAACCACCCCTCGAAAAAAGGCATCTCTAGGGGTAATATAGCAGTTTCACACACAAGGAGTCCACCGATTTTAATGAAAGAAAAGCGAAAATTCTTCTAATCCGAAGCAATGACAAATCCACTATAGTGACATTGCCAAAAAAATTAAGGGATGAACCACCCTAGAGGTGCTTTTTTTCGAGGGGTGGTTTCACCCCGTAAAACCGTTTTTCCGCCGATAAAAAAAAATACGTATCGCTTACTTTTCGGTGCTTTATAACATATCCAAATTTCAACAAAATCGAAGGGTCTTCAATCTTTCGTTGAGGGATGTTCCTTGTTAAATTATTTCGAAAACGTAATTTCGAGAAAAAAAAACCAAAAGAACAAAGGGTGTACCGCAGTCGGCGATCTAACTTTCTACAAACATCGTCACAACTCGCTCGATCTTCGGAATGTTTGCGAAATCTTTATTGTAAATTAAAATTACGATCCTAGGCAGTAAGACTATACCATCGAAAAATCGATTTTTTTAAATTTCAAGCTCATGCAAGCCCTTAATATTCTCACGACGCTCACACCAAAATTAGCATTATTCTGTATATCTACTATTAATTATCTATATCGACTATTAATTATCTATATCTACTATTCATTATCTATATCGACCATTAATTATCTATATCTACTATTAATTATCTAGATCGACTATCAATTATCTATATCTACTATTAATTATCTATATTGACTATTAATTATCTGTATCGACTATTAATTATCTATATCTACTATTAATTATCTATATCTACTATCTACTATATCGACTATTAATTATCTATATCTACGATTAATTATCTATTGCGACTATTAATTATCTATGTCTACTATTAATTATCTATATCGACTATTAATTATCTATATCGACTATTAATTATCTATATCTACTATTAATTATCTATATCGACTATTAATTATCTATATCTACTATTAATTGTGTATATCGACTATTAATTATCTATATCGACTATTAATTATCTATATCGACTATTAATTATCTATATCTACTATTAATTATATATATCGACTATTAATTATCTATATCGACTATTAATTATCTATATCTACTATTAATTGTCTATATCGACTATTAATTATCTATATCGACTATTAATTATCTATATCGACTATTAATCATCTATATCTACTATCTACTATATCTACTATATCGACTATTAATTATCTATATCTACTATTAATTATCTATATCGACTATTAATTATCTATATCTACTATTAATTATCTATATCGACTATTAATTATCTATATCTATTATTAATTATCTATATCTATTATTAATTATCTATATCTACTATTAATTATCTATATCTACTATTAATTATCTATATCTACTATTAATTATCGATATCGACTATTTATTATCTATATCTACTATTAATTATCTATATCCACGATTAATTATCTATATCTACTATTAATTATCTATATCGACTATTAATTAACTATATCGACTATTAATTATCTATATCTACTATCAATGATCTATATCGACTATTCTCTTTCCTTATCACATCAAAAAGATTACATTTCCTGTATGATTTTACAGTGACGGGCGCGGCTATGACGACCCGACCACTTTTGGCGCTGACTGCCTTGCTCGTGTTCTTGGTGTCGTCTTACGAGTCGAACTACCTGTAATCGACTTATTACTTTACTTCTACATAGGTAAGCAAAGCTCAATACTCTTGTTTCCGGCGCTGACTTGAGTTGTCGATTGTGACCAGACTTGCGTAGAGATCCGAGTCTAATTTTACATTCTTAAGGGGTTAGGCTACTGTGACGTTACGAAAAATCAGGGTGATTAAACAAAATTAATTTTGAAGGAATAAATAAGAGGGTTGAAAATTCGTTTGGACATTTATTTGTATGTACATTTACAAAGTTGTGCGCCAAATTTCACTTAAAATTATTAATAATTGAAGAAGTTATAAACAATCTCGTGAAGGACCTTTAAGCCCTTCGTTGGCAGAGAGAATTCGACATAAAGTGTCCAAAATGGCGGGAACATTTTTTTATCCCGAGCATCACACTCAGCGACCCCGAAAACCCCCGAGTACCAAGATTTATCCAAATCGAGCTGTTTTTTGCATTTTCGTCCGCCATTAAAAATTTTTGAATTTTGTGTTCAGATTCGCAATGAGCGACCTCGAAAATCCCAGAGTACCAATTTTTATCGAAATCGAGTAAAATTTTCAATTTCGGTCCGCCACTCTAGCGCCGTCATTTTGAATTTTCAAATTTAAAGTTCAGATTCGTAATGAGCGACCTCAAAAATCCCGGAGTACCAATTTTCATCTAAATCGAGTAAAGTTTTTGATTTTTGTCCGCCATATTGGCGCCGCCATTTTGAATGTCCAAATTTTGACTTCAAATTCGGATTCAGCGAGCCCAAAAACGCCGAGTGAGGCTCCGATTTCAAATCATAGCAAGTTGAATAGGGAAATAAAGATTGACGCACTATTGCGTCAATACCAACGAAGGGGTTAAACGCGTACTTTATTTTGACCATCCGGTTGATCTGGAACAAAAGAAGTGCGTTTTTCCTTAAAATAGATAATATTGGTGAAGACTTGACCGAGATTTTTTGTCGTTATGTTTCAATAATGAAAAAAAACAAAAATTCGTGAATTTTTTTTCCATTTCTCGAGGAACAATGACATCATTATTGTTGATAACTAATGAAACAAAATGTTGAAAGGAAAACGTCCGTCAAGACTAAACTGCTATTACACTTAATAAGTGTACCAAATTTCAAGTTGATCCGTATATTAGATGTCGATGAATCGAGTACACCGTTTTGAAAAACGTAGTTTCAATAATAATCAAAAAATATGTTATTGTCTAAACTATACGGAGTCTTTACAAATTTATTAAATTGTTCTCCACCACGAAACAGCTGAGATAAAAAAAATAGTTTAATGTACTAGTTTAATGTACTAGTTTAATGTAATAGTTTAATGTAATAGTTTAATTTACGTGCGGTTGGACGGGCAAGACGTTCACACTACGGGTGATGTGATTTTTTTATGCTATCTAACAGCAAGATAATTAGTTATCAACAATAATGATGTCATTTATAACAACGGATTAAAGCAAACTAAACCATTTTTAACAGGAAAACGCCATCTTGCCCATCTCAAATCATATACAGGGTGTCCTGTTACGAATGGTTAATCTTGCAGCTGTCTATAGGTCAGATCATGTCCTACTACATGCTGGAATTTCAGTTTAGTAAAAGTCCCACGGTTTTCGTGATTTTGGGCTTCCTGTTATTTTTTGAAAAACAAATCATCTCGTTTTTCGCATGCCGTTTCTACAAATCGTAAGAATCGACGATAACTAAGCAACTTTTTAAAGTAGTTGGCACGATATGCGTAGTTCATTCATTTTACACCGCAGGCTATCAAAGTCAGACGTTCCAATTGGTTTGTATGAAAATTCTGCATAAGATCTTTTTTTCATAAAGTTTCCTTAACATTTAAGGTTAAAAAGAAGACTTTTCTAGATGAAACAAATAACCAAGAGTTTTTTTTTAATCGCGTCGAAAAAGTTATTTGTAGAAATGGCATGCGAAATCCAGCAGCTGATTTTTGTCTCGAAAACCGTGGGACTTTTACTAAATTGAAATTCTAGCATATGGTAGGACATAATCTGGTCTATGAACCGTTGCAGGATTATCCATTCATACCAGCACATCCTTTTTTTCAATATCGAGCCACACGTTTGACTACCCGAGTAAAAATGAATATATATAAACATATATAATTGTACATTAGTTGATCATATACAATTGTATACAAAAATTGGCCCGATAGAATTTTATATATTTGTAGGTAAACGTATACAATTGTATACGTTATAATTTACGTAATATACAAATACGTTTATATACAAATATATAAAATTCTATCGGGCCAATTTTTGTATACAATTGTATATGATCAATTAATATACAATTATATATGTTTATCTATATTAATTTTTACTCGGGTATGTATAATTTTATCAAATCAAATTTGATGGAACCACATTTATATCCGATTATATATACGAATGTATAGAATTATATACAGTTATATATAAATATTATAATTGTATATAATTGTATATACAATTATTTTTACTCGGGTAAAGATCACGCATTAATATTAATTAATGTTAATAATAAATAATCTCGCAGTTTTTTCATGACACTGATAAAGA
Source organism: Ophion costatus (assembly GCA_951751655.1). Taxonomy (NCBI): domain Eukaryota; kingdom Metazoa; phylum Arthropoda; class Insecta; order Hymenoptera; family Ichneumonidae; genus Ophion; species Ophion costatus. Next base: position 25,347,815 of record OX632364.1, on the reverse strand, counting down.
AAAGTTTTTCTTGTTCGCGTAATAAAAATATAAAAATGCATAATTTCGCTCTTAAATAATATATTATATTAAAAATTGGCATCCACAGAATATTTCTATACCTCGTACGCATTTTTGAGGTAATTTTAGAAAAATTCATAAACCGTCATTTGACTCAGCTGGACCGCTCCATTAGTGATTCCCGCACCGTATGGTGCCCTTAGCTCTTCAACTTGACTTGCCCCAAGCGACCAACGCTTTTTTGACATTTCCACCCTAGCCTAACCCCTAAAAAGAATGTCCTCATATCCTCAAGTAGCATGCACACACGAGCAAGAAAAAAAAACGATATTTCCGAATGCCTAAAAGCAATAGTTGTTCGGTTCAGGTAATTTGCTGCAGCCAAAGCGTACACCAGCAGGCATCAAGGATACGGTGGACGAAAAACGGAAGCATTGTCCTGGAACAACGATCGTGACTTTCAACAAATACGTATACTGCATCTGTTATAAAAAACGACAACAACAAAAAAACAATATTCGATACAAGCGACGGCGCGATACTCGCGTTCACGAGACTTGTTTTGAACACGTGATATTTTCGAGAATATCCATATATATATATATATATATTTATATATTTATGTATATGCAAACTCACGTATCGCGAAAATCCAATGTATCGTGATATTCCATCGAAAATTCGTTACAAAGGGAGATGGGTTTGTCGTCGTGTAATGTTTCGTGGGTACGCCGTCTTTTATCTTTGTGTGCTTATGTGTGGGAGAGAAAAAGTCCGCCCGACTTTCTCAAAAACGAGAAAGTGCCGAGAAATCCAATGGTGTCTTTAACGTTACAGGAGAGAAAAGAAAATTTACGAGTACCTAAAGCGAAGGAGAAAAAATAAATAATCATTAGGTATACAGTCATATGTTGAAACAGCAACAAAAGAAAAATCAACAAACAAAGGAAACAATCATTTAACCGCCTCCACTCGATCATCGGTTGCCACAATGCTCAAAGTTTCGTCACCCGTAAATACAATGACGGCCTGCACACGAAACTTTGAACATTCTCTACCAATATCTCCCGTACTTCCATACACAACGCTACTAGTCTCATTTCATTTTTTTTTTCTACACGAATCGTTCATCCGCAAAACCCGCAAGGGACATACGTAGTGATACAGTTTTCCAAAAAAACAAAAGAGAGCCGATTCTGTACAAAGATGAAAAAGAATATTCGCTTAATCGGCGAATTACCACAATTTTTACAATTGTGCACTTCCGGCCAGTCAATAAATACGAAATAACCAGAGTTCGGACGAAAGAAAATATCGACATTTCAACGAAACGAAGTGACAATGATTCTCGAACGTTTTCGATAGAAACTATTGATATATGAACCATACAAGATTTCAATAAGGTGCCTTTGCAAACGTGAGTGGGTTTCGTACGTTGTTATATATATGTGAAAAGCCGATCTAATATGCCCTCTCCTAGGTGTGCCATTAATTTGATAGAGGAGTACATATTGCATGGGAAAATGAGATGAAAAAAGGAACATTTTTTGAATTGTCACTTCTAAGATTTAAATTTAAGAAGATATACCATACGCATACTTTGACGTATATTTATATATATATCTATACGCATATATATATATATATATACCTGTATAACATTTATAGTATTCATCTGTATATGAATAAGAGATACGCGATCGTTATTATAATTTATTTTTGTATGCTTAAGAGTATGAAATATCTTGTGTATTCGTGACTCACGTCCGATGTTTGAGCGCGAGGACAGAGGTTTTTATATATATTTTTTAGAAAACCTCGCGACGAGAAACGAAAACAAGCGACGAGAAACGAAAACAAGCGAGGAGAAACGAAAACAAGCGACGAGAAACAAAAACAAGCGACGAGAAAAAAACAAGCGACGAAAGGCACTCGTGTCCTCGCGCAAGGTTACTTCAATGTGCCAGTTGCGCGAGTGTCTTGACGACTTTCAACAATCGATCGGTTACGTTATCGTCATTTTTTCATCTTCCCTTTGGATGGGGAAGAAAAGACGAATCTTCCGCCTATACGTGGTGGATAGGCTGTTCGGATTAGCGAATAAAGAAGAGGAAATTGAATTTGTGTTCGTACATTTAAGCTACTGGACATTTTCGGGAATACGTACGAGGTGGCCTTTTACCCCCGTACTTTTCGGGTGACTTTTGTAAATTTATTTTGCCGCTTAAAGTGTACAATCCGTAACGCGTGTGAACGCCCAAAATGCTTGCGTGAACCATTGCGACGGTTTAATAATAGTCTAGCGTTATTGTTTCGCACGTGAATTTTTTCTTTTTTCGCAACCGTGCGCGGGATCTTCGTGGATAATTGATCGAAGCGGAATCATCGTCAATGGCCAGGGCGAGTGACACTGGAATATTCGAGGGCAACATTTTTTTGGTTGTAGTTTGCAAAAGTGTACACGATGCACGTTTTACCGTTGAATCTTTTTTTTTCTTTTTCACGTCTCCAAATGTCAGTCTTTTGGGTGCCGGAAGCGCTCCTTTGCTAACGATCGATAGATGACGATATTTGTGGAAACGATCGGATTCTAGCACCGATTCATCCACGAGGTACGTGGAAAAAAAAACAATTTTTTTCGTACACTTCCAATTAAACTTAAGGATGTTGTGTCCAAAATTGAAAATGGTAATAAATTTTTTCAAATTTCATAGGTCATTATGTAAAACATTCGAAAGGTTGTGTAAAAATTTCACGACGATTAGGAAGCTGGCTACTGAGAAATTAGAATTCACAAATTACACGCAGCCTTATGGAAACTGAAGTAACTTTGCAATTCTATTAGCAAATAGCAAACTTTGCTATTTGTTTTCAAGAAATAGAAGAAATATTTACGAATGATCGTTTTTTTTATTTAAAATATATTAAAAACAAAAGTGGCTTCATGGTGCAAGAAACGACGTCGTCCGTGAACGAAAATGAGTATTTAAATTTCCCGCTACTTTCGGTCTGTGCAACGTTGCCGCTATATATCTTTTTCCTCAAGTGTGATTTTTGTTGTATTTTTGGCATAATTTTTTATAACAAAAAAAAGTAACAATTGCAAAGTTCCTTCAGTTTCCATAAGGCTGCGTGTGATTTGTCAATTCTAATTTCTCAGCAGACAGCTTCCTAATCGTCGTGAAATTTTTACACAACCTTTCATATGTTTTTGAACAATGACGTATCAAATTGAAAAAAAATTATTACCATTTTCAATTTCGAACACGACATCCTTAAGGTCGACGGAAAAACGAAGTTTCAAGATTGTTGTTTGCTGCCTTCCAGAATGAGATTACGAGTTTTGCAGTACTTTCGGACACATTTTTCGTCGCAATATCGATCCGGAGGGAAATGAATAAAAAGCCATAAAAACCAATTCACAAACCAACAGATCCATTGACCCTCGAAACTTAAAGGTGTCTACAAATTATAACACTCAACGAAGGAAGGGAAAAAACACTTGGTAATCTGAACTCTGCCACTGGTAGGCAGTAAAATGAATTTTTTCAAAACGGCGTTTCGACGTTGTATCGTGGAAGAAAAATTTGATAATCAACAAAATGAGCTCCGTCCTTGAAAGCGATTTTTCTAGGTGTCGTCCAGTCAAAATCAATCCGATACGTTTAAAATCGAGATACTCTATGTGAAAGAAAAAATAATTGATGTCTCTCTCTCTCTCTCTCTCTCTCTCTCTCTCTCTCTCTCTCTCTCTCTCTCTCTCTCTCTCTCTCTCTCCCTCCCTCTCTCTTTCGATGACGACATTTCTGTGATGTGTGGTCTCTATATATTCATGTGCACCGTAATTGTATGTACCACGTAGAGCGATGTACCTTAAAGACAGAACAAAATCGAATTTTGATTGAGATTGATCGCCGATAGTTGTTCAGATGGCTGTCGGTCTCGCCTTACAAATTTATGTTGCCTAAATGTACTGCGAGCTGCCAAGGCGCTTGTACCAGAGACAAAATCTTGTAATACACTCCGTGTTCCTTTACGCGGGAAAAGACGACGTTGAGATGAATTTAAAAAAAAATATATATATATATATATATATACATATATGTAAAATATGTCGATCACAAAAATACAAATCAAAAATGGAAATTTGCGTGCGTTCGTTACATGGATATAATGATTATCGTTGCCTCTCCCGAAATTTCGCACGTACAATTATATATATATATACTACCGGTCGGAAGTTTTCGGACACTATAGATATTTGAAAAATTATATTAGAATAATGAAATTTATTATATAGAGCTTTATACTATGTGCGTTAAATAATACATTTAATTAATTATTTTATTTTAACATTATTTGGCTATTATCCTCTGATCGAAAGTTTCGGAATTATATGAAGTTCGAAAACTTTTCACCGGTAGAGCATACGCGCACACACACACACACACACACACACACACACACACACATTGTGGCGGTTCTTATATCGTCACACTTAAGGATGATGAGTCGTTAATCGCAAATGATAATAAAATTCCGAAAATTTGGTACATTTTTGTATGAAGTATTTCAGAGGTCGTGTAAAAATTTCACAACAAATAGGAAGCTCGTTATTGAACAATTACCATTCACAAATTAAATGGTGTCTTATGGAAACTGATGTAATTTTGCAATAAGTTTTTTTTTGACCTCTCAATTTTGTAATATCTACAATATACTGAAAGCAACGGAAACAAAACAAAGTTTATTGATAATTTTTTTTAAATTTCTTTTAAAAATTGTTCTTAGGAAAATGTTAATTTGTTTAATAACGAACTTCCTAATCGTCGTGAAATTTTAACACGACCTCTTAAATACTTCATACAAAAACATACCAAATTTGCAGCATTTTCTTATCATTTTTTATTTCAACCCCTAAGGAGGTTGAAGTAATGATGATAGAATTCTGAAAATTAGGAATGTTTTTACATGAAGTATTCAGGAGGTCGTGTAAACATTTCATGACGATTAAGAAGCTATTTATTGAACAATTAACATTAACATGTTTCATAGGGACTCAACATCCTTAAATTTATAAGGTTCGGGACTCGACCAGGGAAGGAATCAGCGTAGACTCAGGTAAGTTGTCGATACTTGGAACTCTGGATTCATTTATTTCGCTATTCCAGTCCGATATAATGCAAGTAATCTATGAGATGCGCCTGTTAAGGCCTTAGGCCACAGTAACGGGTATAAAAACATACGCGAATCTAACATTTTTTTCGAATGAATAAGTGGTTCACTCATAAAATTAATGACACATCTGTCAGAAAATATATATTTTTTTTTCGATGTACAAAATGGCCGACCACAAATATTTTCTTTTATCTTTATTTTAGGCGCTCCGCGGCCTGATATTTAGCATCCAAAATTTTTGACCGAGGACAAAAAACAAAAATTCCCGTCAACGTACATTAGAATAGCTAGAGAAGTACGAACGGAATTTAAAAAAATATTGTTTCATTCAAAAGTTGTAGGTATTTGAACTTAAGAAATGAATTTTCAGTGAAAAAGGTCGTTATAACTGCTCATAAAATGAAAAGTTTTCGATTAATTAGAAATTCCGTTAGTACTTCTCTGCGAAATGCAAATAGGAACATAGCTTTTGAATTTGAAGTAAATCGCGTGAAAATTGTTGAAGTTATTTGTCACGCCAATTGGAAAAAAGCTGTTTCGAGAAGATTCGAGTAGTCGGCCATTTTGTACATCGAAAAAAAAATTTTTCCAACAGCTTGAAAAAAAGTTGTTAAATTCGCACATGATTTTATACCCGTTACTGTGGCCTGAGGCATTCTCTTACACCAACCCTATTATGTCACGATTAACTGATTTTCGTCCATAGACAAGTAAAAATACATCTCCGTATAGTGGTAGAATTTCAAGCCAAGTCATCGATTTTTTTACGAAAAATTACGACTCAAAAATCGTCTCATTTATACGGCGCTGTATGTAAATGGCACGCTGGCCACATTTCTATTCACAGTGTAGAACCTCGTTTATCCGACCTTCGATTAACCGACGTTCCGCATTATCCGAGTCACCTAACTCATCCGAGTCTTCCACATTACCCGCGGTGTATCCTCGGATATACGCAGAATTTCGGATAAAACGGAAGAATCTGCAATGCCTATGCGTGGGGTAGTTCTATATTGCTACTGTTTTCCGTATTATCCGAGATTTCACGTATCCGAGGTACCCTCTCCCCATATTACCTCGGATAAGCGATGTTCTATTGAAATAATTTATCCACTAAATAACTCTAAATGCCTGATATAAACTCTGCGCCGCGGATACAAAATTCCAAAGATTCCACAACAGCAATAAAAACAGGGATTCACCGAATGTTTAAACAAATATTAATGATAGAACCGAAAATATTAATGATAGCGTCCCTAAAAAGCTCCAGCATAGATGCCGCTGGGGTGCCGCGAGCCCTATGTATAGTAATATTATGGAGGCTAGCCTCTCTGATCGGACCCATGTTTGCATATATCTATACATGTGGTCCAGAGCACCCCAGCGCCATCTATCGTGATACCGTTTTGGGGACAAGTTGAAAGGCCGAGTGTGGCCTCCTGTATCTAGTCTCCATGGGTAGATCCATTATCTAGCGCGTCACTAGGAGTCGCATCCCCCCTTCTATCAACTGCTCGCGGAAGATCTCAGTGCGATTGGACGGTCAGTCACCCTGCAGCGGGATTCTGTAACTCGGTAGCGGCAGTTTTCGCTATCGTTAGCTAGCAGCAGCCAATGGCATGGACAATCACAGAAGGAAGGGAGCTTCTTATTGGCTGTCGCTAGCTAACGATGACGACAGCGATCGCTACCGAAGTACAGAATCTCGCTACTGGCATTGTTGCGATAGTATGTGTACGTGTGATTTGTGTATTCCAATTGTAATCCAATTGAGTCAATTGTGTGGATGTTCCTCGTACTGACCAACCTGGGGATAGTAATAAAATTTCGATATCTAACCTTCTTCTTTTAATCAAAAGATCTATTCCTCCTCCTGTTTCTCTTTTTCTATATTCTTATTATTGCTTTCGCGTTCCTTTATCGCAAAAGCAGTAATCACTAGAGCATCCTCATTCTATTCGTTTTATTCTACTCCTTTGATCATAGTAGATGTACAAGGAGAGTTCTGGATCACTTTGACCTTGGAAGTGATGTCAAATGAGTGATCAGCGAGGACAACACTGGTGAAGATGCGTCCTCACCATCAGCGGTGGTTGAGAGGTTCGACGCTATGAACCAGTATTGCCCGCGTTCGCTTGCATACAAATGTGTATGTAGTTCGGCGATTGATACAATAATAATAATATCAACCGCTCCATTTTCATAGGCTTGCACTGCGCGAGTGATTATACCCACTAATTCCTCGCTTTTGCATACCCGGACATAGCGACGCGACATAAGTTGTGTTAATACGAGACACTGTGACAGATGGGTTTGTTTTTTTCTTGATAGCTGTGAAAATCAGATTATTTTATTGCTCAAATTTGCTAAAAATTAAAAAATTAACGATGTAATTCAACGATAATCATGATGTATGAACAGTTTATACATCATTACGACTATTGAATTTTATTAATATCACCATCACAAAACACTTAATACACTTTTCCACGAGACTTCCTACTGAATGCACTTATTAATTACTTACCATTGGGCGGATACTAATTAACTCGGGTAACGGGCGTTGTAAACATAACGCTCTAGTCCACCGTTGTGCTTTATGTATATCATAAATATTCCATATGTTTATGTGCTCATTAATATTAAATAAAGAGTGATGGGGGAGCAGATATATATATATATCAGGTCTAGAAGTATAAAACCGGAATTTCCCTGTAAATGGTGCTAGTCAGGAAGACTAGAGTAAAGGAGTGGACACTCCATAGGAGATAAGCAGCGAAAGACGGCCCCAAAATCCCGACTTTTAAGAGACCAGAAGGGGCGCTGCGATCGCAATTCCCCGATGTATAGTAATACTCGTAGTTAAAGGTTCTAGGCATGCGCATTAGAGGAAAGTTGTCAGAATTGAGGTTTGCGCCTTTTCGGCTATTTTCCTTTTACCTTGGCGTGACAAGTAATACCGGGTTTCTTGCGAGTGAAAAGATTTGAAAAAGTGTGTGCCTCGAAAAAAGTTCTCATTTTTACGAAAGGAGATAAGCGGTCGAAGAAGGTATGTTTTTATTATTAATTTATTTATCTATTAAAGAACATAAAAAATCACCGACGAAATTCTAACCGCACAAGAGCAAGTAGGACCAATTTGTGTCAATGCTCGTTGAATTCTTTTGCAGTGACATGTTTGAAGGGGAATGTTCTTGTGAGATCGATGTTTCTTCGGTGATTTTTCAAGTATCGAACAGAACTTTCGAAACATTTTTTTCATTAAATTGTTTAAATAATCCATCTACTTTTCAGTATGAAGAGACTATGCTCAGTTCCTGGATGTCAGAGCGGTCGATACAACGACGAGGCGAGAAAAAGAAGGATGGGACTGCGAACAACATCCATTTTTGCAGTGCCTAAGGTAAGATATATTGACACTTAAGTAGGGTAGGTTCATCAATTTTTACCAGTTACATTTGTAGATTTAAAATAATTTTTTGAATCAGTGCAACACGCGACTCCAGGAATGGAGCAAGGCCCTCGGTTTCGCAGTGGAGAAAACGCACTTTGTTTGTGAGCTTCACTTCGCAGACAAATACATTAAAAGGAGTGATGATTTCATAATCAATGGAAAAAAGGAATCGATACCACGAGATCACTGGACGCTCTTGGTCGGCGCCGTACCTATCTGCAGCTATCCATCCACTTCGTATCGGCGCGTGAGTACTTTTTCTCTTATTCTCCACTTGATATCTAGATTCACCAGGATTCCATTACATTTTGTAAATCCTAGTCCTGTTAGCTCAGTAGCTAAAAATATAATAAATTTTATACATTTGCGTTGGTTAAAAAATTAAGTATGGCTTATCAGGTACAATCAATACGTTTATATCGCAGACTTTGCAGTGGTGCTTATCAGTTTGCTCAGCGGCATGAGTGTGCACTTCAAGCAGTTATGAACACTTATATTTCTTTACATTAACGTTTCAGACTGCATATATGTGTGTGTGACTTTGTGAACTACTTTTTTCATTTTCTACACATGTTCGTAATTTCTTTTCTGCGATAAATGCAAAGCTCTTTTTTTTTCTTTTGGACGAAACAAACTTTTCTCGGTGTATACCAGATTCAGCCCGAATATTGTGTTTCGGTCCTGCACTTGACATTTCAGTTTTCACATTTTGAGGTGTGCAACAATAAAGAAAGGGCGAGAGAGCGGCAAGAAGAGAGAGAAAATGAAAAGAGAAAAAAAACGCAACGTTGCGTTGTGTAAATCTAAGTAGATATCTAGCAATACTTGAGCTATTGAGATGATTATGTAATTAGTGAGTCATTTGAGGTAGTCCGTTCGTTATATCGTCTTCTTAAGATTTCGCTGAAAATTTGGATAAATCTTCTAATTATACAGAATGATCTGTTGATTAAGGGGGGAGTTTTTTTCACGAATTTCATTGCTTTTTTAAATTTTCTAGTGAAGAAATTATACAATAGATCAATGCGAAATTTGGCATGTAAGTTGAGTCAAGTCTATAGTTTTCGAAAAAAAAAATTCGTCCACTTTCGGGAAAATTTTTTCCATTCTGGCCGTCATTTTGGCTTACCAGAACGTTAAAAAAAATAACCTCATGTATTTTTAGTTCAGATATCGAGGCCGCGATATTCATTGGTTTCAGGCATGACAAAAAAGTCGAAAAAGAATGAAAACTCGATTTAAAAAAAGTCATCGAAAAATCACATCTTTTTGGCGTATTTTCCATTTTTTTATTGTTAATTTTTTCTGACGCAATTTTAACCATCACCATTCGAAAGAGCACACTCGAAAACTTAGGGAACAGTGATTTCCGATTTTTTTTTCATCGAATTCATCACAATGCGACAGCTCAAACGCAGATGTCTAAATTGCGTGTTGTGAGCGTTAATGGGTTAATTGTGATGACCTCAGTAAACTGATTTAATATTAACTAATTGTAAGGCCCAGTTCCACAACTCTAGTTTGTAAACATGGTGGAAAAAGTCTAGTTGTTAAACTGGGTTTAATGAAAATTTTCCATTGAACATTTTTCATTAAACCCGGTTTACCAGCTAGCGTTGTGGAACTGGGCCTAACTTACATATCCAATATTTCGGGGAATAATCATTTAAAGACTTTTCATTAAACGACTAGTCAGCAGCGTTACGATGACTGATCAATAGAATTGTAAAAATAATTATCTTCCCAATTTATGTTAACGATGCTTATTTTTTTATTACCGAATTGGTAGAAAAAAACGCGATACGAACTAACTTTATTTCTTACATACAATTTGTTTTTCCTGTATTTAATTACTAAATTCCCAGAACTGTAATCCTATGGATTCCGATACAAGTGATCAACAAGTTGCACAAAATGATCGTCCCGTGGTTACTGCAACACCCAGACCAGAAGCTCCATCGACTATGGAAATTTCCGATGCAGGTAACGAAAAAATATCGTTGACTGAATAGGTGGATACTGTTGTGATTATGAATTAAGTGCGAATCGATGATTTATTGGAAACATAATGATCTACAGCTGCGTTATACGAAGCTCCGTCGAACCTGGAAATGCAGGATGAACTGAATGAAAAACTTAATGCATCAGATGCAGAAGTCGATCAACCTATCCAAGAGATGCCGTTTGCGATGGAAAATTTAAAAGACCACCTGAAGACCATATATTTACCTAGGTGTTGGGCTTGGAATATGGAAACTTCATCTGTCGTTTTTACCAATTTCAATCGGATGGACTACTCCATCAGGGCACATGTGATCATTTCATCTGATCTTTCTGTTAAAGTAATTATGAAAATAAATGTAATGTGAAGGATGACGGCTTTAGTCGTAATATTTATTGTACATACTTGTGTTTTTAGATTCGGTCGAGTTCTGGACACGTGTTTGACGCTCAATGCCGCATAGAATCCTGCAAAGACGTCCTGATGTGGTTTAGAACCATTGAGAGGCTGCCGTTTTGCGTTGGAACGGGAATGGACACTGAAAAGTACGTTAATACTTTTAAACATAGCGACAATCTAATTGTCACATGTCTGTACAGTTGATAAAACTTGCCACTCAATTGATAAATTGTCTTGTTTTCATTTTCAGACGTGACGTCCATTGTATGGGCATGCTAGAGGAGCACGAGGAATACGTGCGGACACCGAAAAGTGCCAGATGCCTACATTGCAGGTCGCTCAGAAAGAGGCTGCAGAGTAAGCCGCGGAGGAATTTGGTACCTAAACTTACAGCCCTTAAAGCTGGTGCAAAATCAGCCCGGAGAAAATATCTTTGTCTGCAACGCAAGGTAATACTTTTTTTTTAAACAAAATTGGCGTTTTTGAATAACTGAAATGTTGCATTTTTAAAAAGTGGTTCAGTACTGATATGTAAGAGATATCCCCGTAAATTTCAGTTGTCCGCGTTCCGAAATTAGCGTTCCGCGCACTGTTCTATTTACTGACAAATAAGTAAAAGTACAGATAAATTTTCGATTTCTCTACATGTTTCGACTCCACTTCTTACGGTTGTGAACCTTCCCGTCGTTTCATCTTTTAAGATTTTCATTGTATGATGTTGGTTATATTATTTACTTGTTATGAACGAGTGGCAAAATGATTGTTTGCTGCACAGAACGAGAAGCTTCTTGCTGATGTATCAGAACTTCATAGGCAGTGCGCCGAAAGTAAAGCTAACTGTGTAGACGAAGCAATTTCGACACTTCCTGGAAATCAGCGGGAAGCAGTCCTGGCCTGCCTTGCAGCTTCGAAAGTCGCATCAAACGGTGGGCACAGGTATACTATTCAATGGATATACGAGTGTCTATTGATGCGAATCAGAAGTTCCCGGCTGTATGATCATGTGCGTGATCGAAAGATTTTGCCGCTTCCCTCTAAAAAAACGTTAAGCAGGTCTGACATTTAAATACTGTTAGTCAACGAGCGATGTACGATATTAAACTTCAATTGAGACTATATAACCTCATTTACGTGTCATTCATTTCAGGTATATCCAGAAGATCAGTAGCTCCACGTACGGCTTCCAGCAAGCTATTTTCGAGTGCTTGAGGAAGAAGGGGTCTCGAATGGACAGTGCTTCGAAGCGAGGTATTAAACTAAAATTAGAATTAATTTTGTACGTGTCAAAATTGTCTGTTTGTATTATGGAGACGTTAAAAGGGCCTTCTTTTCTTTCTATGCTATGCTTATGCCTACTTGTTGATACAACATTGTATATTGTAGGAACTCTTTCAATAGACGAAATGAAACTGAGCGAGGGCGTTTCTTTCGATCGCCGAACTCTAAAATTTGGCGGTTTCGTCGATTTAGGAGAGTATACACCTGAGACTCAGAAAACCAGTCGAGCAGATCTCGCACTAGTCTTCATGTTTCAGCCGTTTCGTGGCACTTGGGTGCAAGTTTTGGGGTGTTTTCTCACCAAAGCTTCTGTCCCGGGTTCCGTGCTGCATAAGCTGATGTTGGAGTGCTTGATTTTGCTCTCCAACTCTGGTTTTCATGTGGACGCTGTGACGACGGATGGAGCACAATGGAATCGTGCCGTTTGGAAGCTATTGAACATAAGCGAGGAAACCATCAGTGCTCCACACCCCTGCGATGAAAGCAGAAGATGGTGGATGATATCTGACTTTCCTCATTTAATCAAATGCATACGAACCGCCATCATGCGCCTCGAATCCTTTCCGGTTAAGTATATTTAGGTGTTTTTGTTAATTACAAAAAAATGCTAAAATTAGTATTCGTGTTTTCTGTGCAGACACCGGACGGAGTCGTCAAGAAAGACCACTGGAAGGCGCTATTACGGTGTGAAAATTTCTCGAAGCCTAACTTGAAGGTGGCGTACAAGCTTACTCCTCAGCACATCAATCCAAAAGGATACCAAGTGATGAACGTGCCACTCGCTTTCGAGGTTAGTTCCTATAAAAAAATGTTATCGAAACAAATAAATGCGCGGAGAAAGTATATGTGTGACTCAGCTCCTATGAATGCGTAAAGAATGGTTGTACAGTAATTTGTGTAGTACAGTTACGGTAACCATGTGAGAAACTTTGAAAAATCAACATTTACTGAGTTTTATTGAAATTCGAGATTACTATTATTAATTAGATAAATTGGAGTAACAAGATATGTAATGTTATGAATTAAAAATATTGTATTAACACATTTTCAGTTATTTTCGCATCCGGTAAGAGCTGCGATGCAAATTTATGAAAAGACTGAGCCGGCTTTGGCTGATTCCGCCAGCACTCGGGCTTTCACGAAGCGGATCGACAATGTAATCACCGCGATGACGGCTCGCGCTCCTGCATCGGCTCTCCGTCCATCAGAACATTGTCAGAACAAGAAGGTATGACAACACTCTTTAATTTCATTACGTATTATAAACTGTCCTCCATTGTTGGAAAGAAGTAGCCGTAAGATGCGTGGTAAAATTATTATTGTGAATCGAGTACAAGAATTTTCGTTTATGGCTGCGCTACACGTGGAGCAGTACTTCTCAAACTCGAAAAATATAACATTTTCAGTTGTGTTATAATCAAGTGTGTTTGATGATTTTGTTCTATTCTTAGCGAACAACCAACGACATTGAAAGGGGTTCAGAATAGAAGACGTGTATGATGTCTCTTATCACCATCATTGTTTTCGTCGCCGCTCGATTTCCATTTTCTCAATTCAAAATTTTCGTAGCTTCGCTTCGTGTTGGCGACATCGTTGATAATGAATCTAATTTCTCAAGTAACGGTTCAATAGTGGGAACACTGATTTGCTGAAGGTCGAAATGTTTCCGATGCATATCATATTTTTTTTATTGTTTTTAGCTCTTGACAGGTTTACTGGTAAACTTTGAGAACGCCAACTTCAGATTTTCAACGTTTTTTTTCTGGTTTCTTTCAGCTGTCCACGTTGGATGTTCCACCGTTGTTTCTGGTCTCTTCGCATCATTGGAATCTTGGACATCAAACATTTTTTTCAGATTTTGCCGTTCAATCTTCAGATGAGATGATCGATCTCGTGTACTTACAGCTTATTCGAAGTCACTAGGGGGTGCCTTAGCCGGTATTCGTGGAACCATCATGGTTATGAACAGTAAGAGGAATATATAAGACGACGGTGAAGATCGAGTTCCTCCGCACGGTTCTTCCTCGCGGTTCTTCCTCTTGGTCCTTCCTCTTGGTTGTGTTTTCATGTTTTCTGTTTGCATGATCGATTTATATTTCCACTATCTAGGCATTCCGGCAGACTTTTAACTTTATCCCATACATATATTGTTGCAAAGTATTTGAATGCAGACTAAAACTCACATTGTATGCGTAGCAAACATACTGAGCGTTTGAATATTCCGCTTTTAGCAGTCAGAGATGATTGTTTTATATTCGTTTTGCAATTTCCTTCACTTTTTATGTTTACTAATAGCCCCACTGCTTCGTTCTTGAAACCCAAACAGGCGATTGAAAGCTTTCTCGCGTACCTGAAAGAATGGGAATCTTCGATAGGAATGAAGAAGATCCCTATTTCTCAGGGTACGTGGACGGGCTTAAAAGTCACCTTAAGAGCGACTCTGGAAATTGTGGAGATGCTTCAGAAAGAGTCCAATTATGAATACCTTCTGACAGCACGTCTGAATCAAGATGCGTTGGAGGTAGGACGCATGCTTGAATATGATTTCTTATTATTCTTTCTTATTATTTACCCTATTTCATCCCGAATAACCTCATAACAATAACACGCGAAGAGTGAGTCATGTAGGATACTAATTCGTATTTACAACTCTTTCCTTACAGCGGTTCTTCGGAATGATGCGCAGTGCAGGTGGCAGCAATGAGCATCCCGACCCACAATTCTTCGCTCAGGTGTTCAGGCTGCTGTGCAGCTACTCGCTCGTCAAGCCTCCTCGTGGAAGTAACGTCGATGGCTGCGAATTACTGGAAACCTTAATGCAGACGCCAGATTCGCTGAGTGCTTCAAAAAAGCCTCGCGCAGAGTGGCTGAAATCAATCGACGTCATGCTGGAAGGAGCCGGTGGTGAAGAGGATGCCACTGAAAGTTCCCAACACGATCACGATTACGACACTTCTTCCTCTCTTCAGTTTAGTTCATGGAATAACGGTTCACAGGATCACACTTACGATGTGGCGCAAACCAGCAAAGAGGTGCAATCATATATGGCGGGATATGTTGCACGGAAAATGATGGAAAAATTGAAATGCCTGGATTGTAAGAAAGCTTTGATTGGCGACGACACGGAAGAAGAGTGGAATGAAGCAATCCTTGTTTTGGAAAAATATGGAGGGTTGATTCGGCCGAGCTGTGCGCTATTCCGACTAACTGAAGTGCTAGAAAAAGCGGTACTCGATGTCCTTGGAAAGAATGGAGTCCGAATAGATACAGTCCACCAAATTCTGCGAAGAATCGGCGAAGTGCACAGAAAACCCATTGTTGGGTGCGATGAACATGGGCTTCAGACAACGAACACGATAATCGACTTTTACGTCATCATGCGAAGCAATTTTATAACCAAATCCTTCAACAGAAACGAGAACGAAAAGAGAATGAAGTCGAAAAATCAGCGGAAAAATTCGAAACTCATCTAGACTTGTTCTTCAATTATCGCACACCTTATGCAATCGAGTCACAACATCAATCATATTTCCAGTATTTCTCCCGAATATATCTCCAACAAGATCAAAGTTTGTGAAAAAAAATCCGCTAGTCTCAGTTCCGGCATGAAAATGATGTCAGCGAGTCAGCCGGCAACCGCCTTACATCGCGAATCAACAGCACTGGCTGGTAGTGCGCCTACTACCTGCAGCACTCGTATCACTGGTCCCGAAGCCGTTGACGTAAGATCAAAACCAAAAAAACAATAATTTTGAAATAGTATAACCGATTTTTATTCGGTAATTGTAGCGCGTTTATTCAACTTAACACTACATATACACTTATGTGCTTGCTTGGAAACCGTTGAACGATTATACAAGTTGTGAATAGGTGATGAATTGCATGCCATTTGGATGCATACGATAATTGTTAAATGTGAAAAAACTTTCGCAGCCCACAATTAATTTATTTTTTTATTTTTTAAATATATATAATTCTTCAACAGCTGTCGCAGGGTGTAAATCACGGATCGTCGGGCTCTTTAAGGAGAACATCGGAGAACAAAATCAGGCCCCCAACAATTGAACACAACAATGATTCTGCCGTCTGAAGCACTAGCAGACGCCTCGTATCCTCCGAGTCGACGAACGATCTTTCGCCACTGAGGCATCCACTCGGAGGACGTCATAGTAACAGCATTGATCCCGACGGTCCTGTACACGCAACTCCTCTGGGAACGATGCCACCACCGTATACGCAACCGTCATGCATCCACGAAACCTCCTCATCTACTGTGAATGACGTAAGCTTTACCGCAGTTAGGGTAGAGGTGGGGAATACCCCTCTCATATTTGTGGAACGAGCGTATTAATTTTTCGTTGGCGAAACAAATTTATCTTTTTTCTCAACCCAGACAGAGTACTTACTTATCGATGGAATTTTTTTTTAACGGTAGAATAAATTGGCATCGAGACCCTACCACGTCTCTTGATTTGAACATATACTAACAAAAATAGTTGTAAATGACAACTCGATGTCAACGAGCATTCTATCGTTTTTCATTTGTCAAAGATGTTGTTTGTCAATTTATTGTCATGTATATTTTATTTCTTGTTTTTTTATTTATTATTAGTAGAAAAATATGACACAACACACAGTAAATTTAAAGCTCGAAAAATAAAAAATTTGTGGACTTTGACAGATTTGACGTGAATATCATCATTAAATTAACTGTATAAACTCTTTGGCAATTAAATAATGTGGAGCGCACCCAGGTCGCAATTGTATCCAATAATACTTTTCACGGCAGACAATGCGTGTCACTAATCGTTTGAGATTGAAATTTTCTTAATTGATGCTCAACTGGTGCAGTTTGTGGAAGGGGCGATCAGGTGTATATATAACACATATTTGCAAGTTTGTCTCATAATCATTATTCGCTGCATCTATGAAATGATTTCGTAAAGGCTCGAGCGAGGGGTGACATATAAAATTAATAGAGATTGAAAGATGCAACATTGCACACATATTATCATATATATACGTCACTGACTTTGTGATATACACTTGGAGGATTAATCATAAAGTATCATGGAGCATTATACGTTGAATCTCAAGTTGTTTCAAAACGAGTTGTGTGATAAATAAAATGAAATGAAATATCAAGAATACGTCAATTTTTAAGTCTCCAAGCGCTTGCTCCATAAAAATAAAACAAAAATATATTTCAAGTGTAAAAAAGGCAAAAAGGAGTACTTTGAAACCTTCATTTTCTCGTTTGTTGCAGAATTAACAGAAATCGGAACATGGCAAAGAATAACGTTGCACCGCCCCAGGCAGGACGTTTTAAGTTAGTATTTTTATACAAATATAAAAGAATATACAGAAAAATCGACTGAATTGAAGTTTCAATGAAAATATTGAATCGTTTTCTTGTTCTTGTGTATTGTAGGCTACTCCCAAGAATTGCGAATGAAGGAATAACTGGAACAATTGGAGTGTCAGTGGAATTTCCACTGGTTTTAGTAAAGACGAGATTACAAAATCAAGTTGTAGAACCCACGGAAGAAAAGATGTATTCCGCTATGTGAGTAAAAAAAAATCGGATTATCTTTACCATGAATACAAAAATACATTTACCTACTTTCAGGCTCGATTGTTCCAAGAAAACTTACAAGTCTGAAGGATATTTTGGAATGTGCAAAGGTTCGGCGGTAAATATACCGTTGATAATACTTGAAAAAGCGATTAAACTAGCATTACTTGCCAAATGGTCCAGGGTGAGAGGTGTACATTGGAAAATTGATCTCCATGTCGCATTTCCTGCCATCATTTTTTTTTTAAGAAAATAAACAAATATTTTCCAGTCTCGTTAGTTCGATCTCAATGAAAGAAAAAGAATTTTTCCCCAATTTCTCGCTCTCTCAGAATTTTTCATTGATATTTCGAATCATCAGGATTTTCTCTATTGTCGACCGTCTGCTAAATGAAAAGGAGAGAAAAATTATTTTTTTTGTACACCAATTTCTTTATTACAATAACCGAAATGACAAGTGGTTCATTTTCTGTAGCATTTTAATCTCGAGATATATTTACTGGTCATTCGGAATCTTGGAGCACAGAAATCGCACTCCTTAAATTTAAATCCTGTTCTGAATTTGTAAACACAGTTTTCAGACGAAACTGAATTTGTTGGTTAATGACAATTTTTATGTGGATCTTGTACTGCACACGATAAGTTTTCTTAATTTCTTACCACAAAAGACCCGCGCGAAAATCCGCGTTTTTTCAGTAATTCCCGAATTTTTATATCGACTTTTACTCTCATCTTATTATATCTATCCAATAAATCATCACCCCCTCGTCCCTTTCTCCGATCGAATTTGTCACTTTTATTCACATTTTGGCTTCTGATTCAGCCAACCGTTTGCCTCTTGGATGTAAAATGCTCCCTGGCGGCTCAGCTGGTGGCTGCCAAATAGTTATTACGACTCCTATGGGATTGCTGAAAATTCAGAGGCAGGACTCACCATCCTTTCTTCCAAATCAATTGCAGATTGCAATTTTATGGTATAGAATTACACACTCATACATATAAATAATTTTTTAAGTTTCTGAATATTCTTCGACTTATAGGTCGATTCACCGAGAGTGGATCTTCCACCGGCCAATGCAGTCCAAAAGGAAGACTCAAATTGTATAACACCGACAGCCGAAGAAGCATGCCTCATGCACGGTAATGCGACTCGGCTGATCGTCGCTTGCGTCCTTCGTGCAATGCATAAATATGTTCACGTAAGCGATCGGAAAAAATCCTGCCGTATCGTCGATCGTTCCCTCTGCCCCTTCGGCGTCGAGGTGCTTAATGATACGGATGACTTCGCCGCCTGTGAAACTCAACTCGTTTGGAAACTGGGCCTTCTACGGACACAGCAAGGCTTCCGTGATGTCCTCCTCATTTTGTCATCATTGTTTTCTTTTTTATTGCATGATATTTGCAAACTTGTACTATACTAACATTTAGTTTTCTTTTCTTTTCGCGAGCGTTCAGTCATATTTTTCATTTATTATAAAACACAAAAACGATACGTTTTCCGAAGTGGACGGAGCTAATGTACGGAACTCTAGTTGTAGAAAGTGAGATAATGAGAATGAAAAATGTAAGATTGTTGCATCGTTGGAAAAAAATGAACAGAGTCAGATTGAGCTTCAATGTATGACGTACTGCAGGATTTGCATTGTAATCCATTTTTATTGTTCCAATAATGTTTAGAGCGATGCTGGAAGCGTTCACGCGTGCGATTAACAACGGCAAACAGACGTGTTAGAATGAAAAGTAATCAATATAATTTTGAATAATCATTTGCAATTTGGTTCACTGCGAATGAATTAAATAAACAATCTGGATTGTTATCAAGGCGTATTTTGCTGTACATTATGTCTGTGTGATAATAAATAACTATCACAATAATTAATAATAATCACATATTCGTATGTACGAGCGTATTTTTTTTTAATGATAAGTTATCACAATTACACCCATTGTTACTTTGTCTATGTGATAATCTTCTATCAAATTTGAAAACGATTCACCGACGGGTTCAATAAATATTTCGTTCTCAATTTATACACATTAAACATTGCCTCCTATTAAACATTAATAACCATATACAAAACTCATTCAACATATGAGTTTTTATTTATAGTTTTTTTACACATCACATAATTCTTTATTTTCGAGCACGGAGTCAATCCACAGATAACCATGTATAAGTAGCCGACGGAAAGCTAAGCAAGAGGGTATATCTATATATAAGGGAAAGCCGATTGCAACGCCGCCTACAACTCTTATTTTCCTTGATTTTGGAACCACATCACTAGCACACAGTGTCCACTCCTTTACTCTAGTCTCCCTGAGTTTAGGGACCGCAAGACCGCTTGTGCAGCGCCATCATCTCCTTCTAACAGCTGACGAAGATTTTCAACACACAGCAACTCAAATTCCCTATACCGGTATATTTTTCTATAACCTTAAACATGTCGAATTTTGTGCCTACGAACTACGATTTGCGGACAGCATTGGTTTTCTGTTATCATTTGAAGAAAACTGCTGCAGAATCGCATCGAATGCTTGTTGAAGCTTCCGGTAAACATGCTCTTGGTAAAACAGTGTTTCGAGTGGTTCAAAAAATTGAAAAGTGGTGATTTTGTCGTGAGAAACAATGAGCGCCGGAAACCACCGAAAAAATTCGCAGACAACGAATTGCAAGACTTATTGGATGAAGATGATACTCAAAGTCCACAAGAATTTGCGGATCAATTGAATGTGACGCAGAAAACAGTCTCGATTAGTTTGAAAGCCATGGGAAAGATTCAGAAAGTGGGAAAATGGGTTTTTACAAAAAAAATCCGGTTCCATACTTCTACACCTGGCAGATAGACGAATGTCAGTGCAGAAAGTTCGCTTCTAATTTGTTTTCTGCAGGATGGGTATCAAAAGCGCGGGCTATAGGTGATGAGCTGCTCAAGCAGTGATCAATACGCTTCTTTTCTGCAAAGAGTTATTTTTCCCCTCTCTTCACCAGGAGTATCGGGCTACTTGTACTATCATATTCAGCTCTGTATGAAGCCTTGGGGTACAATTGTTGTCTTTCAACAACTATGCTTACCTCAATCGCTGGACAGACATAAAAATCTCTGGAGATTGCCCTCGTTTGAACGGCTCATAACTGTTTGCTCCAACGAGCATTTAGGAAAATAGGATTGTATTTTGTCAAAAAGATTATTCTCGAGAAAGATACATTTATTATTCTAAGAAACTTTATAGTGCGAACACTTTTTTACAAATCTTGCTCATAAAACGCAATTTTTCAAATACCATTTTCTGAAAAGTTGCACGTTTCCAAAGGCGCATGGGTAACGTGATACGGTGCAATGCAATCTGAGATGCCAACACTTTACTACGTCTGATTCACTTAATACTGGACATCCCAAATTCTTCAAATTGACAATTGGTATAGAGTATCCGATAATAGCCTCGATCCATTTCTTCTTTTCTAACCTTTTCAAATAAACAAGTCTCACATCCTTGAAGATAAAGTCAAATATTTCTTGGAGCTCATCGTACGGTGTATCACCAGCACTCCATGGAATACCGTAATGGTTGCGATCGCATCACAAGTTTCGGCTCTTAAATTCTGCAGGCAATTCTTCCATGACTATCCCATGTTCCTTCAGTTTTGAGACCGTAGCATACCAGTGCTTATAGACCCGGAGTTGAATGCTCTTTCGATTTCCGGAACAATGAATACACCATCTCATTTGAAAAACCAAAGTTGACCCTCAAATGTCCTTAATACTTCGACTTTGGAAAGTAGTCGGACGCGGCAAGGTCCGGGCTATCCGGAGGATGCATCAAAACTTCTCAGCCAAGCTCTCTCAATTTTTGCAGTCATTCAAAATGTGTGTGGTCTGGCATTATCGTGATCAAGACGTCTTTCCTATTAATCGTTTCTGCAGCTTCATTCATCTCGGTCGTATGTGACCCACTTTTCATCACCCGTTATTAGTCTCTTCAAAAATGGCTCGATTTCGTCTTGTTTCAACAGCGAACCGCAGATGGAAATCCGGTTCATTAAATTTTTCACTTCTAATTCAGTGGTACCCAAACATCGAGCTCTTTTTTGTATACAGCCTTACGCAAATGGTTCAAAACTGTTTTTCGTCAATCTTAAGTTCCGCAGCGATGTCATAAGATGAACTGAGCCGTTCTTCCTCAATTTTTTGGTAAATTTCTTCGACTTTTTCAACGTTCGGCCGACCAGAGCGAGGCGCGTCTTTACCTTCGGAATTTCCAAAGCAAAAACGAGCAAACCATTTGCGTGCTGCTGATTTTTATGGGGCATCTTCGCCATAAACACCATGAATTTTTTCACAAGGCTCCGAAGTGTTATTGCCTTGGCTGAAGTGATATTCCACAATATAGTGAATTTTTGCAGAATTTCGGCTCTTCTTTAAAACGCAATTACTTTCGACTGAATTAACAAATGTCGCAATGTTTTTTGAATAATCTTTGAACCGCCACCATTCAAACGCCTTCTAGTATGGCTTGATGTGAGACCTAGTATGGGTTAGTATTACCAAAGGTATGCGATTCTAAAGTCATCTACTGGGAAAAACGCCACGAACTTTTTCTTTCACCTAATATTTTGCCGTTAATTTTGGAATGAATGGCTTGACATGGTGAAAACGTCGTCGATAATTTCTGCCCCGAGCTAAGGAACAAACGAGAATGACAATGAAAAAATCGAAACAACTCCGAGCGATAGAGTAATTTCGACAAAATACTTTATTGAGCGTGCAACGTAACATCTATGCACGGTGGTGTTGGCACGTTGATAAGATTTATCGGTCCGATGTTCGACTTGTCCGACGTGTCCTGGGCAATCAGAATCCTCCGGTCGTCTTGAACTTCCGACGGCTTGAAGAATTTGCAACAAAATACGTACCAAAAGGTTTGAACGAAGCTGTTGACCAAGCCTGAGGATATTGAGACGAAATTTATGTCGATGCATCGGCTTACGCGGATATCGGGAGGCGCGGCAGCCTCTAGACGTCAAGTAATTATAACGATCATTTTGTAGCGTTACGAGCTGCTACGTCAGAAAGTACGCGTTGTAACGAAAAAATGTTTTAATCGAAAACTGTTCGGTTCTGAGGGGGGAAAAAGGTTCTTAATTCAATCTTGGGTATAATTGCCAAGTTCGTGTAAAGGTAGGCTCCGATATTTTAAATACTCTATATTTCTTTATCGTATATTCTTACAGCCCGCCTCGACAGCTATTAAAAACAGGATGGATGATGAATTTTTCATCAAGCACTTTTCAAACTATGAGATTCCACGCGGCAGCTGCGCCAATGGTATTGTAACTTGCAAGCCTCACGACTCGAAGTACTTGTTGAAAATATCATTCTCCACAGTGCTACGGAAACCGCCCGCGGCAAGCCACGGAAATATACAATAAAAAATGTGCGTTCTTATAAATGTGGGAATACTTTATAACGTGGAAATACTTCATAATGTGGGTTCTTATAAACGTGGGAATACTTTAATAAGTATTCGAAATTGACCTTGATTTGTCCTTAGTAGCGAGGCCAAGGTTACACCAGCCATCCTATCTTTTCCCCACCTCTTAACCGAACAACTTTTATTATAAATGCTTTTACCGCAACGTGTACGATCTGAGATAGCACCTTATGACACTATACACCAGGTGAGGCAATAACTATTGGCGGTAGAAATATTTTCTAGCCTATCAGACTTAGGAGGAAAATATTCTTACGGAAGCTGCATAGTTCGAAGGTGATCATCGAGTGGTGGCTACGGAGTGCATCCAGTTTCAAGAGCTTCGTCGATCTCAAGGTCACCTTCATTTTTTTTAAACGGAACCATTTTTTTCAGAATTTTCGTCAGGGAACTCGAAGTAACTTCACACACCGAATTTCAAAATGACCAATTAAGATTTATAATTAAAAAATCGCGAAAAAAGGATGTATTAAAATGCGTTTAGCCTAGGAGCGATTAAAAAAACGGTGCGAACCGTTGAAGGTGGTACTATGAAAAGTGCTTAAAGTGATGGCCACCACCTTCGAGGCAGGATAAATATTTACAACGATAAAAAATCGATTTCCTTTCGTCTTTTCTTTAAACGATAGAACTGTATGTGTAGAATATTTTCCCAAAGCTTCAAGAAGTAATTAAATCAACAACTGACAGTTACAATTACTACTGGAATCAATAACGTAATTACTTCGCAACAGATTACTCAAGTAATTAGTTACCGCAATACCGAGTGCAATTCAATTCAAATTCTTTGTAATCTTAGAACGCGTTTTTCTCAAAAATGATTTTTCGAAATTGGCGCGCAGGATTACTCAAAAACTATTAAGCCGATCGAGTTGAAACTTGGTAGAAATATCGATAATATTGCTACTTTCTTCTCGAGGAGAATTATTTTTGAAAAATGGGAGGAAACGACATTTTTAATCCTAATTTTACAGAAATTTTGCGTGAAACGTTGATTTTTTTTGAGATTGCGTGCCATTTTCTTAAATTTGAATTTTTTTTCATTTTTAATGACTGTAAAATAGGAACTATACATGTTCTAATTAAATAAAAAGAAATTGATTTCTTTGCAATTGCATTTTTAATTTTTTTGCAAATCAAAGTCTACAGGAAGCTACACTCCACGTCGTTTCATAACTCTCGCGACAATCTTGCTGTATAACTCTGTCACAGCCCCGCCATTTTGATGACAAATGAATTTTAAAAAATCGTTTTGTATTTCTCAATATACTATTGAAGTATACCTACAGTTTGATAAATATAGAATAATTATTTCTTACTTCAAAAAAATTCCTTAAAATTGCTTAATTTTTCCCTGTCTAAATGCGATCGAGTTCGCATTGTATTGTTATATTAATCACATCAGTCTGTATTAACAAAAAGGCTCCAATCGAGGTTTCAATATTTCAGCACGAAGCAAAATCCAGATAAGCCATACGGCTTTGCTTACATTGTACGTAACTAAGAATCTTGATTGGGAAAGCAGTCAGAAATTCGTGATTTCTATAATAATGTGTGTTCTCGTCAATGAAAAGTACGACAGAGTTTCCTTCTGTCAGCACAGAATTAAATTTTCCGCAAAATGCGAATCATATTGGAAGCGTCCATTGAAAGTGGTGGCCATCACTTTCAATATCTTTTACAGGATTGAGTGTTAGCGGTGTGTTTTAAATATATTATAGGTTGAAAACATTGAAATTTCGTTTTTAGCCATTTCTTTCTAAATCTTGATCGATAATCTTGGAATATGGCGTGTGAACTTATTTCAGTTCCTTGATAAAATTCTGAACGAAAAATAGTGGTCCTATTTACAAAATGGCGATAACCTTGAAATGTCTTAAGCCTGATAGGTTAGAAAATATTTCTACTGCCAATAGTTGTTGCCCCACCCGGTATGGGTGCGTGGGCGTGCGATATTGAAACTTCTTTACCGCTCGTCACGAAAACTCCACCGACGATGGCGCACAGTTTTACCAAGAATTTCACCAGCGTATCTCTTTCCTGATTAACTTTGACTTTCAAAGCGCAGGTATCATATTTGAAGAAAATCCCTGGAATACCGTGAGATCCTTTGTGATGATCGATGGGCCTCTGGTGATCCTTTACACTGTACTGATAGGACTTGGACGTATGCAACAGCGTATAAATTTCCGTTGGTACGACTTCAATGAAATATTGGTACAGCATCATACCTGTGGAAAGTGCCATACGAAAACGTTATTGTGTATCCCGTTACGTAAGGGTTATGCGTTCGACCGAAATGGAAAGGGCAATTCGGAAAAATTGTTCGTATCGTTAATATACGACGGTTTGACCTTGAGATAAATAAAGACGGAACGGTATTAAGAAGGAATATGTCTAAAGATAGTTTATCGAACATTCGGAGTTTTCTGCCTGATGTGGGACCAACCTTCGAAAAGGTGGATACCTTTAGGCGAGGAAAAAATTTGCTGATTTTCATGATTATTTTTTATAAGGAAAGAGTTTTTTACAATTTTTGCGACTTAGGGTTCGTTTTATCACTACTTTTGGCTGTTACGTGGTATTTTTATTGACCTTTAAAAATGGCGGAGGTACGGTCTTATAAACTGCATTTTCAAAACTGGCGCGACGTGTAGCAAAAAACCAATCGACCGATTCTGATGAAATGTGGTATAAATCTTTCTAACCTTATTGTGTAAAAAATTATCCGATATTATTTCGAAAATAAGAAAAAAAAAGTATTTTTTTACCGCAACGTGCAGCCGTTTTTTTTTCGGAAAATTCAATCTTTTTGTTTCAAAGAGTAGGGTTTCATCGATTTTCAACATTTCTCACTTTTTCTTCGGTCATATTCTACGTATGAGTGTTGATAAGAGAAAAATCTTTGTTGGTTTTTTTAGATGAATCATTTTAAAAAATTAATAGAATAAAAAAATACCACGCAACAGCCGAAAGTAGTAACGAAACATACCCTTAGTGTCAAAAATGATCAAGAAATCTTCTCTCGTATAAAAATCATGAAAAACAGCCATTTTTTCCTTGCCTAAAGGTATCTCTCCTCTCAAACATACAGTTTTCGTTTCCGCCTTGAGATACTTATTCAAATGTAATTGGTTTCGTAAAAGCGCAAAGTAGACCAATTTATTCTCGATATCGCAGCATCTCGGCGAAAATGAAAAAATCCACTAATTACTGAACTGAACGACAAATTTTTTAATTCTTTATGTAGGTCGAGTACTAACTTTCGTTAGCTATTTTCTCATCGCCGTGCAGAGGGTGGATGATTCCGGGGCTGGATCCACCGAAGGAGAATCTATTGATTCTGTGGGTAAAATTGTAATCCTGGTACGTCATAAATGCCGAAATATGTACATGGCCAGACGGAAGGGACAAAGATTTGCCGGCTGTTATGTGGAAGTTTCCGGCCACTTTGTTCACGTCCAAACTGCCGTAAATACGGCAAGCGTCGGGGGGATGAGTCGCTGCGACAGTTCTGAAACAAGTTTGCCGTAAACGGCTGCTTCAATATACCCGAAACAAATCCTGCAAGCACAGTACCTGATAAAATCTTTGTCACGGTATGCAAAAACATAAGCATTCACGATAAAAATTTCACACGACCCTTACTCATTTTTTTTACTTTAGTCATAAAGATTTTCCTGTGAGGAAGTAAAAAATTGACGAAAAAAAATGCGCGTGTTCAGAGAGAGGTAAATTTCTAAGTGAGTGTCTTAAGGCGAAGTATCAGACCGACTGACCTGCCATAAACACGAAAGAGATGGCTAATTATCCAATTTTCAGTGATCTGCAAGCCTGCTGATATTTTGGAGAAAATAAAAGAAGCATCTTTCTTCGTTTTGAAAGACGAACGACGACTATCTCTTCGTTTGCCCGAAATGTAATCACTTTTCACGAAAACTTGGCTGTAGAGTTTTTACCGACCCAACGTATGAATAGTTACGTAGAAATGACAATTTTTTCCATAGATTTCGTATGCTCGAGTTTCAATTCATGCCACGTTGTTAAGAAAAGTATTTAAAAAATCGACGATCATCAACGACTAGTATCTATTGTTAAATTGAATAACCCGTTGGATTTTGAGATCTTCGATGGACCGTTTAAGCTGGACTGTCCACCGCCTAACGTCTTTATCATGCTGGCGGCCATGTTTTTATTGTGTTTTTGTATTTTTTGGTGATTTTTTTTAAAGGCTCTCAATATACTCTTATGAATGGATAATCCTGCAACTGTCGATAAGTCATATCGTCCGCGTTCCAGATCGTTTTCGAGATTTTGAGTTTTAATGGTCGTGAAGTTTCCATCGGTGGAATGCAACGAAAGTTCTTGATTATTTTTTTATTGCCTCTTTGTTTATTAATTAACACAATCTTTTTTTGCAGATTAATATTTGAGGGCTATGAATGAGGGACTTAAAAAATTATTGAGGGTTTCCGGTAGCGAAGATTTGCCAAATGAAATGCGAGTTTTTGACAAATAATCATTTTCGTTTCATTCCAACTATGCAAACTTCAATCTCATGGGTTTTTCTCATGCCATTTCTACAAACGATAGGAATCGACAATAACTAAGCAACTATTCATGTTCAAATTGGTTTAGGTGCAAATTCTGCATAAGATCTTTTTTCCTTAACATTTAAGGTTAAAAAGAAGACTTTTCTAGGTAAAACAAGTAACCAACATTATTTATTTACAAGATCGAGTAAAAAAAAGTTATTTGTAGAAATGGCATGCGAAAAACCAAAAGCAGATGATTTTTATCGCGAAAACCGCGGGACTTTTACTAAACTGAAATTCCAGCATATAGTAGGACATGACCTGAGCTATCGACAGTTGCAGGATCATCCATTCGTAGCAGGACTCCCTGTATGTACCTTTGTATTATGAAAAAATGCGTTACTTCGTCACCAACCGTTTGCTAGAGAAAAAAATTCGCAACCCTGACCTGTATTCAGCCGCCGCGTAGGCCACAGGTAATCTCAGAGCAGAACTAATTTTGAAACGAATTTGTGAGTCGTAGAAAAGCTTTATCTTACATTTCTCTGCAGCAGATGAGCACAGCGTACCTGCATCAATGTCTACCAAAAAGTCTTGATGTAATTTTTCTCATTTACACTATAACAGAGAATACCGATAAAGTTGTCATCGTTTCCCTTGCTTCCACTTTTATTGTTATCCGAAATATTGTACGATAGAGTTTGGTCGTAGGGCGCTAATTAGGATTTAAAAAATGTATATGCGTAGCTTTATTCGGGCTGAAAAAAAATGTGCAGATTAAAAGAAAACAAATATTTGGTTGCATTCCAGCGAAGCAAACTTCAATATCGTGGCGGCGAACGTGTCAAGGTCCGAAAGTACGATTCAACCTTGAGGATAGTCATTACTGAGCCACTGAAGCAGCGGTACGCTTTAAGTAGTCTCGTAATACAGGGAACACAGCATAATCTACGGATCTCTGATAATAAACATTACAGAGTTGTACCGAACCCCCATAGGATGGAAACATTTCATTGAGAAAGATACTGAGAACATTCGCACCTCGGCGGCATCTCGCTGAAGAACGAATTGTGCTGCGACTTCCACAACAATTCGTGTATCGCGTGATACTCCTCTCTCAGATAAGAGTTCATGTGTTTAACGGCGTCAAAGTGCGATCTCTGCTGGGGCGTCAATTCCCACCAAGTGTCCTCCTCCGAGAGAGGTTCGAAGCCGTGAAGATTTTGGTTGGTGGCGTCCAATATGTCGGCGCCTACTTGACTGCACGGCATCGCCACTGTTATATCTATATTGAGCGTCAATTTGGCATCTATGTCGGTGTCCGGCTTGTATTCGAACTTGAGCCTCGAGTCGAGAAAGTAACTTGTCTCGGAGTATATCAAAAAGAGTATCAGGCAGAAAGTTACTAGCGAAACTGTACAAAAAGAAATGGAAAACACGATGATAGCGACCTTAATTTCTTTTTTCACTTCGTGAGAACAATTTCAGAAAAGAGAATGCAAAACACTCACACGTTCCTCCAACGGCCGATTTATCGGTACAAGTTTCATCCACTTTTGGAAACGCATCGAGCTCCTTCACATTCTTTATATTGACATTTCTACGACGCAACATTTCGGTGGTCGGTTATAATTTCATGTAAATACTGGAAGAAAAAGGCTGATCAATGTGATCAGTGCGGTTCGTTAACCTCGCGAATTAGGAAAGGAATATACGAATATGTTGAATGCTTTCTTCGGACGAGGCCTTAAATTATCTCGAGCATAACTCAGTCTCGACGTCGAACTTTTATCGCACATCAATTTGTGTTATTTCAAATGTCCAATCGTGCTTCCGCACGACGCTTTGCTGACGAGGCACGTCATTATTTACTTGTCAGCAAACGCCTCGGGCGTTTTTTTCTTCTTACGAATACATCGACCGCTGATGGTACGGTTTTTCGCCGTGTGCGTGCGAGAAGGAACCGCTAGAGGGAGCCACCCGCGACTGTCGAAACATGCGCGGGAAAATACGAATTCGTCCGGACTAGCGTACGGGGATTCGTCATTTATTTGCAACATATATACAATAGTATGTTTACGTACATTGATTATAGGTTATTGGAGACTCCGGGATGAGTATACTTGGAGGCTTTCATCGCGAAAGCAAAATGCCTAAGTAGAAAGTAGAATAAAAAAATAGAAAATACAGAATAGCAATATGGTGCAAAGTCGAGCTTTCATTTCGAAAGTGCTCTCTAATTGAGGGGTTAGGTGACTGTGAAAATCACGAACGCTCATTCGTCTCTTAAGGCAACTTAAATTGAAAAGAGAGACCCAAAATATCGTGTGATATTACAGATTGAAGGACCCATGATTATAATGACAAGACTGCTATCATTGTAATAGAAAGTTATAAAATGTACAAAAGAATATCAAGCAACCGAGAAATAGACGATTTTGGGAAAGGCTTAGTCTATTTCCAAAAATCGTTTGTCGCTTGAGGCAACTCCAATTGAAGAGGAAGGTTCAACGGCACAGGAATCGCATATTGAAGGTAAACTTATGATTATTATGGAACTTTTAGTGAAACTTTAAACGCGTTTTTCTCGAAACTATGTTTTTTAAAACGGTGTACACGATTTCTCGTCATCTGAAGAATAGGTCGATTTCAATTTTGGTACACTTATTCAGTGTAATAGCAGTTTAGTCGTGACCGACGTTTTTCTTCTTAATACTTTTTATTTACTTATTAGCGATAATAATATTAATATACCCCGGAAAATCGAAAAAAATCAGCTTGTTTGTTCTTGATATGTTTTCCGCGAAACTGTTGGTGAAAAAGAAGCCCAATTTTTTTAACACAACTTTTCAAAAAATCACCAAAAAATACAGAAAACAACAAAAACATGGCCGCCGGCGGAGAATAACATTTTTTGGACGTTTTTTTTTACAAGGAATTAATAAATGGAAAGGTTATAATTTTTGCCATTATTTTATAACCTTTTAGCTATAAAAAATATACTTTAAACAATGAAATTACCTCAAATTTAGGTTCATATAGAGCGTAGTTATATAAAGAAACTATCACTTTACAAAATGATAGGTTGGGAACTTTTTGGCCTAGAGCGTACACAAATTGAAAAAAGTCGTTTCGAGAAAAATGCGTTTGAAAAAACTACCGAAAACGAAAAGTTCAAGGCAGAGATGAATTATTCACACTGCTTAATGGTTAATCAGCGATAAGTTTTACTAACAATTTATGGAATTAAAAAAATCGATTTCTCGCGTCATCTAAACTGGTTTCCCGCCTTAAAGATTGAAGTATAGTGCTGCTACCGCCGGGCTGACTTTTAAAGAAAGACTGCTAAAAAATGCTACTATCAAATAACAATATTTTTGGAAAATGCCATCCGACCCACCTAGATAGAAGTAGTCCGTTAATGTACTTCAAATAAATGTCCAAACGATATTTCAATCATCTCACTGATTCTTCCCAAATAAATTGTTCGCAATAATCCTGATTTTCGGGTCGTCACAGAGGCCTAACACTTCAATTCGATGGCCTCTGTTGCACGGTGTATGTATCGATGCTAAGAGCATCTAAAAAACGATCGCGTTTGTCGTAATACGAATTTTTATCGTTCCGGCAATTCGAAATTCCCGCGTTGCTCGTAAAAAGCCGGCATCTGCATTACCGCTGCACGGAAACGGTAGCCAGTCGATAAACGCACGTATAGTGGAATGTATGTACATATGCACGTCGACGTAACTGATCCATCTGGGGGGCAATCTGAGAAGCTCGTGCGCAGCCGAGCGTGGCGATCGTACCAACGCGGGTCAGTGGGTGGATGCGATGCGCGAGGCGAAGGCTCCCTTTTGACGGGCTCTCTCTCTCCTCACCACCATTTTCGCATCATTCGTCGGAATCCGGGACGTCAGGTTGCCCGCCGCCATCTTTAAGTAAACTCAAGACTCCTCTTTTCTCCACCCAGAACACGAATAACGAAACGAGCACGCGTTTAAAGGAGCCCCTGCTGCCTCGCGCGCGTTTACAACGCTGGTGAACACGGTGCAATAATAATTATAAATAAGTTTCGCGTCCGAAGTACGTGTCACGCTCGTACGAGTGTGTGTTTGTGTACATCGCCTTACTACCGTGCGAGGCTTTTCGGTATCCGGGCGAAGGAGTGAGTGAGAGACAGAGAGAGAGACAGAGGGAAAGCAACCGTGCGAGTGCACACATACAAAGCCGCGCGTGCTTCTTCCTGTCGTACTGTCGTCTGCAAAGTGAACAGTGAGTCGACGTCCTCGGTGTGGAGCGCTCGCGGTGCAGGGATAGAAAATTGCAAGATAGATAAAAGTGTTTTAAGCGTGCTTGGATTACTGTGCTTCTTTCGCGTTCGTTGAAAATCGAGTGTGCAAAAAAGGTCTCGAATAAAAGTGGACATAAGGAAAAAGCGATGTTTGCTTAGTCTCGAAGGCAAAATAAGCCGTTGCACGATCTAAATCGCGTTTGTGGGACGAGCGAAGAGCTCGAAAGAAGGCAGAAGGAGAGAAGGAAAATTCGCGTGTACTTCGCTGTGTGCGTGCGTGTGTGTGCGCGCGTGTATTAGCACACTTGGTTCGAGCGTCGCGCGTGAGGCGCGGAGTAGGGGAGAGACTCCCCGCCGTCGCTGCCCTCGAACCGTTAATTGACAGGAAAGATGGCGCAAGGTGCGGACGAGGAGTGTTGACCCATTTTGTTGACCCCGGGGAGGTTTTCGTGAGAAATCGAGCGGTTGGCGCTCTCCGATACGCCGCCGCACGGGGCTGTCCACTTGACGCGAAATTCACGGATTAAAAGGGGATAATAAAATTCCCCCGACTGGCAGAAGGGAGGCGCGTTAAAATAGGGGCGAAAAGAGACGGCCGAATCGAGGCAAGTTCCGCGCTACGTCAAAGGCGATAGGCGCAGGCGACAGGGGAACGAGAGAGACAGAGACGGAGAGAAAAAGACGCGCGCGAGCTTTGCGACAAAGATCCACATTGCGTGCGCGTGCTCAATTTTTTCTTCGCGAAAGGGTACGATAAAAGGCGCAGAAATTCTGAAAAAATTTGACATCCGTGGAGCCCTGCCAGGCTCGAGCACGGGCGGAAAAATGGGTAACAATGCCGCAACAGCGAACAAAAAGGTCGACGCAGCCGAGAGCGTCAAGGAATTCCTCGACCACGCTAAGGAGGAGTTCGAGGAGAAATGGAAGAAGAATCCGACGAATACAGCGGGCCTCGACGATTTCGAGCGTATAAAGACCCTAGGTACAGGCTCGTTCGGTCGCGTCATGATAGTACAGCACAAGCCGACCAAAGAATATTACGCGATGAAGATACTGGACAAGCAAAAAGTCGTTAAACTCAAGCAGGTCGAGCACACCCTCAACGAGAAGAGAATACTTCAGGCCATTAGTTTCCCCTTTCTCGTCTCGTTGCGCTTTCACTTCAAGGACAATTCGAATTTGTACATGGTACTGGAGTACGTGCCAGGTGGCGAGATGTTCAGTCATTTGCGCAAAGTCGGCCGTTTCTCCGAGCCACATTCGAGATTTTACGCAGCTCAGATAGTACTCGCGTTCGAGTATCTTCATTATCTCGATCTCATTTATCGGGACTTGAAGCCCGAAAATTTGCTCGTCGACTCCCAAGGCTACCTGAAGGTGACGGATTTTGGTTTCGCCAAGAGGGTCAAGGGCAGAACGTGGACACTTTGCGGTACACCGGAGTATCTGGCGCCTGAGATAATACTCAGCAAGGGCTACAACAAGGCGGTCGATTGGTGGGCGCTCGGTGTTTTGGTTTACGAAATGGCCGCCGGTTATCCCCCCTTCTTCGCCGATCAGCCGATACAAATATACGAAAAAATCGTCAGCGGCAAGGTTCGCTTCCCGTCCCACTTCGGCTCCGATCTCAAGGATCTATTGCGCAATCTGCTACAGGTCGATCTAACCAAGAGATACGGTAACCTCAAGGCCGGCGTCAACGACATCAAACTGCACAAGTGGTTCTCCAGTACCGACTGGATCGCCGTTTTTCAAAAGAGAATCGAGGCACCGTTCATACCGAAGTGCCGGGGACCCGGCGATACGAGCAACTTCGACGATTACGAGGAGGAGGCACTCAGAATCTCCTCGACGGAAAAGTGCGCCAAAGAGTTCGCCGAGTTTTGAATACTCGGCGAGCACGTGATTTTATCGCTCTGTCTCCTCTCTGTCTCACTCTGGAGATTGCACGCGGAGCAGATGGAGAATGTGAAAGAGGATGGAAGGTACACGTTGGAGCACCGAGTCGTGGAAACTGAAGGATACACGAGACCGGAAGAAGTCGAGAAAGAGGAGAATGAGGATAAGAACGAAACTCTGATCGCGTTGACGAACGAGGGAGAACGAAGTCCCGTGGTGAGACGCGGGATGGCGCTGTCGTCGAATCCTCACCGAATTTTTCCTCCTACCCCTTCTTCCCTCAGTCACCCGTGAAACAAAACGGATTCGTCGTGGGACGCGAGGAAACGCTCTTTCCCCCTTCGCTACGTCGACCCGCTCCCTGCGCTACGAACATTTATTCCCCTTTGTTGTTACGCCGAGTCAGGAATCTGCAATGAAAAAGGAACTCTCCGAACCATAGAACGGAAGAGAGATAGAGAGGGAGAAAAAATAACTTCTCCGTCGCGAGATGGCGCTACAGCTGTTACCGTTTCTTCGACTTTCTTGCGCTCGAAATGGCGCTCGCGAGGCGGCAATCGCGAATGAAAAACGAAGAAATTTACGCGTTATTAGTCGCCGTAATTATTGCATCAATGATTATTATGGTAATGAGGGAATGAAAGAAATACCAGAATATCCCTGGCTCATCGGACTACAAAATTTATATATATATATATAACGAACCAAGCAAAAGTTCGTTTCATATTGCCGATCTCGCTGTGCACCCTCATCCCTTATTATCGTGTCAACGTTTCTCGAACGTTTCCCACATACACACAAAACACACACACAAACACAAGTGCACTGAAATAAAGAAAATGAAACGGAGAAAAGAGAAAGGAAACAATCAACTAGTCGCTGTTGTCATCGTCTTTCGGAGAGGAAAAAAAAATGAATACACATTCTTCATCGAGCACGAAGAGTCCCGCCGCCATCTTGTTTCGTTATTTTCCCTTGCTCTATCGCACACACGCGCCAGTGAGAAAATTATACGCGTGTATGAGACGAGACTGCGAAAAAAAAGGAACAATGCTTCGGACCATTTGTGTGACTACGAATTTGACATTTCGCGGTGCTCGGGAAAGTTTTATTTTTTCTTCTCGTTTCGTTCGATTCGAAGGTTCTTCGGAAACGTCGCACCGACGCGACTCTCCACGAGTAATGCAAAGGAGTGCGCGGGTTTCGCGTGAAAGAAGACGAGAAGCCACAAAAAAGGAGATTTCAACGGAAGAAAGAATCGCAGAATTTTTCGCGTGTTTAGTTCGTCGCAGTAAGTGCAATATTGGAACGAG
This sequence comes from Ophion costatus, assembly GCA_951751655.1. NCBI lineage: Eukaryota > Metazoa > Arthropoda > Insecta > Hymenoptera > Ichneumonidae > Ophion > Ophion costatus. The sequence continues at coordinate 25,312,398 of OX632364.1, read as the reverse complement.
AGAGGGAGATAGCAAGTTCTTATTCTTCTCGTTCACGGGAGTGTCGGTCGCGGACGACGACGGAAGTTATGCCAAAATGTGAGGAAGGAAGCTCCGACGTCGTCGCCATTTTCGTCAGTGCTTCGCACCGGAACATCGGCGGGGACGCTTCCGCCAGGCAGCGCCACCGTCGACCGCGGGACGCAGCTAGAGAGAAAGAGCGAGGCTACGATCGGCGAGCGAGACGAGGAAGAACTAGGATGTTCCAAATTTTCTCTTCACGGCTCGAGGTGAAGTTTTGAACGCTTGATAAAATGAAATTTATCGATTCAACATGGCGACAGTGACGGGGAGCTAGGAAGTGGGAGAGAAAAACAAAACGAAAAATTTCGCCGCTCATTTTTCGCCTTCGATTGTTTATCTTCTGCTTTTTTTTTCACTTCGTTCTCTCGTCCTTGTGGATCTCGTCGGATCGCGTGACGTCTCGTTGTTACTTCGGCGTAATCCGGCGTACACGGAGACACAGACGCGTCGTCGCTGATCGAAAACAAAGATTAAAGAATAAATATATAAATTACCAAAACAATGAAGAAGATAAAAACGCAATATATATATATATATATATGAATATAAAAATGAAAAAAAGTTCAGTGAATGCTATTTTTCTCGGCTTTTTCAGTGAGGTCAGTTCGGAAAAGTGCAAAGGTATTTAAAAAAAAAGAGAAAGATAAATTAATGAAAATAAAAGCGGATTAATTAAACAAAGTAAACGAGGAAAGGTGAAAGCTGTGGAATTTAAAGCGACGGAGGAGAAAAAAAGATAGTTTCTCAATTTAAATTGAAAATGTGAATGTAGCGAAAGATCTAGGATATTCAGAAGGGGCGTATGGTCAACCGGGTTGCAAGAACGGCGAGTTATGCCACCCCATCCTGTAAACAGCCACGAGAAACGGAAATGGAAGAACTAAAACAGATAACAACATCGCAGTCTCCAAAGTCTCGACGTGATTGTCATGTGATGTGAATGAGTATGATAATAACGATTAGCATAATTAACGATATGGTTTAATTTAGTTGAACGATCGATGCGGTGGTTTTAGTACATTCGTGTATGTGTGTGTGTGTGTGTTTTGCGGATGTCGAGCGAGAGTCAGGGACGAAAGAAAAACTTCCGAGTGTTTTGCGTGTGATAGAGTAGCCGTGAAGTATCTCGATTAGATTTTACGTATATAATTAGGATAATTTTCCTCCCTACCTCAAGAACGCATTGGAAAAAGAAAATGGAACGTCATCGTTCGCTTGTCATTATTGAAGATGAACGAGCAAAAGAGAGCGAGAGAGAGAGAGAGAGAGGGAGAGAGAGAGAGAGAGAAAATAGACACGGAGCTCGTCGTGGCACGAGCGTTATATACAGTTATGTCAGGAATTGAGAGACTCTTGGCAGAGTAATAACTTTGCGCAAAAGAGAAGATTAACTTTTCGAATCTCTGTCCTTCGCCCCCCCCCCTCGTCCCTCCGACACCTCGTATCTCTCTATCAGCGTCGCGAAAACGTGATCTTGGCACCCATTGTACATACAATCCAGAAATACCGATTTCCATTCGGCGTTATTTTTGGACCTGAGCTCGTAAAGACCCCGTTTTGAAAGAAACCAACGACAAGGAAAATTAACATTGCCGAATGCGGTTTTAAGGGGCGAAAAAGTTCATTCATCGCGAGACTAAATTGCATGGCGTTGAAATTTGCAACGTTGGAAGGCGACGAAAGTTCGTCTCTTTATTCTTATTCCTTCATTTTTAGTATAGCGAGTAATTCTTTTTTTACCGATTGAAGTCGATGGTCTTGAAGTTTGCATCGTTGCAATGCAACAAAAATCCTTTTTCGTGTTTTTATTTCCTCATTTTTACGAAATATTTTTTTTTCGCATTTAAATTCTAGGATAATAAATTCTGCAAAATAAAACCTAAGAAGTAATGAAAATGAGAAAATGAAAATAGAAAAATAAATTTCGTTGCATTCCAACGATGCAAACTTGAAGCCCATTGAAGTCGTGGATCTCTAATGGGGACAATAAAAACCGTTTTAGTGAAAACTTTTGGTTTTCAGGTTAGTTAAAAGACTAGATTGGAATATTTGAGTTTTCAGTACGGTTTAACAATTTAAATTTAAGTGTCTTCAAATCGGACTTAAGGGGAGGTGACTGAGTAAACGGCGAGAAAAACAGGCAAACTTCGGGAATTTTTATCTCAAAAACTAACGTTTCGATTGGATCCGGGTTTTTTTTATTGGAAAATATGTACATTGAGGTATGTTTAGGAATTTTTAAAAATAAATTCGTCGACTGGGAGCGATTCAAACGCGATTATCTCGAAACGTAGTTTTCAAAGTCGGTAGCCAGATGTATCTCGAAAACGGCTTGTCCGATTTTCGTCCGAATTTGGATACGATATTCTTCGATAGTTTTTCCTCGTTCGCCACGTAGGACTTTTTTGAAATTATCATTTTTGACGGAATTGCGACCGTTTTAATTTAACATTCGTTTTTCGTTCGCAATTTTCGACGATTTTGGTTGGATAAAAAAGCAATGGTTCAATCAAATGAAAAACCCTTACGCGGCGAACGAGAAGAACTATCGAAGAATATTGTATCCAAATTTGGACAAAGTCGGACGAGCCGTTTACGAGATACATCTGGCACCGATTTTGAAAACTATGTTTCGAGATAATCGCGTTTGAATCGCTTCCAGTCAACGAATTTATTTGAAAAAGTTTCCAAACATACCTCAATGTACATATTTTCCAATAAAAAAACCCCGATCCAATCGAAACATTAGTTTTTGAGATAACGGGTCCCGAAGTTTACCTGGTTTTCTCGCCGTTTACTCGGGTACCTCCCCTTAAATAGTCACCAATGGTGGAAAGCTCTAAAGTCACTAAAAAGTGATTTAAACGTGATTAAAATTGATGAAAAAATAGATTAACTTTTTTGCAATGCAACGATGAAAACTTCAACGTCGTCAATGTGCTTGGGCCAGGCTTTGGATCTATAGAGAGCAAGTTGCATATTCCGTTGTTTCTTTCCGAACTGGATGGAAAATCGATACCGGAATCTGCAACTCTCCGATCGCTTGAGAAATCGATCATTGCTGTGACGCAACTTTATTAACTGCTTTGTTAAGAAATTTGGGAAATTGAATCTCGTGAGATAGGCAATACGATGGGCGTACATTGGTCGAGATGGAATCCGGTTTTTCTTCTTCCAAATCAATCGGAGTATCTGTTTACTCGAGCAGAAAGAAATATCCAAAGATTTGTGCTCTTTTAAATAATCGATAGAGGACGACCTTAAAGTTTCCATCGTTGGAATGCAACGATTTTTGGATTCATTTATCTATTTTTATCTTTATTTTGCTTATTAAGCTCGTGAATTTCCAATGAAAACGCGTAAAAATGTTCAGGTGATTTTCACAGATCATATTGGCCAAAATATATGTTTTCCAATTATAAAGAATTATTTTCCTTGCATTCCAACGATGCAAACTTCAATATCATCGATAGAGGGAAAATCGGGAAAATTAAATATTTGATTCTGCTCTCGGGCGTGGAGCTTAACGTTTTAGGTCATCGCACGGAAATTATTGGAAGGCGCCGGCTGCGTTTTATCCACATCCGTGCAATTTAAAAAAATAACCAAATTAATTTACTGCTATTGATAACGACGCGAAGGGAAAATTCAAATTTATCGAAAATCAAATGTAAAAAGTTGATTCTGCAAATTAGATAAAATTCTGTTCAGTAGAAAAATTAAGAAAATTATGATTTTATTATGGAAGCTAGAAAATTGTATTTTGAAAAAATCAACCAAATTTCCAGAATGTCATGCGGTCAAAAATATATACATATTGAAATTCTATTTTTTTTGACATTAGTGAACATTTTGTCGATTTAATCTCACGTTGATCGAAAAAGATCGCGAGGTTCTCTTTAAATCGCGTTTAAATGGCCTCTAAAACAAAATCATAATTTTCTTAATTTTTTTTTCAACGGAACCAATATTGCTTAATGTAGTAGTAGTAGTTTATTCCATATGTCTTGCATTTGCTGTGACATGGCCCAATATATATTTTGCGTTACAAGTTTTCGCTTTTTTTTTTTTCTTTCTTCCGGAACCAATATTTCAACCCGAATTTCCGAGTGAATTTTTTTTCTCTGATTTTCAATAAGTATGAGTTACATCTTCACCTTGAGTCATTATTAGTAGCAGGAAATCGATTGTTCGGTTATTTAAAAAAATATCCACGATCTCTATCGTCTAATCGTGTATTTTACGAAAAATAACTCTCACTTCTTTTTCGTTACGTTGAATAACGATTGACGACGAATTTCAGCGTCGTGTCGAATCTCTGCGCCGAGGTAAAATCGTCTAAGAGGAGGTTCATTTTATAAAAATGTCTCAATAACATTATAAAGTGGGAATTTTGTCCCTAAGTTATTCCGAACTTTTTCTCACCACATAAGTTTCAGCCGATTATGATTTTATTATTTTTTCAAGTTTGATCTCGCTCTCAATACGAGTCTCGAGTTTGGATCGTTGCACAGATTGGAATGTCAGGAACGAGATAATTTTTTTTATCAACGTTGACTAAAAAATACGGCGTTTGCAGCCTCGTCCAAAAATATCGAAATATGAACTGAGGTCGGGATAAAATGGAATAAATAGATCGCGGGATTTCGCGCGAAAAGTTTATTTTTTATGCTCAGTGAACTCAGCAGAGAATAAGCGAAACGGAAGAGAAAAAAAGGAGTGCGAGCAGAAAAGAGTTCATCAACTTGGCTACAGTCGAATAGCTCCACACCAGGCATGCGTCAGATCCAACTGGGCTGGAGGGGGCGAGGGGGGGGGGGGGGGGCAGCAAGAGGAAGGAAGAGTAATGGAGGGTAGGAAAGAGATAAAACCTAGCCCACTTTTGCCAGCATATATTTTGCGAATGCACATACACATTGGGTCCAAAAATAGCGCGAAAGGGAATAAGAAAATCGCGATGAGGCCAAGTCGCGTGAATTCTATTACGCGTTAAAAAAAAAACGAAAAATAGTCACTTTGTCGATACTTTTCTCCCACCCGAATCCACATTGTCGAATCTTACTGACAAATGTCATCGCCATATGGTGTTGCAGTTTGCAACGTTGGAATGCAACGCTTTTCTTCATTTTTTTTTACTTTATTTTTACTATTTTCGGAAATCTTTTTTTTCCAAATTTTGGTTATAAGTTTTAAGGATTCTCAAAAATGTTTCAGCGACTTTCGTAGCCTTAATGCGCTTCAAATACGGGAATACGAAAGAAATGTATTTTGCGTTGCACTCGAACGCTGCAAACTTCAGTCCCATATCGCTATTCTGTATAGAAAGAAGGGGAAAAACAAGAAAAATCTTTCGAACGTTATACTAGATTGACAAGAACAACGGTAAATACGATACGAAGTATGCGTCAATCTGCAGAAAACATATTTTTTCCTCCACTGGCAAGAAGAAAATGTGTTTTTCCATCAAAACTCGCTCATCGGAACTTTCCAGCAGTACAAAAAAAACCAGTTAAACTTTACGACTTTCTAAATTGAAAAAAATGTCTGAATTTCCTCCGAGCATATTATCGTACACTTATCGATGGTGCTGAAGTTTGCATCGTTGGAATACAATGAAAATTCGTCTTTATTATTTCATTTGTTTCTTTTGGTTACTAGTTAAATTTTTTTTCGCCAAGTTTAGGTTATGAACTTCTAATAAAGACTTTCAAGAACGTTTCAGTGATTTTGGTAGCCTGAATGGGTCCAAAAAATTGGGCAAAATAGAGAAATAAAAATGTCCTTTGCATCCAAATGATGCAAACTTCAGTATCATATTTATCGTCGGATCTCGGCGTTTTACGACGAAGAATTTGCAACGTGTGAAAAACCAAGGAGACCTTTGCAATCCTTCGATTTGATTGAATTAGTTTTCTCTAAGATACCGGGTACAAAAGCTTCGATATATCCTTCCCGCAACCCCCCCCCCCCCCCCGCCCTCTACCGCTCCTTCAATTAATTCAAGCCAGTACCGTACTATTGGCGCCCTATACGCCTAGACGTTTGTCCCGAGCGACACTCGAATCGTCGATCTGATTGTTACGATAGCGAATCACTGTGAAGATGGAAGGAAATTCTGTGGCTCGAAAAAAAAAAAGATACGCGTGAGTTTGAGTAAAGAAGGCAAACAAGAGACAAAAAAATGCTACACTTCGCAATAATGATAACCATGGAAAGTAAAGTAGAGATTTTCTTTTCGCTTATTGCGAATAAATAATATTCTGGCGAGGCATCCAAAAAGTAACAGATCTGCCGTAAAATTGTAATTGAAAACGCGAGCCAGTGAGCGAGAGAGAGAGAGAGAGAAAGAGAGTGCGCGTGTGATTGCGAAAAAGCGACAGAGCCGGAAAGATATAGAGTAAAAGATTAACGAACAAACGTAAAATGAAAAGAATTATAAAAAAAAAACACTAAGATTTGCGTGTCTTGTAATCGATATACGTGTTGCCATGGTTATCTCTAGATATCTGCCTTGGTGTTAAAGAATAGGAACCAATCTTTAAGAAAAGAGAGAAGAAAAGGAAAAAAAAGAAAACAAGATGAAACGTATCGACGTTTTTTTTTGTTTGTTTGTAAATATCAGGGGAAGTGTAACGTTATGATATAGCAATGTCAAAGTATCGCTCTTGAACGATGTATTTTTTGACGATTCGTTCGTCATCTCGTTCGTAGCTCGAAGATAATGAGGAAAGCAGAGAGAAAAAGAGGCAAGCGTGATAATGGGTTGTATATTTAATTTTTCATTATCTCGCTCGATGACGATACGATATATAGTACTTTAAACAGAGACCAAACGCAATTGTACATTGATTATGTGTTTTATACATGCGCAGGTATGAAGAGAAGGATAAAACAAAACATGTGTACACTTAGATTAACGCCATAATACCTTCAGGAAAAGATCTGCATGTGAATGTGTGTACATATATATATATATATATATATATATATATATATATATATATATATATATATATATATATATATATATATATATATATATATATATATATATATATATATCCCCATACAAAAATACGGATCACTTCACATGATGCAGCTTTTTATCAATTTTAATGCCATCGTCGTCATTAGTCGCAAGGAAGGTGTGATTTGTCTCGAATTTTCGTCACTTTCGCAAGACGATGAATTCAAGCTTTATACAATAAGTCACGAGACGTTTGAATATATATATATATATATATATATATATATATATAAATTCAATCATGCAACGTGGAATGATCTGTACGTCAGTGTTGTTGTTGTTGTTTTTTTTCGTTGCTATTTATAGGCAGAAAGAAACCGAATGAATGACATTTATTCATTCAATAGCGAAACCTACGGGTATTGAACTATTGTTATTACTATTATCATTATTATTGCATCATCTCACCGTTGGGACAGGCGTTGTCCTCAATAGCGTTGTTCTATTCATAATTTATGTAGATAATTGAAATATATTTCATCCCTATGAGCGCTCGGAAAAGGATCACGTTAATGGTGTCGAGACATTTTTGGAAATAACTCGGTGTACGGAGTAATTACGGTTTTAGTAAGACGAAAAATGTTGGAAAAGCTGACTATATACGTGCGTGTGGTCGATTTGGTATACATCACGAATGAAAATCGCGATCGGAAATATGTGTGGTACGTTCATAATTGTTTTGTCTCGAACTGTCTCTGAAGAGAGTAGGAACGCTTACATGACATTCGTTTATAAGTTTGAGATCATTCGGAGAGGGAACGCAGCCTCGAGGAGTGCGATGGTGAAAATTGCATCGTTGGAACGCAACGAAAGTTCATTATTTTTATGGTCACGACGTTTGCATCGTTAGAGACCAACGATAGTTCTTTATTATATTTTTATCGCGTCTTTTTTTATTATTCAACACAATCTTTTTTCAGATAATTATTTTAGGACTATGGATTGACTTGAAAAATGGTTCAGGGTTTTTCGTAACCAAGATTTGACAAATGAAATAAGAGTTATTGAAAATAATCATTTTCGCTTCATGCCAACGATGAAATTTTTTTTGTCTCATATTCGATTCTATTGCTCACGATTTTTCTGTGTTTTACGGTAAGACAATCACACAAGCGCTTTTCTTATTCTCGTGAGAGATCCACGATCGTGATCTGCGAGGATAAATTCTAGATTGTGGTAAAGATAAATAAAAATGAATGAGAAGAACTTTCGTTGCATTCCGTGATAAAATGTTGAAGTTTGCATCGTTGGAATGCAACGATATTTTTTTATTTATTTCTTTTTATATATTGTTACCCTTTGTGTAAGCCTTTTTTGCAAATTGGGGTCGTAATAATAATAACAATAATACGTAGAAACGTTTGAGCGATTTTCACAACATAAATCGGTAAAAAAAATGAGTTATCGAAAAGAATTCATTTTCGTTGCATTCCAACGATGCAAACTACAACGTGTAACAAATCGAAAAACGCTCGAATCGGTTTGCAAATCGCACGTGACAAACGAAAACGCGGGGGGGAATAAAAAATCCGTTTTATTGGAAATATTTTGAGATGACGGCGAATGTGTTGACGTTATGGAGTGTCAATAAATCTCTCGCTGTACTGAAAAGGGTCATCAAATTCGAGCGAGTTTAATCTTTGGGTACATCATACCGGAGAACCGAGACAAGGGGGCAATATTGCGACAGAAGGGTGGCAGGGGCTGCGGGGAGTTTACGCAATTTATTTCAGCTTGATTGATCGAAGCCGTTATATCGCCCATACGCGTATCGATTATGAACCGGCAATCCAATGTGAAGTTCCATCGAGCATTGATTGCTCCAAACTTGAGAGGATATAGGCCATTGTAATTGGTATTTATCTTCAACGTACTGCCTTTTGAAAATTTATCCGCGTTTGATTGTTCGTAACAGGATGGCGTGAAAATTTGAACCATTTTTCTCTTTAGGCGTTTTTGGTATAACCGTATAGATTGAGAACGTTGATTGATGTTTTCATCGTTGGAAGGCAACGAAAATGAATTCTTTTTCACTGATGACATTTCTTTTTGGCCAATTTAGACTATGAAAATGACTCGAACGTTTTTACGGTTTTCTATTACACATTTATGACATCGAGTTGCAACGAAAAGGTTTCGAATAACAATTGAAAAAGGAATTAAAAAAATCGTTGCATCCCTTCATGCATGCTTCAACGTCGCGACCGGGTTGAAATTTCGAACCTTGAATGATCAGAACGCTCAGAACCCCGAAAGATCGAAATTCCGAAAGAATTTTACACGAACGACCAAAACTCCAAAAATCTGAACACCGTCCAAATCATTTGGCTATGCACGTTACAATAATTCGAATGATAAATATAAAAATAATTGTATAATTTTATTATTAATTACTCTAATAAAGTTAAAAACAATTTTTTAATTTTATTATCAATTATTTTAATAAAATTAAAAACAATTTTTGAATTTTATTATCAATTATTTTCATAAAATTAAAAATATTTTTTTACTTTAATTATTAATTAGCTAAATAAAATAAAAATAATTTTAAAATTTATTATCAATTACTTTAATAAAATTAAAAATAATTTTTTAATTTTATTATCTCAATATCTCAAATCTCAATTTTATTATTTCAATAACTCGACGAAGTGTTTCAAGACTTTACGTAAATTTTGCAATTTGTCTGGACAATGTTATACGTTCTGCAGCATTTACAGTCAAGTGCGTAGACCTTCGCTGGTATGATCTTTACGAAACTTGTAATTTCGAAATATTGAAACCAGGAATTTTAAACTGTCGGAGCATTGAAAGTTCGGAATTTCAACCCGACCCCGTCATTTCCCGGGTTAATAATATCGGCTCTCCAACGTAATGAGGTCAAATCTGATTTTTCCACGATTAAAGTCGAATGGATCAAGATTTCGGGGAATCCCAGGGATATTTCTACCTTTCAGGCTTACCTCTAACCTAAAAAAGTAAAAACGAAAACCGGCTCAACAAAACGCCGTCCAAATAACACTAAGGGTGAAAATAAATGAACTAATCGGCTAATGTGAAATTGCAAAAAACTTTTTTTTTATCGGACTTCTGGTGTGCTTGACGAGTCACGGTGTTTTACAACTGCTGTATAAATTTCAACCTGATCTCACCACTTTTTGCGGTATCGTGGTAAAACCGCATTTGACATATTTTGCCGCGGTAAGTTGAAGCGCCGATATTATCGACCTAGGAACGAACGTCAATAAACTTTCCAATCTTCTATTGCTATATTGAATATCCCCGAAAAGAAAAAAGATATATTTATTCCCGGCCTCACGAACAATGAAACGCACGGCAATTTTTCAAATTTCAAATCGCCCAGTCCCCTTAATGATTTTTTGCCGTTATAATTATTGATTGTAATTCCAACCGAAGTATTTCCCGATAGATTCCTTTCGAGAGTGAAAGAATTTTTTTTCATTACGAGGTAGAGCATAAATGTGCCAAAGGAATATTTATCGTTGAGGCGATATACCGGGTGTCTTGTTACGAAAGAAGAATCCAGCGACTGTTGATAAATCAGATCATGTCCTACTATACGCTGGAATTTCAGTTTACTAAAAATCCCACGGTTTTCGAGATAAAAATCATCTGCTTTTGGTTTTTCGCATGGCGTTTCTACAAACGACAACTTTTTTGAACCGGTTAAAAAAAATACTCTTGCTTTTATTTGTTTTATCTAGAAAAGTCTTCTTTTTGACCTTAAATGTTAAGAAAACTTTATGATAAAAGATCTTATACAGAATTTTCATATAAACAAATTCGAACATCTGACTTTGATAGCCTGCGGTGTAAAAGAAAAAGTACTACGCATATGGTGCCAATTACTTTAAAAAGTTGCTTAGTTGTTGACGATTTATATCATTTGTAGAAATGCTATGCGAAATACCAAAAGCAGATGTTAACAAAAAATAACACAAAGCCCAAAATCTCGAAAACCGTGAGACTTTTACTAAACTGGAATTCCAGCATACAGTAGGAGACGATTTAACTTATCGAAAGTTCCAGGATTATTCGTTACATAACAGGACACCCTGTATAGCGCTTCGGTCGACGTTTTCACTGTGTTCGTGATATATATATATATATATATATATATATATATATATATATATATATATATGACTCCATCGCACATACGGATCGGCTTTTCTCGCGCGATTTTAATTGGATGAGCGAACGCCGCGCGCACGCGGTCAATGAAGTGAGATAGAAGACGAATGCGAACCGCGGAGGGTTGGCGGGGTCGAGGGGGTGGAGGGGTGGGGGAGTTATGGATAAAGGGTATAAAGACGCAGCGTTATGCAAGTATTTCTGGAACGGCTTTCCCCGACGAAGCGCCTAGTGGAGGGGCACATAACGTTCGGAAACTTCCATTAGATTTTTCTCCTCTTTTTATTTTTCAAAATGAGATTATCGATTTTACAATCACCCATGAACTGTAGAAATTTGAGCCTTCAAAGTTTCCATTCCAATTGAAGGTGTGACGAATCGCGACAAATAGCACAAAGTATCCATTGAAAAAAGAAGAAAAAAAGATATCAACAAATTCACAACTGAGGTTGAAACCTCAGTATATTCATTTTACCGAAGAATCGAAGATATCGAATTTTCGAAATCTTTGTTCAAATCGAATCTCACTATAAAAATGACGTTGAAGTTTGCATCGTTGGAACGCGACGATATCGTTTTTTGATTTCTGAAATTTCCTTTTGCAGATTTGAGCTAGGAAATCACATTTTTAGGATCTTTTTTAGCTGTCTACAAAATATCTGCAAAATATGATTGAGGAGAATAAAGAAAGAAAGTGAAAAGAATTTTCGTTGTATTTCCAATGTTACAAACTTCAACCCCATCTATAAAAACCTCTCGATTGCTGCTATTCTGTTTTGTTTTTGAAATTCTTTTCTTTACTTTTACACGAGCTACGAGCGAACGACAAAATTGCGCGCGAATCGGAAGCTGCGTTCTGCGCGTTAATATTGTACGTCCAATTTGGGAAACGTCGCGTTGAAGCGTTCGCTGGTTTAATTGTACGAGATGTGCGCGTGTGCGTGCAGACACGTACACATACGGGCACATTGATCCCCCATTGCAGACGCCAACGTCGCGCAAAATCTTCTCGTAATAAATTCATTCAATTTTCCGGTTTGCTTAATGGGTTTCCCAATCTCGTACACGCACGACGGAATTACAGGGCTCGGATATACAGGAATAGTAGAAGAAGGAAAAACGAGAGCCAGAAAGAGATATCAAGGTGACGCGAAAATCCGCTGTATTTAAGTAGCAGTTGATCCCTCTTTTTTTGCCATGCAGATGGGACGTAGGGAAAGGTGGGAGGAACAAAAACGATATCTGTTTGCACGGTTGATACGTGGAGAGCTTTTTTTCACCCCAAAACGATCAGATCCGAGTATACTGACGTTGCTTGAACAGCTGCATTGAAAGAACATTTCTATTTTTACGGCACAGCATGCAAACCACTGAATGAGGATGTGATGGAAAAAAGGCATTACGGGTGTATAAGCTAGTGCCAGTTAACAATAATTCGATAGCATCTGTGGGTGCACAAACACGATTGAGAGTTTCTGTTCGCATTAATCTTGCATTGAGGCACGCCAAAGATCTTCACAAACGTCTCTATACTGTCCTGTTATGAATGGATAATCCTGCAACCGTCGATAGGTCGGATCATGTTCCACTATTTGCTGGAATTTCAGTTTAGTAAAAGTCCCACGTTTTCGTCGCAGGTTTTCAAGATAAAAGTCATATGCTTTTGGTTTTTCGCATGCCTTTTCTGCAAATGACAACTTTTTTGACCCGGTTTTAGTGGCACATGATCTGACCTCTCGACAGTTGCAGGATTATCCATTCATCACAGGACACCCTGTGTATATATATATTTGCGGGTTTAATAGTTTTGCAATCGTCACAATTCCGATCTCCTCGTCCGGTTACTATGCTGAAAATGAGCGGGCTTCTTACAGTCATTGGCTGTGCCCCACCTACAAAGAACATCCCTCAGGTGACACCCTTCGATTTTGTTGAAATTTGGATATGCTATAAAGCACCGAAAAGTAAGCGATACGTATTTTTTTTTATTGGCGAAAAAACGGTTTTAAGGGGTGAAACCGCCCTTCGAAAAAAGGCATCTCTACGGTGGTTCACCCCTTCATTTTTTTGCAATGTCACTATAGTGGATTTTTCATTGCTTCGGATTAGAAGAATTTTCGTTTTTGTTTCATTAAAATCGGTGAACTCATTTCGTGTGAAACTGCTATATTACACCTAGAGATGCCTTTTTTCGAGGGGTGGTTTCACCCCTTAAAACCGTTTTTCCGCCGATAAGAAAAAATACGTATCGCTTACTTTTCGGTACTTTATAACATATCCAAATTTCAACAAAATCGAAGGGTGTCACCTGAGGGATGTTCCTTTTTAGATATTTGGCATTTCTCTTCTATAGGAAAGCTTGCAAAGACGAAACTACGAATGGAGATAGCTTCAATTTTCAGCGGACTTAGTTCTCTTGTCATTATTTTCGGTGCACAATACGCTATGACAATTTCGTTGATTGCTGACAGATATTAAAAAACGTCGTCATCTTGCTGGCTATTTGTTTAGTACAAAACTTAGCATTATTTGCTATCTTAATGGTGAATCCAACCGATAATGTATCTGGTTAACCTCTCGGCGAGACTTGTTATTTAAATCGTCACGGTCATGTCGAACGATCAATTATTTTTGCAGACCCTTGTGGAATCGTCGCGGTATTTATATGCATCGATCATCTTCACTCCTTCACTTCGCAAATTAAACATTTATTTGACGCTTCAGTTCGGTGTTCACAGCGGGTTCTTTTTAACGTTTGTATTCGATGTGAAGTATTTTGCGTTTTCCAATCTGCACAAGTAGGGTGCTGAAACATGATTTCATAATTCGTTGATTTTCAAATGGAACTCCCACACATTTAGGGAAGACTACCAGTCTAGAGCCCGGAACAAAGATCAATTTCGACAATTTTTTATGGATACCCAGTTGATGGAATGAAAATTCCGTTCAGTGACCTTTATTCTACATATCTTCAAGTATCTTTACGAATTTTTTCATAAGATTTCGTAACAGAATGGGGGCCCTCGAGCTGGATGGAGCGACTCACCTCTGTCTAACAGTGTCTCGCGGTCGGCAAGAGTTCTCTCAGTTTTTACCTGGAACGAAAAATTCAATATATTTCGATCTCTAAGCAAGCCTTCTCTTCGAAAAACGGAGAAAAATGGAAAAATATCAATTTTCGATCGGATGGTGCATAGATGAAAAAGAAATGTGTTTTTGGTATAAGGAACTGCTGAAAATAATATTTTTCGGAAAACATTTTCAACATATCAAAAACCCCCTACGTACTTTTATGTAAAATGTTGCAAGGTTCCAGAAAAAAATTCCCAGCTATCGGTGAAAAATTGGCGATGTAATTTTGCCGGCGGAATGACACTATCAGACAAAGATAGCAATTTTGTTACGAAGTCTTGTGAAAAAATCTGTAAAGATACGTGAAGATTTGTAGAATAAAGACTATTAACCATTTAAGGATGTGTCCAAAATTGAAAATGGTAATAACATTTTTTTAATTTGATAGGTCATTATGTTAAACATTTGAAAGGTTGTGAAAATATTTCACGAAAATTAGAAAGCTGACTACTGAGAAATTAGAATTCACAAATTACACGCAGCCTTATGGAAACTGAAGTAACTTTGCAATTCTATTAGCAAATAGCAAACTCTGCTATTCTTAACATATTCTTCAGGATGACATTTACAACATATACGCCTATTTTGTTGTACTCAGTGCATCCACAATGTGCGCAGATAAATTTTGAGGCCAAACTACCAGAGAAAAAAAATGTGACCTTGAAATGGCGATTGTCAAGGTCAAGGATGCCACCAGAATTTTTTTCATTATTTTTCTTGTATTCAGCGCATCAAATTACATAGGAATACGCTTTCAAACTTTTTAAAATAAATGTTTTGAATTGGTCTTTCGATTTTATTGATATCTTTCTGTAAAAAAGTCGATTTCGATGAAAATTTCCCCGTCGTTAAAAGGTTAAACGAAATTTTCATTCTATGAACTGGATGTCCATGAAAAATGGTCGAAATTGATTTTAAATGGAACAATCACTTGTTTTTGGCTAAACCGTAAAAATTAATCGGACTATTTATTTCTCCGATTCTACTTCACGCTGGCGAACGAAAAACGCAGTCCCATTTTCGGCGATTTTTGGTTAGGGCAGGCGGAGAGGGCCCGATTTTACTATCCATGCCTATCGCTCGAAAGATACAGAGGAAAAATGTGACAGCAATAGCAATGCTATATTTTTATTCCCTGTAGTTCCTTTTATGATCTTTTTATCGTCAAGTTCGAATCAATAGTATCGAATATCGCAAAGGCGCGGTGAACGCGAAGCAACGAAAAATGTTTCTATACAGTCGAAAACCGCGTCGAAAAAGTGATTGGCAATTAATTGAACTCTTTCCGACCGCGATTCGACAATTCGCCGAAATTCACGACCCACGAATGCGAGACTCGGTCAAGCAGCATGTGCTCTTCAAGCGGTAAATCTACTCAGGGCTTAAATATAACATGCCGCCAATTATCTTAATTTATTATGCACTATTATTCCTATCAACTGTCAACCGCGTACGTCGTTTTAAAATTAAAGTCTCTCATTGGCGACAATGTGTGTGCATTCCCGAAGACACATTGATGTGTTTCTGCGATCGCGGAGTTGTGCAAAACATCCAGCGTGTCATACTTTCGCGGATTTTCCAACGAGCAAATTGTCTTGTCGAAAAAAACCGTGTGCCTCGGCATCCGTCATGAAATGATCGATCACGATAAGCGTAAAGAATTTATGAAATGAATTATGTTGATGTTTGCGTCTTCGCGGTGCAACGAAAAATTCATCTCGTCGAATTGCCTAATTTTATTGTAGTGGCCTTTTGCTTTTGGGGAATCATTTCAACTATAATCAGTCGCATTCGAGTACTCAGTGGTTATGCTATTTTTTAGTGACTATATGTAGGCCAAAAGAAGTACGCAAACGTTTATTAACGTAGTATCTGCACAGTGGGTAGTCAAAAGAACGTTTACTATGACCAAGTTTGAAAAATCCCCATTTCAATATAGAACGTATGATATGAAAAAGCATAAATTTACATGTGCATAAATCACTTGATTTCACGCTTTACGATTTGCCAAATATTTCGACAGAACCAGTTTTCACTCACATTGCTTGAGAGGGAGAAAAATCGAATGTAAGACGCGAACGTAATGTGTAAGATGTATTCAAACGTAGAAACTTTATTGCTACAATTTCACGATCAACTATAAATTTGCAAATGATTTATGCTCGAACGAACTCCACAGTTTTCCGGCTGTCGTTTTCGCTGGCCAATAAATCAGTTCTCCCGGACTCATAGCGTCACTATCTTGGTTGAGTCCTATGCTTGCAGACTAATTTCTGTCGTCTACTACGGAACTCCCATGGGAAGACTCGGGTTACGTTTTTCGTTCCTATATTCATCCAATTGCGAAATACGAATGAATCTACACGAGAACGGCCGTGACGCTTTTTCTATAAGACATTACGATGTTTAAGTTTGCATCTTAGGAATGCATCAAAATGAGTTTTAATATTTTTAACTTCTCAATTTTTTTTTATCATCTTGGATCTTCTAGCAGATTTTTGTTCGCGATATTTAATATGGGCTTTCGAAGAAGAAAAACAATTTTAATTAACTTTCGTAGCTTAAAACTGCCATCGAAGAGAACTGAACAATTGAAATGGATAATTCGTTGCTCTCCAACGATGCAAACATCAATATCATAAAACACCACGTAGAATCTGCCGAAATTGGGTTTACTTATTTTTCCTCAGTAGCTGGTACCACGTGTTTCAGTTTTTGCACTTATGCCACGAGGTGGAAGTTTGCATTGTTGGAATGCAATGGAAATTAATATTTCTGAATCTCTTTAGTTTCTTTTGGCAGATTTTGCCCACGAAAATCCTTCAACCATTTCTTAAGATACTTATTCAGCGATCTACAATATATATCTATACAAAATCGAATGTGTTTACATATTAGGGTGGTTCAAAAAGATCGACTTTTCTTCTCAACGCAAAATTGAAGTATATTAAGAAAAACAAAGTTTTGAAAAATTTGAGGGTTCAAATAATTTTTTAGTTAGTGCTCAAACGCCTTTTTCATGTTTTTTTTTTCATGATTATCGGAGTATTAATTTTTTTTCATCTCGATGCAGAAAATGTTCGTGCGTGATCCAATGTAAGTCTTGATTTAATTTTTTCTGTGACAATATACCATTTTTATTTAAATATTTTTTTTTACCATAAACAATTTGTATTTGCAGATTAAGAATATACATATACAACACGGTGTTTACATCACTGAACGTCTAACAAGTATGCGTATTTTCTGGAGTAATATGTTGTTTTGGAGTTAGAAAACAAATGAAGAAAGTAAATTGACGGATAATTGAAAAAAAAAAATTAAAAGTCGTTTGAGCACTACCTAAAAAAACGTTTAGACCTCTCAAATTTTGTATGAATTACTTTTTCAAAACTTAGTAACATTTTCTGTTGAGTACCGCGAAAAAAAAATTAATTTTTTTTTGGACCACCCTATTACATATCCTTAGTGGAGATTTTCGGCCTCAATTTTAAAAAAGAAACCTTCGAACAATGATGAAAATGGAGAAATTGAAAAAGAGGGGAAAAAATTGTATTTCAACGATGCAAACTTCAACCATACGAAATGATGGTAAATATTTACAAGTGGGGCTCCAGCCCTAATTAGCTCCATACATTTTTCCACGTGTTCGGGGCTATACTGCAGTATGAAAATATGTTTTTTATGATGGGGGAGGGTATTTTATTAAGAAAAAAAAATATTTCCGGAAAATATTGGATTCCTGAAATACGTTTTCTGTATGTTTGCTCTAATTCGTTTGGGTTTATTTGGGTTTGTTTGTCACCGTTCGGTGACACTTGATGTCACCAAACCCGTTTCCTCCATACCTTTAATAAAGTAAAAAAAAGCGTCTGTGGGTTGAAATAAGGGTTGAAATTGTTTTTCTCCGACTTAAATATTATAAACGAAGTGCCCTGAAATACATCGACTCGGTACAAAATTTCTGAACCCCTTTTCTAGTTGGAGCCCCACTTGTAAATATTTACCGAAATGATACCTTAACCCGAGTCGAAATTTTTAGCCTCCTCTGAACCCTCACAGGACCTATTTCTTTTGTAATGCACAAGCTGCCGGCCTTCGTTGAACCTACCAAACCCCATTTGTCGAGTTCAGTACCATGAGGAGACCTCCCCTTGGTCCAGTGTAGACTTTATTAGACCTCCCAAACTTTTCGTCCGCCAGTTTCAGTAAACGTGCAGAGCACAGGCCTTCTTACCCGGCTTTCGATCTCAAATCCGTTACCTCGACCCGACCTAACCTGCTTGCGGCCCAAATTGACGAAAAAATACGTTTTCCCTAATCATCGCCCGAAGAATTGTACAGGTAAATATACATTATCACATGATGAATAAATACTATACAATAAATCAAAATATATCGTCACCTTTTTAAATTGTTAGTGCAATATTGATATGCGAAAACAATCAAATTTTCTGAATAGCGGTTTGTTATTATTTCATAGGCGATTCATAAAAGAATGCTCGTACATACAGCTTTACTCCAATTTCATCGAATTTATGGGTGTACCTATAAATACGCTATCGTCGATTGACATGAAAACTCCTACTGATTCTAATGCCGCTACCGGTACAAGTGACTTATTATGTTTTCTACGGCATTCATGTAGATAAGACAGTTCAGAGCGTATCACATCATCTCTTGTTGCGTGAAATGAAACAGTTTTGACAAGGTTTGTGATGACTGCGTAATGGTGAACTTCGCAAAAACACTCCTTTACACAGTCACAGTTGGTTATTTTAATAACATTTTGCACATTGCCCAGCATTTTACTGTCATTTTCTCCATTGTAGAGCACATGAGACGATGATGTCCGTAGATTTCTCGGGTATAATTCGCCGACGATTAATTTGCAATCTTTTAGAAGCCTTGTGTAGCTTTGCACATTTCCTATCGGAATATGCGAATTGCGCATCTCCTGTGCAATAAAATCGGGAATCGTTATGTACTTTTTGTATGGGCCAACGCTATAACATCTATTATGAACTTGTTGGCATATTTTAACCTGACGTTTCACGGCGATGGAAAAATCTCGAATTGAGCCTTCTGGTAAGGCTCAATTCAATTGTAAGGGATATTTTTTTTTCTTGCCGCCACATATACCGTTAATAGGCTGAATGGAGGGTCCGGAGTGTCTACTGTGCGCCTATAGTAGGTCGAATGGAGGATCCGGAGGGTCTACTGCGCGCCTATAGTAGGTCGAATGGAGGGTGCGGCGGCCCTACGGCGCGCGAAACAGTAGGCTAAATGGAGGGTACAGAGGGTCTACAGCGCGCCTCCAGGAGGCCGAAAGGGGGGCCAGTAGGCTCTGCGGGAGCGCTTAAGTAGGCCCACCTGAGGTTCCGTAGGTTCAGTTGTGGTCCTCACTGACCTCCTTTGAGTCAAAAAGTCTACTTTCTGCCATGCCGGAGGTTCATCGGAGGCCCTAACGCATGGTATTTTCAAACATTGTACCCTCCTTTAGATATCCAATAATCCGCTCTCACCGATTCCTGCAAGCCTTCGTTTTGTGGGTTGAATGCGGATTGAAAATTTCGACTCGGGTAAGGTCCTTCCCTCACACACCTGCAACCTCAATTTTCTGAAAAGTCGATTTTGGATAATAATATAAATTAGTGAATCGAGGAAACGAGAAAGAACTTTTGTTGCATTCCTCAACGATGCAAAATTGAACATCATGTTGCATATGTAATTTAATTCGAGGCTTTTTCCAAGCACTCCCTATCCAAAGCTACCGATAAATGTCTCGTATTGAATTCTAAACTTTGAACGATCATATTTTCTACAAGTCACATATTTTTATTCACGTAAGTACGATGCTTCTCGTATTCTTGGGAGCGGCTTTGCGGATTACGAGGAGAGGAGGTAATCGCAACGCGAGTTTCGCGGCAAATCAAACTGGGCAAAAGTGCAGAACTTGAGAGTGTTTTTTTGTTTGGCATTGTGCGGTTGCGTTAGTCGAATTGCATTTTCGCTTCGAACACGGGCGGGGCTCGTACAAAGATGGCCAATAGCATGCGCGAGAACATTGCGTTTTCTTTCTTTGTCTCTTTTTTTCTCTCTTTCACTCTGCCACCCCCCCCCCCCCCCCCTCGTTCACCAGCCATCAGCGACAAAATCGTAATGCGTCCGCTGGTACTTTCCGGTGCAGCAGTACAGATGCCGCAGTACCGGAAACTCGCGCCAACTTTTTTCCCCTCTTTTTTTCAGTATCACATCCAATAACATATAAGTGTGACCTCACAAATGCGGACGTTTCGACTGCACGTGTATAGCAGCATCGGTGCCTTTCAACTTGCTCTAAACAAAATCACTAAAAATGCGGAGTCTATTCATTCGCCAGCCCTACGCGTGAAGTAGAACTGGAGGAATAAATTACGTTGGAGTTGGAATACGGCGGAAGTTTTATTCTTTTTTTAATTTATTCCTTTATTGTTATGACGTTGAAGTTTGCATAGTTGGAGTGCAACGATTTCTGTTCCTCATTTTTTATTCTTTTATTTTTATCGTTATCCAGTATTTTTTGCCAACTGCTGTCACGAATCTCTAATGAGAATAATTTTCGTTGTATTCCAACGATGGAAACTTCAACGTAATTTGCTTTTAGTATAATCCTATTTTTTTTTGTTTGAGGTCGTAGATCTCTCTTAAGGATGGAAAAAATCATTCGAGTGATTTTTGTCTCCCCTGAGTCACTGAAAAAATGTGAGCCACTCAGGAAAATATAACTTTCATTGCATTCCAACGAACGGGGTTGAAGTTCGTATCGTTTCAATGCAACGAAAAGTCTTTTTAATTTCCTATTTTCTTTATTATCCTCAATCATGTTTTGCAGATTTATTGTAGACGGCTAAAAAAGAGCTACGTGATTTCGTAGCTCAAATCTACAAAAGGAAATTTGAGAAATAAAAAAAAAAATTTGTCGCATTCGAACGATGCAACCTTCAACGTCATTTCCAACGATGCACACTTCAACATCATAATAGTAAAGTAAATTTTTACGGTTTCAAAGAAACATGACTTCTGTCTAAATTTGAGAGACTTCTATTTGAAAATATGGGAATTATAAAGTTGATAAGAAAAACGTTTTTGGGTGTTCATTCCTGCACGAATGATTTCATACGTAACAGGAAAGAAAATTCGAAAATGTTTTTCGTGTTATGTTCGGTGTGTTCACTTGGGTTTTTCTTTGATTTCCCTTTGGATCATTTTTCCCGTTTGATTTTTCGTGAATTGTAGCGCGAAAGTCTTTTGGATCGGGCATGCAAAAGACTTTCGTGCAATGATCCTCGGTCGCCATAAACACTTCGCTGTTACGGCTAATTTCCTTGCAGTAACGTTCAGCGGGTTTATAAACTTACGTATACATTGGCGAGATGCGTGCGCAGCTGTTCGCCACTCAGCTGATTAAATAGCTCTTTCTATAAGCTGGCGCGACGTTTCCTTCACGCGCTTGTCCGATGTGATCAACGTTTCCGTTAATTCGAGAGCACATAGGTTCGTTTGGACCATAGAATTTTTTCGCGTAGATCCAACTTCCTAGCGAATTAACCCAAACAAACTCACCCGGGGTCGAAATGACCCCAAGAGCAACTTCAATCCAAAATTAATGTTATAAGTTGTTGGCGGCCAAGGCGAATGGCCTGCCTTCTAACGGTGCTTTGGTGTACCCTTTGTAAGTACATACTAGGGTCGAACGTGGAGCTATTTTTTCCTTAAAATATTTCCCATATGAAGCTGTTTTTTTCTCTTAAACTATCATATCCCAAGAAAATCACCCTCAAATTTTATGAGTAAATATTGAAAATTGCAAGAGTTGTGATTTTTTTTAGTAAAAAAGGGCTTTTTTTACTCATTGATGGCGTGACTGATTTTTTCCGCCATTTTAAAATTCGTTTAAAATATAATGCCAAGAATGTCACATTCTAGAATGTTCAAATTAATATCCTGAATTTTTATGAGCCATTCGGAACGATACGGGCAAAGCAGCAGTCGTTTGAATCATGGCTGGGGTCATTGCGACCCCCTGTGACCAGCGTGTCAAAGCCAGAATGCGTAACCGCGAAGGGTTACTGGGCGTTTTTCGATTAGTAATTTTCTCGTCTCCAAAACCTAACCGTGCAGCCTCGGAGTAGAATGAATTTGCTACATACAATTTTTTCTACAATTTTTTGATTAAACGTGCAAAACTTTCGAGATACGAGACGCCGAAAAATCGCTTCGGAGGAATTCGGCCCATCTTTAAAATCGTCTACAAGGGTGTGCCCCCAAAGGGTTAAACGTAATTGGTGTAGAAGCCTGACGCATAATTAGAAAACATCGATCGTGGCTTCGTTTTTGTCATCGCAATTGTTCCTGGTATTTATCGATTCGCATTCTCGGTGATTTTTATTCGAAAAGCACATACAAGTGTCAAGCATAAGCTGTCGCGGCAATTTCGTAATTTCACACGATATTGAAGTTTCCATCGTTGAAATGCAACGGAAATTCTTTTCAATCTTTTTATTTCCTCACTTTCCCTAGCATCTAAAATCTTTTCGTACACATTTAGGCTGAAGATCACTAATAAAGATTCCGAAAAACGTTTGAGTGCAGGCACGTGACCGTAAAATTCGACGAGATTGAAGTTTGCTTCGTTGGAATGCAAAGAAAGTTATTATTCTGGAACTGCTCGAATTTCTTTCGGCAAATCTTTGTTACGAAAAATCCACAATGATTTTTTTTAATTGCTCATTTAGAGACGTAGAATATTAATCTGGAAAAAAGTTTTCGGAATATAATCAAAATAAGGAAATAAGAATATAAAGAAGAACTTTCGTTGCGTTCCAACGATGCAAACTTCACGACCATAGTAATCGACGATAAAACGAATTTCTTTTTATCTCTCGATTCAGTACGTTAGTCGCTTCGTCTACGACACTCCTGTTACAAACGTATACCTATCGCTTTATCACCGATCAATTTCCTCGCCCGACCACCGTAGCTCCGCACAGACGTCGACAATTTTCGCAAACTCTCGAGTACGCGGACCGTGCACCCTTCCACCAGCAATGATCCATTACGCAATTAATAGTTACGAACTTCCGGTTAGCGCGGTGATCGAGCGAGCGGAGGAGCCTGCGCACATGCACAAGTATATTTACGTATGCACGTGTGCAGTACCTCGTCGATTTCCAACGCTCATTTTCCATGTGAAGTTTGCATCGTTGGAAAAAAGTTTCGTTTAACATTCGATTTTCTATATTTTCATCGTTACATGCGATTTTTTTCGAAAGATTTATAATGCAGATAGCTAAATGAATATCTTGAAAAATGGTCGAAGGACTTTTGTAGGCGCAATCCTGCCAAAAGAAATTTAATTCGTTGCGGTCCAACGATGCAAACTTCAACGTCGTCATTTTCGTTCCAATTCAATTGGTCGATGCGAAAAGACGCGACCGAGCGCGGCTTACAATTATTCAAAAGCCCGTGGCTGACATTTGCGTAGCCAAAGGGTCTGCGCCCTTTTCGCGCGACGAGAAGCAAAATTGACGCGATGCCATTTCCTCCGAGCATTTTTTTTTACTCCTCGAGGCCTTCCCGTTTTTCGCTTGAATTTTCCGGGAGATAACGATTCAACATTTACAATGAGATTGAAGTTTGCATCGTTGGAACGCAACGAAAGTTAATATTTCGCAATTTCTTTTCTTTCAGTGAATTTTACCTACGAAAATCCTTTAACCATTTTTCAAAAGATTTGTTTAGCAATCGACAATGTAAATCTACAAAAAAAGATCCACCCCAATGATAGGAATATGGAAAGTAAATGATGAAAGTAAAACTTTCGTTGTGTTCCGACGTTGCAAACTTCAACACCATCATTTCCAGCGCTACGTCGAGCCGTTATTTTTTTTCACGATTAAAACGGGAAGGTTTTTTTTCTCGTTTTTTTGGTGTTTCAATTGAACAAAATTCGATCGACCGCCATCCGATTATGGCCTCGCGGGAATGATTGTTTCGTTTCGTCACCACACGTATGCACGTACATCGTCACCCAACTTCCACGCGAACGACGATAAGACTCGCCATTAACGTTTGGATGAATCCTATGCGAGAACTGTGTCACCGAGTGCATGAACGAAAGTTCGATAGCGATCATTGTACCGCCCGAACTCTCGTTCACCTTTCATTATTCGAATGCGCCGGAAAAGAGAGAAAAAAAAAGAAAAAAAAAAGAAAAACAACGTGCCCGCGATACGAGAAGATATTTTTTTTTCTCTCAGCACGTAATGCAGGCGTGTCATGGAGGCATTTAATTGATTGGCGCAAGAGAGAGAGAGAGAGAGAGGGGGGAAGAGAGGGAGAGAGAGAGAGAAAGAGAAATGGAAAAACTGAACATATATATCTGTATGTTTGACATGAATTTGTAATCCACTTAGAATCTCTGCGGCGCGACGAGCTGGGAGTCGAAATGAAAAGAAAAAAAAGTCAAATGTCACGCGGATGAGATAATTGGAGAATCCGTACTATTATCGATTATTGTATCGTAACGATTAAGAAAGTGCGAGGAGGGCGCGTCAGGCACCGCATATACGCGTCGTTCGAATCTCGAGCGTTTTAAACAAGGGCTCTGATAGAAAATTTTATTATATATAGTCGTTTATCGAAGATAATTGTCGGGGACTTCGTGCGAGCGGGCAGTTAGAGGCTGGCGAGAATCGAAGGATCAATAAAATACACGAGGAAAATAAAATTATACGTTTCACCCGAAAAGCCAATAACAATGAAAAAAAAAAGAAAGAAAACAAAAAAATAATGTCCAACGACGTGAGTCATCCTATTACGAGTATACATAATTATATCGAATGAATCTGAGGCAAAAATAAAACGGGGGAAAAACAAATTGTAAAGAATATGAAACCGAAAAGTAAAAAATAACGAGTCCGAATGCGTCGCTAGACAAACACAAGAGACAAATGGACAGAGACAGGAACGTACGTTTTTTTTTTAAATTGAGGAAAACAAAAAAATATATATAAATATACGTAAGGATGGTGTTCGTTTTAACGACGTCGCATCCAATTGGCGTTGATTACCGTTTCGCCAATAAAACGACGAGGAAGACAGAAAGAGGGAGAGAAAACGTACATATGAAACAGACATTCGCGACACACACGCGCACACACATCCACACAGAAACATGTATACACATATACAAGAAGAAAACAAAAAATTGTAAATTCGGGCGCGTCGATATAACTCTTACTTATATCCCTCCGCCCTGTGATTACGTTTATTAAATTTTAGAAATATAATATATATGTATATATACATATGTGTGTGCGCGCGCGCGCGCGCGCGTGTGTGTGTGTGTGTGTGTGTGAGGGAGAGAGAAATGTATGTATGTATACATATATATAAAAATATATATATGTATATTCGCTATTAAAATGTCGTAGCTATTAACGAAGGAAAAGAAATGTATTATTTGATCTAGTACGAATTATGGTTTTTAAAAGATATGTATATATACATATATACGTATATATGTGTATATATATGATAATAAAATGGACAAGAAAAACGATCGTGAGAGTGAAAGAGGGGGAGGGAGAGGGGGGGAGAAAAAGAGAGAGAGAAGGCGAGAGATGTAAAGCAAGCAAGCAACCACCAACTAAACTTACCAATCTCATTTTTTGTAAATATTAATTTAAATAAATCCTATTGTAAAGATTTTAATGTGTTACGTGTTTCGTCGGATATACGTATGTAGTGTATCATTGAATCGCAATATCATTACATAATTCTCTTGGCTAAACCTTTTGACTTTCCTTCTCCGATCCCTGAAAATTGACAACACCCGATGGACCAACGCGGTAAGTCCGAATCGCGAGTATTTCGATAAGTGAAAACGAATATTGAGAAGGTAGGATCATTACTACGAATCCGACTTTCGGATTTGAAATTTTTATATGATTTTGACAAATACTTCATGCGCCTATCGCCAAAATTTGAGCTATTTTGACCGTTTAGTTTTTTCGCAATAAAACTACCGAAGCAAGTCGTGTTATGGAGACGGTCAACCGGAAGTGCGGTGATCGTGGTTTTTCTGCTCACGTATCGAACCAAACCCGTAGGAAAACTGAAATTCGATAGATTAGATATGATAGATATTGTAAAAAATAAGAAAATCAATCTTCACCGTGTAGTTAAAGCACTACATTACAAGGAAGTTTCAACTTCCGGTTGAAAATGGTCAGAACGACGAAGTAGCACCCACAGACTTAGCAACGTCGCGAGTGCCAGCTGATGCGTTTGGCGAACATAACACAGCTTTGTTTTGAAATTAATTTGAATAGAAGTCGCCAGAAAATGTGCAAACAACAATTTATGGAGTTTTATCATTTATCACGTATCAATAATACGTATAATGATATTGTGCCTATCGTGTTAATTCTGCTGAGGTAATTCAAGCCTATTTTACTAGGCTTGCATTTTATTACGAAGATTACTACCGAGTCGTTGACAATCTAATTTTTCAATTTTTATTTCTTCACGTGCAATAAATTCATCATTTACCACAACATTTGGCGCACTATAATCGATAATACGAATAACCAACATAAGTAAACATCAATCGGAGCAGCTGTGGGTGAAATAAATTTAGACTCATTTTTGACCCCGTGGAAGTGATCGTACCTCCTTAAGTTTGAAGAATTACGGAGAAGAGGCGAGTGAAAAATGAAAAGAACACTTTATTTTGAAAGATTTAGGTAACCGAGAGAGTCGGAGAGTGAAACATTTCTGAATTAGATGATCCGTTTTAATTTTTCGAAATGATGGGTCGATTGAACTTTGAAAATCCTCAAATTTCTCGGAGGTCGTGTGAATGTAGATTTCTGCCTTTCGATGGAGAGAAATAATAAGCTTGGCTCAAAGTCAGTGGCGTAGCGTGGGGGGGGGGCCGAGGGGGCCATGGCCCCGGGCGGCGCAGATGTGGGGGGCGGCGGCGAGCGCCGCTCGCCGCCACCCGTCTACAGCATCAGGCCATAGACATGAGATCAGATAATTGTATTGTCACCGGGACTACATAGCTACTTATGCAAAAATGTTAAGGCAATTGAACAAGGATAAGTTGTTCAAAATAGACTTGCAAGATTTTACCTAAACAAATATACGTTCTATATAGCATGTACAGTTAAATAATAGCTTATATAATATTTAATTCAAAAGAAGAAAATAAATTTCAATAATTCTACTCGGTACGATAATGGATATTTTATGCACACTTCACGTGCGTTAAACCGCCATTTTCACACCTCGTAAAATTAATTTTCGTACAATAGTCGACGAAAAAATTTTTTCGTCTTTGTGTCACAATGTACTTTTTTCGAATGTCGAAACGAACGCGACCGGCCGCGGTCGGCTGTTATCAGGCCGCGCGCTGCTTGCCACCGGCCGCGCGCACCGCGTTATAACACTCGAGCGCAGTTTGCCGAAGAGAGGAGTGCCGAGCCCAGCCCGCCCAAACGAAACGAGAGCGAACTTCACTGATATTGCTTACGCACCAAGTGCAACTGTATCCATTGTTTTGATTTTTTGAAATTTAATTTATTCAACGTTTTAGTTATTTAGAAACACGGTGCAGTGCTGATTGCTTATTTTATATTTTGATCAAGTTTCACGTGTAACTTTGTTTGGTACTTACATTGTTTGATACTTATGAAGACATCGTCGACGAGTCATCGAATATATAGGAGTGTTAAGGTAAATGTTTTTTCTGTTTATTTTCAAACTCTTTAATGACTGCGTTTTTACCCTCGTACAACTTAATTTAGTCTTTTTTAAACTATAACAGCGGGTTGCATCAAAACAAAATATTTTACTTATGGGTTTATAAGACGTAATCGTTTACCGTAATGTAGAACTATCCACTGCGGTTGCATCAAGATTTTTTTTAGGTTTTACGATTTACGAAACATTTACCTTGTCACTCTTGTGCTACTTCCTGTGTAATGTAAAATTGTAAGTCTGTCAAAAAAAACTTGGGTTATTTTATGTAAATAAGTTTGGCTCAAAATCTAAATATTTTATTTCACAAAAACCGGGTACTGATGAAACGTCAGAATTTAGGTGCATGTTTTCAATTTGTCGCGCTGATAGTTTTATAAATACAATATCAAAGATTTATGACTTTGTAATATGAAAAGTATAAGTATGCGTATAATGTAAATGTATATATAATTTTTTTTTGAAGTTTGATGTAACCAGTTGTAATTGCATTTTACGTGCTCGCGATTCATTGGCGATGTTATAATTTTTTTTACAACGTTTTTATTAACTCGCTTTCTTGTCTGTCTATTTGTACGGTACAAATTTTGCACCGATTTGAGACTGTTTTCCGGATGAGGTAGCGACTTGAAACTTTAAACATAGCTCAGAAATAGATGACAATGCAATATTAACTCGCTTTCTTGTCTGTCTGTTTGTTTGTTTGTCTGTTCGGTACAAGTTTTGCAACAGATTTTAAACATCGACAAATGACGAACATACCTTCCGCCTTGTTAGTGACGCACTTCGTCATGCTCAAACAAGAGAGATTGAAACTACCGTTTGTTTGTCGTTCGGAAAAATTTTTGCAATCGATCTTAAAACTGACTTCAGTAAGAGCTAGTGACTTGAAACTTCAAACACAGCTCAGAACCGGATGATAAACAGACACACTAACAGACCAGATAAATATAAATATAAAAAATGTAAGAGAAAGAGAAAGTGGAAAAAATTGTGAAAAAATATAAATAAAGAGAAAAATATAGTTTTGTGAAAGAGAAAAATGAAAAATAAAATTATTTAAATACATTTTTTTAACCACGTTTTTAAGACGGACTAAAAGGTATTAAATAATTTCTCGTAGCCCCATACAGCTTTATAACCCAATGCAGATTGTCCAAAAAATGTGTGATTGTGAATTTTTCATAGCTATGAAAATGATTGTAAGATTCAAAAAGAAAAACGCAACCGCGTGCAATAAATAGTTAATGCATGAATAGTTCAGCAAAGTCACTAACAATTTTATTGCCCTGCAAATTATATGAACTGTTGTGTGAGTTTTCTTAACGACAGCTAGTCCCTGCGCTCCTTACTATTATCTATTGCATGCGCCCTACATTTTTCTTTTTTATATCTTACAATTATTTTCATAACTATTAAAAATTCACAAACACACATTTTCAGGACAACCTGTGTTGGGTTATAAATCTGTATGGGGCTACGAGAAATGATTTTATACTTTTTAGTGCGTTTTAAAAACGTGATTTTTTAAATAAATATTTTTTATTTAAGTGATTTTTATTTTTATCGTCGTTCTGTTTCGTTATAGCATCCCTAAACATGAAAAGGGTAAGAGAAAGTGGTGCATCGTATCGAAATAAGAAGAAAGCCGAGGAAGAAATTCTTTAAAAAAATGAAGGGGCTATACTAAAGTTTGTGAAAGTTTCTTCGGAGACGCCAAAATGTTCGCCAGGACCATCCGATGTGAGTTTTTCAGAGGCTAGTGCTGCCCAAAATCAAGAAGAAGCTGAAGTAGTTCAAGTATCCGACACTGATGACTTGCTAGGACCTGTGATTGATACTATGAATTTGTTCGCTACGCGTCCTTCCGATGCGATTGCTGAAATCGCGACACCAGAACAAAAGGTTCCAGCAGCTCCAGAATATTGCGGAAAAATATGCCTTCCTAAGGCCTGCAATAATATTGGGCATCGATGACGACGAGTGCAATGTCGACCAAGCTCCTCAAGATATTGACAAAGAAGAGTTTACGCTTGAATGTGCGCGTCTACGAGCTTTCGTAGCTACAACGGTCTGTAAAAAAGAACTTATGGATTCCGGGCCACTGGGCTTATTGAGGTTTATTTTTGAGTCCAAACTTGAAGAAGGGTTACCTAACATTGTTGTAATGCTGCGAATATTTCTTACAGCTGCTATCAATAATGCTAGTGCTGAGAGAAGCTTCTCGAAATTGAAATTGATTAAAAATTATTTAAGATCTACAATGTCAACGTTGAGACTAACAAATCTAGGCATCTTGGCAATCGAACAAGAGGTACAAATTAACATTGATCATTGTATTGAGGAGTTCGCGTTGCAAAAAACACGCAGAATAAAATTTTAATTTAAGAAAGATGTTTTATTTTTAATCCTTTTGAAATATTGACAGATTATCACACTCTCGTTTACCGATATTTTACTTAGTTGCGAAAATAGGGGAAGGGGGGGCGGCAAATTTAGGGTTGGCCCCGGGCGGCAAAAATCCATGCTACGCCACTGCTCAAAGTGGTAGGTTTTACATGATTTAAAAATGTTGGAGTTGGTCGGATTCCGTCCTCGTTGATGGGGTTGCACACAAGCTTGGTGCCCAAAAACGAAGGAATTTTTAATATTTTCTTCCTGATGAGGGTATTGGTATGATGAGGTCGGAATTCTACACACAATTGATGCGTAGTCTTGTGAAGTTTGGATTCTTCTTCTATTGAAAAATATTGATAATCAATGTAGTTGTTATTACTGAAACAAAGTGCCGCTGTAGCTGCATGGTCAACCTTGCAGATAAGACCATCTAGTGAAAAATAAAAAATGAAAAAAAAATTTAGTACAATAATAAAACTTTAGTATGATACTGTCTCGAAATTTAAGAAATTACGATAATGACGAGCTGCAGAAAAAAAAAGTTCGATTTTCGACGAAAAAAAAACAACTTCGATCATTAAAATGATTGATCTCATTAGCAAATGGACAAACATTTTTGAAAAATAGCGAGTCATACTTTAGAAAATATTATACACTATGCTCTGTGCGAATTTGAAGTGAATCGGACGAATAGATTTTGCGGTACGACTGACACCGTTTAATAGAACATAGTTTTGAGAGTAACGGAAAAGAAACGAGAGTAAAAGGTTCGCCGTAGCGCAGTGGACGATCTGATCCTTCACAATAATAGCCATAATTCGGTCAATTTTTGGAATTTTTAACAATTCCTTTGTTGCAAATTAAAGCTAAGATCCTGGTATATGAAACTATGTAACAAAAAGATAACGTATTTGCGTAATTACGAGCTTTTGCAAACACCTTAATTCAAGAAGAACAAAGAGAAGGGATGAAGCGATTGCGTGTTATATCGTCTCATTAATAGATGGATTCCTCACGACGCCAGGGCCTTGATTCACAGAACCAATGCACAAGGTAAGATAGTTCGTAGTGTGATCGTTGAGTTTCTCGGACCGAGCAACAAAATCGTCGAAGCTCGTAATAGAATATACATTTAAAAACTTTGAAAAAGTTAAAAACGTACGCTACGCGACAAAAAGTCGCCTCGAAAACATTGTTGTTTGTTTAACCTTATAAGAAATGATGGTTGATTTAAAAAATACTTATCATTTGTTTTAATTCAAACGATCGTTTTATTATATTTTTCGTCTATTAATCAATTGTACAAGAAAAAAGGAAATAAATTATACAATAGCCAAATACAACGTATGCACGTATTATGCAAGTGTACAAGAAACGTTGTATACAAAATTGTCGAACCTTCGAAATAATCTGATGAAATATGTTTTATTTTTATTTAAAGAATTACAAAATTATAACGAAAGATTAATGTCGCCATTATGGAAAAACACAATACATGAAGCACACAATTCCGGTGGAAATTCGGTGCAAAGTCTTGGCGTGCATCGTTGAGAGGAACAAACTCTGGAAGATAATTCTTGGGACGAAAAATGTATAATTTTTTACATTTTAATATCGCGGCAATTGCCAGTCAGCGGCAAGCATATATATAATGTAATTTGTGAAATATGTAAAGTTGTACATTCATATTTTTATTTGACTTTTAAGATTAGCTAAATCAAATGAGATTTCAAGTTTGCGAGGTCTGTAGGGCACATCACGGATTTGATATATACTTCGCGGGATCATTAAGGGAGCTTCCAGTGTGACAGCCCGAAAAATCGCTGTTTTTCGGGATTTTTTTTTTTAAAGAAAAAATAATCTAATCGGTCTGGTTTTTTTTTGTATATTAATTGGGTATTGAAGAATACAAAACAATTTTTTAAAGATCGATTTATTTAGTAATTAATATCTATAAAAATGATGAAACAATTGTTGCAGAAAATGCACTTGGATGTGGTGTCCACGTTGGGGGTCACAATTTTGATCTGAAACAAAAAACACAAAAAGATTATTGATCGGTATATAATTGGCTTTCGTGCTATGGAGGCTTTTTTTTTGCAAAAATGGCGCCGGTTTGAACAAAAAGTATCGATTTTAGCATTTTTTTTGGCAGTTTTTTTTACAAAAAAATAGGAAGATGTCAAAAAAAAAGCTTCCATAGCACGATAAACAATGACGTTAAGAATATTGTGTAAAAAATTCAACTCGATAGCTTTAAAACTCTGCCCTCCAAGTTGGACACCGTTTTGAAAAATGCTGTTTCGAGAAAAACGCGTTCAAAGTTTCAAGTGAGGAAATTTTAGGTAAATCGTTTACTTACGGTCAATCAGCGATGCCAGGTCCATACCTTCTGCTTCTTCGAAAAGATCGTGCTCAATGGATTGTTCAGTCCGACGAGCTGTCCTCGCCTCTTTGCTATCCAGGGACGCCCGGCGGTTTGCTTGGGTGATGCGCGCATTCTTGTACTTAGCGGCGAAATCTGCGGCGCTCGGCCCTATCGTGCATCCCATCGTCTCCAAAATTTTTTAAATTGGGTCGTAACCTTCATTGAAGGTGCACACAGCACACTGCGTAGCGATTTCTACTATCTGCTTGCCGCAGAATACGTGCTTTGGGGCTAGCTGCCACACACAGTGATTGAAGCTCTCGTTATTGTTTTGAGTGTTCGCGCCCGTACATCGTTCTAAGAGATCCTCCGTTGTTAGATCATCGTAAATCGGCTTTAAAACTTGTTGTACGTCTTCGTCGAGTGCTGGTGGATGGGTGTACTCCTCTCCTGTGGCCTCGGCCTTGCGCCATTCGCACCACGAATCTTCTCCCGGAGGGCAATACTCATGCTGAGGATTTTCATCAGTTGAGCTTTTGTGATGAAATGTAGCCCATATGGCTTTCCTCATATTTTCCACGGAATTGGAATTTCGACGAACTGCCAAGCCATAATATTCGGAGAGATTTGTCAATAATTTTAACGTCAATTGCGCTCTTTTCGGTTCAACAGCAGTTTTTTTTGTTTGATTTTTTTTAGTTTTCGGAGTACTCGAACGAGATCCTTTTTTTTCGGTTCACTCTCCATTGCTTTGTCTTCGATTTGCTTTTTGGCCTTTTTTAGTTGAACTAACCTTTTTCTTGCTTCGTTTCCCCTTTTATATACTCGCTTTTTCACGTGCAAAACGCATTCCTTTTTTTTTACCGTCAAATCGTCACCGTACGGCTTGGCTTCTAATAACATCTTGAATGTTTTTGTATCGCCGTCTCCTATATAGAAACCGTATTTCGCGTTGTGCAATTCTTCTGATCTCTTGAATATTTCGATTATACCGTCGACTTCCATTTTTCCCGCGCTGCCTTCGTGATTGACGTTGCATTCGGATTCATGCGTCTCAAACCACGCCTCGTACTCGGGTGTTCCCTTTTGTCCTTTCCAGAATGCACAAGCCTTGCAGAAGCTTGATTTGACAGCAACATCCAAAACTTTGTTGGTATATTTTCCAATCACGGACACGATACCCATGCGCGACGTGAAACCGCGTTTCGACCACGATTCATCACCGGATACCGTCAGAATATCGCCCCGATTTTCTGCTTCCAAAGTTTTTTCCTTCTCTTCGGTACCTGCTTTTTTCACGACGGCCTCGTATATTGATTTCGCTGCAATCTGCAGGATTTTCACGATTCCATAATAGGTGTTATTATTGAAGTTTGCAGTTAAATCCATCAAGGCGATAAAATTTCTAATGCCATTTATGCCGATGCCAACCAATCGCATGACAAAGCAGAAACGACGATTGATTTCATAAGCATTTTTTATCAAAGGACAAGAATCTATCTCGGCCGGATCTGGACACGAACACTGAACACAAATTTTAAAGCCCAATCCGCGAATCGATTTTTTTAAAAACTTCACGTCGCTATTACACTTTTTGCACTTCAACAGTTCCTGAAGAGCGCCGAAAACCAAAAAGAACTCCAAAATCACATAGCTAAACGTTTGATCGATTCGGACTTCAAACTCTGGACTCTTTTTCAAGATTTTTGCTGCCGAAGTGCTCGCAAACGTTAGATCCGTTTCGATATCGTGTCGATTTGTTCCCTTGAAACCCGCGGATCTTTTTCGTTCATTTCGCGGATGTCCGCTTCTCGAGCCTTTTCTATCCTGCCACGCACATTTCTCTTTCGTAGATCTATCCATTTTGAATGTCGAAACCGAACTGAAAGACGAACCGGACTCACGTTGGAAGGTACACGAGCAGGTAGGAACGAGACAATAGAAATAACGGTCGCACGGGCAGACGGCCGACGCGGCAGCTGTAGCGCTCCGTTGCCTTCTTCCAAGAAATGCTGTACAGTAACCGAAATAATCTGAATTTCGGCATGAAAATTTCAGGGAATATTCGGAAGAGTGTATACTATTCGATAAAGCAAAAAAAAAAATCGATTTTTTGAAAATTTCACACTGGAAAGCTCCCTTAATTCAATGATCATTCACATAACCAATCGAGGGTAACAAAGTGCTTTATGCGGTCATGAGAAGAGGTTTTACTGGAGAATAATTTTACTTCTTTGTAATACATTCATGCTAAATTCACTTTCCAGAACGAGCATATTGCCATGATCTAAAAAATACTATCTCCAAACGCTACCATTTGACTGGGCGATTTTATTGTTTTCAACAGGAGAGTGCGGTAGTTGGAAAGTCAAAGCCTTCGCCGAGCTTTTTTTCTTAACCATGCATGCCAAAATGTTGCACAGCATTTTCAGTGTACTTGCGTGGTTCGTCCGTTGTATCTTTTACAAAGCTAATATCAATTTTTTGTTTTAATAATATTTTCCTTAAAAAAATGAAACATTTTTTATAAGATTTTTTCCAAGGTCTGACAATTTTGTATACATTTCGTGTACACTTGTATAATACGACCATTGTACTTGGCTTTTTAATAAATAATTTCATTTCGTTTAACAATTGATTAATGGAAAACATATGATAAAACCATTGTTTGAATTAAATAAATGATGATTATTTTTAAGGTAAACCATCATTTTTTATAAGGTAAAACAAACAACATTATTTCCGAAGAGATTTTCCATTCCTTTTTTTCTAACTTTTTAAAAGTTTTCAAAATAGACTTTTCATTCCATTTTTTTTAAGTTGAAGAAATCCTTTTTTCCTCCAGTCTCAATCCAAAGAATAGTGAATTTCGAATACGTTTGAAGAAACTGTACGTGTATATTTTAAAATTCATAATTCGCAGAGAAAAGCGTTACAAGATACTTCAACTGGCAGAAACCATGGAAATAGCATCCACAACGTAAGTGAGATAATGGTATAATAAATAGTTACTTTTTTATGTAAATAATTTAATTTTTATCATTTTTTATAACCATGAACGCATCAGCGAAGTGTGCATTTCTTTGATACTCATATATTGCATTTAAGGATGGTGCGCTTTGTCGATCTCTTTTGAAGATATACATTTTTTTATTGTCTTCGACCGAATTACGAGTTCGCACTACCCATAGATTATATATTTTGTGTCTGATCGATTCAAAAGAAATTTAGAATTTTGCCTTTTTGATGCCGAAAGCTCTGAGATTTGGCTTCGCGACGGCTAAATACATTTTTCATTTATTGTAGTTCGAGAGGTCCAGTTGAGTCAAATGACGGTTCATGGTTTTTTTTTTTTTTTCATAAAATATATAATTAAAGAACAAAGTAATGCATTTTTATATTTTTGTTACGTGAATAAGGAATAATTTTGTGTTACTACCAACTTGAAAAGATAAAACATTATGGCTGATTATTATGAAAAAAATGCGTCAATGAATGTTTTATACAATTTAGAATGAAATTTTGACTTATTTATAATTATGCCCATTTATAGTTATGTCGCTAGATTATTTATCATTACCATTAGTTAATATTAAATGTTGCCGAAATAGAGCAACTTCGCGGACATAGAAGTTGGCAGCAATGCTTGTCATTCGTCAGCAAACATTGGTAATCTTTTATCAAACCTTGATGATTCATATATACATATAGTTTACGATGGGCAAGGTAGGTTTTTTTTCTAAATGTTTACGAACGTTTAGTTTGCGTTAATCTATTGTCAGAAATGGTTTATCTTGCTGCTAAATAGTCAAAAATGTAATTATTCCTAACATGAACGTCTTACCTATCTAACCGCACGTCAAATGGCATACGTTGAATTATTTATTATCTCTGGTATATTGTGGTGAAAAACATTTTCCAAATTCGTTAAGACAATATAGTATTGACCTATATATACCTATATGACCTATATATATATATATATATATATATATATATATATATATATATATATATATATATATATATATATATATATATAGGTCATATAGGTCATATAGGTATATATATATATATATATTATATATATATAATATATATATATATATATTATACAAAATATATATATATATATATATAGGTCATTGTCAATACTATATTGTCTTAACGAATTTGAAAAATGTTTTTCACCACAATACACCAGTATATATATATATATTTTACATCGCGAATTGTGACTAACGCTCTGGCCTCCTTAAATGAATTAAATTCACTTTTGACTTCAAATGAATCAAAAAGGGCCGTTTGTTTTACGTTTCCACCTATAAACGCCCTAACCATGTCCAGAGGTTAGAGCTGTCAAAACCACGCACTCTGTAACACATTATGTATGCATGTAGAGCAGGCAAGATAGCAGTCAGCTGTTGAGAATTGCGAGGGGCACCGAGCTATACAGGCACCCCAGGTAGGATTTTAAAGTCGCGCCTACGTTGGCGCAACGACGCTTGCCGGCGTTAGGACGTCGGCCCGACTCTGTTCGCCAACGTCGTTTTGGGGTCCAATAAACGTCCAAATGATAACGTCGGCCCGACGTCCCTCCCAAACGTTGCGCCACAATATTTAATTGATGTTGGCCCTTCGTCGATTGCAACGTCGGCCCTACGCCGATTGTTGCGTCGGCCCTGCGCTGACTGCGGTATCGATCCTACGTCGATCACCGCGTCGACCCTACATCCATTGCGGCATCGAACCTACGTCGTTTGCGCAATCGACCCTACGTCGTTTGCGACGATGGCACTACATTTACGAGAGGCTGTTTAAAGGAATAGCAGATTGACTATTTAAAAGAAAAAAGACATAGCATTAATAGAAATTTATTGTCAGTGATTGACGTATTGATGTCTAGCTTAGGTTATAAATATATTCAGTCTTATAACTTCATAAATATATTCAGTCTTACAACTTCATAAATATATTCAGTCTTACAACTTCATAAATATATTCAGTCTTACAACGTTATTAATATATTCAGTCCTACAACGTTATAAACGCTAGAATGGTAACAAAAATGTGAAGAAGGCCCAAAGGAACTATCAATCGTGTCTGCTCCCGAAACATACACGGAGAGAATTTTTAAGTATTTTTTACGGTGAAATCTCCGTAAAAATTACATTAAAAATTTGAAACCGGTGACAAATGTGCACATAGTCAAAAATTGACACTAGCTTTTAATATTTTGCTTTCATTCATGTAAAAATTTAAGCAAGTAGCATAATTTTTTACATTTCTTTCAGTAAAAATTCTGACACATTCTCGTGTAGAATTTTAACAATGGGCTGCCTCACAAATTCCAAGTTTCTACAGTAAAAATAACCTGGACAAACTTGAAATTTCTAAAATCCCTAGCGAAAATGAATTCCCTATGATTAAATAAATACTCTATATACTGTATTTCTGAACATTTGTGTTCTTGATTGCTACTTATTTTAGCATATCATCTTTCCGTACCATTGTAGACGTCCTTTATCGAAGTTTCTTTTCACGTTTTTTTGTTTTCTTGCGTACAACTGCGTAGAACACGTTAGACTGCACGAGACCACGAGGCTTTCTTGGCCCATGTTTCGTACTATAATGCGCATGCGCGGTACCGCTGTTGCTAAGCAACGCGGGTCGGCGTCGTTCGTGCTCGTCATACTGCGTCATACGTAAGCCCACTCTCACAGCTTGCGTTCACGTATACGCACGCTCGCACACAGAGCTCACGCGTACGGTCAGGCGACCTAGCCCTAACTGATTTTACTATAAAGAACGTAAAATTCCGGTGGACGCACGGAAAATTTCGGCTTCCTTTTTTAAATTTTTATGGAAAACACGCAAATTTCTCAATGTTCCACTGAAAAATTTCATTTATATTAGCACTTTTTTAACTTATTGTCGTAATCTTTACGTTTCATGAAATTTTACTATTAATTTCAGTAAAAATTCTGGAAAATATTTTAAATTTCTGTTACGCAAAAGTAAATTTTGATTCATTTCCATGAAAATTTATAATTTATTTCCTAAAAACCTGAAGAATTGCACATTTGTCACCGAGTTACTGTGATTTCACAGTAAAAATTACTTAAAAATTCTCTCCGTGTAGCTGTTAGAAGTTGATTGGTGGGCAGAAGCGTTAACTTCGTTTTCCTCTTTATGGAGACGACGAAACTTTTTTACGCGATTATACGAAGACCTATTTTTATCCGCTATTGGTTAAATTAATTCCACTGTAGAATATCCACACCGTTTAGGTTGCGCGCTACACAATACTGTTCAGGCAAGCTCAAAAGAAAATTCGAACGGTGGAGGTCGGGTACCAACGGTCTACTGGACTTTGTTTACGGTCAAGCATCGGTCGAGCTCTAGGTCTACAAAAAATGGTCACCTACACCCGTGCGACGATTACCCAGTGTCGGATTAAACGTGGTAGCCAACGTTGCGCGAAGTACTGATCATAACGTCGGCGCGACGTTCGAATAACACTTTCGCCAACTCTAAGCCATAGTCGCGTCCCGATCGTCGGCTGTTTATTCGACGCCGTCTTACTGCCAAGGGTTGGCTGTATTCTGGGTCTGCACACATGGCCAACTACACCCGGGCGACGACTAGCCAGCGTCGGATGAACCGTGGTGGCCAGCGTTGCGCCAACTATCAAGCGTACCGTCGGAGCGACGATCGAATAACGGTTTCGGCAACTCTGCGCCATAGTCGCCTTTCGATCGTCTACTGCCGAGCCATCGCCGCCTGATAGCCAACCATGGCTAGTACGTTTCGCCAACGCTGGCTCATCATAGGCCGTCGACCGTTGGCAGCGGACGTGTTGCCACGATACAGCCAAACGTCGGCCGTACTCGGAACGTCGTAGACCCGCACATGGGACCGCGTATGTCTGGTCTACATCACGAGGCT
This sequence comes from Ophion costatus, assembly GCA_951751655.1. NCBI lineage: Eukaryota > Metazoa > Arthropoda > Insecta > Hymenoptera > Ichneumonidae > Ophion > Ophion costatus. The sequence continues at coordinate 25,272,499 of OX632364.1, read as the reverse complement.
GCGAGTCTAAACGCGTTGCTCTTCGCTCTGTTAACCAAAATGTTAATCAACTGCCGTAAGGCCGTATGTACGATATTTACGACACGAATTTATTCGATTCAACTAATCCACGAGTGTGAAATAATGTCTAAGGTCATAAAGTTTCTCGGAAACAATATTTGGGTATGCACTTATCGACGTCTTTACTGGATTTAAAGAAATGCTTGTTATTGAAGTATACCAGTGATTTCGAATACATTCTTCATTGCGTGTTCACTTTGAATAAATCAGTTATTCAAGTTACGTGAATGTTCTGGTAGAGTAGGCTTTTGATGTGAAATAAATGTGTTTCACATCAGAGTGAAATAAATGTTGAATATGCCAAACAAGGGTGTGCTATGCGCGTCACATTTCGAGCTAGAACGTTACGTTGTGTACTTACCGTATTACGAATAACCTGAAAATGTTGATCACCGTCATTTTTTAACGCGTTACCGCCACTTGTAGCGCAAAAAAAAGGCCTTTTTCATGAATTTTTTTAAAGGAAACTACAAAACTTTATTAATCGATCAATATACCATCTTAAAGAACACATCTTGAAGAACTTTCAGTAATTTCGTTATTGAAAAATATTACATTGTGTAGTGGCAAATGGCCGTCAATGAAATAATGTTTTTATATACACGGTTTGCGGTGACCAACATTGCGGCGAAGTGGATCATCTGAAAAAAAAATGCGGATGGATTTAGTCAAATATAAGTATAAACTAGTCTTTAATCGAAGGATTTTAAAAAATATTCATTTTTCACAAAATGCCGGACAGTCAAAGTTAATGGTTCGATTTTAACGAAAAAAACGGCCGTTTTTTGGCTATAAAACGGCCATTTTTTTTTCGAAAAAAAATCGAACGATTAAAGACTACATTTTTATGTATTAAATAAGCCTGAAAAATTTCAAGAAGAACGGTTCATTAGTGTTCGAGTAATCTTGGTCACCGACTTCAGAAATGCCATTTTGAGAAAAACACGTTTAAAGTTTCCATCTCAGTTCTTCAATTCACGGATTCTTCTCTTTCAACGCTCATATCTCAGTCAATTTTGTTCGGATCGACTTGAAATTTTCAGGACATATTCTCAGATACTTATACTTCAAAAACATGCAATAAATAAAATCGATTTTTTCAAAATCGCAAGTGTGGGTAACCCCTTAAGGAAAAAATAGCTCTTTGGTGGGCGTTTCAGCAAACGTATTTACTATTCGTCCGACCCCAGTCCGTACTTACAAAGGGCACTTCAAAGCACCTGTTAGAAGGCAGGCCAGTCGCCTTGGCCGCCAACAACTTATAGTAATTTTGGCTTAAAGCGCTTGGGGTCATTTTGACCCCCGACGACCGCGGAAGGTTAAGGCCCCCCGGGTAATACCTGCGAGAGTTTCTCTCGATCCTGTATCCCGTATACTAAAACACCCGCGAACACGTACTCACGCACCCACACCCACACCTATATACCTGAGTTACGAAAACGGAAACGAATTTATCGAGCGACGGAAACTCTCATCTTGGAGACTACTCCCCCACGTCGTCGCGTCCGTTTTCATCTTCGTTGGGCTTCAATTAAGCCGGTTCATTCGTACCGTGGCGGAGTGCTCGGTCGGAGCGCATCGCTGCCGCAGCCGCACCGTATCAACGTGAGACCGCGTATACGCGGCAAATGCATCGGTGGTCCAGAGGCACGGAGATAGAAACTATATCTGAGAGACAGCATCAGGTGCTCGTGCGAACCGTATAGCCCAGTAGAGTAATTTATATCTGCCTGTGGCTGTGCGGTAGTGTCTTCGCGTATGCGTGCGTGCATGCGTGTGCGCTTGTGCGAGTGTCTGCGTCTGGCACACGTGTAGGCACTTGCGTATATCATCTGTCAGCACTCGGAAATCCTTGGACTATGAAATTTCAACGGGAACGAACGCGCTTGAATATCCACGCATAGCCACGAATAAATCATAAAGCCAAGTATCCGATCTCTTCCGTGCATTACATATACACGATGAGTCGATTAAGGAGGTACGATCACTTCCACGGGGTCAAAAAAAAGGCTAAAACTTATTTTACCCACAGCTGCTCTGATTGATGTTTACTTAGGTTGATTATTCGTATTGTCGATTATAGTGTGCCAAATGTTGTGGTAAATGATGAATTTATTGCACGTGAACAAATAAAAACTGAAAAATTAGATTGTCAACGACTCGGTAGTAATCTTTGTAATAATATTAACGTAATAAAATCGAAGCCTATTAAAATAGGCTTCAATTACCTCAGCGGAATTAACACGATATGCAGAATATAATTATACATATTATTGATACGTGATAAATGATAAAACTCCATAAATTGTTGTTTGCATATTTAGTGGCCTCTTCTATTCAAATTAATTTCAAAACAAAGCTGGGTTATGTTCGCCACACGCAACAGCTGTCACTCGCGACGTTGCTAAGTCTGTGGGTGCTGTTTCGTCGTTCTGACCATTTTCAACCGGAAATTGAAACTTTCTTGTAATGTAGTGCTTTAACTACACGGTGAAGATTGATTTTCTTATTTTTCACAATATCTATTATATCCAATCTATCGAATTTCAGTTTTCCAACGGGTTTTGTTGGATACGTGAGCGGAAAAACCACGATCACCGCACTTCCGGTTGACCGTCTCCATAAGACGACGTGCTTCGGTAACTCAAAGTGCTCGACTTTGCAGTTTTATTGCCAAAAAACTAAACGATCAAAATAGCTCAAATTTTGGCAATAGGCGCAAAAAGTATTCGTCAAAATCATATAAAAATTTTTAATCCGAAAGTTGGATTAGTAGTAATGATCGTACCTCCTTAAAGATGAGGCACTGAAAGTTCCATGGGTGAACAATATGTATAGGATCAATTTTACGATAAAAAAAATCGTCGAAACTAAATTATCGCGAAGATTACGTATACGCGCGCGCTTATGGGTGTGCGTGCGTGTGTAATCTTCATGATTTCTCACGATTTGGGTTCAATCGTAAAATTGGAAGGTTACGCTTTATAGGCGGCCTTGAGATTATCGTCAAGAAAAATTAATCAGATAGATAATGCGGGGGTAAACAAAATATTGGGAGGAAGGAAGCTGTACCGAGTGGAAGAAAAATGATTTGGCAATACTTTGTGAATGAAGTGTAGATATTGTCGGATGACATTCGAAAACGACGATCTATAGAAAGGTGAAATTTCGATCTGATATTCGTAGCAGAATTCTATTCTAATTCTATTTTTAATTGGCCTGAATTGCACGACGAAAAGTTTCCTTCCGTAATTACTCGTTCAAAGATACGTATACGTTTGGTTCATATGAAAATTTCTGACTAATCGATACCGCTGTTCGATCCTATTGAAAACGTTCATCGAAAATAGCACGGAATATTCTGGTTCATGTGCAGACATATAAGCGTTTTATGGCTGCTGGCATTTTCGTAACGCATAATCCTATATTAATTCTCACAGCCGTGGCCAGGCAGTGAAACGCGATGCTGAATAATGTAGAATTCTTGCCTGGAGAAGATGAAGTTACATATTTATGCCGTGAAGAGCTTTATCATTTCCAGCATATAAATCTAGGCTACGAGGAGCTTTGAGCAGCCGAGACCTTTTCATGATGAACGGCCTTCGACGCTTCGGCGTTAGCTCCTTTGTGTTTCGATGAAAATGAAAACCAACTGACATCTTCGGATGCTCGTAAATATATATATTTGTGATTGTAACTTGTGAGCCTGTACAAATAGCAGCGAGAAAACTGATTGGGGCTTTTAGCGATTTTTTTTTGTATTCGAATGCAAAATGAGATAACCTGAAATGGAAGCGCGAAGCTCAATTTTATCCTGCTTTTGTATCTTTTATATATGTTCATTTATTTTACGAAAATACCGCTGTTCAGTCACCGAGCTATGATAATGATTATAATTTACGCAGGTTATTATTAGGTTTTGGGGGTGTTTACAATTTACGCAAGTCATAATATTATTATGAAATGAGAACATTTTTTGCGATGATATCGCTTTGTCAAATCCCGTTTTACCACGAATTCAGTTGAATGGATGAAGATTTTGGAGAATCCCACGGATATTTCTTCTTCTTAGGCTCCATCTTCGCTGATTGTAGCCGGAAAATAAAAAGGGCAAACATAATCAAGAAAATAGTGTTCAGATAACGAAATGTTTCGAAACACTCGAGTTATTTGTCATGATAAAATTGTGAAAACATTTCTTTTAAAATCAAATATTTGGTACGATTACAGTAGAGTCTCGATTATCTGAATTCATCGGGACTGAAGATGGTTCGGATAATCAAAAGTTCGGATAGTGTTAATTCCGCTGAGGTAATTCGAGCTTATTTTTAATACGTTTCTGGCTGATTTTTTAAATCTTTTGAGTCCGTTTTTATGGTGGATATGTTAATATTATTATTACGAAGATTACTACCGAGTCTCTGACAATCTTATTTTTCAGTTTTTATTTGTTCACGTGCAATAGATTCATCATTTACCACATCATTTCGCACAATATAAACGAAAAAACGAATGATCAACATAAGTAAACATCAATCAGAGCAACTGTGGGTAGAATAAATTGACACTCTTTTTTGCCCTCGTGGAAGTGATCGTACCTCATTAAGCTTTTGGAACCACTCACGAGAACTGCTCTCACTTAAAACAGGCTCACCATATGCTTCTCCAAGCAATCGATGGGCCTCAGCTGCAGATTTCTTCAAATTAAAAAAGTATTCAAATCAAAAGTTCCCGCAAACTACGCTTATTCGGCTGAAAACTTGGCAATATCGCACGAAAAAAAAACATGCAATGCTGATAGAAAATCGCTAATATTTCGAGGTTATGGTCTTGCCGGATGTCCAACCTTAGGATATGACGTTTCACATCAGTCAATTTCAACGATCACCTCCTGCTGGGGCCATCTTTTGTCAACCGGTCGAGACTCATTTGTACTCCCAATAGATAGTCAAACACGCCACCAAAGTTGCATGTTTAGATATATTTTTCGCTTATAGTTGTGTTAATGATATTATGATTACGGTGCCAATAAACTATACAGGATTTTACTGTCCCCTCTCTTGACGTGGGCGTCTTTCATAAATACCATGTACGTTGCTCTCAGTGCATCATTAGTATTTGTGCGCCGAATTTGTGATATAGCTGAAAACCATATCGATATTGTAAAGCCTTTTACAACAGTGTATAGTAATTTCGGAGATACTAGATAGTCAAACACGCCACCAAAGTCGCATGTTTACGTATACTTTTCGCTTATCGTTGTTAACCATATTATGATTGCGGTGACAATGAACTATGGGGAATTCGGCGAAACCCTTTTACCATGCGCGTTTTTTGTAAATACTATGCAGTGCACGGAGGCTAATTCTTTGACGACTGTCATCTGACAACTAAGGTGACCCACGTTAGTCCATTTCTCCCAACAAAATCCCGGAGCTTTTATCGAGTGATCTTTTTTGACATCGAGGGAATCTTCTTCACACGGCACGTTTTCCAATTTGATTACGTCCGGATGTATCAGTTACGTTGATAGGGCTCGGAGAAAATTGCACGTTGCCCAAACACAAACGGTTCCCTGGCCCGTTACGAAGTGGCATCATCAGCTAATGAAAAAATAGTCGTTGGCGTTACCGGTGCCGGGCTATCTCGTCGTACACGTACACACACCACGACACGTTGTTGATTTGTGCAAAAGGTTGTCCATCCTAGCGTACGAGATCGGTGGATATGTTCTACTACATACGTGGAAGTCACTCGCTCTCTGCCTTCATCGAAGCCAATGGATCTCTTTCCCTCTGTCTCAAACATGATGGAATTACACATAAAACCCTATCTATGTATGGTTACGGCAATGTACTACAGTGGAAAAAAAAGTGTACGGGCACACAGGAAAGCTTCGCGAAGCTAGCCGAGTGAATACACTCTATCGTCATTTCTAATTTTAGCACAAAGGGTGCGGTATCTCTTTCTCTTCGGCCTCTTTCCCTCATCTGCGTCTCTCTTTGCCTCTTGTATGCGCTTGAAGGGATACCAAGTAGCGTCAACGCCAGAGAACTAGCCACGGCAGCTTTGCGGTCCTTCGTGATCGGTCCAGCATCGTCCCAGAGGGGTGACTTCTATCTTTTTGGTTTTACATCAGCTGGTGAAATCCCACCTGCCTGGTGCAATGCTATCGCGGTTTATCGAGACAAAATCATGCCACCGTGTACATATATACACGTGTCCAGGGCCCCTTGCCGATAATCCAATCAACCCTTCTCATTCGATTGTACGTGGATGACGTGACCAAGGGTCGTTGGGGACATGCCTGAGGCCTTTCCTCATTAGATGATTCGTAAATGGGACGATTGCGCGCTTACTCGTTTCTCCGAGTTCGCCAGTGGATTACGTTATCCCGTGAAGTTGCCCACCAAAAAGAAACGGCGACGGAAATACTAAAGGTATTACTTTCGTGGAGGGCCGTATTTTATGGGAGTATAAGGAGGGCCCTGAATCATTGGTTCATCAAAGTGGCGCTTCATAAAAGTAAGTCATTATCAATTATTATATTCAACGATGAACTGGAATGAAAATTCTCTAGTCTCTGCTAGTCTAGTGACTGCTAGTCACATTCTTCGAAGTTTTATCGTTAAGGGACCATTCCAGTGGCAATTTCTTTGAAAATCGTTTATTTTGCATTATGCGAAAGTATGGACTTTTACAAGCATGGTGTTGAACTTTGGTCGAGAAACTCGAATTGTTCCGATCGCTATAGCCTTTCTTAGAAAAAGGGACCAGCTGCGTGAGATCGGGTGCGGACTGACGAGTTTTTCTCGAAACGTCGGTTTTCAGGTGGAAGATTTCAAACGAAGAGCTTTCAAGCTATAAGTCGGAAATTTTGCCACATTATTCTTCACGCCATTCCTCAACGTCGTACGGAAGCACTTTTTTCTTATTGGAAGATGTCACCTTTTTAAAACGAAAAACTGTCAAAAAGAGGCCTAATTTGACACTTCATTTTGATGTCGCCACCATTTTGTCAACTTTAATCGAAAAAAAAATCCTGCGTACGCCTCTACAGTTTTGCATACTGATTGATAATCTGTTTGGTGTTTTGCTTTTATACAATTTTTAGAGGTGTAGGGCTTTCCACGGTCAGGCACTATGTTTTTCAGAAACCATTTTGCAGTAGCCACAAAATGAGATAAAAAATTATTTTAAAACATTGAAAAATATTCTTATGTATTGGGGGTACAAGTAAGTTTTGCAGGATTGTTCGTGGAAATTGGGGCTTTATTGTGCAAAAATGGTGAATTGCTTGTTGAGTCGCACAAAACTGAACATATTTGGCGTCCAAAAAACTATGTTGTTTACATTTTGCCAAAATGAGACGTACTGATAAGTCAAACCTAATGATGATGTTTTAAGGTAGTCTTATCGAAAGGCTTCAATTCATAGGATTCTCATAATTTTTTTTTGAGCTCCACTAAATATATTAATCATCGTCCCTGTAAAATTTCAGGGTCGGTTATCGACCTTAGTACAGAGACAAAAAATATTAAAATTGCGTACTTTTGTGAAGGAATACGACATACAAAAATCCAATTTTCGGTCGCTACAAAAGTGTACACACCAGTGAGAATCCGACAGATTCTTAAAAATAATCATATTTACATACTTAGCACTTGCAGTAATCCAATGGTCTCAGAAAAAATACGCTTATCGACCTAATTTTCATGTAATATCAAGTTTAATTTGAACTTCCGGTATTGGATTTATTACCACTTGCTACGATAAAGAGACGTGACAGCAAAGCAACAGCTGACTGTAGTCGTAACCTCATCCCACTCATTCGAATTTCCACACATATTTCATTTTTAACTGACATATTACGCCGACACAAATTTTCCACGCTTTTTTGCCAGTCGTGGCCCGAATACAATGTTTTACATTTACCGTACCTGACATTGTTTTGACAAATCGACGTTGAAAAGAATGGAGGTTAAGCTCGTCTGAATGAGTAAAAAGAGACGGAGATAGAACCAATGTTGCCAAATATCAAACCTCCTACGCGAATCGTTGGAATAGCTACTTTTTTATTTTTCTAATCAAATGTAAAAATTCATTGAACAGTTTACAAATGGAAAATTTTAGTTATTACAAATTATTATTTTCGCATATGTTAAAAATATAAGTTGTACAGGTCTCGAGTATGACCAGTGATATGACTAGTATGAAGCGATAGGACTACCTTAACATGAAGGTGGTTACGTTATGGTCCGATGCGATTTTTTAATACAAGTAACGGGCTCTCTTGTAATGCCTTTAAAAATTGTATCCCTTATACAACATAAGTCATTTGAATAAACGAAAAACAATCGGATCGATTATCTCAGGCATCCAGAGTTTATATCAGGCATCCAGAGTTAGTTAGTGTATAAATTGTTAAAAAGAAATGTAGCCAACGTGTCAGCTCCATTAGGCGCCGTATAAATGATACGATTTGTAGAGTGGTAATTTGTCGTTAAAAATCCGGTAACTTGGCTCGAAATTTATTTTATTTTACAAGTACACTGGAATGAATTTTCACTCCATTATAGACGAAAATCTGTTAATTGTTAAATATTCGAGTTCGTGAAAGGAATACCTCAACGGGGTATCCCTCTCTGGAAGCCCAATTTAAAGGGTCCGAATGATGCATTTTTTTTCTAGTAACACATTGGCTGGAATAAATTAATTTTTTTCCAGCATCTTGTACACATGTTTGTGGTTACAATGTAATTGTTGCGGCCGAAAATATTTTAAAGTGTTCGTGGTGGTGCAGTTGACGTTGCAGTCCTCCAGCGGCGAGGACCGAAACGGCTGTATCTCTACCAGGCTCAAATGTAATCTGAAACGAAAACAAAAAAAAAATTTCTTCATACATCTCCAACTGGCTATGGGTTCACGATCCACTTTTCCACGCACACTGTTCCACTAAATCAGGTGTATCGTCGTCAATTTTTAGAAGTTCGCGGTCCAGATCCAGATGGTCTACAAATATTCACGAAAGTTCACACAGTAACAATATGCAAAACAAAAAACAACTTTTTTTTTAAGATTCCGGAGAGCGATACCGCCTTAAGGAGGTACGATCATTACTACGAATCCAACTTTCGGATTTGAAATTTTTATATGATTTTAACGAATATTTTTTGCGCCTATTGCCAAAATTTGAGCTATTTTGGCCATTTAGTTTTTTCGCAATAAAACTGCAAAATCGAGTCCTTTGAGTTACCGAAGCATGTCATCTTATGGAGACGGTCAACCGGAAGTGCGGTGATCGTGGTTTTTTTGCTCATGTATCCAACTAAACCCATTGGAAAGCTGAAGTTCGATAGATTAGATATAATCGATATTGTAAAAAATAAGAAAATCAATCTTCACCGTGTAGTTAAAGCACTACATTACAAGAAAGTTTCAATTTCCGGTTGTAAATGGTCAGAACGACGAAATACCACCCACATACTTAGCAACGTCGCGAGTGACAGCTGATGCGTTTGGCGAACATAACCAAGCTTTGTTTTGAAATTAATTTGAATAGCCGCCACAAAATATGCAAACAACAATTTATGGAGTTTTAATTAATTTAGTAATTCAAGCCTATTTTAATAGGCTTGCATTTTATTACGTCAATATTATTACGAAGGTTACTTCCGAGTCGTTGACAATCAAATTTTTCAATTTTTATTTGTTCACGTGCAATAAATTCATCATTTACCACAACGTTTGGCACACTTTAATCGATAATACGATTAAACAACATAAGTAAACATCAATCAGAGCAACTGTGGGCAAAATAAATGGACTCTTTTTTGACCGCGTGGAAGTGATCGTACCTCCTTAATGAACTAGATTATCTTGACTATGATACAGGTGCGCATTTATATTGCTGGATCTGATTGCATACTCGTTCAGAGTGGATTTATTATTTCGCCGGGAATATCTCAGTTCGCCAAAGGGCATATCCATATACATGCTGAGACCCGAAGACACGTAGATGAAAATGGTAGTACTATGGGGATTGAGATGAGAGCGTGCGAGAAATAATTAAAGCGGTCGTCACGAGCACTCTTAACGTGACTCGGCGCTGCTTCTTCCGTCCTGTTTCTATGTCGTCTCTTTCAGGTCTTCACTTCAGTCCTCTCTCTCTCTCTCTCTCTCTCTCTTGCTCAGAGGGTTCTCGTCTCCCCGGGTAACCTATCGATCGCTCGTATATCCAACTCTCGTACGATTTTTCATTCGCTCTATACGTTGGCGACCCTCATTACATCCACCACCACGGCATAATCGTCTTACGTCTTAAAATATTTCCAGCATCCCCATGTTGGTATAAACTTTTCTGAAGGACGGTGCTACCTTTCCAGTGAGTAGTATACTGTGCGCTTTGGCTGAATGGGGAGCTCCAAATATATACCCAAGTATTGCACTATAAATAGTGTTATTAAATGTGAATTTATGAAATATTCATATTACGTAGGACGCGTATACAGTCTTATCTAACGGTTCATCCATTTTTCATATCTCATCCCGTATAACCGAGCAAGACGAGCTGATGCTAAACATAAATTTTCGAGGAGCTCTCTTGAGAGAGATAATTCAAGTATGATCGCCCAGCAGCCTCGTGCTCCAAAGCCAACCCAGCGAGGGAAACGTTCTCCATCTCTCTTCCACCCACAAAGCACACGATAATCTTACCTGGATTTTTTCGAATACGCGAATCGGAAAAGACTCGAGCGGCTTGAACGGATTATGTGCAGAATGCAAAACCGGAAGTAGTTCGGGGCTTTTTTTCTTCCCCTGCCTTTCTTCGAGTGCCTCTTGTGCACTCGAAAGGCCACTTCCATCCCGGATAAATGGCTACTTTTATTTACAATTTGTCCGAGCTTGGAAGACCGACGCGCCGAATGAATAGCAATATCAATGATGAAAATTAGAAACTTCGGCAGGGCTTCCTCGCCATTTTATTTCGCTGTCGATGCTTCCTTCACGGAGGAGTGAGGATTGCGGAATTGGACGCCTCGTAGAGGAAGCTTCTCCAGCGAAATATAATGACGAGGGACCAATGTGCATGTTGATAATTCGCAGATTTCTTTTCTTTAACTACCGTAAAATGGCACTTTGAACAGGTTTTCGAAGTTTTTTGTACGTACCTTTTTTTAACTTGATAAATTCCAACCTTTTTGCTCCAATAGAACAATTTGTACTTTCGGCTATAATGTATAATTTTAATGTCGAATTTTTTTGACAAGGCGTTGAAATGCAACTTATGTTAAAGGTTAAGGGTTACTTTGACATTATTTTGACAAAAAAATTATATTCTATGCATTATATATGGACTAAAATTTAAAAAAACAACGATATTTTACAATCAGATCGCCATCTTTATCAAGGAAATATTTCACATAAAAATATCAAGTTTCTAGGGTACTATTATAGGCACTCGATCAGTCTGATAATTATCCTTGAGACCCAAAGTCAACTTGAGCAACATTACAGTCAACTTAAGCAATATTATAGTAAATTTGAACAACAAATGTTTAACAAATTTAAATGCACACCCATTTAAACCGTATTTTGGCGCTCTGTTAAAGTAGACCGAAAAACTGGCAAAGTTACTCTTAATGTCAATTTAATCCCGTTTTGCGCTGTGTTTCAATAATGAGACTGAACGTCGCTGATTGTCGCTGTACGAAATATAAACCTTGTATTATAACTTTGGGTGTACGGAAATTCATCCATTTAAACGTTTAAGAAAACTGGATTTGGTATGAAGAGCGGTTTTATGCACATTCAAATTTCATTACATCAATTGGTTCCCACGATTTTATAAAAATTGGATTCTGATAGATCTTGTATCACATGCTAGTTTGGCAAATGCGATGGCAGTAGAATATAAGTAAATTCAAGTTAGCGGGCTATTTCAAATCTTCGAGAGGTCGAAGCGAATCGAAACGAACTCGAACAAACTTTAAAGAAGTCACAACACAAAACGGACTCTTTTCTGAAAAGTCAAAATACTTTTTTTTCTATAAAGTCATAATAAAAGTTAAAATCTTTCACTAATTATTGCAAAATGTATCCTGATATATCAAATTTTCAGTCAGCGTGGAAACCATTATTTTGACAATTTTAGTTTCCTTAAATTCTAACCTACTCTTGCAAGACTTTTGGGAAAATTAATGAGAAAATGTTTTGCATAAATTCATCCTGGTACGAAAATCTCACGAGAAGTTTAAAAAAATGTAGGTTACAGCACAAAAAAAATGTCTGAAAATTAAAGAAACTTTACTGAAAATGAAACAGCACATTGTTTTGAAAATTCATGTATATCTTAAAATTTTAAACGTTTCTGTAGGTGCCACCAAATTAATTTAGGACATACGTCCTATGAACAAAACTATGGATCTGCACAATTTCAGGTTGATATCTCAAAAGTTGTAGAAATTTTGGCGTGTAAAAAAATCCCTATGCGAAGTCTGAATTCAGCTCAATTTATCTGAATGATGTAAATGTAATTTTTCGACACCTTGGAACATTCTGAACCCATTTCTATAAAAATTTGTTTTTTTTTTCTTCACGAAACCAAATCTTTTTCGATGAGGAAGCCCTAATAATTACCCGGAAGACCTAGCTTACCTACCGGAAGACGGTACCTGGGGTCGAGGACAAAAAAAAATCGATATTTCGCTACGTCATTTCCAAAGATTGTGATACTGAGCCAAAATATTTCGCAATTAACACCGTGAAACAAATCAGAGGCGGCTTCAATTTATAATCAGTAGATTATTATTTCGTAAAATGCAATCTGGTTATTTAAACCTTCCAATAAGTTTGCTCAAAGCCGATATCTAGTGAAATCGTTTTCTCGCACCCGAAAACCACCCCATTTGATGAAAATCCTCATAATCGTTTTTAAGACAAAATTGACCATTATGCAACTCTCAATTGTTCAATAATACAGAACCGGCCAAGTTACGATTGGTTTTGGAAAAACTGCTATAAAATAACAATGGCATTGCGAAACGATTGGACGGCAGTTCTGTAGCGATCGCAATTGCGAAGAATTGATTTTCTGTACAGAGTTTCGTCGACAGCTATAAATAGAGTGGCAAGAGAGTATGGAAGGAATCGCGAGTGAGAGAAAGTGGATGAAACAATGGGAATACGTAGCATTGTAAATGTAGATATAGAACGACCAGCAGGCTCGAGTGAACGAGGTTTTGACGGTATTGATTTTCCACGCCCGGGAAATACTACCTCTCACACACCATGCATTGGCAACTCAAACGCTTACCCTACGATACCTTTCCCTCGTTTTTATCAACGTACGTATCTACACTATACAGCTATATACCCGAGGGTTAATACGAGAAAAAAAATTCCGTACGCGAGCATATGATATAATGTAGAATATATCTTCGGGGGTGATTATATATATATATACGTTCGAATACGTTAAAAAACACACACTCTTGATTCGTTATGTGTATGGTAATTAAGGGATCATCACGGTGTAAAATTTTCAAAAAATTCGTTTTTTTTTGTATTGTCCCATACCATAGACGGTTATAAATATGTTGTTCAATTTATGGAGCTAAATTAGAATAATTTCAGTCGCCTTTCTTAAAAGGACCCTTTGGTGTCCTTTTAAGTTTTAGGACACTTGGTGTTTGAGGACACTTTGGTGTCCTCCTCCGATTTTGTTGAAACTTTTTTATGTGGAAGAGTATCAAAAACTAAGAGATACGTATTTTTTCTTATCGGCGGAAAAACGGTTTTAAGGGGTGAAACGCACCCTCGAAAATAGGGGTGTTTTTCGTTTTTCGTCGATAACGTTATCGTTCTCACCGTTAATGTTCAGTGCACGAAAAATGAAACATTATTGCAATTTGAATTTTTTTAAATATCTCGTACCGTTAAAACGTTATCGACAAAAAACGAATAACATTCGCATTTTTGAGGGTGCGTTTTACTCCTTAAAAACGTTTTTTCGCCGATGAAACAATACGTGTCTCGTAGTTTTTGATTACTCTTCCACATAAAAAAGTTTCAAGAAAATTGGAGGAGGACACCAAAGTGATGTTCCTTGTTAAAGGAAGTGATTAAGGAACTGTCGAAAAAATAGGCTAAATTCGATATTTTTTTTTAAACCGCCGCCATTGTATCAATTTTGATTTTTAAAAACCTCCTTAGCACGGTAGCGGCTTTCATCCTGGTTAATAATCTTTTGACAAATTTTTTTTTCATATAATATATACGGCCACAACCGTAGACACCGTGAGGACTCCTTTTTTTCCTAAGACATTTTCAACCGTGAAAAAAATGTAAAAAAAATAATGATCAACGTTTACAAATATATTTTTTGTTTCTCATGAGTGCTTTGATTTGACATTACAAAAAATCAGACTGAATAGTGTATTTTAACGATCGAAAAAAAATCGCGACAATCGGCTATGTTTCGACCCGTTACACCGTTATGAACCCTCGAATTAATGATCCCGCCAAGTACACATCAGATCAGCAACCTTTTATTTCCCGAAAATTCGGAATCTTATTTGATTTAAATAATTTAGAAAGTCAGATAAAATATGATTGTTCTAGTTTATTATATACCTATTACAGATTAGACCGAATATATTTTGGCCGCTGACTGGCAATTGGTGCAGTGTTGAAATGTAAAAACATATATATATATATATATTATGTCGCAAAGGTTATTCATGCCGATGGTAGGAACGGAAAACTCTATATCTTCCCGAGCTTTTTATTCTTGGCCTTCGTTTAGTATGAAGGTCGGGAAACGCCGTCATTGTTTGAAATTGTTTTCTTTCAAAAACTATCAGTCACATGACATTTCGGGTTTTTGTGGTTCATTTAACTGGAAATGAAGAACACATACGTTTTTACAGATTGACAAAATGACAATTATTAACAAAGTTACACGTATATTAATATGGCTAGAAAAAAAGGATGCCGCCGTTTTTGGGCATTATAGCTCAGCTTCCAGTGGCCTGAAACCGAAAAATTAGAAAATTTGTATAATTTGTAAGCATGTCGCTATGACACTTACTAGAATGAAAGAGAAATAAAATCGAAAGAATGGCGACGGCGTAAGCGAATGACGATTTTTCGTGCAATAATTATGAATTATTATGCACGTTAAAAACTATTTAATATACTTTTATCGAGTTGATTCTAGTATACGTAATGGACACTGGTATACACTACATGTGGTTTAAATTTGAAGTGCAAAAAATTTGCCCAAAAAATTGAAAAATATAATATTTGAGAAAAACGCATTTAAGTTTAAAGAACGGTACATGCACAAATATGATGAAACCCTCAAACTTACACAGTCTGCGACTCCAGGGCCATACATCACACTTTCTTCTTGCTCAAAGAGCCCATTAATATTTGAGGATTGCGATTTTCGGATACCCCGAATAGTAATAATAAATCTCAATAGACAAAACAGGTGGACAGGGTCCAAAAAGGTCATGCGCGACGTGCAGGCCGGGTAATTTTTTCGAATTTTTCATGGGCTCGAAGACGAAAATATTCGGAAGAAATTATAATTTGAGAAAATGTAAAAAAATCGATTTTTTCGACTCATCACATCAGACAACGGCCTTCACCATGCAGGCCAAGACCTTGCTCAGCATTCCCAGTGTACTTGTGTGGTTTATACATTGTATGACAATATTTCGTTGTAATAATCTGACTTTTAAAATAAAAATTAAACATTTTTCATAAGTTTATTTCGGAGGTGTAACAATTTTGTATACTAAATTTCTTGTACACTTGCATAATACTTACAGTGTACTCGGCTATTTAATAAATCGTTTCATTTTCGTGGTACAATTGATTAATGGATAAAATATCATAAATTCATTGTTTGAATTAAAACGAATAATAATTATGTTAAGGGTAAACCGTTATCTTTTATAAGGTAAAACAAACAACAATGTTTTTGGGGGCTTTTTTTACGACTTGGCGTACTTTTGAAAGTTTTTTAAAAAGAGATACATATGTACGTATGAATACCAATTTTTTAAAACTATTTTTCGTCACAATGTATTCGAGGGGATTGTTTTGACGACTTGGCGTACGTTTTTAAGTTTTTTAAAAAGAGATATATACGTACTTATGAATACAAATTTTTTTAACGATTTTTTGTCACTGCCATCGTCAAAAATGTAGATTCTCGGCTTATGCTCGTTTATTGTTAGTCGACGACCATTGAGTCGAAGGCATAGAGTATGAACGAAGAGGCCGGAGACTGGAGAGATGTTTACGACGGGCATTGATAGAAAAAATAATAATGGAGAAAATAATAAGATCGTGTATTCATGCAGATCGTTTCGAGCATCTGCACGAGGACGAAATATTCGAGACGAATTACGAACGCGCATTCAACGATGCGAGAGAAATGTTTGTGTACGGATCGTGATTGTATTACGACCATTCCGCAAATTGATTGATGCGTCTCGCTTCGATTATCCCGAATCGCTAATGACTTTGACTACGCCATTGATTCAAGCCACCTACACACATCGACGCTGAATACAGGTCTTCGAATTTCGCCGAATTACAGATAAGTGTAGGCACATTTCTCCAACATTCTAGATCTCTGTCCTAATGCTCAAATCAAATTTGCTTTTGTCGCGGTTGAATTAATTTCCCGATGAATGCGGTCCATTGCTGAGATCAGAGCACGAATGTTGGAACGAAAATTTCGTTTAGTAGCTTTTATTCGAAATATCTTCAAGTATCTTTACACACTTTTCCACAAAATTTTGTAGCAAAATCGCTAAAGCTGGATTAAACGAGTCAGCTTTGTCTGATAGTGTCCTGTGACCGGCAAGAGTTCTTCAAATTTCTACCTGGAATGAAAGTACAACATTATTTTAGTTCTAGAGAGAATAGAACTAAACAAGAATGGAATAGAAAAATAATCTCCATATAAAAATATCGATTTTTGATGAAATTGTGCATGTGTGAAAAAAAAATAGTTTTCGGCAAAAGGAATCGCCGAAAAGAATTTTTTTTCGAAGAATTTTTACAACATATCAATAACTTCCTACACGGAGAGAATTTTTACGTAATTTTTACTGTGAAATCACAGTAATTCGGTGACAAATGTGCAATTCTTCAGGTTTTTAGGAAATAAATGATAAATTTTCATGGAAATGAATCAAAATTTACTTTTGCGTATCAGAAATTTAAAATATTTTCCAGAGCTTTTACTGAAATTAATAGTAAAATTTCATGAAACGTAAAGATTACGACAATAAGTTAAAAAAGTGCTAATATAAATGAAATTTTTCAGTGGAACATTGAGAAATTTGCGTGTTTTCCATAAAAATTTAAAAAAGGAAGCCGAAATTTTCCGTGCGTCCACCGGAATTTTACGTTCTTTATAGTAAAATCAGTTAGGGCTAGGTCGCCTGACCGTACGCGTGAGCTCTGTGTGCGAGCGTGCGTATACGTGAACGCAAGCTCTGAGAGTGGGCTTGTGTATGACGCAGTATGACGAGCACGAACGACGCCGACCCGCGTTGCTTAGCAACAGCGGTACCGCGCATGCGCATTATAGTACGAAGCATCGGCCAAGAAAGCCTCGTGGTCTCGTGCAGTCTAACGTGTTCTACGCAAGAAAACAAAGAAACGTGAAAAGAAACTTCGATAAAGGACGTCTACAATAGTACGGAAAGATGATATGCTAAAATAAGTAGCAATCAAGAACACAAATGTTCAGAAACGCCGATGAAAAAAGTATTTATTTAATCATAGGGAATTAATTTTGCGCTAGGGATTTTAGGAATTTCAAGTTTGTCCAGGTTATTTTTACTGTAGCAATTTGGAATTTTTGAGGCAGCCCATTGTTAAAATTCTACATGAGAACGTGTCAGAATTTTTACTGAAAGAAATGTAAAAAATTATGCTACTTGCTTAAATTTTTACATGAATGAAAGCAAAATATTAAAAGCTAGTGGCAATTTTTGACTATGTGCACATTTGTCACCGGTTTCAAATTTTTAATGTAATTTTTACGGAGATTTCACCGTAAAAAATACGTAAAAATTCTCTCCGTGTACGTATTTCGATGTAAAATATTGTTATAAGGTTGCAAAAAAAATGTCAAGTCACTCGGTGAAGAATTGATGATGCAATGTTGACACCATCAGACAAAGGTGACTTGTTTCATCCAGCTTAAGGGCCGGGGTTTGTTACAAAATCTTGTGAGTTTAAAAAAAAAGAAACTTGAACATGTGTACAAAAAGGCCACTAAACAGAATTTTCATTCTGTTAACTGGGTGTCCATGAAAAATTGTCGAAATTCCCATTCTTCCCGGCTCTAGACTGAGAGTCTCCCTTAAGGGGACTTCTTTATTCTACTGTCATTCTACTGTGACGGGATGAAAAAATGGTATTTTAATTTTTTCCATTTTTCAACTTTATTCCATCATTGAATCGATATCCAACTGCTGGTAAAGTCGATTTTTACTTTGTCGACTCAGTACAGCCCTTTAAAATAGAAGCGCTTGGTGCGCGCGCTCCAGTACGGCTATTGCGCGTCCCTGGAAGCTGTAGAAACAGCCGTTTCGATTTTGAACCCCAGTAAACATATATACACGTATACTTCTAGACATTCACTGTATGGTAGTAGTCTCTCCTTTCAGTGTTTGAGCGAAATGGATATTCTACCCGTTAGTATTCTATAGTATAGTAAACGTTAAACGCATTTTTCTCGAAATTACTTCTTTTTCACGTGGCGTTGGTGATTTCGGAAGAACGGCGTAACGAATCAAGTTACAATTTTTACTGTATATTTAGCATATGTATGGCTATCGCTTGAACCAGAATTATTAACAAATATTAATGCTAACTTATACTTTCGCCTGAATTACGAAGACAAAAGTCGTCTTTTTCGAACACTTTTGCAAAAAACGATGCAATTTTGTTATTTTGCAATATAAAACAATAATTCTAGTTCAGGCGACAGCGACACTTATACAGATTAACCCTAGCATGCCACGCTTATGTTTTCGGAGCATGCTTGCCACATTCGGGTTTGTGGGACTCTATTCAGTTTTTCAATCATAAGTTCGAGTAAAATAATCGTATTTCGATGGCTTTTTTAAAAATCGATATCCAATTATTCGATAAATCTGTCTATGCATTGACCGAATCGTCAAAGTCAAAAACTTCGGAGATATATACGTTTGAAAAATATTTTCTCTCGAGAAAAGCGAAAAAAATTGATTTTACGTGTTTTATCCGGGTTTCTTAGAATCCAGTGAGGCATGCGAGGGTTAAGAATCTTTTTGAATTTTTTTTTCCGATCACCTGGAGAGCGCAAAACATCAATGCCAGCAAAATATTTTTGTTCATGCCTTTACACGATTATAATTTGTGATATAAATATACATACATATGCGACAAAAAAATTGTTTTCTATTTTGTAAGAGTGTACCTTTAAGCGAAAAAAAGTTTGTACCGATACATGCAACAATTTAAAAAAATGATTAAAAATAACTTATTTTTTAGCCGTCACAGTAGAATAGCCCCCTAAACAACGCACCTCTTTTGCAGGATTCCAACGATGAAAGTCACTCTGACATTTAATCGATATACTTGTACATTTTGCTAATTTCGTAACCGGGAGAAGAAAAACGTTGGATCGCAATTCGACCTGAAGTCGACCGTGCACAGCAAAAAAAAAAAATGTTATGGACATTGACAGTGTTTGATGTATATCGGAAAGCGAAACATACTTAGACACCCTTCGACACGCAAATAAATATCCTCGACACGATATTCACCTCCTGAACATTTTTTCGAAAATTACATAGAATTTTTGAAATGACATAGTAAGTTGCGGCAATGCCGTATTTCCCTGATCTACCGATCTGAGCTGGTATACGTGCGGTAGTGTCGTTTATGCGCATTACACTATTTCGTAATGCAGCGAAATGTACTTCGGATATAGTTGCCTCGTTTTGATAGTTTTCGACTTCATTTACACAAAATTGAACTTTTAAAAACAATTTTTTTGTCAACATCTTGACAACGGGTTAGTAAATCGATATAAACTTTTTTCATAGTAATTTTCGGCCACATTTTATGTACGTCTAATTGTAAGCGAATATTGATTATTTTGGTGGTGTTGTTTCTCCATAATTTCGCTCAAACAAACAAGAAAATATTTATCTCTGTAAGCGCTAACGTAAAATGAAATGTTGTGTCTCCCGAAAATCTACCAGCAAATCGATTACAACTTTCACATATGTACTCGGTTAAGGGGCTACACCTGAGGCCCGAAAAAATGGACAAATGCCGATTTTTTCTTGGGAAATGGTTGGTGAAAAAGAAACGCATTTTTTAAGTACAAAGGTATATATATATATTAAGAGCTCAAAAAAATCACAAAAAAAACAAAAAAACCTGGCCACCGACAGCTGATACTGTTTTCAAAGTCGGTGGACATGGGGTCTCGAGAACCACTTGACGGATTATTTCCAAATTTACAGGAGATACGACGAGAGGTATTTAAAGGTCGTTGACGATCTCACTTTTTCAAAAACAATCTTCATTTTTCAATAGTTATGTAAAAATGACCACATTTCTCATAGATTTTGTATGCTCGAGTTTCAATTCATCTCCACTTTGTTAAAAATGTGATTAAAAAAATTGACGATCGTTAACGACTCGTATTTATTGTTAATTCGAATAAGTCATTTGGTTTTCAGATTTCACATGGACCGTTTAAGCTGGAGAGTGTCCACCGCAAAATGTCGCGAAACATTTTCAGTACCTGTCAGCGGCCATGTTTTTGTTATTTTTCTGTATTTTTTGTCATTTTTTAAGGCTCTCAGTATACGTACCTGTGTGTTAACAAAAATGCGTCTTCAGGTCTCTGGCAGATGTAGCCCCTTAACGGGTTACGCCTAGCGTATGCCCGGAAAAAAGAAGAATTTTCGTCAATTTTTGCATGCACATTTACTTCTTGCAGAAAATTATCTAGAGCTAGGACGAAGGGTTTAAGGCGTTACCCCCCCTTGTAGCGCAAAAAAGGCCTTTTTCATGAATTTTTTTAAAGAAAACTACAAAACTTTTTTGATCGATCAATATACCATCTTAAAGAACTTTCAGTAATTTTTTTATTGAAAAATATTACATTGTTTAGTGGCAAATGGCCGTCAATGAAATAATGTTTTTATATTCACGGTTTGCGGTGACCAACATTGCGGCGAAGTGGATCATCTGAAAAAAAAAAATGCGGATCGATTTAGTCAAATATAAGTATAAACTAGTCTTTAATCGAAGAATTTTAAAAAATATTCATTTTTCACAAAATGCCGGACAGTCAAAGTTAATGGTTCGATTTTAACGAAAAAAACGGCCGTTTTTTGGCTATAAAACGGCCATTTTTTTTCGAAAAAAAAATCGAACGATTAAAGACTACATTTTTATGTATTAAATAAGCCTGCAAAATTTCAAGAAGATCGGTTCATTAGTGTTCGAGTAATCCTGGTCACCGACTTCAGAAATGCCAATTTGAGAAAAACGCGTTTAAAGTTTCAATTTCAGTTCTTCAATTCACGGATTCTTCTCTTTCGACGCTCATATCTCAGTCAATTTTGTTCGGATCGACTTGA
Source organism: Ophion costatus (assembly GCA_951751655.1). Classification (NCBI taxonomy): domain Eukaryota; kingdom Metazoa; phylum Arthropoda; class Insecta; order Hymenoptera; family Ichneumonidae; genus Ophion; species Ophion costatus. Next base: position 25,250,756 of record OX632364.1, on the reverse strand, counting down.
AATTTTCAGGACATATTCTCAGATACTTATACTTCAAAAAAATGCAATAAAAAAAATATCGATTTTTTCAAAATCCCAAGTGGGCGTAACCCCTGAAAAGAATATTGATTTTTTGAAAAAAATAGCCGCAGCCCAAAGTAAAAGTATTGATTTTCGGTGAAAAAACGCTCTATTTTCGTCGATATAAAAAGATCGATGCATCAAAAAAAGCCTGCGTCCGAGCACTCCTTTTCGATACGTGAAAGAATCTTGTAAAGTTTAAAGTCGATCGATGCATCGATTTATTACATATCGTGATCACTGATTTCGAAAAACCAACTTGTAAATCCGGAACGACTTGTAAATCCGTCAAAAACCAAAAAATCGATATTCAAAAAAATTCCAACTAGGTGTAAGCCCTCAATAACCAGAAACGCACTACTCAATTTTGCAGACATCATTGTTGCAATGTAAGCACCAGTATGTCCTCGGATGCACACAAAACATGCGTATTTCTCCATCAAAGGAATAATTATGCAATCATAGGGAGTACGTCTGCAAAGCGCCCTTCGTGCTAATGCCTGTGCTTGGTGGACCGAATCGCACAATTCCATATAATTGTATGCGTAATTCGCCATTTATCTGAGATTAATTAAGGAGCTATACGACGATATGAAGGGGGGATTACGTACTTTGTAGCAGACATCAAGATCGGGTGTGTTTTGCCTCTTGGTGGTTTAATAACAAGCCGATAGGAGAAGCAGCAGCCACCTATAGGGACCGAGATATGTTACACCAGGGATGCTGCATAGAACTTAGTTAGCATAGGTATTTCGCGAATAGATCCGCGATGGATGTACAACGTCAACTTGTGTATCTCACTTCGTTGTCAATGCTGCTTGTCATTGTCGTTGGTGGAAACCACGACATATCGGGCCATCCATTAGAATCTCGCTGGTGTTATATAGACAGGCCAACGGTGTGTGTGTGTGTGTGTGTGTGTGTGTGTGTGTGTATATATACCCATATCAGGGTGTCCTGGTATGAATGGATAATCTTGGAACGGTCGATAGGTCAGCTCATGTCCTACTATATGCTGGAATTTTAGTTTAGTAAAAGTCCCACGGTTTTCAAGATGAAAATGTTCTGCTTTTGGTTTTTCGCATGTCATTTCTACGAAAGATAACTTTTTTTGACCCGGTTTAAAAAAAATACACGCGGTTATTTGTTTTATCTAGCAAAGTCTTCTTTTTAACCTGAAATGTTAAGGAGACTTTACGAAAAAAGATCTTATGCAGAATTTTCATACAAGCCAATTCGAATATCTGACTGTGATAGCCTGCGGTGTAACAAATTGTACTAAGCATATCGTGCCAGTTACTTTAAAAAGTTGCTTAGTCGTTGGTTCACATCATTTGTAGAAATGGCACGCGAAAAACGAAAAGCAGATGATTTTTTTCAAAAAATGACACAAAGCCCACAATCTCGAAAACCGTGGGACTTTTGCTAAACTGAAATTCTAGCATATAGTGGGACATGATCTAACACAATTATCCATTCACAAGAAAACACGATGTATACGCACACACACACACATACATACTTGAGTGAAAATCCCATATAGCACATACGAATGAAATTCTCTGGGACTCTCACTTGCTTTGCTCATAGGGTCTCGTAGGTTGTGCACATATACTATAACGCCGCATTAATTCCCTCTTCTGTTCTTGTCACATTATCGGCCGTAATCGATAGCCGACCCGACCTCTATTCCATCTCACCCCTTTTATCCATATATATATATATATATATATATATTCGCAATATATATATATATATATATATATATATATATATATATATATATATATATATATTCGCAACAACAACGATGTTCAGTCATCCGCTACACAAAATCATGCAAATCCGGAACTTGCTCGTTGCTTCTTCATTGTTCTGCTGCGATTGCAAAACTTTCCATGAGCAAGCCGCTTTCCCAATATAGGTTTTCTATGTGGAAGCCTCATTGGTGTAATAAACTCGTCAGCAAGCAATTTGCGAATTTTAAGATTGCATAGTTTTCTTTTTAACTATGAGTGGGTAGTGATGTTGGAAATGTAAAAAAAATAGCGCAGCGGCTTGGAAGTTGGGAAAACTACAGCGTTGAATATGTTTTGTTTAAGGGGCGCTTGGTAGATGAGCAAGAGGCCCGAAGAAAATGGCCAAATTCCGATTTTTTTCTGGGAAACACTTGGTGATGAAGAAACAAATTTTTTTAAACACACAGGTACATTTGTATTTTTATTTACGTCGAGAGCTTTAAAAAAATCACGAAAAAATACAGAAAAACAAGAAAATCATGGCCGCTGGCGGATGATGAAATTTTTTTCGCGACTTTTAGCGGTGGACATTCTCCAGCTTAAACGGTCTATCCGATATTTAAAAACCAAACGGATTATTCAAGTAAACAACAAATACAAATCGTCGATTTTAAAAATCCTTCTTTTTAACAACGTGTCGATGAATTGAAACTCTAGCATACAAAATCTATGAAAAAAGTTGTCATTTTTACGTAGCTATTAAAAAATGAACATCGATTTTCAAAAAGTGAATACTATCGAAAAACATATTTTACAATAATGCAACATTTTTACCCACCTAGGGAGTCAAATTGGTAAATATTTAAAAAATATTAAATTAAACGTAAATATTTTTTAAATATTCACAAAACAGTATTTTTTGTTGTTAAGGATGTTGAGTCCCTATGAAACATGTTAATGTTAATTGTTCAATAAATAGCTTCTTAATCGTCATGAAATTTTTACACGACCTCCTGAATACTTCATGTAAAAACATATCAAATTTTCCGAATTCTATCATCATTACTTCAACCTCCTTAAGGGTTGAAATAAAAAATGATAAGAACATTCTGAAAATTTGGTATGTATTTGTATGAAGTATTTAAGAGGTCGTGTTGAAATTTCACGACGATTAGGAAGCTCGTTATTAAAAAATTAACATTTTGTTAAGAACAATTTTTAAAAGAAATAAAAAAAATTTATGAATAAACTTCGTTTTGTTTCCGTTGCTTTCAGTATATTGTAGATATTATAAAATTGAGAGGTCAAAAAAAAAACTAATTGCAAAGTTACATCAGTTTCCATAAAACAACATTTAATTTGTGAATGTTAATTGTTCAATAACGAGCTTCCTAATTGTCGTGAAATTTTTACACGACCTCTGAAATACTTTATACAAAAACATACCAAATTTTCAGAATTTTATCATCATTTGCGATTTGGGACTCAACATCCTTAACCTGTTCCATTAGTACAATCTTTCACGCACATTTTGGCGCAAAGATAACTAATAAATTCGCGAAATTGAGCTTGAGAGAGCCAAAAGTGTAAGGGTGCAGGTGGCCGCACGCAGGTTGCGATGCATTGTTCGGCGGTCAGTTTACAAAAGATGGTAGAGCACGAAAGAACCGACGTTTGCAATTGCCGATGAAGGCGAAGCTACTCTTGAAAAGTCGCTTCCCACGGGGCAAATTTTCGCAATACACAATTCATTTCCTACAGTAATACTTCGCCCGGTCTATAAAAGTTTTTCTCAAAGCAACATTTTTTACTACGTTGGCCACCATAACTCATGAACGCTTAAAGATATCGCCTTAATTTTTTACTGTATATAAATATAACCATTTTTTCTACACATTGAAACGATATTTGTATAAATTAAGAAAAATGTCTAATATAACAATAAAGTGGCAACATTTTTTCGTGTTTCTTAAATTATTAGCCGCCATTCTCCTGGTTCAGGTTTAATCTAGGGAGGCAAATTTCTCCAATGGAATGTCATTTGAACACTTGGAAAATTCGCATCCGGCTATTTGGAATCATGGCAAGAATAAAGTATAGCCGTGTGGTCGTCTCAACGCTTAGTATTAGGTGTAGTAAAAAGAAATCCATTATTCTTGCCTTCAATTTCATGCAAAAATAATGGATTTCTTCTTACTACACCTAACATATTCCTTAATTATAAATATTATTTTACGAATACCAATGATTTTAACGTGATGAACAAGTTAAAATAAAAAGAAAGTGAGTATATTTTTGTATATGATCGTTCATAAACGTCATTTAAATTTTTATCCCAGTTTCAGGCGTGGAAGCCTGAAAATACTGCTCTCCCTAATTCAATTTTTTTCAGAATCCGTACCCTTTAAGTTATAGTCGAATTTTCTAGCAGCCAGTGATCAATGATGACTCTGTTTGGGTGAAAAAAATCTGACCGATCTCTTGAAATTTCTTGCGAGCTAAAGCGTTTGCTGATTTCGTTTCCATTTGAAAAGTGCAAAATTTTGTGAAATATCGACGCTAAAGAGGTTTTCCAATTTACGATTTTAACCCTTTGTGGAAGGGTTGATTTATACAAATTTCATACCGATATCTCACAATTGGGGATAGTTACGCGTGTTTTTGAATTTTCGAAAAATTTGAAATCGACAATTGAGTATAAATATTTCAACCAAACTTGAACGTTTAACCCGATTTCCGTGAAATTCAATGCAGATGGTGTTTCGAGTGCTACCGTTAACGAGTAGAAAACAATACATTTTTTTCCGTGTTGCAAAACTTGGAACGCAGAACTGCAAGGTAGAAAAAAAAAATTCCCATCAAGCATGCTTCTTGAAAGAAGGTGAAAATCACTCGTGCAATGGTCAAAACAAAAAAATTTATTCGAAGAATACCTTCTTCACCGATCTCGAACAATTCAGGAGACAAGCATGTACCTACGCATTGTGAATCAGCAGAGCCATCAAGGATTATTTTTTATCGACCTCGCCGTAACTTTTTTCCACCGACCTTTACCACCGTGGCCGGTGTCGACGTGACAACGATTGAAATAGAAAAAAAATCGAAGAACGATGCCACAGGGAGGGTAAGAGAGTCTGAAAGAACGGTGGTGAGAGATTTTCCCGCGTCGTAACGTTGGGGTTGAGTATGATGCGGATAAGTTCGTGAAGCGTGAGTGAAAGCAGAGATGTTGGGATTTTATCCCGTCTCATCTTCGCTGTCGTTATTGGACGGGACGAGATCCGCGGTAAGCCAGATTCGCAACGGAAAAGTGGATACACGATGACGAATAATAAGGTGCCCACGGTTCGTAATACAAATTGTGCTGCACCCTCACAGCAAATGAAGGGTGTCTCAAAATGACCCGATATTTTAATGGACGACATTTTATCCCGACGTTGTATTAATGTAAAAAAAGCCAGACATATTCTTAGTTAGTTTGCATGAGTGTTGTGACCCTTGCTAACTGATTCACAACATGAAAGAAATACAACATGGTGGCATGCTAAACTTTAATTATCAGTTTTTCTGACCATTCGATGAATTATAAAAATTATACAGAAATTAGGTTATAAAAGTTATAAAAGATATACAGAAGTTATAAAAGTTATACAGAAATTAGGTTATAAAAGTTATAAAAGATATACAGAAGTTATAAAAGTTATACAGAAATTAGGTTATAAAAGTTATAAAAGATATACAGAAGTTATAAAAGTTATACAGAAATTAGGTTATAAAAGTTATAAAAGTTATGCAGAAATTAGGTTACAAAAGTTATAAAAGTTATGCAGAAATTAGGTTATAAAAGTAATAAAAGTTATACAGAAATTAGAAAGAATAAAAACATTATTTCAACTCTGCTACCCACGTTGAAAAACAGTCTACTGAAGGTGAATGCCAAATCCGACGAGCTCAATCGACGAATTGGTGATCGCGATATCGTGGTTGCCGATCTGAAAAGCATAGTTTTTAGAAAAACGCGTTTAAGGGATATCACCCCTCTAGCAGCAGAAAATAAGGCCCAACTTTGGCAATTTATTTTGGGAGTATGAAAAAAGGAATAGGATATTCTTTGAAAGGACTTATTTAACATACATTAAAGTTAAAGAAATATTTTTATTATAATTTTGATACCAAAGGGCGGCGACAGAGCCCATCTTGAAAAATGGGCTGAAAGCAGCAGAAAATAAGGCCCAACTTTGACAATTTATTTTGGGAGCATGAAAAAAGGAATAGGATTTTCTTTGAGAGGGTTCATTTAACACATATTAAAGTTAAAAAAAATATTTTTATTATCATTTTGATACAAAATGGCGGCGACACAGCCCATATTGCAAAATGTGTTTTTTTACAAGTAGCTTTACGGGGGGACGGTATTCTCGTAAAGTATAAGACCGCGAACAAAAATAAAAAAAAATTATAATCGATATATTATTAGCTGTGGGATTACGTAGGATTTTTTTACCGAATTTTGAAAAAATGTCGTATTTTGAAAAAAATTAATTGATTTTTTTCCCAAAAAATAAATAGTAAATAGTAAATAAATAGTAAATAGTAAATAAATAGTAAAATAAACAGTAAATAGTTGATAAAAAAAAAATTACATTTAATGTTCAAAAACGGCTGGGTACTCACATAGAGAATGTAATTGTGAAGCTGCTATCAAAATTTCAAATCGGTCCATGCAAAGGTGTTCGAGTGATCCGTTCTCCCAGTTTGAAAAAAGTTTCGCCGCAGCGCATCTGAGCGAAATCGACAAATGAACCTTCAAAAAAGAAATTTTCGCTACAGGACCAATTGCATATTGTTTGTTTGAGCCCAAAGTATTTTTCAAGCAAAAAAAAAACGATTTTTCCAAGATCTCAGTGGAGTGTTATCCCTTAAAGAGTCTCGGAACAATCGACGAAATGCTACGACAATTTCCTGCGCCAAATAGAATATTACGTTGCATAAAAGCTTTATATGTATTATATTCCAAGCTGGAGCACGGTGTTCCTAATTTTTCCCACAATTTTCAATCGCCACTTTCTAAACCGGTGACCAAAATTGAAACAGCGTTTGCTACAAACGATACAACGATATAAGCACAAATTACTGCAAATCAAGCTTTCCGCGTAAAGCATCCCTTACTATCATAAATCTACATCCTCAATTATTTTACGATACTCCCTTCCCGTTGTAAATAGCTAACCATGTCATCGAGTAGGTCACTTCACGACTTCCGCCCTTACAATTCCACCGCGTTTATTTTTCTACTTGGCGAAAGGAATCCTGAGCTTCGGATTTAAAAAAAACTGCGTCAACAAAAAAGTTTCAAAAATTAATTATCGCAGTAATCAAAAAACGAAAATAGATGAAAAAGATACTATTTGAAATTCATTTACGATACACGATAAAAACATCATTTGCGGATAATAAAAACATACGTATAATAAAAAACGTATGATAAAAATCAATAAAGCCTATAATAAAAAAACGAAATTCAACGAAAAAGATGCTATTCAAAGTTCATATACGATACACAATAGAAACATCATGTGCGTATAACAATAAATGTATCCAATTCGTTGTGTACGCAAACAATATAAAAGTTCTCTTTAAATTTCATCATTTTCTGCGCCATATGGAATATTACGTAGGATAGAAGCTTTATATGTATTTTAGTCCAAGCTGGAACACAGTGTTCCTAATTTTTGCCACAGTATCATTGGTAGCGTTCTCATGTCGCTCTCGTCTGTTATGTACAGCTGTTACCACTACTCAGCGATTGGTACTCCCCTCGCTCGCCGCCGTCTCCGCGCGATGCTCGAGCGTCCCGTTCTATTTACGTACTACTTTGCGCTTGCCGGCGGTGTGTAACAACAGCACGGCAGCAGAATGTACCAGTGTAGAGAGTAGCGATAGCCAGCGGGCTTCACCGCGAGACACACCGAGGCCGCATACAG